>JASJET010000261.1:0-1200000 GCA_034092305.1 Diaprepes abbreviatus | reverse complement strand
ATTTGACAAATCATGGCATATGTTTGTGAACATTGCGGTTCTAAGTTTACTAATAGTTATAATATGAGGCGTCATAAAAGAGAATCGTGTGTGGCGAGATTTAATGAAGTGCCTGGAGGAAAACGGCTCCGAATTGAAGAGTATACATCGACGATTCCGGTAATTAATTGCACTACATGTAATGTAGATGTTCCAATAAATCATATGTCAGCGCATAAACGAACACAACAACATAAAAATAATTCATGTTTGCCGGTATGTCATGGTGTGCAACTCGTTGAATGTGCCTTCAAAAGGAGAATTGCAACCTATCGGGTTAGCAGTGATATGGAGCATTCCGATTACGTAATGTTCTTTGCAGACATTAAATCCAAGGTGGTGGAACTTGTTAATAATTTATTGCGTGTGCATCATGCTTTAAAAGTTAACATGACAGCTGTTGGCAAGTACATGCTTCCATCACAAGAAATATTCAGTGAAAAATCCTTCAACACTGCTAATCAAATAATTAGTGTAGAAAGTGATTTGGATGCCGTTTACCATTCTTTCACCGAATTAATAAAAACGCAGGCGACAGAGTTCCAGGAGAAAGATTTAGGTATGGAAAAATCAAAACCCGATATATTATACTGATTTTTATATATTATTTTTCTTGTTATAGGGTGGGCTCTTGTGCGAATTTTATACTTGGAAGTTAGTATCAACAAGTATATGCCTATGGGTGGCTCATCATACATCAAGTTGCCGTGTTCTATTGAAAAGAAAGGAGCTGTCGTCAATGTGATTAACCAGGACGAATTTTGCTTTGCGTGGGCTGTAACATCAGCATTGTTTCCTCCAACGGCAGCGCCTTCACAGAAGACATCCTACCCCCATTTTTCTAGAGTGCTAAATTTAACAGGTATGGCTTTTCCAGTAAAATTACGTGACATTAAAAAATTTGAGGAAATGAACAACATATCAATTAACGTATACGGTCTGGAATCTAAATATGAAAATAATGAACTAATACATGAAGTTATTGGTCCACTGAGGTATGCGTCAAAAAAGTTGGATAGACATGTAAATTTATTGTTAATTACAAAAGACTGTAGTAGTAAAGATGGCGGTGAACATTTTTGTGATACGACTTGTTCAAAGAGTCATTATTGTTGGATTCGGGATTTATCACGTTTAGTTTCAAGTCAAATTAGTTGTCAACAACATAAAATATATTTCTGTGATGGTTGCCTCATTTATTTTAATACACCGTCAGCTTTAACTTTACATCAAAGCTACGATTGTAACCACATTTTCACGCAAACACCCTCAGTGGATTTAAAAATCGATAAATTTGGAAAGAGTGTGCCGGAAAATATTTTAAAATTCGAGGGTATAGAAAAGCAAATGCGCGTTCCATTCGTGGTTTATGCAGATTTCGAATCTATTTTAAAACCCGTTGAAACGGAACAACCAAACCCACAAAATTCTTACACTGTAAAAAGTTTTAAACATGAACCATATTCTTTTGCTTATTTAATTAAATGCTCTTTTGACGACTCACTTTCGAAATTTGAGCTATTTCGCGGTAATAATGCAGCTCAAGTCTTTGTGGATCGTATCGAGTGTGATTTAAGGGCTCTATACAACACATATTTAAAAGACATTAAGCCTATGAAACCGTTAACGCCTGAAGAAAAAAGGGAGTTTAATGATGCTAAAATATGTGGTATATGTGAAGGCCCTTTTGAAGAGGGTGAGATTAAAGTACGAGACCACTGTCACTTAACTGGTGCAAAAAGATTTGGGGTGCTGCACATTCCGTTTGTAATTTAAATTATAAATTACCCTCTTTTATCTCTATCATATTTCATAACTTAAGCGGCTACGACAGCCATTTATTTATAAAAGAGTTATGTAAATATGGGGATAAAATTGGTGTTTTGGCTCAAAGTAAGGAAAAGTACATATCATTTACCAAAAGCATTTATGTGCACGATTATTTTGATAGTAAATGTGGAAAAGTCAAGAGGAAATATTTAAAGTTGCGATTTATTGACAGTTTTAAATTTCTGTCAACGTCTTTGGAAAATTTAGGCAGCGGTTTAAACGACGACGATTTTATTGAAACGCGGAAACATTTTTCAAATATGAACCAATTTAATTTGATGCGTCAAAAGGGTGTTTTTCCCTATAGCTTTATTGACTCTATAGAAAAAATGGAAAATACATGTCTTCCAAGTAAAGATGAATTTTATGATAATTTACGGGAAGAACATATTAGCGATGAAAGCTATAGAAGAGCAAAAGAAGTATGGCGCTTGTTTGGGTGTAAAACTTTGGGGGACTATTCGGACGTGTATTTAAAATCAGATGTGTTGCTATTGTGTGATGTTTTTGAGCAATTTTGGGAATAATTGTTTAAAATTCGATAAACTTGATCCAGCACATTACTATACCCTTCCAAGTTTATCATTTGATTGTATGCTACGTATGACTAAGGTAGAGTTAGAGCTCTTAACTGATATAGACATGATACATTTTTTTAAGAAAGGTATACGCGGCGGCATAAGCCAGTGTACAGAAAGGAAGCACATCGCTAATAATATTTTTTTACCAGACTATGACC
Source organism: Diaprepes abbreviatus (assembly GCA_034092305.1). Classification (NCBI taxonomy): domain Eukaryota; kingdom Metazoa; phylum Arthropoda; class Insecta; order Coleoptera; family Curculionidae; genus Diaprepes; species Diaprepes abbreviatus. The sequence goes on along the minus strand of JASJET010000261.1, from coordinate 1,197,392 downwards.
CAACAAAACCTTCTTCATTTATAACATACCTTGATGCTACAAATCTATATGGTCATAGTATGTCACAAGCATTACCATATGGTGGTTTTCGATGGTTAAGCGAGCGCGAAATTCTGGATTTAAATATTATGGCTGTTGGTGATGATAGTTTACATGGCTACGTTTTGGAAGTGGATGTGCATTATCCGACTGAGTTGCATGATGCACATTCTGATCTTCCATTTCTAGTAGAAAATATCATACCGCCAACAGAAAACGCTAAATTACCGAAATTAATTCCTAATTTACAAGTTAAAAAAAAATACATTGTACACTATAGAACTTTAAAACAAGCCATCGCCAACGGCTTAGTGGTAATGCAAACTTATCGAGTATTACAGTTTAAGCAATCAAAATGGTTAAAATCGTATATTGATTTTAATACCAATTTACGTAACAAGGCCACCACAAAATTTGCGAAGGACACTTTTAAATTAAAAAATAACGCGATATTTGGTAAAACTATGGAAAATGTGGAAAATCGAAAGGATATAAAATTAGTAACACATTGGGACAACAGTGTAGGCAGAAATGGAGCTAGAGCACTAATATCCCGCCCCAATTTCAATAGTAGCTCGATATTTACCGAGAACTTTGTTGCTATACATATGAATAAAGTTAAAATATTTTACAATAAACCAATTTATATCGGTTTTTCCATATTAGATATATCAAAGACTGTAATATACGATTTTTATTATAATTTTATTAAATCCAAGTTTGGTGATGATGCTTCGTTACTTTACACCGATACTGACTCGCTTATATTAAAAGTGTATACGGAAAACTTTTATCAAACTATATCAGAAAACCCCGAAAAATTTGATACATCAAATTACCCCGAAATTAATAATTTGAACATAATTAAAAGTAATTCTGTAGTTGGTAGAATGAAAGATGAGTTTCCTGGTGATTCGATAATAAGTTTTTATGGTACCGGCGCGAAGGCTTATTATGTAAAGTCCATTAATAATGAATTAAAAAAAGCCAAAGGTATCAAAAAATGTGTTATCGAGAAAGACCTTCATCAGGAAGACTACCAAAGAATTGTTGAACGGGGTGGTTTGATATTAAGAAAGATGAAGACATTTAGAAGTGAATTACATAACATTTATACCAACATAATAAATAAAGTAGCATTGTCACATAGCGATAATAAACGTTATGTAATTCCCAGTTCAACCAAAACTCTACCTTGGGGGCATGCAGACATAGATTTTTACAAAACAGACCCGGAAGAAAACTTAGCAAATTTAGTCACCGTGTTGGAATCATTTCTAAGTCAGGACTGCACGTAATCTGGAAAATCCATATTTCATTATTTGTATTGTTTTTATTATTTCTATTGAAGATACAACATTAATATGTAACGATAGTATTGTAATTTTTTTTTTTAAATAAAAAACATGTATTCATTACTTGATTGCTTTTTTATTGAACCTTTATTTTAAAATTATAAATATAATGAAGTGTCGACAAATAACAAACTGTAAAAGTTATTGTTGAAAAATTTGTCTAATAGTAAATTAAACGCACAGGTCTACGAGTAAATGTTTAATGTGAAACAGGTTTGCTGACAAGATCCTCCATAGTCTTTTCAATTTTCAACATTCTAGAGTTAAGTTCATCACGCAGTTCGTCTTGCCTAAGTTCATATATTGCAATAACAGTATCATCAATGTATCCTCTAAGTTCTTGACCGGTTTCAATTAATTTCTTGCGTACGTAACCTTCAAGTTGGTTTCTGAATATATCTTTAATAACAATTGTTGAGTCATGTAAAGCTTTCTGCGTATCTTGCACACACCGAGCAAGGTTATTATCAACATAATTTCGTGTGGTCGCATCGTCTCCTTCAAGAGGTTCTGCTAAATAGCACAATCTTTTGCTTCCCATGTCGTAATCTCCATTAGGTGTAAGTTTAAAACCTATTCCTGAAGGACCTCGCATAAAGTTAAAATCCTTAAATTTTCTTTTGCGGCCGAACTTATCAATAGTGTTTACTTCTGACATTGTTATGTGAGACTGATTTGAAACCATTAGATTTCACCCTAATATATGGTTCTGTTTCATTAATAAATGGACTCTGCAGAAAAATATGGATTGCCAAACCTATTTTAGGTGATGTTTAATAAATACACATACAGATTCATTTTACTATTGTTTTATTGAAAAAAAAAAATTAAAATATAACAAAAGATTGAGTTTACTTTTTATTATTAAAAAATAAAAAATATAACAAACAAAAAAATTAAAAATTAAGAAATAAAATACATGTTAATTTCTTCTGTACAGGTAAGCTTCTTCTATGACCCAATTTCTTCTCTGGATGCCACGTTCATTAATGTCCTTGAACTGGTAGTAAACTAGTCCACAAAAGCCGCATTGTACAAATTTAACCCTGAAAAGGTCAATGTAGTTGAAGTCGTACGTAAGATCATGTCGCCAGCAGATACCTAGTCTTTTACAATGATGACAAGTTAAATAAAAAGCTTTTGGTATATGACTGTATGTTTTGGCTGCTTCACTAGGTTGTTCATCAGTTGGCAACATGATGTTTGAATATGTTGTACTTTTCAATCGCTGTACTCTATTTATGTGTTACTTTTTAAAATAACCTTGACAGGACCAAAAAAAAAATCCTTGAAAATTACAACCTCGAAAACGACCCTGACATTGACGGGTACTTTGACCTTGGTGGCCTTGGCCTTGCATCTGACAAGTTTAGTACTATATTTATATGTTTCTTTAAAATAACCTTGACAGGGACAAAAAAAAAATCCATGAAAATTACAACCTTGAAAACGACCCTGGTATTGTCGGTTACGTCGGCCTTGGTCTTGGCCTTGCATCTGACAAGTTTAAATATTATACTTAATGCATCGAACAAAAGGAATAAAGGTGGTGTAGTGGGGGAAATGGGCATAAAAGCAGACTTGCTGGCTCGAGTTCTTCACAGTTCGTCAGAACACCAAACAGTGCAGTACTAAGATAAAGTTATAGTGTGAGTTGTAATATCGAAGATGTCATCAAGTGTAAGGTCTCTTTTGGATGCTCTTGACGGGAGCTGCGGTTCGCAACAAGGCATGTTGGATAACATTAGTGGCTTGGAAGTGTTAAGTCCGGGGGTATTTGAAAATTGGAATGGCAGGGAGCAAGAAGATGCCGAAGACAGAGCCCTGAATGATGGTCGCGACGAAGAGTTGGTTCAGTCGGCTGCGCAATTCCTCGAATGTTGGACGGAGGAGAAGGAGCCGAAGATCAACGTAATAAGTGATGTAGTTGTGCGAAAACCATCGCGGCCTAACAGGGAATCTTCTCCGAAAGCTTCTAAATTAAAAAAGCTTTTGACTATGCGGAAGTCGGAAATCGCCTATAGAAAAACATTTTATTCGGCGATTAAAGGTGTGGGACAAGGAAAGAAGAAGAAGTTTAACTTTAAGCATCCCTCCACCCCTGTTCCATTAACCGACTTCCTGAAAACAGCACCACAAGAACCGTTGTCGGTAGAAGTGCAAGTGATAGAAGGCCCCGATGGACCAACACCCCGAACGTCACCAACACCGGCCAGCGTAGAGCAGGAAGTAGTGTCGGAGGTAAAGTCTTCCCCAGCGCCACTGTCGCCGATATTGGGGTGCCGGAAACCTATGAAGAAGCGGTTTAAGCGGTGTTTTGAAGGCGATGAAGTTTCCGCTGCTTCGCCGTCGTCGTCGTCGTCATCGTCGTCGTCTTCACCAAACGAAACCGCTTCTTCTTCTTTAATATGTTCCGAGACATCGCAATCGGAGAGGGTTGAAGACTTCACCAACTCTCAGAAGAGCAAACTATCAGACATTTATCGAATGAAAAAACACTTAGTGAAAAAAGTGAGTGCGTGTGAGAGTGACATTTTAGAACTGGAAAGACAATTAGAGTTAAAAAAATGGAATCTGCGCGGTATAAAAGGCAATTAGAGGACTTTAATAAATTATTTAGTAGGTGTTAGGTAGTTGTAGGTATTAGCTTTTAATTTATAGTATTAAGTTTGTAAATATATATATATATATATATATATATATATATATATATATATATATATATATATATATATATATATATATATATATATATATATATATATATATATATATATATATATATTGTAGTTAATAAAAAAAAAGTCTTTGATCAGATTTTTATATTTTATAAAGAGAATAAAAATGACTTGAAAATTTATTTTTGTGTGTTATTTCATATAGGCCCTGTCCCACATAATATTAGGTAATAAAAAAGAGTGAATAATCCACTAAAACTACGCAATAGCAATAGTTGTAAATATTTTTTGATAATATTTACAAGTATGCTAAAACATGGTTCGGTTTAAGAAGTTAATGTTCTGTCGCCAGAACTTCTAATACTTTGCATCTCAATATTGTATGTTTTTATGAAAAAAAAAACATAAAATATTGGTTACAAAGTATTATAACCAACTAAAACTACGATCAAAGTATTTTGTGGTCCTGAAAAGGACCGTTTGGTTGTAAAACATGCGACTCTTTATTGTGTTGTGGAGTCGCACGGCCCGTCATCATCAACGGCGGTGGTGGCGGTGCTGTCCTCAGCATATTCGATGATGAACCGCCAAAGTTCATCCCATCTGGAATCGTCCGACTCCCACTCGAGACAATTCTCTGTGGTAGAATCTACCACAGGGCATTGGATAGGTTGTTGTTCACTCGCAGACATGTTGAACTAAAATGATTGTAATAAGTATTGGTGGTCGTATATATAGAGACAAATTAATGGTGGGGGGTGAAAACAAATGTCGTATTACGTATTGAGACCAAAAGTTGTTTGTGGTTTCAAATACGAACGAACGATTTAGCTGGGTTCCACCAGCACCTAAACTTTTAATACTTTGTATCTAATATTGTATATTCTATACATACAATATTAGTAACAAAGTACTAATATGTACTAAAACTACGATCAAAGTATTTTGTGGTCCTGAAAAGGACCGTTGTTGTGTGCCCTTAAAAAGGGCCAGGGAGAGTGTGGGGTTTATGGTGCCCCATCCTCGCTGGTCGACCACCAGCTTGACGAATCGCAGGGGCCCTGCGAGTCATCGGGTGTTGGTGATGCTGGAATTTCCAGCACCGCATCTTCCGTCGAGTCCGGCTCTGGCTGCGGCGACGGAGTTTCGAGTCTTTGTAAGACCCAATCGCCCGCATCGTTTAATTCCACTAGACCCGGATCGTGGTCATACACTAGCGGAATCGGCTCATCTAAGTCGTCCCAACGTAGGACGTCAATTTTAAAATCCACCTCTTCGTCGTCGAAGACTTGCAGGTCTCCAACGTTGTCGGCGACGGTGTCATCACTAAAGATGGATGAGCCTCTGCTGGCGGGAGTAGTGGGAATAGGGGGCTTCTAGTTGACCCCCCCACCACTTTTTTGATTGGTCAGCCAAGAATGACCTTGTTTCTGATTGGCTGCCCAAGTTCGCCCCCTATTCCGATTGGTTTCATAAACTCCGCCTATTTTTGCTCCACCTCCTACCTCCTTCCTAACCACCACAGTAGTTGGAGGGGAGCTGGTAGCAGTTGGAGGGGAGCTGGTATTTTAAACGATCGAATCTGAGCGAACTTCAGTCATTCGTGCGCGATGTCAAATAGCGACCAACAACAACAACAACAGCAACTCATTGAACGTGTAGGCCAAGTAATAATTTCCTACCAAAATAACGGAAAAAATCTTACCGATTTTGAAGATCAAGACTTGGCCTTCTTTCCCATCAACTACTTGAAAACATTCGTCGATTCACTTAGTTTACAACAAATTTGGAACAGGTTGCCGGAAAATTATAGAAGTGACGAAGAATTGCAGCTAAATTTGCCGTGTTTTAAACACTATCCACTATATCAACACCACATAGACGGCCCACCACTATCAATAAAAAAGTGTTGTAAAATTAAAAAATAGTGTGAACAAGTGAATCGAGTTTCATCGGACAGTCTTCGAAATGGATCAGACACATGTATATTTAGATTCTGCTTGCGATGAAACGATCCAGTCAATGTACAAAGATGAAACAACTCATTTTAACTTGGCTGGAAGAGGAAAGTTTCACGCAAGACAGGATTCTCTGATCACTATTGATCGAAATAATTTCGAAGACGACGATGAAGATGAAGAAGATGATGGGATAGAGGATAATGGCGTTCCAAACGGGTGTGGAGAAGAGGGGCTCGTGAAAGTGGCAAAAATAAATGCAAGTGATACATTGACACCAAATTACCTTACGCGAGAAGTGTGCGTTTTTCAATCTTATGTCGTAATTATTTCATCTTCTGGCGGTGCATATAATTTATGTTGTGAATGTTACTATATACATGCTCTAAATTGCCCAAATGGGAAAAATAATTTTGTTAATAGCCACTATAAACGATCCTTTATATGTTGCGAAAAAGATCTGCAATGCAACACGTGTGAAAACGATTTATTCATAACAACTCCTTCACAAGCATGTATAATATGTAACAAACCAGAACTAAAGAATATGCAAAACCATCTAATCGAAAAATCAAATTTTAAATAAATTTATTTCACTTGCACTTATTCATGCACTATGGACTATATTAAGTTTAAGTTTAAGTTTAAAATATTTTATAAGAATTTAGATTTTGTTCTGCTAAGTTAAATAAATGTAAAAAACTATGTAAATAAATATAAGGGAATGATGTGAATAGATAAGAATTTGTATTTATTCCCATTGAAAGAATTTATAATTTTGTACTTTCAGTATAGAATAATTCTTTTCAAATAATATGCATAAATTCAAATAAATGAATTTGATACTCCACTTGAATTTATTCCTAGTAGTTTTTATATTAAGTTTAAAATGCCAACTAATTTAAATAAAATTTTATATAAAATATAAGTTGTAAGATATAAGTTATAAGATATAAGGTATAAGTTATAAGATATATATTAAGTTTAAGTTAAATAAATATAAGGGTACCATGTAAATAAATAGAAATTTGTCTATATTTAGATTCCAAGAATTAATGATTTTGTTCTTTCAGTGTAGAATAATTTTTTCTACATAATATGCACCATCAATCCTATTGATAAATTGAATTTTAAATAAATAAATTTGATACTTCACTTGAATTTATTCATGCACCCTAGTAGTTTGTAATATTAAGTTTAAAATGTCAACTAAGATATTTAAATAAGAATTAATATATAAGATAAAGAACAATTAGGTTTGATTAAATAAGATTCTCTGAAAATCGAGCTTATGATTTATTCTTCCATGTAGAATAATTCTGCCAAGTTAAAAAAAAAACTAGTTTTCGTTACTATGCTTGTAAAAAAATAAAAATATATATTATCATCCTATTAATAATAATTCTTTAAAGTTGAAGAAACTTGGTTATTAGGTGTGAAATAGAAAAAAATTTTTCCTCAACGATTTTGTTTTTTATTATTCCTAAATTAAAATACAAATATACATATATACATAAATAGATAAATACATATATACATATATAAATCATAATACCAAGTACCATTTTGGGATGGATCTCTGTTCCAGCTCTGCCATAGGTTGCTGCTGCTGCTCTGCCATAGGTTGCTGCTGCTGCTCTGCCATAGGTTGCTGCTGCTGCTCTGCCATAGGTTGCTGCTGCTTTACCATCTGTTGCTGCTGACCACTAGAAGCTGCTGCTGCTGCTGCTGCTCTGCCATAGGTTGCTGCGGCTCTGCCATAGGTTGCTGCTGTCCGCCATAGGTTGCTGCTGCTGCTTTGCCATAGGTTGCTACTGCTTTGCCATCGGTTGCTGCTGATGCACCAGAGATTGTGGCTGCCCACCAGAGATGTTGTTGCCCACCAGAGATGTTGTTGCCCACCAGAGATTGCCGTAAATTATAAATTTTAATTTATAATTTATCGGCCTCTTGCATTTTCGATGGTATCTCTGTCTTTTCATTGCCAAAGGTTGCTCCGGCTCTGCCATAGCTTGCTGCTGCTCTGGTATCGGCCTCTTGCATTTTCGATCGTATCTCTGTCTTTTCGTTGCCAAAGGTTGCTCCGGCTCTGCCATAGCTTGCTGCTGCTCTGGTATCGGCCTCTTGCATTTTCGATCGTATCTCTGTCTTCTCTCCGGTATCGGCCTCTTGCATTTTCGATCGTATCTCTGTTTTGGGGTTGCCAGAGGTTGCTCCGGCTCTGCCATAGCTTGCTGCTGCTCCGGCTCTGCCATAGCTTGTTGCTGCTCCGGCTCTGCCATAGCTTGCTGTTGCTCCGGCTCTGCCATAGCTTGCTGCTGCTGCTCTGCCATAGGTTGTGGCCGATCTTCTTCCATAGGCTGTTGTTGCTCCATCATCAAAGGTTGAAGATCCATTGCTCGGTCTGGATCCCACTCAAAGGCGATAGGCTCGGGATCCAGGTCTGGCTCAAACATGTTGATAAATTCTTCATCTAAATAGTCAGCCTCTGATGGTGGCGGCCACATCACCGTGTTCTCGGAATTTGGACTCTGACGATCCATCAGATTAATCTGATTTTCCAAGAATCCCAGAAAGTCTTGTAGTGTTATAATTATGAACGTACTCATTTTGAGACTTTAAACTTAATGAATGCTAAGTCAAGACGCTGTAAATCCTTATATACAATACTGAAATACCACTTTTCCTACCTCCAGCGGCAAAACCAGTCCGAAGAATGAGAAGAAGAAGAAGGCAAAGATAGCGTGAACTCGAGAGAGGTCGTTCAACGGTCGTAAGTTGTTTTGTTCTTAAGAAAAAGACGAGTAAAGAGGAGAAGAAGAAAAAAAAAAAAAGTTGTTTTTTGGAATAATATAAAAAACGAAAAAAAAAAAAAAAAAAAAAAAAAATTAAAAAAAAAAAAAATTAAAAAAAAAAAAAAATGTTTTTTATATTATTCCAAAAAACAACTTTTTTTTTTCTTCTCCTCTTTACTCGTCATTTTCTTAAGAACAAAACAACTTACGACCGTTGAACGACCTCTCTCGAGTTCACGGTCTCACGGTTCCCGTCGTACCATGCAGTGCCACGCCGTACCAGCCGGTACCAGGCTCTTGGCTGCTTTAAAAGGCGGCTGGGTACGAAGCGTCTCTTCAGTTTACATCTCGCTATTAGCGTACGCTTGTAAAATTATCGAATCTGTTGTGAATATATCTAGATAGTCGGATTTATTTCGTGTGACGTAGTGACATATTATTAATTTTTATTTGGTTTGTATTGTTGATTTCATATTTTTGATTTGATATTTTTGATTTAATATTTTTGATTTAATATTTTTGACTTAATACTTTGGATTTTCATTCATTTTTACTTAATCTTCTAAAAGCCAATTTTTGATTTTTGTTGATTTTTCATTTTTGTGGATTTTTTTTGATTTTTTATTGATTTTTTGATTTTTTTATTGATTCATAATTTTTTTATTTTTTAATTTATAATTTAAAATGTCATTTTTAAATGTAAAAATTGAAAACATCGACTTAACAGCCTTCGATTTAAACGACGCTTGCCTTGTGCATGATTTGATTGATTGTTCATTTTGTGGGCTAAGCGACGAGGAGCTAGATATTAAATTTAGGGAAATTGATATTAATACATTTAACAATTCATCTGAATCTGGCGATTCTTCCGAAATTGGTGAAAGCGATATTTTGACACAGCTCTTAAAAGTTTTGGATGAATCTATTATCCCTGATATTCCTCAAGAACCTCTTGAAACAATTAATTTCGATGATTTAAATAATGATATATTAAGGAAAAATTTAATTAACAATTCTGAAATAAATGAGGGATATAATTTGGAACAACTTTTAGATATATTAGAAGGGGGTGAAATTTGTGAAAATAGCTCAGGGCAAAATTTAATTAAGGGTGATGTGGAATATCAGGAGACTTTTGAGAGCTGTGAGGAACAAAATAATAAGGGGGTTTTAAACAATAATAATAATGGGGTTGGTAACGAGGGAGCTTTAAATAATGATAAGAGGATTGGCATTGGGGGTTTTTCGAAAAATAATATGGAAGAGGTTTATCGCCCCCACTATTCGCCAATTTCAGATGCATCGTCAGATTCATCAGAGGATTCCAACGACAGCGTTGAGACTGTTATAAACGTCTCAGCCAAAGCTCAGCATAATTTTATTAAAGTGTTGGATCAAAATTTAATTGAAGGGTTGGATCAAAATTTTATTCAGGGGTTTGAACAACCATCCAAATTTGGCTATACCAGAAATTCAGTAAATTCGGTAGATGTTTTTGATTTGAGTTGTGGCGAAATTGTGGGGGACATTGAGGTATATACTTATACTGAAAATTTTGAAGATGAGCAGCCTCAATGTCCCTTAATTTCTTCCTGTAATCAAAATCAATTTTTGAAAAATCCTTCTGGCCTAAATTTAGAACAAAGTTCTGAAAATTTAATTGAAAAAAATTTACCCAAAAAACGTTCTTTATCAGAAACAAATGATTGTTCAGATTTAAAAAAGTCAAAATTGGACGGTGATATTTCTAGTTCCCAAACTTTAGGGGCACAAATTTCAAAAAATTCTTTACCAGTCGCTGTAACAACAGCTCCGAAAATCAATCCAACAAATAAAGTCGCTATTGGAGAATTAGATAAGTTTCTACATAAGAAAACTAAGCCGAGCTTAAATAGGAATGAAACAAGGTGTGCCACATCTAGATTTAAGTCAATGGTTTATTCCTATTTAAACTTAGATAATATATGTAATAATTTATCTAATTCGACTTTAAAAGACGTTAAAAATTGTATTCAACGACAAGGCGATCTTCTTTTAAATTTGGGAAATATATTTTTTAAAAAAAATCCATGTTTTTCTTCAAATTAAAAAGTGAATCCAAAAGTTAATTCAAAAGTAAATCCAAAAGTTTTCTAAATTGCGCGAGCTGAAAAAATTGCTAATTATTCTATGTCATTGGGTCTTGATAGATCGAAATTGTATTTATTTAAAAGCGACACGGCCCTAACCGATTCCATTTTAAAATGACTCTCCTTTGCACACACTGCTTAAGAGAATTTAAAAGAAAATCACATATTGTACGCCACCTTCGAGAAAATGTTGTTAATAACGAAAACACCTATAACTTGGAAGATTATATAATTAATCGTAAGTATTTTTTTATAACATATTTAGCTATAATTTTCCTTTTAATTTTTCTTTTTATTATTAATAAAGGTTTACAGAGGAATTAAAAAATAATAATTGTTTCAGTTGATGAACTACTTTCAAGACCTCCAATGCGATTTTGCCAAGATTGTGAAGTAAATGTCAAATCTAATTCCTGGAGCACACACTTGAGGACAAATATTCATAAAAACAGGAGCTGCATAAAATATGGAAATGGAATTGACATTATCAGGAGTGCATTTAAATGTCGAATAGCTTCCTACAGAATATATTCGCAGAATTATCACATCGACATCAAAAAGTTTCAGCAAGATGTTGGTAATAAAGTGCAAACATTAATACGCCAGCGTCAACAGGAATTTACATGTGCTAAAGTAAATTTGGAATTATTTGGAATATATTATTCTCCAACTTTAACCTCTACTTCAATTAAGTCATTTAATACACCGTTCTTCATTGTAACCCATACAACTGATCTACAACAGCTTTACGATGATTTATTCAAGATTATTGAAACCAAAGCAGATGAATTGCCGGAAAGAGACTCAGGTAATTATTATTTAATCTCAAGAGCTAAGTTTTCTTAATCTCAAGAGCTAAGTTTTCTTAATATCACTTGTACATCTCTAACAAATATTATTCAGAACTAATTTTTTAATTCCTATTACAGGGTGGGCTCTACAAAGAATTCTGCATTTGGAAGTCAACATCAATAAGTACAACCCATTGAATGCCTCCTCCTACATTAAGATGCATCACTTTTCTAAATCAATAGTGAATGTGATGAATGAGGACAATTGCTGTTTCGCCTGGGCAGTGGTTTCAGCAGCATACCAGCCAACCGGTAATCCTCGAAAGACCTCATCATATCCAGACTTCAGAGACGCTTTCGATTTTACAGGTATTGAATTTCCAGTAAAATTATTAGATATAAAAAAGTTTGAGGAAAAAAATAATTTGTCCATAAATGTATATGGAGTTGAAAAATTTTTAAGGGATAATAAAAAGGTATATGAGATTGTCGGTCCTTTACATTATAATAATGAAAAGAAAAAATTACATATTAATTTGCTTTTAATAAGTTCTGATGATGGAAATAACCACTACTGTTGGATAAAGGATTTAGGTTGCTTGGTATCCAAACAATTATCAAAAAAGAAAATAAAAAAATACTTATGTGATGGATGCCTTCAATATTTTGGAACATATGAAAAACTTAACACACATTTAGAACGTGATTGTAGTTTTGTTCGAATTGAGCTTCCTTCAGATAATTTGATTTTGGATAAATTTGGCAATTATATTCCTGCAAATATATTAAAGTTTCAAAATATTCAGAAACAGTATAAAGCTCCTTTTGTTATTTATGCCGATTTTGAATGTTATTTGAAAAACATTGAGTGCCAACAATCTACACCTGATTCGACAACCTCATATACTATTAAAACTGCTGAACATATACCCTATTCATTTGCTTATTATATTAAATCATCATTTGATGAGAATGTTGTGTGTCTTAAACTTTATAGAGGTACAGATTGTGCTATAAAATTTATTGAATACATTGAAAATGATGTAAAAGAAATTTATAAAAAATATTTAAAATATCAAGTACCATTGAAAGATTTATCATCTGTGGAACAGATTGAATATGAAAATTCTAGCATTTGTTATGTATGTGAAAAACCTTTTTCAAAAGGAAATTTCATAAAGTGTAGGGATCATTGTCATATTACAGGTAAATATCGAGGAGCCGCCCACTCAATATGTAATTTGCATTTTAAACCTCCAAAATATATACCAATAGTATTGCATAATTTAAAAAACTATGATTCTCACCTATTTATTAAATCGCTTTGCTATAATAAAGAAAATATTAGTGTTATAGCTCAAAATAAAGAAAAGTATATTTCTTTTAGTAAGGAAATTTTCGTTGATGTGTCAGAAAAGCGGAAACCAGTTGCTTTGCGACTACGCTTTATAGATTCTTTTCAATTTCTCCCAGAGTCTTTAGAGTCACTATCACAAACTCTACAAGATTCACAATGTTTTGAAATTAAAAAGTTTTTCTCAAATGCTGATGAATTTCAATACATTAGACAAAAAGGGGTATTTCCATACTCTTACATAGATTCCAACGAAAAATTAAATGAGAAATCTCTACCATTGATTGATAAATTTTATAATAACTTAACCGATGAAAATATCTCTCCTCAAGACTACAGTCGTGCTGTAGAAGTGTGGAATCTATTTAAGTGTTCTACAATAGGGGCTTATTCCGATATTTACTTAAAATCAGATGTTTTACTTTTGGCTGATGTTTTTGAAAATTATAGATCCACATGTATTAAAACCTATAAGTTAGATCCTGTTAATTATGTCACTAGCCCTTCTATGTGCTGGGATGCAATGATGAAATTAACTAATGTAGAATTAGAATTATTAACGGAACCAGATATGCTTCATTTTTTCAAAAAAGGTGTTCGTGGTGGGGTTAGCACTTGTTCCAAACGCAAATCTGAAGCAAATAATCCATTCTTAGAAAATTTTAATCCTGAAAGACCTACAACATATATCGCTTACTTAGACGCCACAAATTTGTATGGTTATGCTATGAAACAATATTTGCCTGAAAAAAATTTTGCTTGGGTACCTAAGCTCGAAATAGAAACTTTAAATATATCCGAACTTTCAGATACATCATCTATAGGATACATATTTGAAGTTGATTTAGAATATCCAAATTATTTACATGATAGTCATAATGATTTCCCATTTTGTCCTGAACAATATACACCACCAATTTCAAACCACTCAAAATTAATTCCAAACTTACATAATAAATATAACTATATCATTCACTACCGATATCTGAAACAATGTCTACAATTTGGACTCAAAATCATAAAAATACACAGAGCAGTTAAGTTTACACAATCACCATGGTTAGCGGAATATATAGATTTAAATACAAATTTACGAAATTTATCTAAAAATAAATTTGATAAAAATTGTTATAAATTGGCAAATAATTCAATTTTCGGTAAAACCATGGAAAATGTTGATAGGCGAGCAGATATTAAATTAGTATCTCAATGGGAAAGACAGGGTAATAAATTTAGTGCCGAAAAACTTATTTCTAAACCTCAATTAAAGGATTTTAAAATTTTCTCTGAAAATCTAGTTGCTCTTCAACTTCAACAGGTTTGCATTGAATACAATAAACCAATTTATGTTGGGATGAGTATTCTGGATATTGCAAAAACTGTAATGTATAATTTTTATTATGGGTATTTAAAAGTAAAATATGGTAATAATTTAAATTTATTATATACGGATACTGATTCCTTAATTCTTGAAGTTCAGACCCAAAACTTTTATGAAGATATGAAGCTAAATCTGGATAAATTTGATACTTCTAATTTTTCTGAACAAAATATTCATTGCATGCCTATTACAACATCAGTTGTTGGTAAATTTAAAGATGAGTACAAAGGGATTCCCATTGAAAGTTTTTATGGAACTGGTGCTAAAGCATATTGTATAAAATCCAAAAATAGTGTAGATAAAAAAGCAAAAGGCGTTAGTAGATCATGTATAAAAAATCAATTAACATTATCAGATTATAAAGATGTTGTTGAGAAAGGTGACAAAATATTCTGCACCATGTATGTATTCAAGTCAGATATGCATAATATATACACTAATTTGTTAAATAAATTGGCATTAACAACTCATGATGATAAAAGATATTGTATACCAAATTCCACAAAAACTCTTGCATGGGGACATAAGGATATTTTGGAAACAGATTTTTTTGATAAAGATATGAAAATGATGTATGATACTCTAACTTTTTTAAGTTCTGGAAACGAAAATGGATCTAAAAATAAAAAACCGCGATTAGAATTAACTACTCCAAGTAATTTTTCATCTTTATAAAGACATCATTTTATATGATGATAAATTATGTAAGTCGTTTTTGAAGCTTTAAAAGTTGGAGGGGGAACTGAATCCAAAAACATATATATTGTATAGAAATACCATTATTTGTTAGTAATATTACAACAATGACTGCTGCATCTTTAATAGTTTTAGTTTCCCTTGTTGGAAATGTGATATATGTAAATTACATTCCTAATACAGTTAGGGCTGATATATGTATAAATGCCCTCAAAAATGAAACCGACTGCTACAAACAGATGAAAATGACATATCTTGTTGGAAATTCACACTTTTTTACCTATAATGTAACTGATTCTGCTTTGTGTGAAAATACATACATAAAAATTAAATATTCCATGACAAACAAACCATTACAATATTCAGATTGGATTCCTTTCAATAATAAAAAAGAAGAATCTTGTCATTGTGTCTGTTGTTATATATTTGTTATTATATTTACAGCAGCAATATTTATTTGTACATGTTTAATTTTATTGTATTTCATGAAAAAATATCTATAAAAATATTTAATAAATGTTAAAAAAATAATATAAATTTTGTTTTTTATTGATTCTCGTTAGTATAAAGACATTTAAAGTTTATCCCCTCCTCTTAAATGGAGAGGGAAAATAAGTTTACCCCTCCACTTGAGAGGAGAGGGAAAATGTATAAAATTTAGGAGCAAACGGATTGATAGTTAGTTTTTTGAGAGCAAGCAGATAGCCAGTTAGTTTTTGAAATACATCATTTAAAATGTTCAGTAATCAGAGTAAAAATATATTTGAAAATTCACCATTAAAAAAGAAAATAAAAAAAACAATTATAAATTCTACAAAATATAATTTAAATAATTCTAACTCTAAATATGCTGTGATTGGTTTGTGGGTGGAAAGTGATTTTCTACCATGCATTGAACTTGGTGGTAAAAATGGTCAGTCTGTGATATTAAATGAAGATGATTGGAAGAACTTATTGCAATATCAAGGAGTTATAACAAATTATATGTTTTCACCAAATGTTTTCAATGAACCGATATATTTGCAAAATTTATCTATTCATTTTGAAAAGATTGGTGAATTACCAATAGTGAAGATTGTGAAAAGCTGTGATTTTATTTACTATGGAAATGAAACTGTGTGCAGACTATGGGAACAAATTCCACTTATAGAATATAGACTAAATGTTTTACAAAAACAAAACTTTCGACGTTATTTCAACGTTTTTAGAAATAACAATTTTTACGACGGAGATTCTTTTGACAAAATATATAATGTCCTTTCTCCAAAACAAAATCTAAATAGTGAAAATGTGTGTTCCATGCTGGAACTGCTGTTGAATCATCCCGAAGAACTAGAACAAAAATTAAAGTCTAAGCACTATTATGAAGAAGACAGTATCTATTGATGAATCAAGAAACCAAATTCATCTGATGGTTGCTTGGAACTTCGCCTACAGAAAAGCTCGTATGACTTCTGAAGAGTTTATAAATCAAAAACATTTTAGAAGAAGGATTAAATTGACTGAAGAAATTTTAAATCCCATATTAGACTCTGATTATAGGAATATTGTATTTAAAAAAATGTTTATGTAATAAGCTTATTTTTAAATAAAACAAATATATATAAAAAATCATTTTTTTTTATTACAAACATCAATTATTATTACAGCATTAATTACTATTACATCACATCTCTCTTGAAGATCCAAGAGTTATAAGATTTATCTAATCCTAACCATTTTACAAATACTTTGTTTCCTTTCTTTCTTAACACTTTTTCCACCAGATATACATTTGGGTGTCTTACTTTTTGAAGTTCTTCTTCATAGAAACCTCCTTGAATATCTATCCCATTTCCATCTTGAATGAAATACGTTGTTGGATTAGTAAGCTGGATTTTTTTTATTTGAAAAATTTCGTTTGACCAGTTGGGCGTGTAACCTTTAGAAAATTGTTCGCGAATCTTGCTTATTCGTACTCTATCACTGACACGAAATTTTGGTGATCTGGGATCCACAGTTTTCCTATGAGTATAAGCTGATTTCAAGATTTCCATTTCATTCTTTTTGTTAACTTCGTTTGGTTTTTTTCCGATTGTTGAATGCTTAGTATTATTGTATTCTGTAATTATTTCTTTAAGAAAGCTGATCCATTTATAATTACCTAGTAAACTAAACTTTTTCCACATTTTGTTTTTTATCGTTCTATTTACTCTCTCTACAATACTAGCTTTCATATTAGAAAATGTGTTGTAATGATTAATTTTGAACTGCTCCATAAGTTTCTGAAAGTCTTGATTAAAGAATTCTTTACCCTGATCAGTATTCAGATTTGTTGGGGGAGTTTTTAAAGTTAATAGAATTTTTTTCATTGCAGCTGTTACATCTTTACCAGTTTTGGATTTTACAGGTTCTGCCCATACAAATTTAGAAAACACATTTATTACCATTAAAATATATCTTAAACCCCTATTAAATTTCGCATATGGCTGCATTTCTATCAGATCAGCTTGAAATAGATCATTAAGCCCTTTTACAATTGTTCGTCTCCTTCTATATCGCCTTCTCGCCGGTTTATGTAATTCATTTACAACGTCTTGCTTAATTTTACTCATTATTAATTTATACCTTACTCTCGAAAATAAATCCCACAAATAACTTTACCTCCTTCTAAACCGTTTATAAAAGCCCTTTATCGCTGATGTTGTAAAATATAAAAAAAATCATCTCAGTTTTTTTTAGTAAGTTCTTTAATTTTATTTTCCATTGCTTCAAATGATTTTTTATTTTCATTTATAATTTCTTTTATTGACGAATTTATTTGGGTGATGTTGTTAGTAAGATCAGAAATTTTTACATTAAATTTATTTTCCATTGTTTCAAATGATTTGTTATTTTCATTTCTAATTTCTTTTATTGACGAATTTATTTGGGTGATGTTGTTATTAAGATCAGACATTTTTACATTAAATTTAGTTTCCAAAAGAACATTTGATAACGTATAATCTTTTTTGAAACCACCTAATGTTGAATTCATTTCTTCTCTTGCATAATTCATTGTATCATTAAATTCTTTTCTAGAAACTTCAGCAGCTCTTTGAACTAATTCGTTTAAAGATTTTATTTCTTTTGTTAATTTATCTTCTAGATTTTTTATATCTTTTCCTAATTGAAATTCTGCATTTGTAATATCTAATGTCATTTTCACAATTTTTTTTTCTATATTTTTTATGTCTGACGCTGTCTTTTCAGCTTTGTGTAGTATATCTGTATAAGATGTTTCAAGTTCTTTTATGAGTAAAGAAGTCTCCTCGATTTTTGAACTATTATTTTTAATTTTAATTAATACATCCTTTTTAGAAACTTCTATTATAGCTTGCACTACTTCTAGTAAGGATTCTAATTCTTTTTGTAATTTCTCATCGATTGCCTTTGTAAAATTTCCCTCGTCAAAAGACGTTTCAGATTTGGTTTTCAGATTGTTTAATTGCTTTAGTATATCCTCGATTTTTTCATTATCTTTTGTAATTTGATCTTTGAATTTTGTTTCAATTTTTTCATTTTCGTTTTGAAAATCCTCCTTCAATTTGTCTTCTAAATATTGTAAATTTGATTTATATGCATTGATTTTAATTTCAAATTCTTTAATTTGTTCTTTAAATTCATTAACTTTGTCGGTATCTTTTTTGTGAATTAGGAAATGAGTGTTCATTGATTTTTCAAGATTTTGTGTATTTTTATCCATAACGTCATGTATTTTCTTAAAATTCCTTACTTCTTCTGCTACTCTATCATTAAGCAAATTAGTAAAATTTTGAAACTTTGATGTAATTTCCTTGGAAATACTGTTCTTGACATTGTCAATTGCTGAAGTATCCTTAATTATTGATTTAATTGATGTAATTTCATTTTTTATTTCATTTTCAAAATCATCAACTTTATCCTATTTTAACTTCACTACGTCAAAGTCATTTGCATATTTAGAAACTTTCTGAGAAAATTTTTCTACTACCTCATCATTTCCATCAACAGTATTTTTCAAATTAATTATCTTGTCATTATATTCAGGAATAACTTTATCCTCAAATAACTTAATCTTTTTTGCAATATTTTGTATATTGTTATCATATTCATTTATTCTCTTATTTAAATTATTAACGTCGCTTTTCAACCCGGGATCTAAATTTTGAATTAATTTGTTTTCAATATATTTGACATCGCTTTTAAAAATTTTTATTATTTTCTCTTCAACATTTGATAATATTTTATTTTCTAGTGATAATAATGTGTTTAGAGCAGATTTTTTTGAAATATGACGACCAAATTTATCGATGGTCATTTTAGAAATGTTTAAAAGTATCTATTATGTCCTTTTATATAATAATATTCGCTTCTCTTAGTTCTTCAATAATGGAAATAATTTCATTGTTATGACCAGTGTGTCCCGCAAGCATGGATGCTACCAATAGTCGAAGTCTCTCAACAAGTTCGTTTACATTATCCCAATATATGTAATCTGTATTAGGTTTATTAACTTTTAAAGTTATACCAAATCCGGTTTTTTTTGAAGACACTCGACTTTCTCTATATGGAGCTTTGCGTCTTTCAAAAAATCCCTGGACTGCTTGTTGAGATTCGGGATTTAGAGTTTTAGTTTTTGTAATTCCTTTGCTTTGCAAATAAGGTCCTATTATAGAAATATATTTATGTGATCCATTCCCCTGCACCTGCTCATTTGGATCATTATTTCTACGGTATGCATTGGTTCTTTTTAAAATATCCATATAATTTTCCAAATCTTGTTTTTTATACCCTATTGGTTCTTTTTTAAATAATAACTCATATAAACCTGGTGTACCTGTATAGGTTATTCCTTCAATTTTGATGTTTTTACCAATAATTTCGACAGGTTTTTGAGTTAAACCCAAAAAGAATTTCTCGGTTTCCAAATCATGAACTATTCCATATTGGTGATCAAACTCATGTTCAACATCTTTTACACCGCTATCAATATATTGGCGAGGTAATTCATCAAATCCTAATAAATATTCTTTATATAAATCTGTATCAACAAATGTTCTAACTGTTTGCCGTGTTTGTTCCAGTATATCTGAAAGATTTCCTATTGTGGAGTGTGAACCTGAAGAAGGGTTTGTTTCTGCAATAATACTTGTTTGTTGTATAGATGGCATTTGACTTGCTGAAGCTAAACTCGCGTCCCAGTCAATAATCGATGGTATTTCTGTAGGAAAGAGTGGAGTTTTTCCCGTCTTTCTTTTTTCTGGTGTTGATGTTCCATATTGTAATTTTCTCTTTGGTGTTAGTGTTTGAATTGATCTTTTCTGTGGTGTTTCATAAATTTTTTTAATTGGTGTGTGTAGCTCTTCCTTTATTTCAACAGGTTCAATTTTACCAATCGTTGAAATTAATTCTTGTAAGGGTTGAGTTATCGGTTTATATGTTTCCTCCAATTTAGTTTGCGCCTCAAATTCCGCATTTTTTAAACTCTGATATTTTTGTTTAACAGCTTTTCTTGATTTAACTAGCTCTCTTGCTAAACGTTCATCCATGATTGGTATAATTTACCATCAAACGTTTATTTTTATAAGTAAATATATGAATCAAATCCTTTTCGATATCGGCCAGATTTCACATTAGAGTCTTTGTCTATTACTAAAAATCCAAATTTATCTTTCCAACATATTAAGCACAACTCATTAAATTGGTTTAATGACATATCAACATTAACATGATCATCATAAATATGTTTTAAGTTTGTTCGATCTTGTTGAAATATAACAATTAAATTTGCATTGTCACGAATTAATTGTTTCGGAATAGAAGAATATGTTTGACATAAATCAAAACAATCAGTATTTTTGTGTCTTCCGAAACAAAAATAGTCCTTTACAACATTCTGATTACAACACACTATATCATCAAATATTATTATAGAGTTTGGTTTAACTTGTTTTGGTGAAACAATTGTTTCTTCATTTTCAGATTCATAGTATCCAATTTTTTTCAAAGGTTTAAAAAGTGTTCTCAAATATTTATACTTTGGTTGATATAAGGATTTTGAATAAACATACAGATTTTCAAATCGCAAACCATTCGGATCTTCAATCAAACTAATAATAACATTGGTTTTGCCACAGCCTGACGGGCCAATAATTAACCCTCTTTTACTATTTCCCTCAAACAGTTTTCCATGTTTTCTAAAACCATTCACTGAACTTTCATGATCCTTAATTGTTATAGAGTATGGTTGTTTCTCAACTCTCATTTTATATATAAAACAAACTATTAATATTCAGTATTGTGATGTAACTGGTTAGTTATCACTAGGATTGCAACTATATATAATGTTTCCATCACATAATAAACGAATCATTTACAAGACAAACAGCAAAAGGAAAGGAAGTGGTTTAGTAAACTCATTAATAAATAAATTACCCTTTGAATTGCATATTCCTGGTTATAATTTTTGTGGACCTGGAACAAAATTGGAAAAACGATTGTCAAGAGGTGATAAAGGTATAAATTTATTGGATGAGGCTTGTAAAGAACACGATATTGCTTACTCACAATCAAATGATATAAAAAGAAGGCATTTAGCTGATAAAGTATTAGCTGACAAAGCTTTATCAAGGTTCAAAGCTAAAGATTCTAGTTTTGGGGAAAAAACTGCTGCACTAGGAATTACTGGTGCTATGAAAATTAAAAGAAAATTAGGTATGGGACTTCGAACGAGAAGAAAGTTCAAGCGAAAAACTCGAAAAGGACGAGGACTATCATTATCTCAGGTAATTTCAAAAGCTAGAAAAGGAATTAAGGGGAAACGTTTTAAAGACCTAAATGAAAGTATTCAAACTGCTTTAAAAGCTAATAAAAAAACTGGTAAAGTGTTACCTCCAAAGAAAAGGGTAATTCCAATCCCAAAGACTGGCGGATTTCTTCCACTTATACCTTTATTTGCTGGTTTGTCTGCTCTTGGTGCTCTTGGAGGAGGGGCTGCAGGTATTGCTAAAGCAGTAAATGATGCAAAAGCAGCCAAAGCGAAACTAGAAGAATCTAAACGACACAATCAAATGATGGAGTCCATTGCGGTAGGAAAAAAAGGAAGTGGACTTTATTTAAAACCCTATAAAACAGGATGTGGATTATACTTGAAACCTTATTCAAAAAACTGCTAAAACATATACCTCGAAAAGCACTTACAAATTACGATTTACTTAAATACGCTAAATATTTACAAATTCCCAACTTTCGTGGTATTTTTATGAGGGATAAATTACCAAAAAAGATAAAGTTAATTGAAAGTGCAATTGTCAATCTAGATAATCACAGTGGTGTTGGTACTCACTGGATAGCATATACAAAAAAAGGAAAAAACATAATATATTTTGATAGTTATGGTAATTTGCGACCCCCTTCTGAATTAATTAAATATTTTTATAGCGACCAAAATAATAATATTGTTAATTATAATTATAACAGTTATCAAAACTTTAACAAAACAAATTGTGGTCAATTGTGTCTAAAATTTCTTTATAACCATATGTAACACCTAATTTTAGTTTATTATTAAACATATTTTTAAAGTAAAATGTCATATAGTTTTGTTCTTAGCGGCAATTCCGCTATTTTAACATCAGAGTTACATCCTCCAATATATTTAGATGAAGATGTTGAATATGTTATCGGTCTTGTAAATTTCGAAACATTTAATGCAATTCCCAATATTGATGTTGGGAATAATGTATTAATTCATGATGAAAATTTAGAAATAGCCATACCCCCAGGTAGCTACGAATTAGAAGACATAACAGATTTTTTAAAAAAACACTTGGATGAGGATAAAATTAGTTTTAGTCTTTATGCAAATAATAATACTTTACGTACACATCTTAAATGTTCAGCCCCCATAACTTTTCGTGAAGGAACTATTGGTAAATTATTAGGGTTTAAAAATGGACGATTGGAAGCCAACATTGAACATATATCAGATTTTGCCGCGGAAATAATTAAAGTAAATTCAATAAATATAGACTGCAGTATTGCAGAGGGATCATATTTAAACGGGAAACCTGTTCATATAATACACCAATTTTTCCCGAGCGTTGCTCCAGGGTTCAAAATAATTGAGTCACCTCAAAACGTCATATATTTCCCAGTCACCGTTAAAGTAACTGATAAAATAGCCATTAAAATAATAGATCAGGAAGGTGATTTGGTTAATTTTAGAGAAGAAACCATAACCATCAGACTACATCTTAAAAAAGTAGATTAAAGATGGTAATATTATATAACAATAAATCTGCAAACTTTACTAGAAAATTTAATAATAAAAACATTAATAAGACAAGAAAGAAACCAACTTCCTTTAGTAGGAAATCAAACTTCCAAAGGTTAACACCTTCTAATAGAAAATTTCTTCAAAGTTTGGGTTTTAAACTTAAATAAAAATGGATTATTTAAATGTAAGAGAAAATGTATTGGTTGATGAATCAATATTAAGCTGAGAAATTCTTTCTTTCGATCCTTTTAATCCTACAAAACTCGGACCAAATGATGAAATCAGAATTGCTTTGCAACAAACAGGAAAATATCCTTTACCTTGCAAAAGTGAAATTTATGTGGAATTGCAAGTAACTAAAGAAGATGATTCCCCTTTAGCTAATACTGTTTTAATTAATAATGCTCCGGCATTTTTATTTAAAGAATTACGCTATATTTTAAATGGTGTTACTATTGACTCCGTTCGGGATATTGGTATAACTTCAACTCTTAAGGGATATATTTCATTTAATCAAAATGAAAGTGCTAAATTGGAAAATGCCGGTTGGTATCCGAAAACAAAATCTAAAGAAAAAATTATGACTGATGACAAAGGTAATGTTTCATTATGTATACCATTAAAGATGTATTCAGGATTTTTTGAAGATTATAATAAGATTATTCTTAATTCACAACAAGAACTTATTCTAATAAGAAGTAATGATGATACAAATGCATTATTATCCAGTAATGAAGATGAAAAACCCAAAGTTAAAATTACCAAGTTGTGTTGGAGAGTTCCTCATCTTACTGTAGCGATTCCGCAAGAATTAGCACTTACCAAAATTATTGACAAAAATAGTGATATACTAATAACCTTCCGAAGCTGGGAATTAGTTGAATATCCAGAGTTATTGGAAACTACGAGGCACAACTGGCCCGTAAAAACATCTACAAAAGTCGAAACGCCACGTCATGTTCTAATTGCTTTTCAGAAAAATAGACGTGGTAATCTAAAAATGGATATGAGTAAATTTGATCATTGTAATTTAAGAAATATGAATGTCTTTTTAAATTCAGAAAGATATCCTTACAATGATCTTCAACTTGACTTTGAAAATAATAAATTTGCTACTCTGTATGAAATGTTTACAGACTTTCGTCAAGGGTATTATAACTCTCCAGTGGAACCAATTTTTAATCCGAAAGAATTTAAAGAAAATGCTCCTATAGTTTACATTAATTGTTCACATCAAAGAGATTTACTACAAACAGGTCCAGTAACCATGAGAATTGAATTTGAAACCAAGGAAAAAATTCCCCCTAAAACAGCGGCATATTGTGTTATAATTCATGATAAAGTTTTCAGTTACAATCCATTAACAAAAATTGTGAAACAGTTGTAATACAATTTCCTTAAGATAAAATACTCTTTTTAAACAAACCGCTACTTACGCTTAAGAGCGCACGCGTCAATTTTGATATTTATTAACGTAGCCAAACCAGAATTCTTCATTTATATAATGTCTTACGAGATTTCAGTTCGAGTATTAGATTTTCAACTTCAGTTGCAGAAATTAAAAAAACAAATAAGTGAATATCAATTAAAAGTAGAAATGATCAAGAAATTCAAATATTTGAAAATATGAAACTTATTCTAGATCTTCAAGGATTCAAAATTGAAAATAATAAATTTATTGTAAAGGAATTAGCAGCGTACGATGGGCAAAAGACAAGTCATTTTATTTTCAAAGCTCCATTTCCGATGGGTCATTTACCATCCTATTTACACAAACAAGCTCTGTGGTTAATAAAAAATTACCATTGCATTGAATGGTGTGAAGGATTTACACCATTACACAAATGTGGAGATATCATAAGAGATTTAAGCGCTAAGGTGGACTATGTTTATGTAAAAGGGGAAGAAAAGGCAGATTTCGTAAAGAAGTATTCCATGAAACCAGTTATCGAGATTGATGAACAACCCACCCTAAAGAAAATGGATCCTTGCTGCTTTTATCATCAAAAAATACCATGTGTATGTGCATTATCAAATGTTTATTACCTTTACAACAATTTTTTTATGTAATAAAAGACTTGATTACAAATTATGTGTTTTATTTTCTAACATTGTTTTAATACATGAAATATTATTATTTAATCCTAGTTCTTGAAGTTTACATATTAAAATATCTATATTTTTATTTTTTAAATATTCGCTACAACATTTAGCTGCTAGTAAACATAATTCCGCATGTTCCATATAATTTAAAAACAATATAATATTCTGCGCTTCACTTTCTTGACCTTCATATGCATAAAACTCGGAACAGGCTGCGGACATCAAAAACTCTTCATACATTTCTCTTATTAATAATTCCATAATAAATCCTACACTAAAACCTCCCTGTTTCTCAATATCTCTTTATCTCTCTCTTCCTCTTCCACGATTTCTTTTAATATATCAGGATCTTTTATATAATCCTTCAATATCCTTAAAAAGTAACTGAATCCTATTTTCTTTATTTCATGAAAGAACTTCGGCAAATTTTGGGTTTTTCTATAATTTAAACAGGCTTCTGCAGCTAATTGGTATTGGAAGGCAGTCTCATAATATACCTGTGCCCACTCGGGGTGCGTTTTTCTTAGCATTACATTCTTTAATTCGGAATTTTGAATTTTAGTAAACTGTTTACCTAATTTGATTATTTCATTTTGCAAATCACTGTTCATAACTACCACTTATTTTTAATTTAACACTGTTCTTTATTAGTGGTGAATCTTCTATATAAGCTTAAGACTAGTTGTAAATGAATGTAGCTCGCTCAGATTCAGTCCTTTAAAATACCAGCTCCCCTCCAACTACTGTGGTGGTTAGGAAGGAGGTAGGAGGTGGAGCAAAAAGAGGCGGAGTTTATGAAACCAATCGGAATAGGGGGCGAACTTGGGCAGCCAATCAGAAACAAGGTCATTCTTGGCTGACCAATCAAAAAAGTGGTGGGGGGGTCAACTAGAAGCCCCCTATTCCCACTACTGGCGGGTCTTTCTTCCTCCATGTTCATCGTATGAGGGTTGATGAATATATGACTGTGTAACTGGCCCAGTCTCATATATATATAGAACTACCCCCACCCCACCAACGGATTCTAAATGTTGTGTATTGGTGAGAGCTTATAGAATTATTGATTTTTTCAAAAACTTTAAATAAGGAATTAGATTTGTTTTTTTTTTGTTTAGACAATAAGACTTATTCTTAATATTTTGTGAAGAATACATTACAAAAAAAATAATATAAACCTTGTTTGGACTGTTAACATTTTCATAGGTTCTCAAGCATATAACTTGGCACTTAAGCTACGAGACAAATCTTCGTTAAACGAATATCTCGCCCCATAAGTGACGATTACTAAACTACGATCAAAATATAATGTGGTCCTGAAAAGGACCGTTTTTGTGGCCCTAAAAGGGCCTGGGGGAGGGTGGGGTGCCTACCGTGGAGTAATACCCAACGATATTAACACCGACCTAGGTGCAGCCCTTGGTCTTCTCATTGGCGGCATCGTCGCCGTCGCTGGTGGTGTCGATGTTGCAGGTGGTGCCGAAGGTGCTGCTCCTGGTGCGGTACCCCCGCAGTCCTCACACTTGCATAGTTTGCCGGGCACGAATGGCCTGACAATGCCAATGATCTTCTTTGGTGTATCTTCCATCTTGACGGTCGAATGTGTAATGATGAAATAATTCTAATACCGGCCTCTATACATTCAAAAAGTTGGAGGGGGTAAGATGGAGTGCATATATGCATTATATAAGTTTGAGAATAATATGATTTTATAACTCACCGTATCTCTGTTATGGACACAAACAACCCCCCTCCACTTTTCTAGCATATAGTACTAGACTTTCTCTACATTTTTTTCAAATATTTTTTTTTGATATTTCTAACCATTACTTTGCTACATATTTACAAAAAATGCAAATTATGCATATATTTTAATTATCGCGTTAGCGCGAAATCACCACAAAAAAAAAAAAAAAGAACCCTAATGACCTCCTCTACAACTTCCACATACTCCCGTTCGGCGCTCTAGCCTCCTACTCGAGAATTTCAATTTTTTCGTCTAAATTTTTTTCATTTTTAAGATTTTTCAAAATTTTTTTTCACCATTGTATTATCCTCAAAATTCTAGGTAATTAAGGTGCTTTTATTTTTTTTCCTATCTTGAACGGTTCCCGAGCTACAGCGCTTTAAAAAATCCAAATTACTAACTTACTATAACCCTTCTCTTGAAATTTCATCTTTCCGAATTTTGAAAAGTACTACCATATGTAGAAAAAAATTCTCTTTCTAACTTCCTAATATTATTTTGCTCCAAAACTTCAACTTCGGCGCGCATTCACCATTTTTCAATTTTTTTTTGAAAAATTTTTTTTTTTACGTTTTTACTATCGAGAAAAATGCTTGCTTATAGTACTCGATTTCCTCTATAATTTTTTCTTATAACTTTTTTCCCTATTCCTAATCCATTTTTCAATTTTTTTTTAAAATTTTTTTTACGTTTTTACTATCGAGAAAAATGCTTGCTTATAGTACTCGATTTCCTCTATAATTTTTTCTTATAACTTTTTTCCCTATTCCTAACCGTTACTTTCCTACAAATTTTCTAAATCGTTGTTTTCATATTTTGCCTTAAAAATTTTTTCTTGTGTTATTTAAGCTCTTTTTCCACTTAATAAACCACCATTATCTAAACTCCCGTACTCCTTTCTTAAAGAGCGGGCTTTTCCGTCCGCTTTTTTTTTTTTGTTGGGTTTCAAATAAATATAAAACTACTACTTCACTCATTACAAATTTATTGATTCAAGAACATTATTTTGTGTTACATATAATCGATACATTAAAATATAGATTTATTGGTCACCGAACCGTTTAATACATTATAACTAAAAAATGAGTCGTGAATAACTAATGCGTACACTTTAGTGTCTTTGGGGAATTTATTCTTTCTCGTTTGGAACTCCAATTTCACATCCACTGTCGATGAGTTAATCGCCTCTGGTTGATGACTGCAATTGATAATAAATACGGGGTTTTTCATATATTCCGTGAACGTTATCATCGGATCGTTTATTTCGCGCCCGTAGTAGCTGCTTTGGAAGTTTTCGTAATTGTAATAGGCTGCTGCGTACAGTTTTTTGGCGAAATCTAAATTCCATCTTTCGTATGGATAAACGGTTGAATTCAGATACAGTCTAATGTCGCATACGTCGGCGTGGGTAAACTGGGTTGCGTTTTTTTCTTTCTTGTCGCAATTATTGCTGTCTTGAAACCCGACGATTATATAGCGCGGTTTTTCCAGACTTGTACTCGTTCTCAAGGCCCACACGTCGGAAGATGTTTGCCTTAAAGCTGGTAATTCGTACAGATCCCATTTACGATATGCCATTTGAATACTGGCATTGTTTCCACCTTTATTAATGCGAGACAGTATTTTCAATTTTTGCTTGTCGTCTGGAATGATGTGACGAATTTTCCATTCGATTTTGTCGATACTAATTTCTGCCTCTACTTCGCCGACGTAACAATTGGTAAAAGTGCGAGCTATAATCATAATAAGCTCTTGTTTTACGTTGAAAACACCTTTTGCGTAATCTTCGGCGAATCCCATAAGATATTTTAAGGGTAATTTCACGGAGAATACGTTACTTGCCGTGTCTACGATATCTTGGTTTGCTTCGTCGAGACCCCATCCGCACGTCATGAGAGATCTTTGTTGCAAACTTCCGAATGAAACCATGGTTTTTAATGTCGTCGTAACTCCAGGTTTACGAACCACGGCGACCTGCTCACCTCCCATCTCGTAGCGAATTTCATCGAACAAAAATGCGAGGGCATTATTTGATAAAAAACATCTTTTCGTTGCGTCTATGGGTTTAAATTTTCCTTCGATATATATGTAACTTTCGGCGATATCCAGTATAATATCTTGAAAATTAATGGGGATACGGACTTCATCCGAATTGTTGAATGATGGAGATCCGTATGGTTTATACGTATGCTTTTCTAGACTAATAATGGAATTGTCCAAGATGGGCTCGGAGAAAACCTCTATTTTATCGTTGGTGGTGGAAATCATTTTCGCACTTTAAGACCGATTGATTTTAAAAATTTATAGTCTTCGGCAGATAACTGTTGAGATGTTTGTGATCTAACGTCTGGACGACGACTAACCTTGACGTTAACTCTTCTTTTACTTTTATTATGTTTCGGCGGTTCCCCCATCTTAGTCGACAGCACACACAATTGACGATTGAAGCAAAAACCCATTTCTATGAAAGTTTCTTCAGTTCCAATTTCACGATTATTTTCTCGCCTTGAAAACTGATTAGATCACCGCTATCGTCCAAGATGCGAAGAGTAATGTTGTCGATAAACTGACGTCCTGCCGGCATTAACGGCATATAAATATTATTTTGTGGTTCTTTACTGATTTTATAACCGGGCTCCACGTCGATATCGAATTCGAACAAGGTATGACCTTCCACCGAATTCATATATGCTTCGGAAATTATATTACAATCTACACGTATGATGCGTACTTTCATTATTTTCACCATCTCGGTTGATTCGTGCTTTTTGTCTTTTTAACACTGTATGATTAAATCCTAACATTTTACCGATACTCGCCTCTCCCCGGAAATCTATAGTATATTGGGATTTCAGTTCACATTTCAGCGTATTATTATTAGCGACCAAGTAAAAGATTCCATCGTTCTTTTCTTCAGTTGAAATCCTCAAAGCCTCCCACATAGCTTTACCTATCTCATCTAGGCCCCAGGTGGAATCTGCAATTGTATCGGCTCGGTGGTGTAACCCTCCTTCATGTAGGCAAACTTATTGTTGCTTTCGTCCACATTAAAAATTGAATTGTATGTGTAAAATCCCAGCAATGCCAGACTATATTTGTTTTCTCTATTTAATTCGACTGGTGGATAAAAATCGGCGCTTAAGACGCTCGAGTGTCCTGTTAGTGTGAACGTATAAGACATGACTAACCATTAAAACATCACACATCTCGGTTTTATTCTTAGCGGCAACATTTAAAAAGATTCATCTTCACACCTTTTCTCACTGCATTTGATAGTGATGTTTTATGCTATTTTCTGCTTTTATGCGCACATCGCTGATTTTGCAATAACAACAAAATATTTTTCTAGCTGTAAGATCCTCATCAGCCGTAACCTCGTTTAAATTGCTGCTGCTGAAATAATGTTTGCAACCGCACTGATATTTTAATATATCGATATCGCTTTTGAGGTGCTCGGGCAACTTTTCCCAAACGAATGGAATTTCATTTGGGGCTAATGCAATCATTACTTCCTTGGGCATGTTTTCTAACTGTTTCACGGTCATTTTCCTTAATCCACCGGCTAGATGAATTGCTTTCAGTGATTGCAACATTTTAGTATAGTTATTGCGATCCATTTGCGGTGTTAATGGTGACGATGATGATGACATCTTTTACGCTGATGATTCGACAAGAAACTTTAAGCACAAATGTCCACACCAGACTGTTCCAAAATCCTGTTGACGATCGTATGTTTAGTAAATAATTTTTGATGGTTCCGATCCCGTTTGTAGATATCGTACCAATTCGATCGGTGGGGGTAAATCGCCGAAGCTGTCATAATATGTTACTTTAGAATTATTTTTTCTATAAGCTACCCAATGAGTCCCTGCACCACGCGTACTATCCAAATTCACTATTGCTGCTTCGTAACGTCGAGGACCTTGTCTAGGTAATGAATCCCTTATATAAACGCCTCGAAAGTGTCCTATTCTTTTCATTTTGGCATATTTTTCTATATCGATGTTAGATAGTGGTCTTCGAGGTAGGGATTCAATTAGTTTTTTGATCTACGATTTAAAAATAATCCCATACCTTTACGATATGGCTTTAGAAACAAACCATTTCCTTTCGATTTTAAATACAGGCTGGCACCGGTTTTATCTTCGCTGCTTTTTTTTACAGCTTTTATGGCGCGCACAATTCCCGCTGCCCCACCGGCTAATGAACCCAAGGCTGATAACCCGGTAAAAATTGGTATTAATGGTAATATTCCACCAGTTTTAGGAATCGGTATTATTCTCGGTGTACGAACCTTCCTTTTGCCACCTGCCGCTTTTACCGATTTACGTGCTGCCGACAGAGCTATTTTAGATGCATTCATGACATTTTTTTCCAACACATTTTTACTTCCGGCTTTTAATAATTCCCTTCGAACTGCTTGTCGAATAGCTGTTCCGAAACTGGCTTTCCGAACATGTCGATTTTTATTAACACCTTTCCTTTTTGTATGACGCGTGCCTTTACTAGATGTTTTTTTTGTTGATAATGATGATGGTACACCCATACCAAAACGTTGTTTTCCTTTCATAATGTTTGTAACTAACCAAGCTGCTGTTTTTTCACCTAAACTGGAATCTTTCGATTTTACTCTATTCCAAGCACTTTGTTCGAGCTCGTAATCCGCTCGATGTCTCGCACTTATGTTGTCTTTATTATGTAAATAGGCTAAATCGTGTTTTTTGCATGCGGCATCCAAAGGATTAATGCCTGGATCACCTCTTGTTACACGTTTTATTACTTTTGTTCCGGGTCCGCAATATTGATAACCAGGAATGTGTACCTCGAATGGTAATTTATTTATTAACGAATTCACAATACCGTATCCAGTTTTGTTGGAAACGTGAGACCGTCCACTTCGTTTGACGCTCGGCATCTGAATGACAGTTTTTGTGAAAAATTGCCTATAAAATATCAAATTTTCCTAAGATGCGCGTTATCGATCTTAAACAAAAACTTCCTATTGACAATCTCGATGAAAAAGTCGGACTTGGATTTGAAAAGAAGATAATGAAGAGACACGGTCCTCTACTTCCTTCCTCTATTCGCGGCCTGTTAATTGGTCCATCCAATTGTGGAAAAACTAATGTCATGATTTCGCTGCTTACGTTTCGAAAATGTCTATATTTACTCGAAATCTCTGTATCAACCGAAATATGAGTATTTAAGGAAAATTTTAGCGCCCATCAAAGGTTTAGGCTACTATGCCTTTAGTGATTCCAGTAATATTGTGGAACCGTCCGATGCAAAACCAAACTCTATATTTATCTTTGATGATGTTATATGTGAAAAACAAGATGTTATAAGATCGTACTTTAGCATGGGACGTCATAAAAATATCGACTCCTTTTACCTAGCGCAAACATATTCGCGAGTGCCTAAACAGCTTGTGCGAGACAATGCCAATTTTATTATTATGTTTAAACAAGATGAGTTGAATATGAAACACATATTTTCCGACCACGTTTCACCGGATCTAACTTTTACTCAATTTCAAGAAATGTGCTCAAAATGTTGGGATAATAAGTATGGATTTTTAGTAATTGATAAAGACAGTGATGTGAAATCGGGAAGATACCGCAAAGGATTTGATAGCTATATATTACTGTAATAATAAGAGAAAACACTCATTTGATTGTTGAAACGTCCTTTGTTAACATCATGAATAACGCGATCGACTTAAAACGTAAACTAGTGGAAGCTACCAATGCCGTCAGAAAAAAATTTAAACAAATTAAAGCGGCTAAAGAATTTAATGTTGTGGAATTGGAAAAGTTTTACGAACCCATTTCTAAGCCGTTGACAACTATATCTGATGTGGTTAAGCAACGTCAGCAGCAGCAGCAGCAACAACAACAACAGCAACAACAACATTATCCAGCTACAAAGTCACATAGTCTCAGTACATCAGTGCAGTCGACTCAAATATCAGTTTTTCCCCAACCTACACATTCCTTTCAAACCTCCACACCTATTCAGCAGCAGCATCGCATTTCAAAAGAAGATATTAGCCAATCGGTGTTTGATACACCCTCGACATCAACTAATACATCTCTCGCATCCGCTGACACCACAACTTCCGATACTTTAAACGCACACCTGAAAGGATTACGTTCGAAACCATCTCTATACGATACTGTATATGGTGTACGTTTTGGTTCAAAAACAGATTATAACAAAAATTTTATTGGTAATTTAGAGGTGCGTTTTCGAAATGGAAATGTTGTCTTATACAGAAAAGGGAAAAATATTGCAGAATATGGTGGATCACCGGCACTTTATGATTTGTTATTTCTTAAAACACCCCCAAGTGTAGGCAAGGAACAACAATTAAGTGATAATGTACTTTCAACGTACAAGGAAATTTTGGAATCAACGAGTGCTGTCTACAACAATTTTAAAAAAAGTGATGGTTTACGGGAGACCAGATGGAACAAATATTTACGAATTATTAAACCTCTGATAATGGGCACAAAATTAGGTGGTACTATTACAAGAAAAAATCTCTCTGAAAAACTACAGTTACCCACAAAAAAGAAATTATCTTCGAAAAAATTTCAATATGTCTACTGGAACAAAGCTAAAGAGTTGGTGGATCGTTTACGTTTGTTGTGGAGTTCCAAAATGGCCGGTCACACTGGACACGAAAATGAAATTATGTCAATCATAGAGGAATTACGAGAAGAATATATAATATATTAAGCTCAATATTTAATGATATTATTCAGTTCTTCCTTCGATCTGAAACCTTTAATATTACTAATAATATGGAGCCCAGTCTAGAAAAAATCAAGATTGTTAATGAACTACATAGAACGGCTAGAAAAAATTTTGTAAGACGGCGCACGATAATAAAAGGATACAGAGATTTGTGGCAAATTGATTTGGCTGAAATGCAACAGTATGCTGATGAAAACGATGGTTATCGTTATATTTTGGTCTGTATAAATTGTTACTCTAAATTTGTCTATACCAAAGCCATAAAAAACAAGACTGGTATAGAAGTTACTAATGCGATGAAAAGCATCATTGAAGAGGCATCATATACACCAACAAATCTGCAAAGTGATCAAGGAAAGGAGTTCTATAATACAAACTTTCAAGCCCTGATGAAAAAATATAATATAAATCATTATTCCACTTACAGCACAAAGAAAGCTGCAATTGTTGAGCGAGTCATAAGGACTTTAAAAAATAATTTATATAAACAATTCTCGACAAGAGAATCTTACAAATGGATACATATATTATCGGCAGTAACAAAAACCTATAACCATTCGAAACATCGCACCATTGGAATGAAGCCTGCAGACGTGCAAGAAAAAACACAAATTAAAGCATACGATTATTTAAAAATTGTACCTAAAAAATTTAAGTTTTCCATGGGTGACATTGTGCGTATTAGCAAGTAGAAAAGCGTATTCGAGAAAGGATATACGCCCTCTTGGTCCACCGAATTGTTTAAAGTTGTAAAAGTTAACGTTACAAATCCACCTACTTACTTGTTGGAATCGTTAGAAGGTCAGCCTATAAGAGGGTGTTTTTACGAATCAGAACTACAAAAAACAAGCAGTCCTGGCGTTTATCTAGTAGAAAAGGTCCTTAGACAACGCAAGAAAAATCACACCGATCAATTATTTGTCAAATGGTTAGGATTTCCCAACCACTTCAACTCTTGGATAGATAAAGCTAATATTGTTTAAATAACATATTGTATGACTATATTTTAAATTTAAAATGTAAAATAAATAAACAATATATTGTAAAATAAAGTTTTTTATTTCCATCTTCATCATTAAAAACAATGACAATAAAACATCATACACATAAATAACATTTCAATATTCTTGGAGGGAAGGTCCAATTCACCGACGACTACGACGTTATCTTCAAGGCTATGCCACTCGGAGTGCGTTCTCCTATTCTTTAACCTGCTTTCCCTTTTTTTTTTTTTTTTGAAGTCGAGCCGTACGACAGTGCGCTTAATGAGTCATTTAAAGGCTGATGATAGAGTTTTTTCTGAATAACTTCAATTTTTGTTTTAAGCTCACTATTATTTTGGTATATCATGGGGAGGACATCCTTGTTAAATATGTCACATATTACAACTGCAAAATTGTAAAACTTTCTATTAACAAAGTGTTTTGTCACAGCATCGTCATCATCTTTAGATGCGCCTAAGTTGGTTATGATTTTTCCACCCATATCATACTGCCCATCCGCTGTAAGTTTAAAACCAATCCCTTGTGGTCCAGATAATATATGATATTTTTCATTACATTTCTGACGACCAAATTTATCAATTGTGTTGTTTCCTCGACTCATTTTCAATTTTTACTAAACTATTTTATTTTTATTTGCCCTACTTATATTAAATATTTCAGCTGAGAAAAAGAAACACTGACTATGATCTACTGGGTTGGTATGTTTATAAAAGAAATAAAACAAAACTGTGATTGTAACAGATATTTATTTACAGTTATTTAATTGCACAAATACAAAAATTATAAAAAATTAATTTTCCATGTCTTCATTTTCGTTGCTCAAAATTCTATCCCATCCGACACTATTTCGATCGTCAACGTCTTGGGCTGTTGCTGTTGCAGAAACCAACTCATATTTTGCTGCAAGCTCACCTGGTAAATGTGGAATATTGACGAGGTATTCTTTTAATTCTTCTTCAACCATTTCAACACAAAATGTATCCATGTCTATGGAACCATATAAAAATTTGTCGCACAAGTGTGCCCCAGCCATAAAATTGATTGCATCCCTGATCTCGTTCTTATATTGATCTTTGGTTGCATCAATATGCGACCAATCATTTACGCTATCTAACATATCGTGAGCCATATTTCTTAATTCTCTCCCCAACCAAAATATGTATCTATCTACACATTCGTTGGCGGTCGTCGTCGTCGCATCAGCAGACATCTTTAACAGAAATAATGAACACGCGTAAGTATTCTGACATGTGCAACTATATTTTAAATTTAATTACATCCTTTTTTTCAAACAATTTACATACAATTTACTTCAATGAGCCAAAACGTAATAATGCTCGAGTATTGTTTCCAAAAACTCTAGTGCCCTGCCCCAAATAAGTTAAAGTGTATTTACCTTTAGTTTTACTCATAATATCTACAATATCGTCAGATAGTGTTTCGGCCACACGTTTTGGCAAAAAAGCCTCAAATGTGCTATTATCACCGTCATCGTGTAAAGCCACTAAAAGAGTTTTACCAAATCGTGTAGTCATTGAAACCATCTTTACAATTTTATACACTTTGCCTACAATCATTTCGGTAACCTTTTTTCTCTCTAAAACCTCGAAATCTTTGCTGAACATTTCATTAATTTCATCTAGAGTTTCTTTTGCAATACTCATTATTGAAAAAATGGTATATAAATCCAAAAATTACCGTGAATATAAAAGCACTTTCAGAACACTACACGAACACAATATTTGATGTTTATGCCACTGATATCTGCGACTGTTTGAAGTAACTTCTTTTCCCACGAACCTTTATAACGAGGTTTCAAGGTCGAATTGTAACAATGGTGGGGGTAGCTTAACGATAGAAATAGTGGGAGGAGTATTCAAGGTCAAATGACGTCACACATTTAAATTGGTATAAGGATAACTTCAAGGACAAAATATAATGAAACAAATAACTACATTTTATGTACTTTATTGATTGATTTTTTTCTGCCATTCTTCTATACGTGTAACATTATCACCTAAACCTAATTTTCTTAATTTGTTCAATAATAATTGTTTGTTTTTATTTCGTAGAAAATTCTTACAAACTATACTCGCTAAAAGACACACTTCGGCATGGTCCATATACTTAAAAAATACACTAAAATCCTGAGCCTCCGAATCTTGCATTTCATATGCGTAAAATTCCGAACAGGCTGCAGAAATTAGAAATTCTTCGTACATTTCTCGCACTAAACTTTCCATATTAACTACTACTACGTTAAACTTAAGTCCTACACTCTAATTTCATCTAACACAACCGGATCTGCAATGAACCTAATCAGTTTTTCCAAACAGTCACTAAACCCCAACTTTTTTATTTCACGAACAAAGTCTTGTAAATTTATTGTTTTGCTGCAATATTTACGACATACATTCGCAGCCTTTTCATATTCATAAGCCAAATCACAATAGCGCGACGCCCATTCTGCTCGACTTTTCATTGCATCATTGAAATAATTACTAGCCGTTTCAGTGAACTCATCGCCCAATTTTTTTACTGTCTCTTGCAAAGCACTATTCATATTATTCACTCATTTTTACATTCACGACACTTTTTTATTGCTGGTGGTGGCCCATCTATATAATGACGATATATTTGTTCATAGTGAATGTAACA
Organism: Diaprepes abbreviatus; assembly: GCA_034092305.1. Lineage (NCBI taxonomy): Eukaryota > Metazoa > Arthropoda > Insecta > Coleoptera > Curculionidae > Diaprepes > Diaprepes abbreviatus. Next base: position 1,159,670 of record JASJET010000261.1, on the reverse strand, counting down.
GGGTAAGCTTAACTGTAGTTCCTTGTCACACCGATATGGCGCTGGCAGCTTATCCCAAATTTGCCGTAAACTCAGCGTATCAACGCAAGTTTTTAAATATTCGAGAGGAAAAAATGCTAGATCCTTCTCTTCAAAATCACACAAACTTTTTAAATTACTCTGATATAAACAAATTACTCTGCCGACTTGCTCTATAATTTTTTCTTTAGATAGTTCCGTATCTGACATTTCACACTGAATGAATGCAAATAGACTCACACAATTTATAGAATAATTTGCAAGGTCAAAATCATTTCAAGATCATCCCAAATTATTACAATGCACAAATAACTACTTCAAGGTCACACACCCAAGACGACCTCCAACAAAGTCAAGGCCGTCTCCGCCAAGGTCAAGGTCAAGGTCACACACAACCTTGAACACAAGGTCAAGGCCAAAGCACACGTGCACTTTCAAGGTCAATGACAAAGACATGTGGGCGGGGCCAAAGAGGGGTGGGGCAAGGTCAAGGTCGAGGAGTGGGGGGATGAAGAAGATCGGGTTATGTTCACTACTGGCATCCTAACTTTAAGACTGAACTAATTTGATCACTTGGGGTTTAAGTTGATAAGTATGACAGACCATGTAAGTATTGAAAAGACTCGATAAATCGCATTTTTAAAGTAACATAGCAAAAAATGTGAGACTTATTTCATTTTTAGAAAAAATCGCAACTTTCGGCCTACTTTTTTCGTTTTTTCTCATATTTTTTGCAATGAAACGCTTTATTTTATGACTCTTACAATACAAGGTAAAACGATGATATTGTATAACAAAACTAAAAAATTTTTAAATTTGACACCATTTAGATCGGGTCTAAGTCTTAGAACTTAAGACTGAATCTGGGAATATAATTTTAAAATTAGTTGGAACGTGCACGACAGCTCATCAAATTATTACTGATCAAAGATACATTTTTATTTAAACTATGATAATAATCATGCTGTAACTTTATAATTAAGTCTAAAAACAAAAGAGCATATCCTATATTAATGTATATGTGCTGAATCTCCCAATCATTCAACACTGTATATTGTTAAGACCATATTACTAATAAAAAATATTACTTACCAGGGCATCCCGTCTTCCTTGATATCTCCTCTCGAGCATTTTTCTTTCTAATATTGTCATGGTAAAAGCTTTCTTTGGGATCATACAGTATTTTGTATGTTCTTACGTTTTCTATCAATTCTTCGTCCAACATAGTAACAATACAAACTCTACGTCTATACCACAGATTATACTACCTCTTTCTGTTCTTAAAATGGTCTAACGCTTTCATACCTTTCGGTAATTTTTGCCCTCTTGAGAATAGTCGAAGCCGCCGATGCCGAAAGTGGGAAAGTGTTAAGGCCGGTCGGAATCAGTGAGCGGCCTTTCATTTATTTACGTGTAAATCAAAACAGGCCGATTCTGCGGAGCCGAACGGTCTGAACCGAGCCGAACCAGTGGGCGCGCTGCTTAATCGTATGTCAGAAACTTCCCGTGACAAGATATGTAACTCGATCTTTATACTTCTTTACTTATAGAATGGTTAGACCTATTTAAAATAATATAGGAGCGTTTGAACGCATAATCATTTACTTTTTGTTGCCGAATATCGTATTCTTTTCTGAAACTTTAAATCGGTTCGATATTTTAATTTAAAATTATATTAGAAAAAAAGTGTTTTGCTATTACATCATTTTAAATCTAAAAGCGCAATTAATGGATAGTGACATTCTAAAAAATCAAGAGCCTAAATATTGTTTTTTTTCCCTTTTAATAGAAAACGTAACCAATAATATGTATATATACCTAAACTTATCAATGTGAAATACGACATAATATAATATAATATAATATAATATAATATAATATAACATAAACCAAAAAACCCACATGGGTTGAAGTGTCCTTAATTAATATAAATTAATCGATCAATATAACATAATATAATTTAATATAACAATAAAAAAGTCCTTTCTATAAATGTCTTTCAAACCATTTTTACTCATCTATGCCACTGTTTTCGTCACTGTGGTGGGCTGATTTCGGAAAATCACCCTTGGTGGTTCTCCAACCGGTTTAATGATGTAGTGCCGCTGTCCGGGTGGAGACGTGCTCTTGGTGGTCCCGCAGGAGGAACTGGCTCAGTTCCTGGAGGTTGAGCAACGGGTCTTCTTATGGCTTGCCCATGTCCTGTAGCTAGTAATTGTGGAAGTAGTGTTTGGAAGGGTCGAATAATTGGTCGTACCGGTACTGGGACAGGTCTGATACTTGGAGTAGCTTGAACCTCGGCGTCCTGGCGTTCTATGGTCTCGGTTTGGGTTGAAGCGTTTACGGTCGACATTCCATGGGGAAGATGGGGTGGTTGGGCTCTGCAGACAAGGTAAGTACAACCACGGAGCTTAATGATGTTCCGCAACTTTCAGAAGTATTAGTCAAATAATGGTCCACTTGGTGGGACACACATAGCATAGGTACACGGATCTACTAGTCCAGGTTGTTTGGCCATGGCTAATCTGACCCCTTGATAGCATGAATGAATTACTTCGCGTCATACTGTTAGTGTGATCCGTATTGGCCATAGAATCGGATGGCAGGTATGGGCTTCTCCAAAATACACGTACAAATACCTGAGATGGTATAACGCCATCCGATACAATAGTGCCCTCGTGTTGAGGTCTACTATCATTGAAACGTAAGTGAGAAATAACAATAACCACGTCATTTTTTTCTTTGTTTATATATAAATTCTTATAAGAATACCGCACTGCTTTATTATTCTTATATATATATTATATGTTTTTTTAAATTTTTACTTAAAACGTTCGAGTAACCAATAAATAGTCTTTAATTCTTTTGGGAGTTACGCACAACTAAATTTTTAGGCGCATGTGAATCAGTTTTGTTAAAAATGTTGGCAACTCGGCAATTTTTTATTTTCCTTTCCGTTTGTCAAGTCACAAGATTGTGTGGGAAAGTACTACTAGCTAAGTCAGCAAGTCAGCACTATTTGTAAAGTTGTAAATAAATTTGTCGGCTTCCGTTGTCAGCGATTTTTATTTCTCAATCATACCTTCCTTTCAGCTCCTAGGTAGTCTTCATGTGACCAAGTTTCAATGCCCCTTTTTGGGCTTCTCATCGGCAAGAAATTTTTCGGTATTTCCCGGTGTTCTTACATTCTTAATATATATTTGGTTTTCTAAGGTCTCCTGCCTACACTTATAAAATTTACTGTTCTACTTGTAGTTATCAGCAGGCGCGAGACGTCTCTAAAATAAAGTTTCTTATTTTACACGATTGACATATTCTCTTATTTAATAACTAGGTGGTACGTCCCATTCCAAGTTATTTTTGTGATAACTTTACTTCGTCGTAAATACTCCATGAATATTTGGTATATCGGACGTTTTAGATCTGAAAGGTACGCTGGTAAGTTTAGCATAAGACCACGGTTGTCTATCCTGTGAATTTGCTACTTACTGAGTTTGTCGGTAGTATTTAACTGAATAGGCATGTCGGTATTATTTTGTTCTTCAGATGGTAAGGGTTCCTCCTTTTTCCAGTATGTAGTAGCTTCATTTTTTTTTTATTTTGATTCCGTTTTAGGTTCTTATACTGCTTTTCATGTAGAATAAATAGTGTTAAAGTATTCCAAAAGGACGCCAGTAAATAAAAAACAACCATTAAACTTGTAAAGTGCTATAGCATTAATTGTTGTTTCCAAAATAAATTTTATAGCTCAAAAAATTAAATAATTAATAATTAATAAGCCACTTGTTAATTCTCATATAATGATAAAATAGCCTTACAATGCTTTTAGGGTAGAATTGGCTAATTTTTCTAATTCATGTTTATTAAATAGAGATAAAGAAGTATAACCCTGTGACTTTACTGGTTTTTCTGTCATTTTTACAATGCTTTTAGGGTAGAATTGGCTAATTTTTCTAATTCATGTTTATCAAATAGAGATAAAGAAGTATAACCCTGTGAGTTTACTGGTTTTTCTGTCATTTTTCTCATAATAATGTTATTTAAAGTAGATCTTTTGAAGTTAAACATCATATCATTTTGGACACGTTCTATTTCTTTTGTCGTATGTAGGGCACCTGATCCTAAAATTTTTCTTCTTCTTCTGTTGGTGCCTATCCTCTGTGGATGTTGGCAATCACATTGGCCCATATGACCTTATTGACAGCTGTTCTAAATAAATGAACCGTCGTCCTGTCCATTGTCTGATATTCCTCAGCCATGATGTTCGTCGGCGACCCTGAGTTCTTTTACCCTCTATCTTACCTTGCAAAATTAACTGAATTAGTTGGTATTTCTCATTGCGCATTACATGCCCTAAGTATATCTTTCTGATTTACACATTGCGCATAATTTCTGGGTCTTTTTTCATACGTTGCATCACGGTGTTATTTGTGACATGATGGATGTATGAAATTCTGAGCATGCGGCGGTAACACCACATTTCGAAGGCTTCCAGTCGTTTAGATGTTGTTTCTGTCAAAGTCCAGGCTTCCACTCCATATAGAAGAGTTGAAAATACATAACATCTCAAGACTCGTGTTCTTATATCAATGTTCAGGTGCATATTGCACAAGATCTTTCTGAGGCGGTTGAAGACAGCTCTCGCCTTCTCTATGCGGCATCTAATCTCCTGTGAGTGGTCCCATTCTCTGTTCAGACTGCATTCTAGATATGTAACTTTGTCAACAGTTTCCAAAGTTTCATTATTTGCTCTAAATTAATGGTGTATTTCGTCATTTTTGCTTACTATAAGGATTTTTGTCTTTTTACAGCTTAATTTCATGCCGTATCTTTCACAGATTTCCATTACGCGGTCTATTAGTGTTTGCAGATCCTCTGCATTATCGGCCAACAGAAATGTGTCGTCTGTATATCTTAAGTTGTTAATGCTTTCACCATTAATTCTTATGCCCTCTCTCATTCCACTGATAGCTTCCCCGAACAGCATTTCCGAGTACGTATTGAATAACGTCGGCGATAAAATACAGCCCTGACGAACTCCCCGTTTTATTGTAAATTCTTGTGATGTTTCGTTGCCTACACGTACAGTCGCCCTTTGCTGTGAGTAAAGGTTTCTAATAAGGCGTAAATCCTTGTCATCGATACCAGATTCATTTAATATTTGAAGCAGTTTGTGATGTTGCACTTTGTCGAATGCTTTCTCGAAATCGATAAAACATGCATAGACATTGCAGTTTACGTCCCGAGCTCTTTGTATCAAAATTTGAATAGAAAATAGAGCTTTTCGTGTTCCAAGTCCATTTCTAAAGCCAAACTGAACATTGCTAACGTTTTCTTTAAGTTTTCTATATATTCGAGAGTGAATGATACTGAGAAGGATTTTCAGCGCATGGCTCATTAAGCTTATAATTCTGTAATCAGAGCATCTGGTAGCATTTGTTTTCTTAGGAGGAGGAATGAAGGTGGAAACTAGCCAATCTCCAGGCAATTCGCCAGTTTCGTAAATTTTATTAAGTAGACTTGTTAGGAGTTTAAGTTGGTCATCTTCAAATAGTTTTAGTATTTCTGATTGTATATTATCCGGCCCAGGTGACTTATTGTTTTTTAGTCGTTTTATTGCATATCTTACTTCGCTGAGTGTTATTTCTGGTCCGGAAAATCCAAGGACATCTGTTTCTGTCTGCTGTTCTTCATCGAATAATTCTCCCATATATTCCTCCCATTTTTGAAGTATTTTTTCATTCTCGTACCGCAGATTCTTGTGTTTGTCCAGTACTGAATTATTGCTGCGTGAGTTGTTTCCTCTGGTTAGGGCCTTGATTTTCTTTTGCAAGTTAAAAATGTCATGTTTTTGTTCTAAGGATTCGATTTCTTTACATTCGTTTTGTAGCCACAACTCTTTTGCTTCCTTGATCCTATTGTTAATAACTTTGTTTATGTCTTTGTACCTTCTTTCATTTTTATGTCTGTATTTTCTTCGCTCTTCCATGAGTTCTAATATTTCTTCTGTCATCCACGGATGTTTCTTTATATTTTTTCCTGCTTTTAGTTTATTATCCACTATTGAATTACAGACATTTTTTATCTTCTTCCACATATCATCCACATTTATGTTCTCCTTGTTAATATCCGTGGCTATGCTCGTTATTTTGTTGTTTAATTCCTCTTTGACTTCGTCTCTTGTGGTGTTATCTTTCAACCTTTGAATGTCCGGTCGTTTTTGGAATTTTCCTTTCCAGATCTTTTTCATGTGTAGCTTCATCCGGCTCAGCAAAAGATTATGGTCTGAAGGGACATCCGCTCCCGGATATGCTTTTGCGGATTTTACGGAATTCTGAAATCTTTTGTTTATGATGATATAGTCTATCTGGTTTCTTATCACTTTTTGGGGACAATCAGCTGGAGACTTCCATGTGTAGAGTCTTCGAGGCGGTAACTGAAAAAAGGTGTTCATTGTCGCACTGTCCATTTCTTGGCAGAACTGAATAAGACGATCCCCTCTATAATTTCTCTTGCCCAGTCCAAATTGGCCTACAGTATTATCTACTACTCCCTTGCCTACTTTAGCGTTAAAGTCTCCCAGCAGGACATTGATTTCTTATTTTTTGGTGTGTTTAAGGGCTTCTTTTAGCTGTTCATAGAAACTTTCTATTTCCTGCTCTGAGCTTTCCGAGGTTGGAACATATGCTTGTACAATATTCATATTAAATGGTTTGGCATTAATTTTAAGTAGTGCAACTCTATCCGATATGCCTATAAAACTGAGTATACAACTGTTAACCTCTTTGTTGACTATAATAGCTACTCCGTTTTTGTTTCTTGTTGTTGTATCTCCGCAGTAGTATACCGTGTGATTGTCTTTTTCATAGTGGCCTGAGTTGGGCCATTTAACTTCGCTGCATCCAAGAATATCTATATTGAGTCATCGCATCTCCTTAATTACATTATTTACCTTGCCGGCTTGGAATAGACTTCGTACATTCCATGTACCAATCTTTTTGTCGCGTTTTAGTGTAAATTTATCGGGTAACCGGGGGATTCTTAGCACCCTCTCCTCACTTAAGAGGTGCCCGGGACTGAGGGCCGTTCCTAAGTAGACTTGATCCATTGTGATTATCCTGGGGATGTAATTAGCTAGGTAGTTTCCCCTTGCTTTCCTAGCTTTTATGTCAGCCGACTCTAACATGAGTACCGAGGCTGTTCGCAGCCTCCCACTCTAGGTCAGACGCTGCTGTGTTAGTTAGTTTTGGTCCGCCCCGAGTATTTGATTTCCTCGGTACCACTCATATCTGAGAGGCGTTCCCCTATCCGCCACCTGGGGAGGCGCCCGATGGAACACTAACAACCCCACACACAAATTTTTATAGATTGGAAAGTGTCACAACTCCAGTGGCTGTTGAAGTAATTACATGGGGTGATAAAAGTGGAATAATAAAATGTGTAAATTGATGTAAATCAGTGGTTGGTATTGTATAGATTTGTGTGTGTGTGTGTGTTGTGCCGCCGCCCTCTGTATATGCAAGAAGGAGAGTAGAATAGGGTGTAATTAGCAGTAGCACCTGGCGTAGGTTTAGAGGTGTGTATTTGTTATACAGGATGTACTAAAAAAAGCCAACATATTTTGTATTGATTTTGTATGTAAGCCCGACAGCAGCAGCTCAGAACCTAGCCACGGCCAAAAGTTTACCCCCCTGTATACTGTGTGTTGGACAAGAACAATTGTGCATGAGAGAGATGTAGATAATTTTATTTTGTGTGTAGGCTCTTTATTTATATTACATCTTATCAAAATAAGGTAATTGCGCAATATCTCGTTTATTTAAATCTAATAAATTATTTATTACAAAATTAATGTAAAAATTTAAATATTTCCTTTCTACAATCTAGAAAATTCAAAGTTCCTGGTCAGTCACCACGCTATCTATATTTATAGTTATAAATAAACTTTACGAAAAGTATGTATAAATTTTACATGTAGAACAAAATAATTTAATAATTAATTCGGGATTTCGTATAAATTTAGGGTTGTTACACTGATTACAAAAGAAAGTGGTTTTTAAGTCCTCTGAACAAAACAGGTTAACAGATTCATGGTGATCCTTTGGAATTTGTTGCTCCTGCTTCTCCTCCTCCTCGAGTTTGGAACTATTGTCACTGTTGGCTTTCATCCAAGTGGAATACGAGTAGTTGTTGTTGTTCAATTTAACAAGGGACCCAGGGGTAATTTTTGCAATTATTTTGTCTTGTATCCAAATGTTGTAGGTCTGTAACAAAGTTTAAATCAAATAAATTTATTGTGGAAATACGTTTTTTCTTTTCTAATACCTTTCCTTCATATTTTCGAAATCAGACATTGTTGTAGAGCCAGATATTTTAGTGAGGGAATTGCTGCTGATTTTTCTTCTAACCTGAAGAAAGGAAGGTTCAAGTACAGGAGGACTTGTAATTCTTTCAGGAAGGAACATTTTATCGCAACGAAAATATCGTACCTGCTGCCAACGGATGAGTGTGCGTGTTTAATTGATCATAGGTTTGAATCGTGCTTCATCAAAATCTGTTCAAATTATTTAATAGTGGAATATATTTCGCAATGGGTGAGTAAAAGGTAACCCATCAGCATCAATCTGTAAAACACGAATCCACCTAAATTTTCGCCCTAATGAAATTGGTAACTCTACTAAGAAACTCTTAATTTTTCGTACTTCTTTTAAAGTAATCTTTGGATTCGTTTTAATTTGACCTTATAAATTTCGCGTGGAAACAACAAAAATTTTGAGAAGTTTAAATGTAAAAAATTCCGTAAGAAAAATCATACTGGTAATTACCTCGTTCTAAAATTAATAAAATTATACCGGAATTAATATCTTGTGAAACTACGAATGTATTCTGTTGTTTTGCAATTAATTCGAGACAATAAGACTTATGCATGGCAACAGCCATTTTACTTGCTTAAAATGAAGTAAAAAACGGAATACATATACATGTTTTATATTGTTTTCTCTATAGAGATTGTGTTCTTTGTCTAATATTTTTATAAATGATATTAAAGTCAACACTTATCTTTGCTTAACAAACTGAACAACTAATAAAATAATATTCATTTCAGTCTAATAAGCAGCTGTCTGCAATCTTTCATCTTTTTCTCTTTTTTTTTTGTAGAGGAATAGGAGGGATAAAGGATACTTTTTTCTTTGTTTAGCAGGGAAACTTGCTATCTCGTATTGAGACAGTAATAATAATTTAAACTTTAGAAGTATGAATAGTTTGTATTGGCTCAAAACTGTTTTCTTTTTGTTATAGGGTGAAGAGAATACAGGGGATTAGAAATAAAAAGTCTATGTAAAATATTTAATTTGTTTTATTAATAAACCAATTATACAGTAATAAAGCATTTTCTTTCGAACATTTTTCTGCCATTTCAACAATATTGATCGTTAATGTGAACATTACAATTATTTAAATTAGGTCATCCTATTAATATCAATGTTTCTATATTGCTGAAAATTAATTCGTTTATCCAGTATTTTCTCCCAACTTTTTTACAGAAACTATATCATCATTAAAATTATTTGCATATGGCATATAATTAAAATTAGATTGATACTAAACGAGCTCGATATTTTTTTTAGGTATATAATTTGGTTGGATGTAAATTAGAAGATATTCCTTTATCCTTAAATAGTTAAGCTTACAAATTAAATTTATCAACCTTAACACTTTTCATCACTTGAAAAATAAAATTTCGCCACAGTATGTTTTCCACCATTCTTTTTTACAATTTCCTATTTATATTCACGTTTAAGACAAATGGCGTTTGATGCATCAGATTCACCTTTGCAAACTGGACATTTATGTTTAATTGGAGTAGGCATTTTTTAAATTGTTTATTTGAGGATGTTTATTACTGATATGGTTTGTTGACATTTCTTATTTTTCTTCTTTACTTGCATAGGCTGAGGAATATCATTTTACTGTTACCACATCTTCTTCTTTTGTGCATTTGACTAGTTTTTAGATTAATTTCATTAATATGTCCAGTATTAATTTTCATATTGAGACCTTATTGATTTCAACGGGAATAAACAAGTTTATCTAGATAGATAAATGTTAAGATTAGGTTAAAATTCAAAAAACGATAACAAATATTAATGTTTTAATGAAGAATTGGATATATTAAGCGGTATAGTAAAATTTGTTTTAATTTCCAAAAACAAAGTTTAAGTTCTCATTTTTCCTTATTGGGACTGCAACTCCGACTTGTTTTTCTTTGTAGGCTTAAGAATTGACTTTAGAGGAGAAGTTCCCATCTAGATGGCACCTCATGTTTCGATATAACATTCTGATATTCGGAATGTTTGTAAACCAGCACTATCCCTGACTTTTTCTTACTACATTCACTACATGTCTTCGTAATGGAAAAAAAATCGTTTTTAAATGTCGACATTTCTTTTTGTCATAGATACTACACTGAACAATTTGATAAATAAATAAATTAAAAATACGTTGTATGCTGCACAGTATATGTTTTTAAACTAGTTAAAATAAAAAGATGTTTGACTTATATTTTGTGCAAATATATGTAGATAAATTTTGTATTTATTTTTTTGAAAAAGAAATAACAGTAACAAAGTTTTAATTTATATTCTGGCATACATAAAATTATAATAACAAAATTATTAATAGCATTAGCATCATTCTAATTATTCTTATCATGAATATTTAATAAAGCGTATTGTTAAGGATTATTTTTCTAATTACTGCATTTTAAAAACTTTATCGACTATTTTGTTTAGTCGACATTTAACGTCATTGCGTTTTTACAGACTTAGCATCGTTCGAGATAACATTTTAATAGACTGATGATGCCACGTGTAAAAAATAGGGGAAAATTAAGCAAATTTTATGTTGAGTTTTATGCAATAATTTGAAATAAATTTTACTCAACGTGACCGTTTTACCTTATATACTTCACAAAAATGTATCTTACGTAATAAAGTGTATTGTTCGTCTCGTGTATAAATTTTCGGGAAAATCGTAATATTTTCAAGTCAAGCTGCTGTAATCTTTAGAGATCTAAAATAAAGTGTTTTTCCTTTACAAGTAATAGCTAACATATTCGAGAATGAAATCTTCATCTTGCACAATTATTTTAAAATCAAAGAATGTGTAAGAATTACCCACCGAACGATTATTGGTGCTGTGTAAACACCTATTTAGGTATGTTTTTTTACCATTATACTTTTTAAAGAATTGTTTTTGAATTCGTAAATGATGATAAATTGCCTTAGTATATTGAAAGGACAAAACATACAATTGATAAATTTGATTCCAGGTTTCCTTACTATTATTATTTTTTAATTAGGGTAGGCTGGTCTAGGAGTACGCACTTAAGATTCAAATTGTTTTAAAATAAAAATATGCAATTGTAGATAATCACCTTAAACTTTATTTTGTACTGAATAATCACATCGTTCATAAGGTAACATAATTTGTAACGAAAATATGCCATATCTTTGCAAAAATAAAAAAAAATAACAAACATGAGATTTGCGTACTCTTACAATAGTTATTGGACAAGAGTACGCAAGTGAGTCTGTGAGAGTACGTAAGAAAAATTATCTCCAAATTCGTGTTTACAATACTTGCAGTTATCGCAAATGAAGATATTTTGACCTTCATAGCTAGTACAGGCATCAATGCCACCACTCCTTGCATTTGGAATACTCAATCCAGTTTTCTCTAGAGGATCTATGTATACTTCATCACATGGCGGACATTTCCACATTTTCTTTTTGGGTGTTTTTTTTGGAACTTGGAAATATTTTTTAGACCCTTTAGTATTTAGTTTTAGTTTTTTCTTTGATAATTGTTTTGAAGCTGAACCCTCTTCGAGACCCATCTTATAAGGAGACCCACTCAAAATATCTGATTTTGCTCTTGCGGTTCAATCTTAAGATCACTCCAACTCGTGGTAGTGGGCCTATATCTTTAAGCGGGACGTGAGGCAATTTAACGTTCATTGAAGCAAGTGGTGTACAGGCTCCTTCTCTCAAAATATTTTGACTCTTTGAAAAAGACATATTCACACCCTGTGATTTGTCCAATACTTCAACTGTCGGGCATAAAGACAGTGATGAATTCCCGGGCACATTGTCATTAATATCCGAAACAGTATTTGAAGTTACATCGATGGCGTTGTTTTGTTCCTGGTTGGACTTCTCAGTCCCCCTGAAGTTGCAAGGCTGATGTTGCTCCACCACCTCATTAGTCCGATTCTCATTTTTATCGCCAACGACGTCAGCCCTAAATATTGATATCTTAAAACATCATAAACATTCATCGTAATAAGTTTTTCGTTGAAGAAAAAATGCCCTGGTTCAACGATTTGGGAATAAATATAGAGGTGAAAGCCATATCTTTTAGGTATTTCACTAATCAAATAATATATAAAAACAAGCACAAACAAGATCAATCATTAAGGACACACTATAAGGTGTACAGAAATTAAATTAAATTATCAGAAATTTTATGTTGCAGTAAATTTATAAAATATATTTAAATATAATGAAACATAATTAGATTTACGGCAGTTCTCAGTTACCTGCGGTACTGGAGCAGGTACGTTGGAGGTTTCGGTAACAGTTTTATTACTCTCTCTAGTTCTTGAATAGAGTATAAGAATGTGTAAGCTTGCGATCGCCCCCCCCCCCCCCTTCCAAGAGCTTTAATTTCAGGAAAATAGAACCCATTCTGCCTTTTATATTAGGAATGAGTATGCTGCTTGCACCCCCCCCCCCCTCCGGTTTCTTTCGCTTGCCATACTGTACTTTTGTGATATCACCCCCCCCCCAAAGAGAGAGGCTGGATCCTCCCCTTGTTTGCAGGTTATACCGTGTATATTAATCGAATTATCAGATTTTTTTTAGAAAGAAATTTGAGAAATAAGTGAACTAAAATTTTTTATTAAAATAAGGGACAAACTAATTGACGGTGTATCAATTTTTATTTTTAATAAATTTTCTGTTGTTTCTGCTGCTGCTACTTTATTTTTTTTTTGTTTTCGGAAAACCACAATAAACATTCAACTAAATCAAAATTTCCTCAATGTTTATAATATTCTTCAATAGGGCAGTCATTACGTGTCCAAGCAAATATTTCTACTCCACAATAAAAACACTTACAAACATCTTGAATGGATAAATAATAAAATCCACAACGTGTTAATATTTCAGGTTTTAATTTCCCTGTCCAATTTTCAAATGATGCAAGTCTTTTTTCATAAGTTCTATATAATATATTGTCAATTTGTTTTTCAAAAGTTTCCAAACACATTTTCTACAGTGATGATAACCACTCACTTGACAAACGATTTGAACTTAATTCTAGAGCGAGATAACAGTACTTATAAAACACTTTCTTCTTCCTCCTCCTCCACTTTTGAACATCCTATATATAGATAAAAGAAAATGGAAAAATAATCTCTGCTAAAATAATTATGATTTTTCATTTAAACATTCTGTGGAACTGTTAATATCTGTATATTATATACAATCTTATATTGAGTAGTCATTATTCCCGTTACTCAACAATTTTTCCATAAGAAAAAGGGGGAGGAAAGGAATGAAAATCAGGAGAAAATCTATCAGGTGGATTATGAAACAAATTTCAAAGGTTTAGGACTGAGGACTTTGATGTAGAAAAATAAATTAAATCATCTCATATTACATGAAGTGGTACAATTTAGGTTCTTTGTAAAAAAATGCTTATTTAAGTACTTTATTTCATTTCATCGAAAATAATTAGTTGTAAGTAATAAATAATTTTTAAAATTTTCAGTAAGAATGACTAAAAATTTAGATTACAAATACATAACTAAATTTTCTAAAATTTTATGTCCTTTATAAGATATGTTTTTTCTCAGCATCAAATTAGACTTTATACTATTTCTGCTTCATAAACAATTTGTCTAACCATTATATAATTAAATTTCCTAATACTAAACACATAAAAGTAGAGTCATAAAAACTTAAAAATGTATCAAAAAATAAAATATAAAAATAAGATAGGAACAGATACATTAAATTACTATTCTTTTTGCTCGAATTAGTAGAAGCGATAGCAGCAGAATCAGTACTGCTAATGTTTGAAATTTCATTCTTAACAGCTGGTACAATTTGCTCCAATCCTATAAGAATCCATTTTCCACTTTCCAAAACGGTCCCGTTCATAAAGAGCACTTTTAATTTGTAGTAGTAATTTTTATTTTTAGAATTAGGCAATCCTGTTTGTGTGGATTTTGAAAGTAAAGATCATTTTGAGCAATGGCTACCGCAGCTATAAAATTTGAACTTAACCATATCATGATTCTTAACTATATAATTTAAAATATTACTTGTGCAATTTTTATACAGTGGAAACAGTTTTCTTGTGAAGGAGGTAATCCATCTATATGATTACGCCATTCAGGTCGATTGTAATGCATAAAACTTGGAAGCCTAACTTATAAATGAAAATTGTTTGTATATGCATCAGGCAATTTTTCCTACACACGTAAAAGAACAAGATTTTTAACGTTTTTTAAAAAATAGTTTAACGGTAGGCATTTCAAATCTTCACTGCTTATTTCATTAATATCTACATTATCTGATAGAAGATCCAATAATAGATTGACAACTTCCATCTTGGATGGATGATACACAGAACTAAATTTATAAGGAATAATATGAGGTTAATATATATTAATTTATCACTTTAGATATATGGTAAACCATACTTAAAAAAACTACTTTTCCAACCAACTGATTAATTTTAGAGCTTCAGGATTTTTAATGAATTTCTTCAAGAAAGTTAGTGTTTCCTCCCAGTGTTCAAAAACATAAATTTTTCATTTGTTGCACAACATTCTAAAATATCTAAATTTTAAAATAATATTCACAAGCCTTAACCCCATCTATTTTTTTGTTTCTAATAAAGTTTTTTACAACAAACAAATAACTAATACGAAATAAATAAACTGATGAAAACACAGTTTATTTTACATCGATTTTATAAACACACGTCATCTATCTTTATTTCTTTCTAATGGATCACTCGACTACACAGTCAAAGAAAATTCTATAATAGACAGTATTTGTCATTTAAAAAGATAAAAATAGAAAATTTTACTTCCAATCGTAAGTAATTTTCACTTAAAATTAACTTACATTTAATTGCATATTTTGTTACTAACTACTGATGATTTGGAAGTAAAGATAATACATTATACCCGTTAGAAAGAATAAATCCTTTTTTTTACTGATATATAAATTTTGTAGGTCTAGTAATTGTAAATAAAACATCTTTAAAATCAGTTCTCTATTTTCTAAAAAAGTTCCTCTTTTTAAATTAACAATATCATGGTTTATCTGTTTTCTTCATTTTCTTCTTCTTCTCTCTTCTTCATCTTCTATTTTCATATATTCTTTTATTTCCATAAATTCTTGTAGTAGAATCGGATCACTAATGTGTTTTTTTAAACTCTATTACACTTTCGCTATCACAAAACCAAAATTTTAATATTTTTCGTACAAATTCTACGAAATTATTGGTTTCGAAATAGTCATTACAAACTTTTGCTGCCTCTCCATATGTTTCTGCTAGATCTAAATAATGGTAAACCCGAATTTGATGGTTTTGTTGAGCTTATAGGACTATACTCTCTTGCTTCTTGTAGACATTTCAATTGCAACTTTCTAATTTGTTAATCTAAATCGCTATTAAGCGACAACGATGAAGATGACGGTGACGATGACATTATACTCTAATTACAAACAATAACACTAACAACACTTTTCAATTTGTACTGATTGAGTTTCTATATGTTATCGTAGTTTTTAAAAGAATTTTTGAGAAGGAGATTTGAATTTTCTTTTTATTATTGTTAGCACACCAATGATAGACATAGAGTGATCGATTTCTCCTCTCTACACTTTATAATATTACTTAACCTAAATATAATTTTAAATTATGTTCATAAAAAAAATTAACAAAAGCAACTTTAAAAAATAATGCTGACTAGTGCTACGGCGGTAAATGAAAAACACATAAAATTTCCTTTTACATCATTTTATGCAAGAAGTAATGTATTGAGTGGTAAAGATGTATGAGGTAGACGAAGTAAAGGAGGAAATAAAAATATTTTATTCCACAATTCAAAATGTTTGAAAGAAAAAATATTTTTTTAATAAAACAAGTTATTTACAAGTTTTTATTTCTAATTAAAAATTGTAAATTTAGATTATAGTTGACATTTAATTTGTCTTCTTGAAGCACCCTGCTGCTGCTGTTCTGCGACTCCATTTTGACGAGCATTTCCTCTTGTTTCCTTACTACTTAGATAACGGGAAAGTAAATGTTTAGCTCCCTCATATTTATTAAGAAATTCATGATAATCACACACTAGACCATATCTATCTCTCTCTCTCTCTCTCTCTCTCTCTCTGTAGCTTTTACAACCCTTCGTGGGTCCTCGCTGCATCCACGACCTGCCTCCATTTGCTTCGGTCCATCATGTCGTTACTCCAATCTCGTGCTCCCAGTACCTTTAAATCTTTTGTGATGTTATCCCTCCATCTTAGTCTGGGCCTACCTAAGGGTCTCTTTCCGGTCGGGTTCTCTTCCCATATTCGTTTGATGAGACGTTCGTCATGGGCCCTATGAACATGTCCTGCCCACCTAAGTCTTTGGGCTTTTATTTCGTTAATGATGCCTGGCTGATCATACAAGCTCTTTAATTCTTCATTTGTTCGGATGCGGTATTGTCCCGTTGTTTCATCTACTCTAGGCCCATATATTTTTCTTAATATCTTGCGTTCGAAACGTCTTAATAACAATTCGTTCTGTTTTGTGATGGTCCAGGTTTCTGAGCCATATGTTATTACCGGTCTAATAACTGTTCTATATATACGGATTTTGGCTGATCTGGACAGCAGCTTTGATTTTAGTATCTCCTGCAATGCATAAAAGCACTTAAAACCTTTTTGTATTCGTGTGCGTATTTCACTGCTCACATCATTGTCGTGTGTTATATTGGCCCCTAGATATTGGAATTCTTTCACACATTCAAAATTGTATGTGTCCATAGTTATATTCTGTCCTATTCTATCCCTACCTGCTCTTCGGTTTACGTGCATGTATTTGGTCTTCTCTTCGTTGATGTTGAGTCCTACTTTTTTTGTTTCCCTTTCCATTCTGATAAACATTTCCTTTGTTTTAGTTGTGCTATTTCCTACGGTATCGATGTTGTCTGCATATGCTAGGATCATTCCGGGGCCCTGGTTTGAGAATACTTCCAGTTTTATGTTAGCCTCTTTGATGGCCATATCTAACACTATATTGAAGAGTAATGGCGATAAGCCATCGCCTTGTTTTAAACCACTGGCAATAGAGAATATGTCCGTAGTGTGCTTACCGATTCTGACTTTCGCCCTTGCATTCTCTATACATATTTTAGTCAGATTAATAATCTTCTTTGGCACGCCTACCTTTTCCATGGCGATCCATACACTATCTCTTACAATGCTATCATATGCTTGGCGGAAATCAACGAACAGCTGATGTACATCTTTGTTAAATTCCCAACTCTTTTCCAGAAGCTGCCTAATAGTAAATATTTGGTCAACAGTTGATCTTCTTGGTCGGAAGCCACATTGGTAGTCCCCGAGGTTTTCTTCTGCGTAAGGGGATATTCTGGTTCTTAGTATGTTGGATAGCACCTTGTAGGCAACGTTTAGTAACATAATTCCCCTGTAATTTTTACATACTGATCGGTCTCCTTTTTTATGTATTGGGATAATTATCCCTTCGTTCCATTCTTTTGGAAGTTCTTCAGATTCCCATATCTTCTCCACAAGGGTTTGTATTGCTTCATGTAGCTGATCTCCGCCATATTTTATAAGCTCCGCGGTTATGTTGTCGCTCCCGGGTGCTTTATTGTTCTTCAGTTGGCTAATTGCTTTTTTGATCTCTGTCAGTGATGGAATTTCTACCTGTTCCTCTGCTCCCTGGTATATTGTATTTGTGATGAGAGCTGTGCCTTTTATATTTAGTAAGTTGTCAAAATATTCGTGCCAGGTTTGTAGGATTTCTGTTATATCTGTTATGAGATCTTTATTTTCTTTCTTTAATATGCTGGTCCGTGGCATATACCCTTTCTTTATGTTCTTGATCTCCCTGTAGAATTTCCGGCTGCTCTTTGTATTTGATTCCTTTTCTACATTTGTTATGATTCTATTATAGGCTTCTCTCTTCTTCCTTCTTATAAGTTTTCTTGTGTCCGCTCGCAGTGTGTTAAATCGCTGGATGTTATCGTCATTTGGGCACTGCAGCATTTTTAATCTAGCTTTGTTTTTATTGTCTTGTGCTAGTTGACATTCCTCGTCATACCACTGTTTTCTTTTTATGGTTTTATTTTTGTCTAAAGTTCTCTTCGCTGCATTCTCTATCGATGTCTTAATCTTGCTCCAGCATTCGTCTACTCCTGTTTCCCCTTGTATCTTATTCTGTTCCAGTTGTGATTTTACTTCTGCTTGGTATTTCTGTCTTAGTGTTTCTTCCCGATTCAGTATCTCGGTGTTCCATCCTTTTCGTTCCGATTGTTCTTGCTTTCTTATATCCGTTTTTATCCTGGCACGTACTTTCACTCTCACTAAGAGATGGTCTGACGCTGCATCTGCTTCCCTTTGGCTCCTTACGTCTAGTATGTTTCTTGAGTACCTTGCGTTTGCTAGCACGTGGTCTATCTGGTTTCTTGTTTTTCCATCGTTGGATACCCATGTTTCTTTATGAATGTTTTTGTGCGGGAACATTGTTGACATTACTATTAGATTACTAGCTGCTGCCAGGTTTGTTAGACGTTGGCCATTGTCGTTAGATTGTTCGTGTAAGCTGTGCTCCCCTATGTGCGGTTTTAGTGTTCTTTCTCTTCCAATTTTCGCATTGAAATCTCCTAGTAGTATCAACATGTCTTGCTTCGGGACTAGGTCTATGGTTTGTTCAAGCTGGTCGTAGAATTCATCTTTGATGCTCTCCTCCTTATCTTCTGTTGGTGCATGTCCTGATATGAGTGTGTAATTATGCCATTTTCCTTTAATTCTGATACTACTTATTCGGTGGTTTACTGCTTTAAAGTTTATTATTTGTCCTATGAAATTTGTGTTTACTGCGAAGCCCGTTCCAAACTCATGTTTGTTGTTCATGGTCCCTCCGTTAAAAATTGTGTAGCCGTCCATAGTCACTGTGCCCTCGTCTGGCCATCTAACTTCTTGAAGGCTGTTACGTCTATTTGGTAATTTTTTAGCTGTTGTATGGTTCTCTTAGCAGCACCCGGTCTATACCAGCTAAGTACATTCCATGTTCCCAAAGTCATATTCCATGTCCGTTGCTTACGTCGTCTCCTGTGGTCCGTCCTATTCCGAGGCTTGTCGTTTTGTTTCATAACTTGTCCTTTTTTCCGGTGTGGGGTAGTTAGCCCCACGACCAACCCTCCTCTTTTATCCGGGCTTGGGACCGGCACTGGCAGTTGTTAAGCTTCTCAATCCACCCAACCCTACCAGCGGTGGAGTTACTAGACCATCTCTCGTTTACCATATCTGTTTCTCCCTTACATTCAAGACACTTTAATGTTTCTGGGACTGGCATTTTCACTATAATGGTATAATTCTAATAAAATTTAGAATATATTAATTTATTAAAATATATTATAAAAAATATTTGTTAAATGTGTTATATCTATTTTTAGCTACCTAGGTAGCTTTTTACCTGTTCATTCAGCTGTGTGAATGTAGAAAAATAATATAGATAATTCTAAAAACGTATCAATTTCAAACATTTTACGTGGTAAACAGTATTATGTCTTATCTGCTAATTTTGACCTTTTTTTTAATCTTATAATGTGACCTATGACTGTCAAACTCATCTTAATATAAAAATAGATACTTAAAACATACTTCATACCTGTTTATACAAGTAAATGTAGGCAAAAGTGACGTCACTATTGACATTACGGTGAACCATGCTACAAACCTATAAAATTCCACGGAATTTGTTCTTTTTATTGTTGTTCTAATTGACTGTTTAAGTCCGAACGAAGCACTCAAAAGTGGAGTCATAGATATACGATTGAAATTTGAAACTAGCAAAAATATAGTCAAGAATACAACAGCATATTGTCTAATATTACACGATCGTTTGGTGAAATACAGTCCTCTAACCAATATAGTGAAATCAATCCCCTAAAACTGGGGAAAAAATGTATATTTTAGACGTTCAAAGCTATCAGTGTAAGAAAAGTGACTTTATTTGCAAAGAAATATGTATAATTAATACACAAAGCGGACAAATATACCATACTTTGGTCAACTTGCCCCACGAAATGAAATGGTTCAATGAGGAAATTCAGAAACGGTTAGATTTCAGTTATATACCATATGAAAATATATCTAATTATATAAAAAATATTGTTGGTAGTGAAACTATTTTTGCAAAAGGCAATGACAAAATGTGTTGGTTAAGAAAATTAGTTCAAAACAATATAGAGGAATTGTTGCTAATAGGATGTCCAAATTTAAGTAAATCAAAAAAGTATAAAAATTTTATATTTTTCATTGTAGAGAACATTACTGGAACGAAAAAAGCTGTTATAAAGATAATGCTTTATTACTATATAATTGGTTTATTAATAAAACAAATTAAATATTTATCATAGACCTTTTTTTTCTAATCACCTGTATTCTGCTCACCCTATAGGAAAAGAAAAAAAAAACAATTTAGCGACAATAAAGGCTATCTGTTAAATGTATTAGATCTTTTTAATTACCTAGTTAAGTAGGTAGGGTAGGTAGCTTTTTTACCACCCTAGCTAATCCACCCTATTGTATTCGTATATGAAAAAACAAAACAGTTTGTATTAAAATATTAATAATATAAATAATTTTAAAAGAGTATCAATTTCGAACATTTTACATGGTAAACAATATTAAGTCTTATTTGCTAATTTGCCCTTTCGCGTCATAAATTGTTGACCTCATACACAATGTATTTTCGATTTGTTATTATTAGTTACATAAATTAAAACTTTTTTCTAGGTTAGAAGAAAAATCAGCAGCAATTCCTTCACTAAAATATCTGGCTCTACAACAATGTCTGATTTCGAAAATATCAAGATGTACCATAAAAATGTATTAGAAAAGCAAAAACTTCTTTCCAAAATAAATTTATTTAATTTAAACTTTGTTACAGACCTACAGCATTTGCATACAAGGCAAAATATTTGCAAAAATTTCCGCTTGGTCCATTGTTAAATTGAATAACAACTATTCTACTTGGATGAAAGCCAACAGTGACAAACTCGAAGAGGAGGAGGAGGAGGAGCAACAAATTCAAAGCGATCACCATCAATTATTAACCTTTTGTTCAGAGGATTTAAAAACCATTTTCTTTTGTAATCAGTGTAACAGCCCTAAATTTATACGAAATCCCGAATTAATTATTAAATCATTTTGTTCTACATGTAAAATTTATACATATTTTTCGTAAAGTTTATTTTTTGACTATAAATATACGTAGCGTGATGACTGATCAGGGGCTTTTGTAATAAATAATTTATTAGATTTAAATAGGCGAGGTATTGCGCAACCACCAAATAACTGCCAACTTTTACTACTCTTTACTCTACAACAATTTATGACAAAAACGTACCTCGTCAAGTACCCGAGGGTATAAAAATAAATCAGTGTCATTTTTGTTACCAAAAATTATTTGCCAAACAAGTGGGGTATTCTATTGATCTCTCTGTAAGAAATATTCATCCAGAATGTCAGCGAAAGGAAAATGATGCTTTAAAAACTGCGTCTTGAAAGGTTATCATAGTATTTTCCACATTGTAATAATTACTATTTTTGTAAATAAATAAATAAATAATAGTTTTAATTTCCTATACCTACAAGAAAATTGAAAGAATACGTTCATAAATTGGTTGGGGAAAAAACATTTGAACTCTTAAATTTACTTAATTAGTTCAGGTTCGAATCTCATTTCAAGCAACCTTCTTTTTTTTTAAATTCAAATTATTGTTATTTAACAAAACATACATCTTTTAATATAAGTGTATATGAGGAAGCAAAAAATATACAGAAAATTTCGTAATTGATGCTTATTGAGAAAAACAGTTTATATTAAAATATTAATGTTATAAATAATTTTAAAAGAGTATCAATTTCGAACATTTTACATGGTAAACACTATTAAGTCTTATCTGCTAATTTGACCTTTCGCGTCATAAATTGCTGACCTCATACACGATGTATTTTCAATTTAATAGTTTAATCAAAATAATTTAATTTCTTGACTGACGTAAAACATATATATTTACATCTTTTATTATTATTATAAATGTATACGATGGGGTGAAATACATACAAATATTCCTTAATAGGTGCAAATTAGGGCCTTAGATTTCGTTTTAGATAAAAAAAATACCCCTAAAACTCTGTTCCACAACTCCGAATTTAACAAAAAACTTATGTGCCTTTTTGACACATATGCAGTCGACGAAACCTCGCCTTTTGACGAAACTAGAAGTGAAAAATATGCGCACATAGCGGCAAACGTGCCTTCGGCATCCCGATTGATAACTATTTTTTACAGGAACATATCATTTTCAATTATAGCATATATGGTCTTTTTGACACTTCTAATCACAAATATGATATTACAAGAATATTTAACTATCTATTATACGTATTAGATCTATTTGTAATCCCTCCGAGGAACAAAATGATGATAAACAGTATTATTCGCGTCATAATTTGCTAACCTCACAATATATTTTCGATTTAAATAATTAAAATAAAATTTAAGTTCTCTTTACGAGTAAAAGAGAGAGAAAAATATACGTAAAATAACCTAAAATTTTTTCACATATTTAATCCATATGAGTGAGATAAATATATACAATAAAATCAAATTATCTACATCTCTCTCTCATACAATTGTTCTTGTCCAATACAGTATACGAAGGGGTAAAGTTTTGGTTTTGGCTAGGCCCTGTTCTGCTCCTGTTGCTGTCGGACTTACATACAAAATCAATACAAAATAAATTTACTTTTTTTGATACATTCTGTATAACAAATATACACTTCTAAACCTACTTCGGGTGCTACTACTAATTCCACCCTATTCTACTCTCCTCCTTGCATATACAGAGGGCGGCGGCACAACACACACAAATCTGTACAATACCAGCCATTCATTTACTTCAATTTACACATTTTGTTATTACACTTTTATCTTCCCCTGTAATTACTTCAACAGCCACTGGACTTGTGACGTCATTGACGATCACTTATTTGACACTTCTTCATAGTCTTCAGCTACAACATATACATATGGACATTTTAATACCTGTCAGGTAATTTTGCGACACTTCTTACGTTCTTTATAAACTTTTTTTGTCGAGTCCTGACTGATCACGGTCATCCAGTGCGGATGACCTTGAAGTGTAAAAGATCCACGTTAGTTACACTACTAATGACGCCATCGCAACGTATGTACATCAGATTGGCGCCGAAGAATGTAGAAAAATATATGCCTATAGGGAAAATCCAGTGTGAATGACCTTGAAGTGTACCAGATCCACGTTAGATATACATAGATACATACATAATTGAACCTTCTTTTTTCAATAACTTCAGTATATCCATTCGCAATATGGTAACTATTTTCAGGGTCTGGATATGATTGAACTTCTCGAAGTGATATAGCTTAAAGGTTTGCTGATGGGTTTTTGTAGTCATACGCAATTCACGTTGTTTATACCTAAAAGTAGATTACATTTAATTAACTAGCTCGATTTTACTTGATTCTATAAAGAAAAATAAAATTAGCATATCATTCTTGAAAGACTGGATGGTTCTTTATGGTTACTATAACGACTAATCTTTATATCTTGAGTAGTCTTATTTCACGCGTTCTCGTTCTCCTCACATTTTCGACTTCTGGCTCTTCGTCATCTTCCCGTTCTTCATTTTCACTTTTGTCTGCAATCCCGTCGCTGCTTGAATGGTCATATTCATTTTCTGCCATATTGGTAGCCATATCTCTACCTCGGTAAATAAATTGATCAATGTTGATTGTCTTCAAAATTTGATTCGTTTTCCATTTTATTCGATAGGAGCATTTTCACTTTGCACTAGTATCAAATTTTCTACAGACAGAGCGAGTACAACCACGGAGCCTAATAATGTTCTGCAGATCCCAGAAGTACTGGGGGCTGAACGATGGTCCACTTGGATACACATAGTGCAAGTACAAGGATCTATCAGTCCGGGTTGTTCGACCATGGTCAATCTTACTCCTTGGTAGCAGGAATGGATGACTTCGCATCATATTACTAGAGTGGCCTATATTGGTCACAGAATTAGATATTAGGAATGATCTCGAAACTAGATATGCAGATACCTGAGAGGGTATAACGCCATCCGATACAATAGGGTCTTCATGTTTAAGTTTACTACCATCGAAACGTAGGTCAGAAATAAGAATAACCACGTTATTTTATACTTATTTATGTATATATATATATATATATATATATATATATATATATATATATATATATATATATATATATATATAATTGAATAGTAGACTTAAATAAGGGGTTAAGTGCTAAAAAGCAAAATTTTCAGGAAAGTCAAAAAACCGGTTAAGTTAACCATTTATAAATAAAAATCGATGTAATTTGATAAAATTGTTTATTTGCAAACTTAAAACATACATAATAAGCAAAACACTCAAAAATCAAAAGTATTTTGAATACAAACCAAAGAAAATGAAAAAAAAAAAAATAGAAAAGGATTAAGTACCACTAGCTTTTTTATGCTAGGTAAGTGCCGGCAACCATGCTGAAAGTTTTAGATAGAGCTCCTGGTGCTCTGGTAAATGAAGATATGGAATCATAGAACGTAAATTTTGCTTTTTAGTCGCATTAAACTGTGGGGTCGATTCTTGTCCAACTATCTGGATGTTTTCTATTTCTTTAGAACTTTTATCTTTTGCCAAGGTTCGATAACCGTGCGATTTCTTAATAAACACGTATCCTGGGTTATCTTTCGTAACTCATATCTGTGAAAACGTTGATATTGAAAGCTGAGTAGTAGATATCAAGGAATCTGCGGATGGTTGTAAACTTAAAAAGTCTCTAGGTTCAATTTTTATAACTCTATATGGCTGTATTGATCTGGTATCCATTAGAAGTTGTCTTATGTCCTCAGACACGAAGCATTTTTTAAGTCTTCTTCTTTCAATCTGTTGCTTGGTATGTAACTGTGACCGTTAATGATGAATTTCATAGAAATGTATGTGAATAGACCAATCGATGTTAAAAACCGTATTAAAAATATACCACCCGATTCTTATTCTGTCTGGTGCAGTCATCACACGATATGTTTAGTTTTTCTGTAAGGTTGGAATTTAAAACCTTTATTAAGCAAGACATGATTTCATTAGATCCCCTGGAAGCTTCCGTTTCATTCCAAACACACATGCAGGCTTCATTTGTAGCGGCAATATGCACACTAAAGTTGTAAACACAGTTGCCTCATATAATACATATTAGAGTGAGTTAACATTGGAAAGAATAATACTTTTTCTAGATCTATTGTTACTGTGCAAGTATCATTTCCTGGTTGCTGGGAGGAAGCGCTAACTTCTTAAAGCTTGGTTTAAGCTTTTTACGGTGATGCAACTGTAACTCTAGGCTTGCACTAGGCGATGCACATGTGTCCAGTTTTATCACACATGCATATGTGTTGCATGTTTTACAAGTATCCGTTCTGGGTCTACGAAAACTCAAATTTGGAAATTCTTCTTTGAAAACTCTGCAGTAGTATTTATATAGCACTTGATTATGACGATACTTTTTTATTAAAAGCTTTTGCAAGATGATGTATGTTAAGGTTTGGCTAAGGTAAAATTTTGAACTTTTTTTATGAGAGGAAAGACTCTCGTCTTTTGGTACTGAATTTACGCGACTTATAATACGCTTGCGATCTTCTTTAGTGTAAACTTTTCGATGATTGCCATGAATTCCGCTTTTATCTCTGTAAGTTATATCACCAGTTTTCTTCTATTGTGTTAGAATTTCCATATTTTTTCTTTCGCCAGTGACCATACATTTATAAAGGTTTTCTTACAGACGTTTACAATACTTCTTGATCAGTCAGGCAAAATATAATATACAGAAGATTGTCTTCGGCTCGCCCGTGGGTCAGTATATTTACCACTACGTTTCCTTTTAACGTGTCCTAAATGAATATGGGACACAAAAATCCTTGTGCGTTTAGATACAAAGAGTAGAAATAATTAAAAATTTTCTTTTTTTTTTTCATCTTTAATCTTTTTGCAGCCATCATTATAATATTTACAAATCCTCTAGAATCAAAGTTGTTAATTCAGTATAACATTTTCTAGGCCTTAAATTGAACATACCTCATATTCTGGTTGCTTTTTGGCTGAGACGGATATTCTTTACCAGCCACTTTAAGGTCTTGTTGGAGCTTAAGTTTAATTCCAGTCCCATATTTATTTTTCTTAATATTTCCATCGTTTTCTATATTCATTTTATTATTTATATCATGCACAATCGTACACACAGAATACTTTCAATAGAACAAATACTGCGAAATGGATGATGCACGTAAAACAAAATAATATAATAATGATGCCACTTTGCTCCTTTAATAGGAAACGACGCTTGCGATTTACACAGGTGTGCCTTTTGTGGAGTCAATTACGGGAACAAAGATATTCCTTTGGCACTTAGCCCCTTCTGGGAGACATGAAGCATGATATTAAACAGATTTTTAAAGAAAAAAATAATATTTTCTATTTTTGATACTTAGCCCCTTATTCAAGTATACTCCTACTACTTCACACAACCAAATTTTTAGGTGCATGTGAGCCAGTTTTGTTGAAAATTTTATCAACTCGGCAATTTCTTATTTTTCTTTTCGTTTGTTAAGTCACAAGATTCTAAGCGGCCTGTTCGCGGCCTAGATTGATAGTCAGCTGTTCGCTGTCCTCAGTGTCCTCCTCTTGAGAATTAAAGTAACGATCCTCTGATAATTTTTCCATGTTTACTACATATGCAAGCAAAATATTTTTTAAAAATATACCAATGATAGCCAGCGTAATTCGACCATTTATTTTAACATTAGATAAATATTTAACAAAAAGTATTCTGCCTAGGGCTTTCAGACTCAGATTTAATCGCACCAGCTGTAAAATAGACTGTTTAGAAATTGAAGCGCATAAGCCTTCAAAACTTGTAAATCAAGCTTTTACAGGGTTGGACTATAAAAAAGCTAACACTATTAAATATATAGTATCTTGTACACTAAATGGCTTCAATTATATTTCATCAAGTTATGGAGGTCGAATAACTGATTCTTGTTTAGTGGAATTATGTGACTTTATAAAGTATTTACAGCCTGGTATGTGTGTGATGGCTGATAGAGGATTCAAATATGTAGAACAATATTTACGTATGAAAAAAGTGCAACTCGTGCGTCCCCCAAGTGTTGTCACTGGAGCTAAGGTATCTAAAAATGAAGCAATGGAAACAAAGTAGATTGCTAGTTTAAGGATTCACGTAGAAAGAGTTATTAGACGTTTAAGGAAGTTTAATATGTTAAAGCCTCATGCATGTCTAAACTCAAATTTTATTAAAGTACTTGATGACGTTATTGTGATTGCATTTGCTTTAATAAATTTGCAAGATTCTCTTATTAAATAAAACTGCAAAAATGTCATTTGTGCATTTTATTTTCAAAAAAATCGTTTTGTTCCATAATGTCCACTTTCCAAATTGACCATTTCCCACAATGAACACTTCCCGTATAGACCATTTCCTATGATGATTGCTTATTCTTATCCTGTCGTAGGTATACTGGCAGAAATTCTTTAAGAAATAAATATTACCTTTTGTACATGTTTTTTGTTTGTCTCATGTTGTGCATGTCGAATAAATTGTTAAATAAATAAATAGACTCTCTCCCATAATGACTATATTCCCAGAAAGACTATTTCCCAAAACGAATACTTCTCGTAATATCCACTGAAAAAGTAATGAAAAGCTATAATAGGCGCTCTTTAGGAGTTGCTAGTATAACAAAAATGATAAATTTCTCTTACTGAACAGACTCTAGTATTTCCTGTGATTTCGTCTGCGTAGATTTTAGAAATGTATCCGGCGGAAACTGTCCAATATTAGATTAAAAGGTAGCCTATATGTTAATCTAGGTTATAAGCTATCTTTGTATCAAATTTCATCCAAAGCTGTTCAGCCCCTAGAGCGTGATTTAGTAACAAACCTACAAACTTTCACGTTTATGTTATAAGTAGAAATAAGTAAAACTCGACGTGGGACAGTAAAGACATGCGCCAGTCGGTGTTTAAAAACGCTCGAAAACTCAAATCCGCGACGGGTTCGGAAAGATTTACATTTGTCACTTGATTTTGATAAACCGCCACAGTAGTATAATGATGAGAGAGCCTTAAGAGGAAGAGGAGGAATGAGAAAACTCCTCCTCCCCTTAAGGCTCTCTTATCATGTAAGTCATGTAAGATTTGGAGGCATTATTTTTTAGATTAAAATTTCCAAAATAAAAGTAAAGACAACCCACAACTTACTTTAGTTAAAGTATGAAGTTAAGTTGAAGTATGTCGTTTGAAAGTGAATTGGAACAAAAAATTAATTATTTAGAATGTAAAGAAAATATAGCAAAGTTTGAGCGGTTTGCGCAAGAAAGCCATCACTCCTGGGTTGATTATTATTTAGATTTGTCGAGGGCATCCCAAGAAATAGCAAGTTTGTGTGAGAAATATTTTAAAGATAAACATCTACGAGAATTCGTGCGTAAAACTATTAAGAAGATTTACTGTGAAAAAATATTTGAATTAAAAGACTATATTGAGGACCCAGTTGTGTTATTAGAAATCGCGACTGCGGAAAAAACACAAAACGATTTTGTTTATAATTCCATCTGAAATGGAAGAATTTGTTCGCGAGCTTTATGAAGAATTTATTATGCATGAAGCATGTTCAGAGGACTCTAGGTATTCTAGGTCAAGATGAATATTATGCTCAAGATATGTTATTTTATTCAAAATATGAAGATCATGCGAATCAGTGTCAAGAAGCTGCATTAGTGTGTAAAGAATTTTTAAATACCAAAAATTTTTGGAAATTTTCTGTCGATCTTAAAAATATTGAATTAGACAATATAGTTAATTTGTGTAAAGATTTATTATAATTAATTTATACAAAACAGTAGTTACCAGTATTAATAGGAGCATGAATATTATTGTATGTAAATAAATAAAAAAATATTTATTGGTTTAAAGTTGATTTATTCGTTCATAAAAAAATTATCATACATATAAAGTACATTAGAAAGTGCACACATAGAAGGCGATTTGGAATGATAAAAACATTTAGGATTTGATTTAACTAAAATGGGTTGTTCATCCAATTCGATAATAGGTTTACTACAGTATTTTCTAATATATTTAGCTTTTTCTTCTCCTTCAACATAAATAAATTCTCCTTTTTCTGTAAAAATTTTAACTATAGTAGAAAAATTGTGAAGTGGTGTATATCCTGCATTCCAATGGATACAATTGTGAAATTTCATTAACCATGCGACTTGTTTGTAAGTTGCAGGTGGAAGCATTTGTAAAGGATAGGGTGGTTTAAAAACATAATGACACATTTTACTTCCATCAAAAATTGCTAGCTTTTTAGGTATAAACTTATGGTGTTCATCTTTAAATGCTTGTATATCCAAAACCATTCTCATATTTTTAAAAGAGCAATTTTTTTAATGATAAATTTTGTTTTTGAATTGTTTTCGATAATATTTTTGAGATCTTTAATTTTTCTTAAAAAATCTTCTAATTTTGTCTCTGAATTTTATACATTACTTTTTGATGTGTTATCATGAATATCTTTTTATTAACTGAAGTAATTAGGTATATTTTCTTATTTATTACTAGTCTTTAGGTGATGAGAGATATGTTAAAGTTGCTTGACAATTTTAGTTAATGGATTGTAACTAAATATTTTATCGTGAATTATAAGACAATATGCTGTTGTTTTAGCTGGAATTTTTTTCTTTTGTTTCAAATTCAATCCTCATTGTTACTGAACCAGTTTGTAGTAAATCTTTTTGATGTGAACAATTAATATAAGTAATAGGAGCATTATTCATAAATTCTTTTGGATTAAAAATTGGTTCTATTGGATATCCATAATAATTTTGTCTGAATTCAGAGAATATTTCATTAAAGTATCAAATTGATTGTTATCAAAATCAAGTAAGGATATCTTTCAGAGTTTAGAAATACATTTATATTTCTTAATTTGCAATGATCAAATTTGCTCATATCCTCTTAAGTTACCACGTCTGTTCCTTTGAAAAGCACTTAAGACATGTCGTGATGTTTCAACTTTTGTAGACGTTTTTACAGGCCAATTGTCTCTTGTAGTTTCTAACAATTCCGGATATTCAACTAATTCCCAACTTCAGAAAGTAATAAGTATATCATTGTTTTTATCAATTTTAATGAGAGCTAATTCTTGGGGGATGACTACTGTAAGGTGTGGAACTCTCCAACAAAGCTTGGTTAATTTAATTTTCGGTTTTTCATCATTACTTGTGGTTATTAATGCATCGGTATCATCATTACTTCTTATAATTATTAGCTTCTGTTGTGAATTTTAAACAATTTTGTTATAATCCTTAAAGAATCCTGAAATACATTTTTAATGTTACACATAAAGAAACATTCCATTTTTCATCAGTTATAATTTCCTCTTTCGGTTTTGTTTTTGGATACCAGTAGTGGGAATAGGGGGCTTCTAGTTGACCCCCCCACCACTTTTTTGATTGGTCAGCCAAGAATGACCTTGTTTCTGATTGGCTGCCCAAGTTCGCCCCCTATTCCGATTGGTTTCATAAACTCCGCCTCTTTTTGCTCCACCTCCTACCTCCTTCCTAACCACCACAGTAGTTGGAGGGGAGCTGGTATTTTAAAGGACTGAATCTGAGCGAGCTACATTCATTTACAACTAGTCTTAAGCTTATATAGAAGATTCACCACTAATAAAGAACAGTGTTAAATTAAAA
The DNA here is from genome assembly GCA_034092305.1 of Diaprepes abbreviatus. NCBI lineage: Eukaryota > Metazoa > Arthropoda > Insecta > Coleoptera > Curculionidae > Diaprepes > Diaprepes abbreviatus. The sequence goes on along the minus strand of JASJET010000261.1, from coordinate 1,128,426 downwards.
ATAAGTGGTAGTTATGAACAGTGATTTGCAAAATGAAATAATCAAATTAGGTAAACAGTTTACTAAACTTCAAAATTCCGAATTAAAGAATGCAATGCTAAGGAAAACACACCCCGAGTGGGCACAGGTATATTATGAGACTGCCTTCCAATACCAATTAGCTGCAGAAGCCTGTTTAAATTATAGAAAAACCCAAAATTTGCCGAAGTTCTTTCATGAAATAAAGAAAATAGGATTCAGTTACTTTTTAAGGATATTGAAGGATTATATAAAAGATCCTGATATATTAAAAGAAATCGTGGAAGAGGAAGAGAGAGATAAAGAGATATTGAGAAACAGGGAGGTTTTAGTGTAGGATTTATTATGGAATTATTAATAAGAGAAATGTATGAAGAGTTTTTGATGTCCGCAGCCTGTTCCGAGTTTTATGCATATGAAGGTCAAGAAAGTGAAGCGCAGAATATTATATTGTTTTTAAATTATATGGAACATGCGGAATTATGTTTACTAGCAGCTAAATGTTGTAGCGAATATTTAAAAAATAAAAATATAGATATTTTAATATGTAAACTTCAAGAACTAGGATTAAATAATAATATTTCATGTATTAAAACAATGTTAGAAAATAAAACACATAATTTGTAATCAAGTCTTTTATTACATAAAAAAATTGTTGTAAAGGTAATAAACATTTGATAATGCACATACACATGGTATTTTTTGATGATAAAAGCAGCAAGGATCCATTTTCTTTAGGGTGGGTTGTTCATCAATCTCGATAACTGGTTTCATGGAATACTTCTTTACGAAATCTGCCTTTTCTTCCCCTTTTACATAAACATAGTCCACCTTAGCGCTTAAATCTCTTATGATATCTCCACATTTGTGTAATGGTGTAAATCCTTCACACCATTCAATGCAATGGTAATTTTTTATTAACCACAGAGCTTGTTTGTGTAAATAGGATGGTAAATGACCCATCGGAAATGGAGCTTTGAAAATAAAATGACTTGTCTTTTGCCCATCGTACGCTGCTAATTCCTTTACAATAAATTTATTATTTTCAATTTTGAATCCTTGAAGATCTAGAATAAGTTTCATATTTTCAAATATTTGAATTTCTTGATCATTTCTACTTTTAATTGATATTCACTTATTTGTTTTTTTAATTTCTGCAACTGAAGTTGAAAATCTAATACTCGAACTGAAATCTCGTAAGACATTATATAAATGAAGAATTCTGGTTTGGCTACGTTAATAAATATCAAAATTGACGCGTGCGCTCTTAAGCGTAAGTAGCGGTTTGTTTAAAAAGAGTATTTTATCTTAAGGAAATTGTATTACAACTGTTTCACAATTTTTGTTAATGGATTGTAACTGAAAACTTTATCATGAATTATAACACAATATGCCGCTGTTTTAGGGGGAATTTTTTCCTTGGTTTCAAATTCAATTCTCATGGTTACTGGACCTGTTTGTAGTAAATCTCTTTGATGTGAACAATTAATGTAAACTATAGGAGCATTTTCTTTAAATTCTTTCGGATTAAAAATTGGTTCCACTGGAGAGTTATAATACCCTTGACGAAAGTCTGTAAACATTTCATACAGAGTAGCAAATTTATTATTTTCAAAGTCAAGTTGAAGATCATTGTAAGGATATCTTTCTGAATTTAAAAAGACATTCATATTTCTTAAATTACAATGATCAAATTTACTCATATCCATTTTTAGATTACCACGTCTATTTTTCTGAAAAGCAATTAGAACATGACGTGGCGTTTCGACTTTTGTAGATGTTTTTACGGGCCAGTTGTGCCTCGTAGTTTCCAATAACTCTGGATATTCAACTAATTCCCAGCTTCGGAAGGTTATTAGTATATCACTATTTTTGTCAATAATTTTGGTAAGTGCTAATTCTTGCGGAATCGCTACAGTAAGATGAGGAACTCTCCAACACAACTTGGTAATTTTAACTTTGGGTTTTTCATCTTCATTACTGGATAATAATGCATTTGTATCATCATTACTTCTTATTAGAATAAGTTCTTGTTGTGAATTAAGAATAATCTTATTATAATCTTCAAAAAATCCTGAATACATCTTTAATGGTATACATAATGAAACATTACCTTTGTCATCAGTCATAATTTTTTCTTTAGATTTTGTTTTCGGATACCAACCGGCATTTTCCAATTTAGCACTTTCATTTTGATTAAATGAAATATATCCCTTAAGAGTTGAAGTTATACCAATATCCCGAACGGAGTCAATAGTAACACCATTTAAAATATAGCGTAATTCTTTAAATAAAAATGCCGGAGCATTATTAATTAAAACAGTATTAGCTAAAGGGGAATCATCTTCTTTAGTTACTTGCAATTCCACATAAATTTCACTTTTGCAAGGTAAAGGATATTTTCCTGTTTGTTGCAAAGCAATTCTGATTTCATCATTTGGTCCGAGTTTTGTAGGATTAAAAGGATCGAAAGAATTTCCCAGCTTAATATTGATTCATCAACCAATACATTTTCTCTTACATTTAAATAATCCATTTTTATTTAAGTTTAAAACCCAAACTTTGAAGAAATTTTCTATTAGAAGGTGTTAACCTTTGGAAGTTTGATTTCCTACTAAAGGAAGTTGGTTTCTTTCTTGTCTTATTAATGTTTTTATTATTAAATTTTCTAGTAAAGTTTGCAGATTTATTGTTATATAATATTACCATCTTTAATCTACTTTTTTAAGATGTAGTCTGATGGTTATGGTTTCTTCTCTAAAATTAACCAAATCACCTTCCTGATCTATTATTTTAATGGCTATTTTATCAATTACTTTAACGGTGACTGGGAAATATATGACGTTTTGAGGTGACTCAATTATTTTGAATCCTGGAGCAACGCTCGGGAAAAATTGGTGTATTATATGAACAGGTTTCCCGTTTAAATATGATCCCTCTGCAATACTGCAGTCTATATTTATTGAATTTACTTTAATTATTTCTGCGGGGAAATCTGATATATGTTCAATGTTGGCTTCCAATCGCCCATTTTTAAACCCTAATAATTTACCAATAGTTCCTTCACGAAAAGTTATGGGGGCTGAACATTTAAGATGTGTACGTAAAGTATTATTATTTGCATGAAGATTAAAACTAATTTTATCCTCATCCAAGTGTTTTTTTAAAAAATCTGTTATGTCTTCTAATTCGTAGCTACCTGGGGGTATGGCTATTTCTAAATTTTCATTATGAATTAATACATTATTCTCAACATCAATATTGGGAATTGCATTAAATGTTTCGAAATTTACAAGACCGATAACATATTCAACATCTTCATCTAGATATATTGGAGGATGTAACTCTGATTTTAAAATAGCGGAATTGCCGCTAAGAACAAAACTATATGACATTTTACTTTAAAAATATGTTTAATAATAAACTAAAATTAGGTGTTACATATGGTTATAAAGAAATTTTAGACACAATTGACCACAATTTGTTTTGTTAAAGTTTTGATAACTGTTATAATTATAATTAACAATATTATTATTTTGGTCGCTATAAAAATATTTAATTAATTCAGAAGGGGGTCGCAAATTACCATAACTATCAAAATATATTATGTTTTTTCCTTTTTTTGTATATGCTATCCAGTGAGTACCAGCACCACTGTGATTATCTAGATTGACAATTGCACTTTCAATTAACTTTATCTTTTTTGGTAATTTATCCCTCATAAAAATACCACGAAAGTTGGGAATTTGTAAATATTTAGCGTATTTAAGTAGATCGTAATTTGTAAGTGCTTTTCGAGGTATATGTTTTAACAGTTTTTTGAATAAGGTTTCAAGTATAATCCACATCCTGTTTTATAGGGTTTTAAATAAAGTCCACTTCCTTTTTTTCCTACCGCAATGGACTCCATCATTTGATTGTGTCGTTTAGATTCTTCTAATTTCGCTTTGGCTGCTTTTGCATCATTTACTGCTTTAGCAATACCTGCAGCCCCTCCTCCAAGAGCACCAAGAGCAGACAAACCAGCAAATAAAGGTATAAGTGGAAGAAATCCACCAGTCTTTGGGATTGGAATTACCCTTTTCTTTGGAGGTAACACTTTACCAGTTTTTTTAATAGCTTTTAAAGCAGTTTGAATACTTTCATTTAGGTCTTTAAAACGTTTCCCCTTAATTCCTTTTCTAGCTTTTGATATTACCTGAGATAATGATAGTCCTCGTCCTTTTCGAGTTTTTCGCTTGAACTTTCTTCTCGTTCGAAGTCCCATACTTAATTTTCTTTTAATTTTCATAGCACCAGTAATTCCTAGTGCAGCAGTTTTTTCCCCAAAACTAGAATCTTTAGCTTTGAACCTTGATAAAGCTTTGTCAGCTAATACTTTATCAGCTAAATGCCTTCTTTTTATATCATTTGATTGTGAGTAAGCAATATCGTGTTCTTTACAAGCCTCATCCAATAAATTTATACCTTTATCACCTCTTGACAATCGTTTTTCCAATTTTGTTCCAGGTCCACAAAAATTATAACCAGGAATATGCAATTCAAAGGGTAATTTATTTATTAATGAGTTTACTAAACCACTTCCTTTCCTTTTGCTGTTTGTCTTGTAAATGATTCGTTTATTATGTGATGGAAACATTATATATAGTTGCAATCCTAGTGATAACTAACCAGTTACATCACAATACTGAATATTAATAGTTTGTTTTATATATAAAATGAGAGTTGAGAAACAACCATACTCTATAACAATTAAGGATCATGAAAGTTCAGTGAATGGTTTTAGAAAACATGGAAAACTGTTTGAGGGGAATAGTAAAAGAGGGTTAATTATTGGCCCGTCAGGCTGTGGCAAAACCAATGTTATTATTAGTTTGATTGAAGATCCGAATGGTTTGCGATTTGAAAATCTGTATGTTTATTCAAAATCCTTATATCAACCAAAGTATAAATATTTGAGAACACTTTTTAAACCTTTGAAAAAAATTGGATACTATGAATCTGAAAATGAAGAAACAATTGTTTCACCAAAACAAGTTAAACCAAACTCTATAATAATATTTGATGATATAGTGTGTTGTAATCAGAATGTTGTAAAGGACTATTTTTGTTTCGGAAGACACAAAAATACTGATTGTTTTTATTTATGTCAAACATATTCTTCTATTCCGAAACAATTAATTCGTGACAATGCAAATTTAATTGTTATATTTCAACAAGATCGAACAAACTTAAAACATATTTATGATGATCATGTTAATGTTGATATGTCATTAAACCAATTTAATGAGTTGTGCTTAATATGTTGGAAAGATAAATTTGGATTTTTAGTAATAGACAAAGACTCTAATGTGAAATCTGGCCGATATCGAAAAGGATTTGATTCATATATTTACTTATAAAAATAAACGTTTGATGGTAAATTATACCAATCATGGATGAACGTTTAGCAAGAGAGCTAGTTAAATCAAGAAAAGCTGTTAAACAAAAATATCAGAGTTTAAAAAATGCGGAATTTGAGGCGCAAACTAAATTGGAGGAAACATATAAACCGATAACTCAACCCTTACAAGAATTAATTTCAACGATTTGTAAAATTGAACCTGTTGAAATAAAGGAAGAGCTACACACACCAATTAAAAAAATTTATGAAACACCACAAAAAAGATCAATTCAAACACTAACACCAAAGAGAAAATTACAATATGGAACATCAACACCAGAAAAAAGAAAGACGGGAAAAACTCCACTCCTTCCTACAGAAATACCATCGAATATTGACTGGGACGCGAGTTTAGCTTCAGCAAGTCAAATGCCATCTATACAACAAACAAGTATTATTGCAGAAACAAACCCTTCTTCAGGTTCACACTCCACAATAGGAAATCTTTCAGATATACTGGAACAAACACGGCAAACAGTTCGAACATTTGTTGATAGAGATTTATATAAAGAATATTTATTAGGATTTGATGAATTACCTCGCCAATATATTGATAGCGGTGTAAAAGATGTTGAACATGAGTTTGATCACCAATATGGAATAGTTCATGATTTGGAAACCGAGAAATTCTTTTTGGGTTTAACTCAAAAACCTGTCGAAATTATTGGTAAAAACATCAAAATTGAAGGAATAACCTATACAGGTACACCAGGTTTATATGAGTTATTATTTAAAAAAGAACCAATAGGGTATAAAAAACAAGATTTGGAAAATTATATGGATATTTTAAAAAGAACCAATGCATACCGTAGAAATAATGATCCAAATGAGCAGGTGCAGGGGAATGGATCACATAAATATATTTCTATAATAGGACCTTATTTGCAAAGCAAAGGAATTACAAAAACTAAAACTCTAAATCCCGAATCTCAACAAGCAGTCCAGGGATTTTTTGAAAGACGCAAAGCTCCATATAGAGAAAGTCGAGTGTCTTCAAAAAAAACCGGATTTGGTATAACTTTAAAAGTTAATAAACCTAATACAGATTACATATATTGGGATAATGTAAACGAACTTGTTGAGAGACTTCGACTATTGGTGGCATCCATGCTTGCGGGACACACTGGTCATAACAATGAAATTATTTCCATTATTGAAGAACTAAGAGAAGCGAATATTATTATATAAAAGGACATAATAGATACTTTTAAACATTTCTAAAATGACCATCGATAAATTTGGTCGTCATATTTCAAAAAAATCTGCTCTAAACACATTATTATCACTAGAAAATAAAATATTATCAAATGTTGAAGAGAAAATAATAAAAATTTTTAAAAGCGATGTCAAATATATTGAAAACAAATTAATTCAAAATTTAGATCCCGGGTTGAAAAGCGATGTTAATAATTTAAATAAGAGAATAAATGAATATGATAACAATATACAAAATATTGCAAAAAAGATTAAGTTATTTGAGGATAAAGTTATTCCTGAATATAATGACAAGATAATTAATTTGAAAAATACTGTTGATGGAAATGATGAAGTAGTAGAAAAATTTTCTCAGAAAGTTTCTAAATATGCAAATGACTTTGACGTAGTGACAAAAAATAATGAAAAAATCGAGGATATACTAAAGCAATTAAACAATCTGAAAACCAAATCTGAAACGTCTTTTGACGAGGGAAATTTTACAAAGGCAATCGATGAGAAATTACAAAAAGAATTAGAATCCTTACTAGAAGTAGTGCAAGCTATAATGGAAGTTTCTAAAAAGGATGTATTAATTAAAATTAAAAATAATAGTTCAAAAATCGAGGAGACTTCTTTACTCATAAAAGAACTTGAAACATCTTATACAGATATACTACACAAAGCTGAAAAGACAGCGTCAGATATAAAAAATATAGAAAAAAAAATTGTGAAAATGACATTAGATATTACAAATGCAGAATTTCAATTAGGAAAAGATATAAAAAATCTAGAAGATAAATTAGTAAAAGAAATAAAATCTTTAAACGAATTAGTTCAAAGAGCTGCTGAAGTTTCTAGAAAAGAATTTAATGATACAATGAATTATGCAAGAGAAGAAATGAATTCAACATTAGGTGGTTTCAAAAAAGATTATACGTTATCAAATGTTCTTTTGGAAACTAAATTTAATGTAAAAATGTCTGATCTTAATAACAACATCACCCAAATAAATTCGTCAATAAAAGAAATTAGAAATGAAAATAACAAATCATTTGAAACAATGGAAAATAAATTTAATGTAAAAATTTCTGATCTTACTAACAACATCACCTAAATAAATTCGTCAATAAAAGAAATTATAAATGAAAATAAAAAATCATTTGAAGCAATGGAAAATAAAATTAAAGAACTTACTAAAAAAAACTGAGATGATTTTTTTTATATTTTACAACATCAGCGATAAAGGGCTTTTATAAACGGTTTAGAAGGAGGTAAAGTTATTTGTGGGATTTATTTTCGAGAGTAAGGTATAAATTAATAATGAGTAAAATTAAGCAAGACGTTGTAAATGAATTACATAAACCGGCGAGAAGGCGATATAGAAGGAGACGAACAATTGTAAAAGGGCTTAATGATCTATTTCAAGCTGATCTGATAGAAATGCAGCCATATGCGAAATTTAATAGGGGTTTAAGATATATTTTAATGGTAATAAATGTGTTTTCTAAATTTGTATGGGCAGAACCTGTAAAATCCAAAACTGGTAAAGATGTAACAGCTGCAATGAAAAAAATTCTATTAACTTTAAAAACTCCCCCAACAAATCTGAATACTGATCAGGGTAAAGAATTCTTTAATCAAGACTTTCAGAAACTTATGGAGCAGTTCAAAATTAATCATTACAACACATTTTCTAATATGAAAGCTAGTATTGTAGAGAGAGTAAATAGAACGATAAAAAACAAAATGTGGAAAAAGTTTAGTTTACTAGGTAATTATAAATGGATCAGCTTTCTTAAAGAAATAATTACAGAATACAATAATACTAAGCATTCAACAATCGGAAAAAAACCAAACGAAGTTAACAAAAAGAATGAAATGGAAATCTTGAAATCAGCTTATACTCATAGGAAAACTGTGGATCCCAGATCACCAAAATTTCGTGTCAGTGATAGAGTACGAATAAGCAAGATTCGCGAACAATTTTCTAAAGGTTACACGCCCAACTGGTCAAACGAAATTTTTCAAATAAAAAAAATCCAGCTTACTAATCCAACAACGTATTTGATTCAAGATGGAAATGGGATAGATATTCAAGGAGGTTTCTATGAAGAAGAACTTCAAAAAGTAAGACACCCAAATGTATATCTGGTGGAAAAAGTGTTAAGAAAGAAAGGAAACAAAGTATTTGTAAAATGGTTAGGATTAGATAAATCTTATAACTCTTGGATCTTCAAGAGAGATGTGATGTAATAGTAATTAATGCTGTAATAATAATTGATGTTTGTAATAATTGATGTTTGTAATAAAAAAAAAATTATTTTTTATGTATATTTGTTTTATTTAAAAATAAGCTTATTACATAAACATTTTTTTAAATACAATATTCCTATAATCAGAGTCTAATATGGGATTTAAAATTTCTTCAGTCAATTTAATCCTTCTTCTAAAATGTTTTTGATTTATAAACTCTTCAGAAGTCATACGAGCTTTTCTGTAGGCGAAGTTCCAAGCAACCATCAGATGAATTTGGTTTCTTGATTCATCAATAGATACTGTCTTCTTCATAATAGTGCTTAGACTTTAATTTTTGTTCTAGTTCTTCGGGATGATTCAACAGCAGTTCCAGCATGGAACACACATTTTCACTATTTAGATTTTGTTTTGGAGAAAGGACATTATATATTTTGTCAAAAGAATCTCCGTCGTAAAAATTGTTATTTCTAAAAACGTTGAAATAACGTCGAAAGTTTTGTTTTTGTAAAACATTTAGTCTATATTCTATAAGTGGAATTTGTTCCCATAGTCTGCACACAGTTTCATTTCCATAGTAAATAAAATCACAGCTTTTCACAATCTTCACTATTGGTAATTCACCAATCTTTTCAAAATGAATAGATAAATTTTGCAAATATATCGGTTCATTGAAAACATTTGGTGAAAACATATAATTTGTTATAACTCCTTGATATTGCAATAAGTTCTTCCAATCATCTTCATTTAATATCACAGACTGACCATTTTTACCACCAAGTTCAATGCATGGTAGAAAATCACTTTCCACCCACAAACCAATCACAGCATATTTAGAGTTAGAATTATTTAAATTATATTTTGTAGAATTTATAATTGTTTTTTTTATTTTCTTTTTTAATGGTGAATTTTCAAATATATTTTTACTCTGATTACTGAACATTTTAAATGATGTATTTCAAAAACTAACTGGCTATCTGCTTGCTCTCAAAAAACTAACTATCAATCCGTTTGCTCCTAAATTTTATACATTTTCCCTCTCCTCTCAAGTGGAGGGGTAAACTTATTTTCCCTCTCCATTTAAGAGGAGGGGATAAACTTTAAATGTCTTTATACTAACGAGAATCAATAAAAAACAAAATTTATATTATTTTTTTAACATTTATTAAATATTTTTATAGATATTTTTTCATGAAATACAATAAAATTAAACATGTACAAATAAATATTGCTGCTGTAAATATAATAACAAATATATAACAACAGACACAATGACAAGATTCTTCTTTTTTATTATTGAAAGGAATCCAATCTGAATATTGTAATGGTTTGTTTGTCATGGAATATTTAATTTTTATGTATGTATTTTCACACAAAGCAGAATCAGTTACATTATAGGTAAAAAAGTGTGAATTTCCAACAAGATATGTCATTTTCATCTGTTTGTAGCAGTCGGTTTCATTTTTGAGGGCATTTATACATATATCAGCCCTAACTGTATTAGGAATGTAATTTACATATATCACATTTCCAACAAGGGAAACTAAAACTATTAAAGATGCAGCAGTCATTGTTGTAATATTACTAACAAATAATGGTATTTCTATACAATATATATGTTTTTGGATTCAGTTCCCCCTCCAACTTTTAAAGCTTCAAAAACGACTTACATAATTTATCATCATATAAAATGATGTCTTTATAAAGATGAAAAATTACTTGGAGTAGTTAATTCTAATCGCGGTTTTTTATTTTTAGATCCATTTTCGTTTCCAGAACTTAAAAAAGTTAGAGTATCATACATCATTTTCATATCTTTATCAAAAAAATCTGTTTCCAAAATATCCTTATGTCCCCATGCAAGAGTTTTTGTGGAATTTGGTATACAATATCTTTTATCATCATGAGTTGTTAATGCCAATTTATTTAACAAATTAGTGTATATATTATGCATATCTGACTTGAATACATACATGGTGCAGAATATTTTGTCACCTTTCTCAACAACATCTTTATAATCTGATAATGTTAATTGATTTTTTATACATGATCTACTAACGCCTTTTGCTTTTTTATCTACACTATTTTTGGATTTTATACAATATGCTTTAGCACCAGTTCCATAAAAACTTTCAATGGGAATCCCTTTGTACTCATCTTTAAATTTACCAACAACTGATGTTGTAATAGGCATGCAATGAATATTTTGTTCAGAAAAATTAGAAGTATCAAATTTATCCAGATTTAGCTTCATATCTTCATAAAAGTTTTGGGTCTGAACTTCAAGAATTAAGGAATCAGTATCCGTATATAATAAATTTAAATTATTACCATATTTTACTTTTAAATACCCATAATAAAAATTATACATTACAGTTTTTGCAATATCCAGAATACTCATCCCAACATAAATTGGTTTATTGTATTCAATGCAAACCTGTTGAAGTTGAAGAGCAACTAGATTTTCAGAGAAAATTTTAAAATCCTTTAATTGAGGTTTAGAAATAAGTTTTTCGGCACTAAATTTATTACCCTGTCTTTCCCATTGAGATACTAATTTAATATCTGCTCGCCTATCAACATTTTCCATGGTTTTACCGAAAATTGAATTATTTGCCAATTTATAACAATTTTTATCAAATTTATTTTTAGATAAATTTCGTAAATTTGTATTTAAATCTATATATTCCGCTAACCATGGTGATTGTGTAAACTTAACTGCTCTGTGTATTTTTATGATTTTGAGTCCAAATTGTAGACATTGTTTCAGATATCGGTAGTGAATGATATAGTTATATTTATTATGTAAGTTTGGAATTAATTTTGAGTGGTTTGAAATTGGTGGTGTATATTGTTCAGGACAAAATGGGAAATCATTATGACTATCATGTAAATAATTTGGATATTCTAAATCAACTTCAAATATGTATCCTATAGATGATGTATCTGAAAGTTCGGATATATTTAAAGTTTCTATTTCGAGCTTAGGTACCCAAGCAAAATTTTTTTCAGGCAAATATTGTTTCATAGCATAACCATACAAATTTGTGGCGTCTAAGTAAGCGATATATGTTGTAGGTCTTTCAGGATTAAAATTTTCTAAGAATGGATTATTTGCTTCAGATTTGCGTTTGGAACAAGTGCTAACCCCACCACGAACACCTTTTTTGAAAAAATGAAGCATATCTGGTTCCGTTAATAATTCTAATTCTACATTAGTTAATTTCATCATTGCATCCCAGCACATAGAAGGGCTAGTGACATAATTAACAGGATCTAACTTATAGGTTTTAATACATGTGGATCTATAATTTTCAAAAACATCAGCCAAAAGTAAAACATCTGATTTTAAGTAAATATCGGAATAAGCCCCTATTGTAGAACACTTAAATAGATTCCACACTTCTACAGCACGACTGTAGTCTTGAGGAGAGATATTTTCATCGGTTAAGTTATTATAAAATTTATCAATCAATGGTAGAGATTTCTCATTTAATTTTTCGTTGGAATCTATGTAAGAGTATGGAAATACCCCTTTTTGTCTAATGTATCGAAATTCATCAGCATTTGAGAAAAACTTTTTAATTTCAAAACATTGTGAATCTTGTAGAGTTTGTGATAGTGACTCTAAAGACTCTGGGAGAAATTGAAAAGAATCTATAAAGCGTAGTCGCAAAGCAACTGGTTTCCGCTTTTCTGACACATCAACGAAAATTTCCTTACTAAAAGAAATATACTTTTCTTTATTTTGAGCTATAACACTAATATTTTCTTTATTATAGCAAAGCGATTTAATAAATAGGTGAGAATCATAGTTTTTTAAATTATGCAATACTATTGGTATATATTTTGGAGGTTTAAAATGCAAATTACATATTGAGTGGGCGGCTCCTCGATATTTACCTGTAATATGACAATGATCCCTACACTTTATGAAATTTCCTTTTGAAAAAGGTTTTTCACATACATAACAAATGCTAGAATTTTCATATTCAATCTGTTCCACAGATGATAAATCTTTCAATGGTACTTGATATTTTAAATATTTTTTATAAATTTCTTTTACATCATTTTCAATGTATTCAATAAATTTTATAGCACAATCTGTACCTCTATAAAGTTTAAGACACACAACATTCTCATCAAATGATGATTTAATATAATAAGCAAATGAATAGGGTATATGTTCAGCAGTTTTAATAGTATATGAGGTTGTCGAATCAGGTGTAGATTGTTGGCACTCAATGTTTTTCAAATAACATTCAAAATCGGCATAAATAACAAAAGGAGCTTTATACTGTTTCTGAATATTTTGAAACTTTAATATATTTGCAGGAATATAATTGCCAAATTTATCCAAAATCAAATTATCTGAAGGAAGCTCAATTCGAACAAAACTACAATCACGTTCTAAATGTGTGTTAAGTTTTTCATATGTTCCAAAATATTGAAGGCATCCATCACATAAGTATTTTTTTATTTTCTTTTTTGATAATTGTTTGGATACCAAGCAACCTAAATCCTTTATCCAACAGTAGTGGTTATTTCCATCATCAGAACTTATTAAAAGCAAATTAATATGTAATTTTTTCTTTTCATTATTATAATGTAAAGGACCGACAATCTCATATACCTTTTTATTATCCCTTAAAAATTTTTCAACTCCATATACATTTATGGACAAATTATGTTTTTCCTCAAACTTTTTTATATCTAATAATTTTACTGGAAATTCAATACCTGTAAAATCGAAAGCGTCTCTGAAGTCTGGATATGATGAGGTCTTTCGAGGATTACCGGTTGGCTGGTATGCTGCTGAAACCACTGCCCAGGCGAAACAGCAATTGTCCTCATTCATCACATTCACTATTGATTTAGAAAAGTGATGCATCTTAATGTAGGAGGAGGCATTCAATGGGTTGTACTTATTGATGTTGACTTCCAAATGCAGAATTCTTTGTAGAGCCCACCCTGTAATAGGAATTAAAAAATTAGTTCTGAATAATATTTGTTAGAGATGTACAAGTGATATTAAGAAAACTTAGCTCTTGAGATTAAGAAAACTTAGCTCTTGAGATTAAATAATAATTACCTGAGTCTCTTTCCGGCAATTCATCTGCTTTGGTTTCAATAATCTTGAATAAATCATCGTAAAGCTGTTGTAGATCAGTTGTATGGGTTACAATGAAGAACGGTGTATTAAATGACTTAATTGAAGTAGAGGTTAAAGTTGGAGAATAATATATTCCAAATAATTCCAAATTTACTTTAGCACATGTAAATTCCTGTTGACGCTGGCGTATTAATGTTTGCACTTTATTACCAACATCTTGCTGAAACTTTTTGATGTCGATGTGATAATTCTGCGAATATATTCTGTAGGAAGCTATTCGACATTTAAATGCACTCCTGATAATGTCAATTCCATTTCCATATTTTATGCAGCTCCTGTTTTTATGAATATTTGTCCTCAAGTGTGTGCTCCAGGAATTAGATTTGACATTTACTTCACAATCTTGGCAAAATCGCATTGGAGGTCTTGAAAGTAGTTCATCAACTGAAACAATTATTATTTTTTAATTCCTCTGTAAACCTTTATTAATAATAAAAAGAAAAATTAAAAGGAAAATTATAGCTAAATATGTTATAAAAAAATACTTACGATTAATTATATAATCTTCCAAGTTATAGGTGTTTTCGTTATTAACAACATTTTCTCGAAGGTGGCGTACAATATGTGATTTTCTTTTAAATTCTCTTAAGCAGTGTGTGCAAAGGAGAGTCATTTTAAAATGGAATCGGTTAGGGCCGTGTCGCTTTTAAATAAATACAATTTCGATCTATCAAGACCCAATGACATAGAATAATTAGCAATTTTTTCAGCTCGCGCAATTTAGAAAACTTTTGGATTTACTTTTGAATTAACTTTTGGATTCACTTTTTAATTTGAAGAAAAACATGGATTTTTTTAAAAAAATATATTTCCCAAATTTAAAAGAAGATCGCCTTGTCGTTGAATACAATTTTTAACGTCTTTTAAAGTCGAATTAGATAAATTATTACATATATTATCTAAGTTTAAATAGGAATAAACCATTGACTTAAATCTAGATGTGGCACACCTTGTTTCATTCCTATTTAAGCTCGGCTTAGTTTTCTTATGTAGAAACTTATCTAATTCTCCAATAGCGACTTTATTTGTTGGATTGATTTTCGGAGCTGTTGTTACAGCGACTGGTAAAGAATTTTTTGAAATTTGTGCCCCTAAAGTTTGGGAACTAGAAATATCACCGTCCAATTTTGACTTTTTTAAATCTGAACAATCATTTGTTTCTGATAAAGAACGTTTTTTGGGTAAATTTTTTTCAATTAAATTTTCAGAACTTTGTTCTAAATTTAGGCCAGAAGGGTTTTTCAAAAATTGATTTTGATTACAGGAAGAAATTAAGGGACATTGAGGCTGCTCATCTTCAAAATTTTCAGTATAAGTATATACCTCAATGTCCCCCACAATTTCGCCACAACTCAAATCAAAAACATCTACCGAATTTACTGAATTTCTGGTATAGCCAAATTTGGATGGTTGTTCAAACCCCTGAATAAAATTTTGATCCAACCCTTCAATTAAATTTTGATCCAACACTTTAATAAAATTATGCTGAGCTTTGGCTGAGACGTTTATAACAGTCTCAACGCTGTCGTTGGAATCCTCTGATGAATCTGACGATGCATCTGAAATTGGCGAATAGTGGGGGCGATAAACCTCTTCCATATTATTTTTCGAAAAACCCCCAATGCCAATCCTCTTATCATTATTTAAAGCTCCCTCGTTACCAACCCCATTATTATTATTGTTTAAAACCCCCTTATTATTTTGTTCCTCACAGCTCTCAAAAGTCTCCTGATATTCCACATCACCCTTAATTAAATTTTGCCCTGAGCTATTTTCACAAATTTCACCCCCTTCTAATATATCTAAAAGTTGTTCCAAATTATATCCCTCATTTATTTCAGAATTGTTAATTAAATTTTTCCTTAATATATCATTATTTAAATCATCGAAATTAATTGTTTCAAGAGGTTCTTGAGGAATATCAGGGATAATAGATTCATCCAAAACTTTTAAGAGCTGTGTCAAAATATCGCTTTCACCAATTTCGGAAGAATCGCCAGATTCAGATGAATTGTTAAATGTATTAATATCAATTTCCCTAAATTTAATATCTAGCTCCTCGTCGCTTAGCCCACAAAATGAACAATCAATCAAATCATGCACAAGGCAAGCGTCGTTTAAATCGAAGGCTGTTAAGTCGATGTTTTCAATTTTTACATTTAAAAATGACATTTTAAATTATAAATTAAAAAATAAAAAAATTATGAATCAATAAAAAAATCAAAAAATCAATAAAAAATCAAAAAAAATCCACAAAAATGAAAAATCAACAAAAATCAAAAATTGGCTTTTAGAAGATTAAGTAAAAATGAATGAAAATCCAAAGTATTAAGTCAAAAATATTAAATCAAAAATATTAAATCAAAAATATCAAATCAAAAATATGAAATCAACAATACAAACCAAATAAAAATTAATAATATGTCACTACGTCACACGAAATAAATCCGACTATCTAGATATATTCACAACAGATTCGATAATTTTACAAGCGTACGCTAATAGCGAGATGTAAACTGAAGAGACGCTTCGTACCCAGCCGCCTTTTAAAGCAGCCAAGAGCCTGGTACCGGCTGGTACGGCGTGGCACTGCATGGTACGACGGGAACCGTGAGACCGTGAACTCGAGAGAGGTCGTTCAACGGTCGTAAGTTGTTTTGTTCTTAAGAAAATGACGAGTAAAGAGGAGAAGAAAAAAAAAAAAGTTGTTTTTTGGAATAATATAAAAAACATTTTTTTTTTTTTTTTAATTTTTTTTTTTAATTTTTTTTTTTTTTTTTTTTTCGTTTTTTATATTATTCCAAAAAACAACTTTTTTTTTTTTCTTCTTCTCCTCTTTACTCGTCTTTTTCTTAAGAACAAAACAACTTACGACCGTTGAACGACCTCTCTCGAGTTCACGCTATCTTTGCCTTCTTCTTCTTCTCATTCTTCGGACTGGTTTTGCCGCTGGAGGTAGGAAAAGTGGTATTTCAGTATTGTATATAAGGATTTACAGCGTCTTGACTTAGCATTCATTAAGTTTAAAGTCTCAAAATGAGTACGTTCATAATTATAACACTACAAGACTTTCTGGGATTCTTGGAAAATCAGATTAATCTGATGGATCGTCAGAGTCCAAATTCCGAGAACACGGTGATGTGGCCGCCACCATCAGAGGCTGACTATTTAGATGAAGAATTTATCAACATGTTTGAGCCAGACCTGGATCCCGAGCCTATCGCCTTTGAGTGGGATCCAGACCGAGCAATGGATCTTCAACCTTTGATGATGGAGCAACAACAGCCTATGGAAGAAGATCGGCCACAACCTATGGCAGAGCAGCAGCAGCAAGCTATGGCAGAGCCGGAGCAACAGCAAGCTATGGCAGAGCCGGAGCAGCAACAAGCTATGGCAGAGCCGGAGCAGCAGCAAGCTATGGCAGAGCCGGAGCAACCTCTGGCAACCCCAAAACAGAGATACGATCGAAAATGCAAGAGGCCGATACCGGAGAGAAGACAGAGATACGATCGAAAATGCAAGAGGCCGATACCAGAGCAGCAGCAAGCTATGGCAGAGCCGGAGCAACCTTTGGCAACGAAAAGACAGAGATACGATCGAAAATGCAAGAGGCCGATACCAGAGCAGCAGCAAGCTATGGCAGAGCCGGAGCAACCTTTGGCAATGAAAAGACAGAGATACCATCGAAAATGCAAGAGTCCGATAAATTATAAATTAAAATTTATAATTTACGGCAATCTCTGGTGGGCAACAACATCTCTGGTGGGCAACAACATCTCTGGTGGGCAGCCACAATCTCTGGTGGGCAGCCACAATCTCTGGTGCATCAGCAGCAACCGATGGCAAAGCAGTAGCAACCTATGGCAAAGCAGCAGCAGCAACCTATGGCGGACAGCAGCAACCTATGGCAGAGCCGCAGCAACCTATGGCAGAGCAGCAGCAGCAGCAGCAGCTTCTAGTGGTCAGCAGCAACAGATGGTAAAGCAGCAGCAACCTATGGCAGAGCAGCAGCAGCAACCTATGGCAGAGCAGCAGCAGCAACCTATGGCAGAGCAGCAGCAGCAACCTATGGCAGAGCTGGAACAGAGATCCATCCCAAAATGGTACTTGGTATTATGATTTATATATGTATATATGTATTTATCTATTTATGTATATATGTATATTTGTATTTTAATTTAGGAATAATAAAAAACAAAATCGTTGAGGAAAAATTTTTTTCTATTTCACACCTAATAACCAAGTTTCTTCAACTTTAAAGAATTATTATTAATAGGATGATAATATATATTTTTATTTTTTTACAAGCATAGTAACGAAAACTAGTTTTTTTTTTAACTTGGCAGAATTATTCTACATGGAAGAATAAATCATAAGCTCGATTTTCAGAGAATCTTATTTAATCAAACCTAATTGTTCTTTATCTTATATATTAATTCTTATTTAAATATCTTAGTTGACATTTTAAACTTAATATTACAAACTACTAGGGTGCATGAATAAATTCAAGTGAAGTATCAAATTTATTTATTTAAAATTCAATTTATCAATAGGATTGATGGTGCATATTATGTAGAAAAAATTATTCTACACTGAAAGAACAAAATCATTAATTCTTGGAATCTAAATATAGACAAATTTCTATTTATTTACATGGTACCCTTATATTTATTTAACTTAAACTTAATATATATCTTATAACTTATACCTTATATCTTATAACTTATATCTTACAACTTATATTTTATATAAAATTTTATTTAAATTAGTTGGCATTTTAAACTTAATATAAAAACTACTAGGAATAAATTCAAGTGGAGTATCAAATTCATTTATTTGAATTTATGCATATTATTTGAAAAGAATTATTCTATACTGAAAGTACAAAATTATAAATTCTTTCAATGGGAATAAATACAAATTCTTATCTATTCACATCATTCCCTTATATTTATTTACATAGTTTTTTACATTTATTTAACTTAGCAGAACAAAATCTAAATTCTTATAAAATATTTTAAACTTAAACTTAATATAGTCCATAGTGCATGAATAAGTGCAAGTGAAATAAATTTATTTAAAATTTGATTTTTCGATTAGATGGTTTTGCATATTCTTTAGTTCTGGTTTGTTACATATTATACATGCTTGTGAAGGAGTTGTTATGAATAAATCGTTTTCACACGTGTTGCATTGCAGATCTTTTTCGCAACATATAAAGGATCGTTTATAGTGGCTATTAACAAAATTATTTTTCCCATTTGGGCAATTTAGAGCATGTATATAGTAACATTCACAACATAAATTATATGCACCGCCAGAAGATGAAATAATTACGACATAAGATTGAAAAACGCACACTTCTCGCGTAAGGTAATTTGGTGTCAATGTATCACTTGCATTTATTTTTGCCACTTTCACGAGCCCCTCTTCTCCACACCCGTTTGGAACGCCATTATCCTCTATCCCATCATCTTCTTCATCTTCATCGTCGTCTTCGAAATTATTTCGATCAATAGTGATCAGAGAATCCTGTCTTGCGTGAAACTTTCCTCTTCCAGCCAAGTTAAAATGAGTTGTTTCATCTTTGTACATTGACTGGATCGTTTCATCGCAAGCAGAATCTAAATATACATGTGTCTGATCCATTTCGAAGACTGTCCGATGAAACTCGATTCACTTGTTCACACTATTTTTTAATTTTACAACACTTTTTTATTGATAGTGGTGGGCCGTCTATGTGGTGTTGATATAGTGGATAGTGTTTAAAACACGGCAAATTTAGCTGCAATTCTTCGTCACTTCTATAATTTTCCGGCAACCTGTTCCAAATTTGTTGTAAACTAAGTGAATCGACGAATGTTTTCAAGTAGTTGATGGGAAAGAAGGCCAAGTCTTGATCTTCAAAATCGGTAAGATTTTTTCCGTTATTTTGGTAGGAAATTATTACTTGGCCTACACGTTCAATGAGTTGCTGTTGTTGTTGTTGTTGGTCGCTATTTGACATCGCGCACGAATGACTGAAGTTCGCTCAGATTCGATCGTTTAAAATACCAGCTCCCCTCCAACTGCTACCAGCTCCCCTCCAACTACTGTGGTGGTTAGGAAGGAGGTAGGAGGTGGAGCAAAAATAGGCGGAGTTTATGAAACCAATCGGAATAGGGGGCGAACTTGGGCAGCCAATCAGAAACAAGGTCATTCTTGGCTGACCAATCAAAAAAGTGGTGGGGGGGTCAACTAGAAGCCCCCTATTCCCACTACTGATACCATCCAGCATTTTCTAATTTTGCACTTTCATTTTGATTAAAAGATACATATCCTTTAAGAGTTAAAGTTATGCCAATATCTCGAACGGAGTCAGTAGTAACACCATTTAAAATATATCTCAATTCTTTAAACAAGAATGTTGGAGCATTATTAATTAATACCATGTTAGTTAGTGGTGTATCATCCTCTTTAGTAACTTGTAATTTTAAATATAGTTCGCTTTTGCAAGGTAAATAATATTTTCCTGTCTGTTGTAAAGCAATTCTGATTTCATCATTTGGTCCCAGTTTTGTAGGATTAAAAGGATTAAAAGAAAGAAATTCCCAGCTTAGTATGGATTCATCGACGAGAATATTTTCTTTTACATTTAAATATTCTATTTTATTTAGGTTTAAAGCCTAAACTCACAAGAAATTTTTTATTTCGACATGTTAACCCTCGGGAGTTTAATTTATTACTAAGTGAATTGAGTTTGGAGTCTTTCTTATTAAGAATATTTTTGTTAATTTTTTTAGAAAAATGAAGGTTTTTATTGCTTTTATTATATAATATAACTATTATTCATCTATTTTCATTCATCTGTAGTCTTACTGTCACGGTTTCTTCTCTAAAATTGATGAGTTCACCATTTTGATCCACTATATTAAGGCTTATTTTATCTATCACTTTTACAGTAACAGGAATGTAAAGAACATTTTGAGGTGACTCAATTATTTTAAAACCAGGAGCAACGCTAGGAAAAAATTGATGTATAATATGAACAGGTTTTCCATTTAAATATGATCCTTCAGCAATATTACAATCGATGTTTATTGCGTTTACCTTAATAATTTCCGCAGGATAGTCTGAAACATGTTCTTTATACGTTTCTAATTCTTTATTTTTAAAGCCTAATATTTTTCCTATAGTTCCATTTCGGAAACTGATGGGAACATCTGTTTTAATATGTATTCGCAAAGTATTATTATTTGGAAAATATGCATAAAAGTACGATTATCTAATTGTTTTTGTAGAAGGTTATTCAAATCCTCAATTTCATAACTACCAGGAGGTATCCTGTATTCTTTGTTTGTATCAAAAATAAAAAGGATATTAGTTTTATCAATAATTGGAATAGCATTAAATGTTACAAAATTTACCAGACCTATGCAATAGTCAAAATTTTCTTCCAAGTATAAGGGAGGATGAAAATTAACTGACAGTATGGAAGAATTACCACTGATAACAAAAATTTATGACATATTTCTTCAATTTTTTTTGCTGAATAAGTGGAAATGTATTATTAAACATTATTATAAAGGAATTTTATACATAATGGTTATAGTTATAACTCGCAATATTTTTATTATTATCACTTATAAAATAATTAGTTAATTCGATAGATGGTCGTAAATTACCATAACTGTCGAAGTATATTATATTCTTCCCTTTTTTTACGTAAGCCGTCCAATGAGTCCTATCACCACTATTGTTATCGAGATTAACGATTTCACTTTCGTTTCTTGTTATTTTTTTTTGGTAACATCCCTCATAAATACACCTCGAAAGTTGGGAATTTTTAGAAGTTTAACATATTTAATTAAATCATAATTTGTCAGTGGTTTTCGAGGTAAATGTTTTCACAGTTTTTTGAATAGGGTTTTAGATACAATCCACATTCCGTTTTATATGGTTTCAAGTAAAGACCACTACCTTGTTTTCCAACCGCTATAGACTCCATAATTTTATTATGTCTTTTGTATCTTCTAACTTTTCTTTGGCAGCTTTCGCATCGTTAACAGCTTTTGCAATTCCTGCGGAGCCTTCTCCGATAGCACCTAATGCAGACAACCCAGCAAACAAAGGAATTAGAGGAAGAAATCCATCACTCTTTGGAACTGGTATAATTCTTTTCTTTGGGGTAATATGTTACTTTTCCCTATGGTTTTTAAAGCAGTTTTTTTACCATCATTTAAATTTTTAATTTTTTTCCTTTTGAAATAGCTTGAGATAAAGGTATTGCTCGTCCCACACGAACTTTTATATTTATTCTTCTTCTTCTTTTTCTTTTAAGACCCATTCCAAGCGTTCGTTTGATTTTCATTGCACCACTTATTCCAAGTGCAGCTGTTTTTTCTCCAAAAGTGGCGTCTTTAGATTTTAATCTTGCCAAAGCTTTCTCAGCTAATAATTTATCAGCGGCGTGTCTGCGTTTTATATCATTTGATTGTGAGTACACAATATTATGCTCTTTGCACGCTAATAAATTTATACCTTTATCACCTCTAGCTATTCTCTTTTCCAATTTTGTTCCAGGTCCACAAAAATTGTAATCTGGCAGGTGTAATTTAAATGGTAACTTGTTTATTAGAGTATTTAATAAACCATGTCCTAGTTTCTTGACTATTCTAACATTTATACATCCTTATATATACAAATGAGAATTGAGAAACAAATGTATTCTATTACGATTAAAGATCATGAAACTTTAAGAAACAATTTTAGAAAGCATGGAAAACTCTTTGAGGGTAATAGTAAAAGGGTGTTAATTATAGGTCCATCTGGATGTGGTAAAACTAATGTAATTATTAGTTTAATTGAAGATTCTAATGGTTTACGATTTGAAAATTTATACATTTATTCAAAGTCTTAAGAATTCTTTTTAAACCACTGAAAGAAATAGGTTATAATGTATCAGAAAATGAAGAAAATATTATGTCACCAAAAGGAGTTGAATCAAACTCTATAATAATATTTGATGATATAGTATGTTGTAATCAGAATGTTGTAAAAGATCATTTTTGTTTCGTAAGACGCAAAAATACTGATTGTTTTTATTTATGTCAAACATATTCTTCTATTCCGAAACAATTAATTCGTGACAATGCAAAATTAATTGTTATATTTCAACAAGATCGAACAAACTTAAAACATATTTATGATGGATGATCATGTTAATGTTGATATGTCATTCAACCAATTTAATGAGTTGTGCTTAATATGTTGGAAAGATAAATTTGGATTTTTGGTAATAGACAAAGACTCTAATGTGAAATCTGGCCGATTTCGAAAAGGATTTGATTCATATATTTACTTATCAAAATAAACGTTTCATGGTAAATTATACCAATCATGAACGAACGTTTAGCAAGAGAGCTTGTTAAATCAAGAAGGGCTGTTAAACAAAAATATCAGAGTTAAAAAAATACAGAATTTGAGGCACGAACCAAATTGGAGGAAACATATAAACCAATAACTCAACCCTTACAAGAATTAATTTCAACAATTGGTAAGATTGAACCTGTTGAAATAAAGGAAGAACTACAAACGCCAATTAAAAAATTTATGAAACCACAAAAAAAATATTTCAAAGAATAACTCCAAGAAAAAAACTGCAATATGGAACATCAACACCAGAAAAAAGAAAAACAGGAAAAACTCCACTCCTTCCTACAGAGATACCAACAATTATTGATTGGAATACCAGTATAGTTTCAGTGAGTCAGATGTCATCTATACAACAAACAAGTATTATTGCAGAAACTACCCCTTCTTTAGGTTCAGCGTCTACGGTAGGAAATCTTTCGGATATATTAGAGCAAACACAACAAACAAATCAAACATATATTGATACACCTTTATATAAAGAATATTTATCAGGATTTTATGAACTACCTCGTGAATATATTGATGGTGGCGTAAGAGATGTTGAACATAAGTTTGATCACCATTATGGAATAATTCATGATGTGGAAACTGAGAAATTCTACTTGGGCTTAACCCAAAGACCTGTTCAAATAATTGGCAAAAACATAAAGGTTGAAGGAATAACGTACACAGGTACACCAGGTACACCAGGTTAATATGAATTGCTATTTAAAAAAGAACCTAGAGGTTATAAAAAACAAGATTTGGATAATTATATGGATATTTTAAAGAGAACCAATGCATATTATAGCAATTACATAAACCTGCAAGAAGAAGATATAGAAGAAGGCGAACTATTGTTAAAAGCCTAAATGACATATGGCAGGCTGATCTGGTGGAAATGCAACCTTATTCTAAATTAACTAAAGGCTATAGATATATTTTGGTAGTAATAAACGCATTTTCAAAATTTGTCTGGACTCAACCACTTCAAAGTAAAAAAGGAAAAGATGTATCGATAGCTATGAAAATAATTTTAGACAAATCAACTAAACCTAAAAATTTGCAAACAGATTTGGGAAAAGAACTTTTCAATAAAGATTTTAAGGAGCTTATGAATTTTCACAAAATTAACCATTATAATAGTTATTCTAATATGAAAGCAAGTACAGTTGAGCGTGTAAATCGCACTTTAAAAAATATAATGTGGGAATATTTTAGTAATCAAGGGAACTATAAATGGTACTCTATTTTACCTATCATTGTTGAAAAATACAATAATACTGTTCACAGAACTACTGGATACAAACCTGTTGAAGTTAATAAAAGAAATGAAAAATCTATTTTGGAAAATTCATTAACTTTTAAAAAAACATTTGATATGAAACACAATAAATTTAAAGAAGGTGATTTTGTTCGAATTTCAAAACAAAGAGAAGCTTTTGAAAAAGGTTATACTCCAAATTGGTCTACTGAAATTTTTAAAATAAGGAAGGTTAAATTAACAAACCCAACCACTTATTTGTTAAATGATAGTCAAAATGAAAATATTGAAGGTGGTTTTTATAAAGAAGAATTAGAGAAAGTTAAACATCCTGAAGTATATTTGGTTGAAAAAATTTTGAGACGGAAAGGGGACAAAGTTTTTGTTAAATGGTTATGATTTGGTAAATCATATAATTCGTGGATTCCTAAAAATGATATATTGTAAATTATTTCTAAAATAATATAAATTTATAAATAAATATATTTTATAAATAAAAAACAAACAATTTTCACTAATTTATTTATTATAAAAAATAATTGGAAATATAATAAATTAATTTAATACATTAAATCTTTCATTGTATATCTTATTTCTATGCTGTACTTTAAAAATATTAATGAGAAAACTTTCAGACTGTTCAATTCTTTTTTCAAATCTAAGTCTGTCAAGATAAAATTTTTGATAATCACTTTTTCGAGGTTGCCTGTAAGTAAAGTCCCAATACACTAATACATGAATTTTATTTTTGTTTTCATTTATAACTACTGATTTCTTCATTTTTTCAACTGATTTGTTTTCTCAGCTTATTCTCGCTTATTCTCTAATTCCTTTGGATGTAAAACTAATATTTCCAAAACGGTTCCAACATTTTCACTATTTAAATTCTGGGTAGGATTTATGACATCATAAACATGGGAAAATAATTGTCCTGGTTGATAATGATAGTGATTAAATAAATTAAAATATTTCGAAAATTCTTGCCTTTTAATTATTTTAATTAGGTAGTCTACTAGTTCGTACTCTTCAATTAATTTATCAATTGATTCTTTGCCGAGAATGACATAATTACCATCCTTTTCAATTTTTATGACAGGATTCTGATTTACTTTTTCAAAATACACTGTAATATTTCCAAATTTTAATGGACAGTAGTAGGCTTTTGAAGAATAAAAATAATTCAAAACAATTCCTTCATTTTTTTGAAGTTCTTTCCATTCTTCTTCATTCAGATAAATATGAAATCCATTTTGACCTCCAATTAAAATTTTTGGTTCAAAATCACTCATACCAATTCCCACAGAAACAAACTTCGAGGAAAAATTGTTTATATAATAAATTTTAGAATTTATTAATTTTTCACGGTTTTTACTAATTTCACTACTTTTTTCATTTTCACTACAATTTGTACTATATCCAGATCCTTGATTAAAATTATTTCCACTATACATGGTGACTTGATACTAACTAAAACCTGAATTAATTGATCTAAATATATCCTATCTTCCCCACTACTTTATAAAACTCAAGGTTTAATGTTTCCTTCCCAATTTTGTTTTATTGATTTTTATCCTCCTCCTCATTTTTGTTCGTTTAAATAGAGTACTTTTGTAGATTGAAAAATTTTATTTTGTTTTAGTTTCCTCCGCTACTTTGAAAATTAAATGCTATTTTTTATAATCTCTTATGATAATACATTGCGAAGACAGTTAGAAGTAAAAAAAGACTTATTGATAATTTGATATTTAAAATCAATGAAATTAAACATTTTTTATTCTCATTTTTAAATTGAGTGCAGTTGGAAATCGAAAAATTGTTTCTTGAATTTTCAATCCAGTTGGTGTCAAAAATAGTATTATTGGAATAATAAAAATAAATTAAAAAAAATTACTAATTATTTCGTCTTTATTCGTTTTATATGAATAGGCAATAGAATTATTAATCATTTTAACAATATCAATATATTTGCAAGGTTTAAAATTAACAGTATGCGTGTCATGGTGGAAACATCATTCCATGTATTACGCTTGGAAGATAAATCACATATAATGTATTACTAATAATTGCGTACAAAAGTATGTAGTTGGTAAGGAAGGCCATTAAAAGACTTCAATTGTTTTTTATATATTTATTAAAACAATACCAATAAGAGATATTATATAACTAAAGAATTTTAGTCATTCTTTAATTTTTATACTTATGCAAATACGAAAATTTTAATAAAATTAACAAAATGCATTTACAAACTATAGATGTAAATATAATTAAAACAATGAATACAAGAAATGATGTTAATACATTTTCTCTTACTTTAGGAGAAAGATTTCAATTTTATTTATTAAAACAAAAGCAATGAAAATAAAAGATATTATATAACTAAAAATTTTTAGTCATTCTTTAATTTATATACTTATGCAAATAGGAAAAATTTAATTAAATTGACAAAATGCATTTACAAATTATAGATGTAAATATAGTTAAAATAATGAATACAAGAAATGAAGTTGCCATATTTTCTCTTACTTTAGAATTTTCAGATATTTTAATATCTTCACATTCTTTTAAATGTTCACATTTTTTAATGTTTTTCCAAAGCCACAAACATTCAGTTAAATCACAATTTTTCCAATCTCTATTTTGTTCTTCAATTGGACAATCATTATATTTCCATGAAAATATTTCAGCTCCACAATAAAAACACTTACAAACATTTTTAATAGATAAATAATAAAATCCTGAACGAGCCAATGCTTCAGGATTTAATTTACCCTTCCAATTTTTAAATGAGGAAAGTCTGTTGTTGTAATTTCTGTATGATATATTATCAATTTCTTTTTCAAATGTTTCCAAACACATATTTACTATTAGAGTTCTAAAGGATAAATGTTGTTCTCATATTTTTAAATTTTAATCTGTTCTTAAATACTAAATTTTTAACCTTGAATAATATAATTCAATCTCGATTTGATGGAAAGACTTTTACAAATCATTTTCATGCTCAACAACCCACTGATAAAGAGGAATATTATGTGTCAAAACTTCCACAACAAAGGAATCTGTATCTCTATATAAGAGTTTAATATTTTTATTGTATAAAGATTTTAAAAAACCGTAGAAAAAGTCATACATTACAGTTTTTGATATATCTAAAATAGAAAATCCTACATAAACAGATTTATCATATTTTACAAGTACTTTTTGCATTTGAACAGCTACTAAATTTTCAGAAAATATAGTAAGATCTTTAAACGATGGTTTTGAAATTAAATTTTCAGCTCCATCTTTCCTATGATTTTTTGACCATTGAGTAACCAAACGAATATCAGTTCTTTTGTCAACATTTTCCATTGTTTTACCATAAATATACTGTTATTAGCTAATTTATAAGAATTTTTCTGAAATTCATTTTTGGATTCGTTTCTTAATTTGATATTTAAATTAATATTTTTTTTTTAACCATGGAGTCTGTGTAAACTCTATTACATTACATTACATTACATTTTAATTAATTTTATTCCATTCCTAATACATTGTTGTAACAGGGCATAGTGCATAATATATTTTTCTTTATTTTTTAGATTTAGTATTAATTTTGAGGTTTTTGATTTTGAGGTTTGTAATTTTCAGAGCAAAATGGAAATTCGTTATGTAAGTTATGTAAATTTTCGGGATATTTCAAATCAGCTTCTAATACAAAACCTTTTTCATTAGTAGAAGAAATGTTTATTATGTCTAAATCTTGGATTTGTTGATTAGTTAACCTAACAAAATCTTTTTGTGGAAGATGTTGAGACATTGCATATCCGTAAAGATTGGTTGCATCAAAATACTGAAAAATAGAATTTTTAGGCCTTAGCAAATTCTGGCTACACTCTGTAAGGTACTTCAGTTCAGACTTACCTAATGTTTATGCTGATTGGAGTCTACCTATACGCTAGCTCATCTCAGGGTAGATTCGTTATTTTTATATTTTTCCACTATTTTTAATATATTATCTGTGTAAGTTTTATAAATGTCTAATTCAGGAAAAAAGCGCCACCAAATTTTACTTTAAAATTTGCCCTAATGATTATACTACTAGTACTTGTAGTAGAAAAAACTTGGAAACGAACAAATATTTAATATGTCATATCCGGGTAAATAAATCACAGAGTCTTAAGTATTTATCCTAATTTAAAATTATAGGAAATAAAACCAATTAAATAGAGGCCAAGACATTTATTCTTCACGGTATACCCCTTCCCAGAAAATAAGGACAACCCCTGGAAAAAGTTATCACCAGTGTGAATTCTTGCAAGCTTCTCTAATGGGGCTATCTAATAGAAATGCGATTACAAATGGTAAATTGTAATAAAATAAAAACACTTTGTTAATGACTTAGTCGAAAGTTATTGACTTTCTATGACGTAGAAAAAGTGAAAATTAAAACAAAAGAGAGTAAGTTAAACTTGACAGTGTCCTGCACAGTGAACGGCAAACCGATCCAAAAGGTAAACAAAGCAACTACTACACTTGGAAGGTTTACGTCGACAAGGCCTAGTCATAGAAGATAAAAACACTCTATTTTAAACTGGACTATGAAGTTCCATAAGCCCAACAATGCAGGAGACTATCCACTTTGCAGTAATAAAAAAAGCAATATCAAAAAGAATTACAAAAATGTCTGCAAAGAGAAAGAATTAGAAAATTGATAATGTGAGAGATAATGAGTGTTCAAGTGATAGTTAACAGAATATAAGCAATAGATAATTACACAAAAAGTGATAGATAATTACAAAAATTAGATCATAGAAAGGACTGTCGTTCACGTGGTTAAAATCTTAACAAATTTTGCTGAAAAGTATGTTACAATTTTGTACAAAATAACTAGTTTCCAAAATATTGAATTGTTAATCAATTAAAATATTCAATAAATTTATCATTATAATATTCATTACTTTAAACAATTATTAAATGGTCAATTGGCTACTCTGGGACTCTAACAGGGAACCATAATAAAAAAAAAACCTCAATTATAGTAGGGTATCGCAAAATAAAACATTTAAATTTGAGGTTGTAGCGCCACGTAGTCAACTTCGTTTCACTTTATAAAATTTACTGGTTCGCCGCAAAGATTAAGTGATATGGTAAATTTAGCAAAAGATAAAGATAATTAGAAAATATTAAAGTCCAGATATTTAAAGTATATTTATTAAAAAGGTTCAAAATCATGTACGGAAGAATCCCTCACCTGTTAGCCTTTTAAATAATCGAAATCGAAACTTTGGTCAGAGAACTAAGCGATTTAAAAATACTGGTTTAATACCCATCAGGCCTAACATGTCTTTGGCTAAAACTAGGCACTTAGCTGAATCACTTTCAAACATGAGGATAAACAAGGCCTGTGACTTAGACGGCTTCACCAGAAAGGAAGTTGACCTGGCTCAATACGGAGATTGTCCCATTCAGCACGATAACCCAAACTGCACATTATTTCCCATGCTGTACAATATAAAATTTCATCCCAAAAAAAATGAAGAAATCCAAAGACACTGAAGTTATCCTAAGACATACTGTAGTTATTCTAAGACCCTCGAACTCAAGAAAATGGTGGCATCTGATAAAATGTTAAGCCGTTGTTTCTGGGCTGGCTGAAGAAAAATAATTGCCAAAGTGGCTGTAGGGTGAAACTTCGAAATCACCAAAAAAAAAATGATTGCACCCCGGCTTGAATTAGAAATTTAATCGGCCATTTATGACCAAATCCCTTAACTTGGGAAAGTACTAAAAGTAAACCACTTCTTCTCGCTCTTGCGTCAGATAGCCAAAAGAGAACGATTCCAACGGAAGTTACGAAAAAACTTAATAAAAAATCCATCAAAAATCCATCCAAAAAAAAATAACCTTAATCTCGAGGCAATAATCTTGAACTCTTTAAATTTATCATACAATTTGAACTACTTCCGGAAAATATATACAAAAAATCTCAATTTTGAACTGGCCATTACTCAAATCAGACAGAGACGACCAATATCTTAATAATCTAAACTGCCTCGTCCTACAAAATGAATATGCTATGAACAAAGTACTTTACAGATTCGAAATATTCAAAAATGAAATCCAATTAGTTCGGGGGTCTAATTTCAAATATTATAATTACCAAAAACTCTAACTAGTAAGGTAGAGGGAAATATTGTAAGCAGTATTTCACATGGCAGTATTCCCTTTGAGGATAAGAGGCATGGCGGGCGGCGAGGAGAAACCAAGTCAGCAAGAAAGCAAGACCTGGCGTTGTTATTATTATTATGATTAGTTAGAAATTGTATGAGGTGTTGAACGCAAATAAATGTTTTTGTTTTAATATTTAATTCAGAAGTGGGATATATATCTGCAATAAGCCCACGGGCGTTTTTGTGTGTTTTTCTTTAAATAAGGCGTCAAAAAGTTTGTGTGGTGAATTTATTAGTTTTATTGGTGAAATGGCATGGTGCAAAAGAGGGGACTCAGGGCGAAGATTCCGAATACGATTATGAGCCCTTTCAGGAGGAAAATCATGAAACTGAGGGCACAAATAGCAACGAGGTGATGGTTGCCAAGCTTCTGCAAGGCGGATTGGCAGAAAGTATATAGCAGATTGTGGCAAAGGAGACTGCTAAGGCATTAAGCGAAATTGCCAAGGCGAAAACATCTAAATCAGGTGAGGGCGTTCCTAATATTAATCCTAATAAATGTAATAAGGCAACTCTGCATGCAGTTCAGTGTATTCTGGATCGGGGGCGAGGGCAGGCGGTGAGATTCTTAAGCCCTTCGATCCAGACAATTAAGACAAATAATATTGCATAGTGGCTGAGCAGAATTGATCAGTTAGGTCAGATTCATGATTGGACAGAATATGAGAGAGCCTATTTTATGCAGACTAAATTGCAAGGTGCAGCAAGAAACTGATATAATGGGCTCGACTCGTATGACCTGACCTGGGACGAATGGGAGGCGACCATTTTGCAGACGTTTCCCACGATTTTGTTCAGTTGTTAAAGGAGATGTTAGCAAGAGTAAAAATGGATGGTGAAACCATGACTCATTATTACCACGAGAAGCTAGCAATGATTCAGAGATGTGACCTCAAAGGCACAAAGGCGTTATCGTGTCTAATTGATGGTTTACCTCAAGATCTGCAGGCGAATGCTAGAGCGTTTAGGTGTAATACTCCTAATGAGCTGTATACTGGATTTTTATCTTCATTCGACAGGTACCAGGCGGCCAGTACTTCCTCAGAGTTAAAAAGGCGCCTTTCAACATCAACGGCGAATGTATCAAAAGTTCAAAGAAGGCAAGAAGATTCGGTGCTATAATTGCCAAGAAGTTGGTTCACACATTAGTCGGGACTGTCTCAAGCCTAAGGCAGATAGGTGCATGAGATGTGGACAGCCTGGACACAACAGAATCCAGTGCCCTAGCGGTGGTGTAGGCTCAGGTGCTGTGAAATCATCAATCAACTTCAGGCGGATTCAAGGCGCATGAATCCGTAGGAGGAGGAAAGAGATTTTCTCAAAACCGCTACCAGGTGAGACTCATTGCGGAAATTGATAATACTTACAAAAAATTGGCCGTTACTGAAAATGGTAGACGAATTAGGACATATATTGACACGGGCAGTGAACGAAACCTTATTACATGTGAATGTTTTGACTTACTAGGCGAGTACCGTGTGGAGCCATCTTCAGTGATACTAAAAGACTTTGGGGGTGGCGTGTGCACTGTGAAAGGCGAGGTAACTTTACCAATCACAATGGGCTTGGCCTCGTTTAGCAATAAGGCGTTAATTGCTGACTGTGATCTTGCTGGCGCTGATCTTCTTTTAGGACAACCAGCGTTAGCTACCAAAGGCATTCAGTTCACTGCGCAAGATGGCAAGGCGAGGCTATCAAGCACTGAGTGTGCTGAAGAACTTATTCAAAGGATCACCCTTGACGAGACCGACATCGAAGCAAAAATCACAAGGCGAGTGCTGGCGCTGCAGAATATAGTTGTAGAACCAGGTAGTGAAGCTTCGGTGGAGGTAGTCGTTGATGGAATGCATCTAGGCGAGTGGTGTTGAGTCCCTGTGAGGCGATATGAAAATACTGGCGCTCTGGTGGCGAACGGAAATCATATTTTAGAAGGTGGTACCTCGGGAAAGATTACTATAGTAAATCTGGGTCTTAAACCGCTGTCATGGAAGTTGGGACAGACAATGGCGAGGGGAACAATGGTGGGATCTACAATACGCGTACAAAAGGTAAGTCAAAATTTAAATGCTAGTTGTAATAAATTTGATATGTCAAAAATAAAAATTGGTAGCATGAATGAATGTGATTTGGCAAAATTTTGTGAACTCTTAGCTAGGATGAGTGTATGTTTTTCTCAAGGTGAAAATGATCTGGGAATAACTAATTTGGGCAATATAAAAATTAATTTGACAATTGATAAGCCTGTGGTGTATCGGCCTTATAGATTGTCATTTGCTGAAAAGGCATTAGTGCGAGAAAAAGTGAAAAATTTGTTAGAAGCAGGCGTGATACGTGAAAGTGAATCAGAATATGCTAGTCCTATAGTACTGATACCTAAAAAGAATGGAGATATTAGAATGTGTGTGGACACAGGGCGCTTAATGCCATTAGTGTCAAAAGTAGGACGCCATTACCTCGAGTAGAGGATCAGTTAGATCGACTCTCTGGCAAATGCTATTATATAACCTTGGACTTGGCGCAGGGATACCATCAAGTACCTATGTACGAGGACTCGGTTTACAAGACGGCGTTTGTGACCCCAGACGATCATTATGAGTATCTAAGGGTTCTATTTGGTTTGATGAATGCTCCAGCCACCAAAGAGTGGTGAATAAGATGTTGAGTGGTATGTAGAATGACCTTGTTTTGGCATACATGGACGATATACTTATTCCGTCGGCGAGCATACCAGAAGGTTTGCAATTACTAGAACGAGTGTTGAAATTAGTAGCAGAGGCAGGTCTGATACTAAATTTGGCGAAATGTAGTTTTTTATATGATACTATTGAATATTTGGGGCATGAGGTGAATACTGAAGGTGTTCGACCAGGTGTAAGAAAAATCCAAGCCGTTAAAGATTTTCCAAGACCAACTAATATACATGGTGTGAGACAATTTATGGGTTTGGCGAGTTACTTTAGGAAATTCATTAGTAACTTAGTAATAAAGGCGAAGGCGCTAACCAATGTTACGAAAAAAGATGTTCTGTGGAAGTAGGGCGAGCAGGCGTTTGAGTCATTAAAAACTTTGTTATGTGAAAGGCCTGTGTTAGCATTGTATGATAGTCAGGCGAAGATTGAGTTGCATACAAATGCTAGTAAAATGGGTGTTCTGGTATCTTGTTGCAAAAACAGACAACTGGCGTCCTAAAACCAGTCTTTTTCTATAGCAGTGCTATAAATATGGCAGAGCAAAATTGGTATAGTTATGAATTAGAAACGTTAGCAATTGTTGAGTCAGTGAGGCGATTTCGAGTATATTTAGTGGGTATTCATTTTAAGGTGGTAACTGATTGTTCTGCAGTCAGGGCAACGATGATTAAGAAAGACCTTGTCCCACGAGTGGCGCGATGGTGGATGACCTTATAGCAGTATGACATGGAGTTTGAATATCGTCCTGGTTCTAAAATGCAACATGTGGATGCATTAAGTAGAAATCCTGATGATGTGTGTATGGTGACTTTAGTAGTGGATCTGGGGCGTTACTTTGACTCCGGATGGCATGTTCCATCGACTTCTTCACTTCTTCAGCAATGACCTTGAAAGAACTATCCTTAAAATCAAAGAATTCCAAGAAATACCAGTGACGTAATTAGTTCTTCGGAATCGAGGTTCATCGGGGGTGATTTTTCATCGACTTCTTTACTTCTTCAGCAATGACCTTGAAAGAACCAGAAGCAAGAAGAAAGAAGCCGAAGGATACCGAGCTAAGCCGAAGCTTCAGCGAGTTTGTAATAATTGTGTGTCCGTAAGTTTTCCAAGAATTTCACTTAGTCACAGCTAAAAATAATTTCTTCTGAAATACATTGAAAGAAGTAAAAATGTCGTAATTTGAATAATTCATACATAAAGTGTGATAAATAATATAAATTCATGTTTGTTTAGGTTAAACTTGGGCTCGGCTAGATGACTACATGCATGACCTCATCCTGGTTCGCGGAAGCTTTTATTAATTTAAAATATTTTTTTTTAATAATTATTTATTTAGTTTTATTTTATTTTTGAACATAGTTGTATATTAAGTAAAAATGGGTTCTCTATATTTTGTAAAGTTGCGATTTTATAAAAATAATGAATTAATTTGTACTAAAGTAATTAAATCATATATGTTTGATTGTGCATTTGATAATTTTCTGGTAGAAGATTATGATTCGGTGTGGTTATACAACAGACAACGAAAAAGAAAAAGATACATCTAATGGTTATATAGCAGATAATGAATAAGATCAATCAGATAAAATAAGCCTAAAAGACGTTGAATTTGATAAAATGAGTATTGATGAAATTTTGATCTAATTGAAAAAAAAATGAATGTATAAATTTGAATTGTTTTTTATTCTAAATAAAGATAATTATTTAAAAAATATATATGTTTTTTTTTATTGGCTTAAATAAAACACTTTTTAAATACCAGATTTTATTTACATAACAATTAACAGGATATTATAAAATAAAAAATGTTTATAAGTTTATTTATTATTTATAAAAAATTATTATACATATATAATACATTAGAAAGTGCACACATAGCAGGCGATTTGGAGTGATAAAAACATTTTGGAGTTGATTTAACTGAAACTGGTTGTTCATCCAATTTAATTATATGCGTAGTACAATATTTTCTAATATAATTGGCTTTTTCTTCTCCTTTTACATAAATAAATTGTCCTTTTTCTGTTAAGTCTTTGATTAGAGTGGAAAAATTATGAAGAGGAGTATACCCTGTATTCCAGTGGATGCAATGATGGAATTTCATTAGCCACTCGACTTGCTTGTATGTTTCTGGTGGAAGCATTTGTAGAGGATAGGGTGCTTTAAAAACATGACTGATTTTATATCCATCAAAAATTGCCAGTTCTTTAGGTATAAATTTGTTGTGCTCATCCTTAAATGCTTGTATATCCAAAACTATTCTCATATTTTTAAATTTTTTGATAACGAATTGTTTTTCTGAATATGTTTTAATAATACTCTTAAGATCTTTTATTTTTCTTAAAAAATCTTGTATTTTTTGTTTTTGTATTTTAGACATTACTTTTGGTGTGACACCCTTAAACGCTTAGTCATAACTGAGCTGTTTATGTATTTTAACTTTAACCTGGAAAAAAAATTAAAAAACTTAAAAAAATACACATTATATAAAATAAAAAATATTACCTAGGTAGTTGGATTCCATTAGGTCATATTTTTTTCAGAGATCTATAATTTTTAAATAATGTAAAAAATATATTTTTTATACTTTTTTGAGATTGTTATTTTCAATGATTTTTTTTGATAATTACAAACATTTCGATTAATTAAAAAAAATGATTATTTAAAAATATTATTTCATAATTATTTAAAGCCCCATGGTAAAGTATCTGTTTATGAATAATTTACTATCCTTTTATCATCATATGGATTTAATGCAATTTTTTGTTGTTCTATGGTATATACTTGATGTAATTTTGATTTAATAATTGTTTGACTATTTTCAGAAATATTATTATTAAATAGACATTGATAATAATCATCAAATGTAATGGTTTTAAGAGCAGCTTTAGTTATGCCCTTAGCTTTCCTAATAGTACCATAATTGTTAATAAAATTATCAATATCTTTTGTATTTGTACCTTTTTCTTTTAAGTTTCTCTACATCTTTTTCTAGTTCCAAATGTATTTTATACACTTTTAAAGTGTACATTTTTGATCTTAAGCCAATAAATTCATTAATAATAGTTCCATTAAGTTCATCTTTCATTAGACCAAGAACTTTTTTATTTTTACGTGGAATATTATAAATATTATTATCAGGATGTATCGAATTTATGAATATCCTCTTCAATATATTGATAGATACATCCACATGAAAATGATATATTAGTGAATCTGTATATGTATATAATAATTTTACCTTATTTTGAAATTTATTTTTTATATAATTGTAATGAAAATCATATAAGAATGTTTTTGAAAGGTCTAATATAATGAATCCTGTATAAATTGGCTTATTTAATTTTATTTCTAAACGGGACATTTCAATAAGTATTAAATTGTCAGCTATTATAGAACAGCTATGAAAATTTGGCTTAGAAATATAATAAGTAGCACCATATCGACCACACCAGTGTGTTACTAATTTAACGTCTTTATGTTTTCGAACTTTTTCTATTGTTTTCCCGAAAAATGCATTATTTAATAACTTTAAAAAATTCTTTTCGAAATCATTTTTACTTTGCTTTCATAACTCTGTATTTAATTCAATGTAATTTTTTTACCAATTAGACTGAGTAAATTTTAATACTCTATGTATTTTTATTAGTTTTAAATTTAATTTTAAAGCTTGTTTTAAATTTATATAATGAATAACATATTCTTTTTTAGGAAAAAGTGTAGTTAATAATTTTGTATTTTTAAATTTTGAAGAGGGTGGACGTAAATGTTCTGGACAAAATGGTATATCCATATGTAAATGAAATAGTTCCTTAGGATATTCTAAATCTACTTCAAAAATATATCCTACAGGACTATTATCTGGAATATTTAGAATATCATTAGGAGTAAAATTATTATTTATCCACTCAAAATGTTTTTCTGGTAATGGTAAACTCATTGCTGTTCCTATAGATTATTTACATCAAAATACATAATATAAGATGAAGGTAAATTTGGATCGTATTTCGTTTCCATATATTTATTATTAGCTTTTCCATATGGATTAGAGCATTGTGAAATACCACCTCATATCCCTTTTTCAATAAATAAAATCATATCAATATCAGTTAATAGTTCTAATTCAATACCTAATGAAAGTACAATTTGATATGCTAAACCTGGACTAGTATAAGTCCATAAAGGATCCAGTTTATATGTATTTATATATGTTTCTCTAAAAAAAATATCAGCTAAAAGAAGCACATCAGTTGTAAGATATATTTCCGCATATTCTTTTAAAGATTTAATTTTAAAACTATTCGAAACTTTACAAGCAAAACTATAAATATTTTAA
Source organism: Diaprepes abbreviatus (assembly GCA_034092305.1). Classification (NCBI taxonomy): domain Eukaryota; kingdom Metazoa; phylum Arthropoda; class Insecta; order Coleoptera; family Curculionidae; genus Diaprepes; species Diaprepes abbreviatus. The sequence goes on along the minus strand of JASJET010000261.1, from coordinate 1,090,450 downwards.
TATTGATAAATTAGATTCTATTGCAGCTAAATTACCCAAACATTTTAATTTATTTTTTTCACATTTTTCAATTAATTTAATTGTTTTTCGAATATATCCTATCCAAAATATATAATCATTTTTTGTTTTAATTAATCTACTTACTTGTATTATCTTCTCAACCACTGATCTAACTATTGTATTAAAATTATCTGAAGTACTAGTTGAAGCTGTTGGAGCGTTCATTCTCTGTAAATATTTCAACTATAAATGACTAATTTTTCACCTGGTTTATAATATAAAAATACCTTTTACTAATGCAATAATAAAAAACTAAACAAGGAAATTAATTATCGAAAGTAGTTTTACTTCATTTAAAATAATTACATTTTATTTATTATACGTACTTAATGGTATAATTAAATTTAAATTATAGTAACAATTTATTTTTTAAAAAATAAAATGGAAATTTTAATTATACCTATTACTCAGTATTTAGATAATTATCTCACTATAAATATTTTCCGCTCAAATTGAATATCAATTAACATGTGCATCGAATTTTAAATAATTTATTATAGTTAATTTATTCCTTGAATTTACTTGTTTTTTTTCCAATTAAATTGAATACTAATGAGCACTTGCATGTAATAGAAATAATTACATCTTATTTATTATAGTTAATTTATTCCTTGCATTTACTTGTTCTTTTTTCCATTTAAATTGAATACTAATAAGCACTTGTATGTAGTTGAAATAATTATATACATACATATTTATTAAGATTAATTTACTCATTTAATTTGTTATTTCCCTAGAATGACGCAATATGAAAAACTTATTGCAATTTATTATTTTTGCATAATTTGAAAGTTAAGTATTGTATGATGCCACATTGCATCATTTTTTAATTATGTATAAGGTTTTCCTGTACATTCACAATTAATTGTTTACTATAAAAATAGGAGAATATTAAGTTTTGTTATTCATTTTAGTATCTAACTGTATACAAGTAACTTTTTACAAATTTAAAAAATGTCTGTAAAAAAATCAGAAAGTCTTTCAGATACGCTGGTTTTAGTTGATGAAGAAGTGCTAGAAGAAATTGATTATGACGTGAAAGAAGAAGAAGTAGAAGAGGTGCTGGAAATGAATTATATTGATTGGAATGAAGAAGAGGAAGAGGCAGAGGAAGAGGAAGCGACCCAACAAAAACCAAACGAACAGGAGGAATTTCAAGGTACAGTGAGATGTTTTATGGATAGTAAAAATCATTGGTCTCATATGGTGTTGCAAAAAATATTAAATAATCTTTTAATTGAAGAACCTGATTTTGTTAAAGTAACTCTTTCACCTGATGCAACGTCATATTTATCATCTAATTTCCAAATTTGTCTTCGAAAATATTTTAAAAAATTAGAACATACGACCAATGAAATTACTTGTAACAAATTATATGCCATTTGGAGTTCCCCAATTTTTTTTTACATAATATTACCCCAATTGGAGCATTAATTTGTAAAAATTGTTTCAAAACCCATGATTTTGTGACATTAATTAGAAAAATATGTATTAATTTTAAACCTATCGAAATTCTAAAAATTCATTATCATTTTTCTGGACATACACATTGTTCATTATGTTTTGGAGATACAATATCAAAATTTTTTTGTGACTTAATTCAAAAAATTTCTTTTCGGCTTACCAAATTTGTTGTATAGTAGATTAACTCCAAAAAACTCATGATATTTTTTTTAATAAAAAGTATTTTAAATTATATAAAAAAATTAATATATTAGTTTTTTATTTTAAAAATATAATAAAAAAACTTTTTTTTGAAAAATCTAAAATTTTATTGTTCTTTTTTTGTTTTTTTTTTAGATTTGGTGTTAAAGATATAACATTAAAAGGTGATAAAATATTTATACAGTTAACATATTCTCCAAAAACTGTAACTTTGTTGAAAAAATTTGGAAACCTACCTATTCAATATATACGTGTCAACCTTGAAGATGATGAACAATTTTTATTATTCCAAAAGGCAGTAAAGAAGTATTCGTTCAATCTCGAAGACGAATCGATGTTGCCGTCGTCGTCGTCAAGTTTAGATACTCTTCTACTTCCTCCACCCCCTCTAGTTCGGGTTAAAAGAAAGAAACCAACTAATATTTCAGACAAAGTTCAAGAAGATCAAGGAATTGAAGTATCAATTCCGGATGAAGAGGATTTATTTTTAAATTCACAAAAATATTTTTAATATTTATTATATTATGTATTCCTATATATATTATGTATTCCTGTATATTACGTATTCCTATATATTATGTATTCCTATATATTCTAATATGTATTATTTGAAAAAAAAAATTAAAAATGAATCTATTAAATGAGTTTAAAAAAAAACCTTTTTCAAAAAATATTTATTTATTGATAATTATTTGATACAATCCATTCTTTTAATGCAAATACATTTTGTTTGGCACATCTTAAATTATTATACAAATGATTATTACAATGTAGATTTTTAACATTATATGAACTGATAATATTTTTAACATTTGGACATCCTAAATCGGCTAAATTTATAATTTCATTGGAAATAATTTTATGTAGCCAATTCTTTTTTTCCAATCCTTTAACAAAAACTTTTTGATTCTTTTCTATTACATACCTAATGAAGGAAAAATATTTTCAATTACTATAGAGTCTCTATTATTAAGTTTGCAATCCCATTCCGGTCCATGTAATTTTGTTGTACTCCAATTAACTTGTTGGTTAAATTCATTGTTCAACCATTGGGAAGACAAAGGTAAGTAAATATGTTTATGAAATCGTTTTCCAGTTCTTATATTTAAAATAGCAATTTCTCTGCATATAAATGAAAAATCTTTATATTGAAATCCTTGAATATCTATCACATACATATTAAAATATTGTTATATTATTAGTTAACGGATTATATTTAATCAATCGATCATGTAATATTAAACAATAAGTGGTATTCGCAGGTATTAAGGAATTTGTTTCAAATTCTATTCGAATATCAATAGCACCACCTTTCAGGATGTATTCACTTTGTCGTGAACAATCTACAACTACCAATGGAGCAATATTTTTATACTTTATAGGATAAATGCAAGCTGAACTTTCATTTTTATAATAATAAGATTTTTGAAATTGCGTAAACATTTCGTAAAGAATTCCATATTTGTTAATATCAAAATTAACATTTAAATTATCATATGGAAATACTTTTGAATTTAAATGAACTTTTAAATTAGATAATTTACAATGATTGAAATGACTTATATTTTTGGAAATATTATTTTTTTTGTCAGTTTGCAATCCGAAAATCACAATTCGAGGCTTTTCAAGTTGATTAGAGCTCTTCACAGTCCACATATGATTTTTCGATTGGGCTAATAGAGGGTATTCATGTAATTCCCATCCTCTAAAGGCAATGGTTAAATCTCTATTACTTTCAAACTGTTTAAATAAATGTAGTTTTTGACTATCGTTTACCATAATGTGAGGCATTTTTCATAGAATTTTTTCAAGTTTTACTTTATAAGTTTCTTTTTTATCATTTATTTGAATTATTGCATTCTTATTAAAACTAATTCTTGACGTAAATTCATTATTATTTTATGAAAATCTTCGGCAAATCCCATTATCATTTTTAATGGCAAACAAACATTAAAATTACCATTACCATCTAATAGTGAAGGATTTTCACTTTTATTCCAACCTATATTATTTAAATTTTTATTTTCCGCTTCGGTAAATGAGACATATCCTTTCATTGTAGTAGTTATTCCAGGATTTTTAATTCGATCAATAACCAGTCCTCCTAATTCATATCGAATTTCATCAAAAAGAAACATAATTCCATTGTTTATAAATTGGACATTATCAGAAAATTTATTATCGTCTTTTAATAATTTTCCTTCAATATATAAATAACTTTGACTTGGTAGTGTATAGAGATATTGAGTTTGTATAGGTATTCTAATTTCATCATTATTATTTAAAGTTGAAGATGAATATGGTTGGTGGGTATGATACCGATAACTTGTAACTGAGTCATCATATATTATATTTTTCTTAACATTTAATATATTATAACTCATAATCTTTTTGTTTTTTTCTTTTTTTACACTTAAGTAATATTAATTTTTTAATGTTAATTGTTTTCTCTTTCGTTTATAACTAAACTTCTTTTTGTTAACTGGAGCGTATTTATATTGATTTAAATTAGGACTATCAAAAGAACTAGGTAAAGTTAAAGAATTATAATTATAAAGAAATACCATATTTTTTTTTGTGTGTAAATGTAAATATACTAAATGGTAAATATATAATATTATTTGGGTTTTTATTAAAAAAAATTTTAAGTTAATGTGACGAGGAGTTTAAAAAAAAATTACGTATATATTTTTTATTTCTAATTATCGATAAATTAATTTTGCCTTTTTGTTAAATGTAAACGTATTGTAATAAGTTCTTTTCTAAAATGAATTTAATCTCCATTTTGATCTGTAATTTTAAGTATGATCTCATCAATATAATGTGTACTAATTGGTAAATAAATAACATTCGTTGGTTTTTCAATTATTTTAAATCCGGGTGCGGTCGTTGGGTAAAACATATGAATAATATGAACCGGTTTTCCATTATTAAATGAATTTATAACTAAATTACATTCTATACAAATAGCATTAACTTTAAATATATCCACTGGATGTTCTGATATATGCAACTGATTAGCTTTAAGTAATCTATTACTAAAACCTAATAAATTACCAATTGCATTTTTCTTTTCAAAATGACTGTCATAATTACACAAAATTTCACATTTCAAAGTACTTCTATTAGCTTTAAGAGTTAGTTGGAATGGCTCTTCTAATATTTCAATTATATCTTCTTCGTCGGTCATTTTATATATTAAATTTTCTGTTTTATCAATTCCTTTTGGTACGAATGAATTAATATTTAAAGAGTTCGTAGTATGGGTAGAAACATAATTTTTTATGTATTGATAAATATCATTTATTTCATAAGATCCTTCTGGCAATACAATTTTATTATTGTTACCAAAATAAAATACATTATTTGAACTATCAATGTTTGGAATTGTGTTATAACTTTCAAAGTTTATAAGTCTTAATACGTATTCATCTTCACTGTTTAGAACTATAGGAGGATATATTTTTGTTGATGAAATTGAACTTTTTGCTGATAATGTAAATGTATAAGACATTTCTTTTTACTATGTAAACAGAAAGAATTATAAACAGTAAATGAAACAAAATACTTAAAACATAAATGGCCACAATTAATAGAAATATATGTTTGATATGGATTATGATTATAGTAAATATTGCAAGATCCACTTGAATTAAAATAAATTTGACACTCAATGGGTGGTTTTAAATTTCCAAAACTATCGAAATAAAAAAATTTTCTTATTAAATTTTTTATAAGCGGTCCAATGAGTTCCAGGACCTGAATAATTATCTAAATTAATTACACCCATTTCATTTCGATAAATCTTCGTTGGTAATTGATCTTTCATGAAAACTCTTCGAAAATTTGGTATATTTAATATATGTGCAAAAAAATCAATTTCCACATTGGTTAAAGCATGTTTAGGTAAGGGTATTGGAAATTTTTTCGTCTTTTTGGACTCGAATAAGTTGGACTTAAAAAAATACCCAAACCAGTATGATCTGGTTTTAAAAATAACCCTTTCCCCATTGCAATGGCTTCCATGGTATTGTTATGATGTTTACCTTCCTCCAATTTTTGTTTGGCTGCTCGTGCATCATTTATAGCTCTGACAATCCCAGCAGCTCCACCACTAAGTGCTCCAAGAGCACTAAGTCCCGCAAAAATCGGTATTTATGGTAATATACCTCCTGTTTTTGGAATTTTAATTACTCTTGGTGATTTTAGTTGTTTACTTTTATTTTTAATTATTTTAACTGCTATCTTTAGAGCACTATGAAGATTTTTGGGTTTCTCTTTCATAATAACATTTTTAATTATTTTCGTTACAGATTAAAATTAATTAATTTCTTTTTAAATTTACGTTTTCCTTTTTTTAACTGTTTCTTAAATTTACGTTTTCTATTATTTACTTGCCCGTTACGTTTTCTTACTCGAGATAATGTTCTAGTCATTATAATAGATTTAACTAAAATAACATTTTATTAACTATCGACGTTTCTTTTATAGGAAAAAAATTATTGTTTAAATTTTTTAAATGCACTACTATCTGAATAATTAACTGCATTATCATTTATATTTAATTTTCCTTTTAAATTTTTATTTCCATTTTGATTTAGTTCTCCAATTCCACCCATTCCAAATTTAAGTTTAGTATGCATTGCAGTAGAAACACCTAAAGCTGTCAATTTTTCATTGAATGATGCATCCGATGAAGTAATTCTAGATAATGCACTTTTAAGTGAAATTCGATCAGCCTCATGACGATTATGTAATTCTGAACTATTTCTGTATGCTATATCATGAAATCTACAGGCTTCATCCAATGGATTTATACCTACGTCCCCACGATTGAGACGTTTTTTTAATTTTGTTCCAGGTCCACAGTAATTATAGCCAGGTAAATGCAATTCAAATTATTTCTAAAAGAATTTAATAAACCTTTTCCTTTAATTTCACCGTGACTTAAATAATATCTCATTTTTTTTGTTATCGGTATAAAATTCGAACGTTAACTAATTATATATTAAATAACAACACTCTTTTATAAGTATTATAAGTCTAGAAACAATATGAAAAAGGTTGTAAGACCAAAAACTACTTTAACTGTAGATAATCACGATACTGATACAACATGTACAAAAAATTTAATATAGCGTTCTTTTTCCAAACACAATAAGATGCATAATAACAGGCCCATCAAATTGTGGAAAAACAAACACTATGTTAAGTCTTATAGAACATCCTAATGAATTAAAATTTGAAAATATTTATTTGTATTCGAAATCATTATATCAATCAAAATATAAATATTTACATGAAATATTTAAACCAATTAAAGGAATACGTTATTATGAATTTAACAATAGTTAAAATATTATATCACCATCTAAAGCAAAATTAAATTATTTATTTATTTTTGACGATGTTGCATGTGATAAACAGAATATTATTAGAGAATATTTTAGTATGGGGCGTCATAACAAAATAGATTCTTTCTATCTTTGTCAAACTTATTCAAAAATACCTAAGCAACTAATTCGAGATAATGCTAATATATTAATCTGTTTTAAACAAGATGAACTAAATTTACGTCACATATATACAGATCATGTTGATACAGATATGTCATTTGAAAAATTTAAAAAAATATGTTCTTATTGTTGGAAATCACCTTTTAGATTTATTTCAATTTTTAAAGATAATCCTCTAAACAATGGTCGATATCGTTATGGTTTTGATAAGTATATATACATTTAATATTAAAATAAAATTTTAGTTAGATTTATTACATCTGTGAATAAAGAACAATGGTTCTCAAAAAGAAAAGAAAAATTAATCATTTAGTAAAATTAAAAAAGAAAAGAAAATCTAATAGATTAGAACAAAATATAAAAGAAAAATTAATTGAAAAGAGAAAAAATATAAAAAATAAATTACTAGTTCTAAAACATGGCCAAAAAACTCATGAAGACTTATTTCAACCTATAACCAAGCATTTATAAAATATTGAAAGTAATATTAAACCTACTATAAAAAATATAAATAAAAATGAATCATTATTTTCTCCTATTAAGAGAAAAGATGAATATTCTGATTTATTTGAAAATGATAGTATTCAAGAAACAACAAACAACGATAAAGAATCCATTTTATTTGATCCGATAACTTCTACTCCAATAGAGGATTTAACTCCCAAAGGAACACGTGGTACAGTTTCATTACCTCAAAAGCAAAAAAAAATTTCAAAGAAAATTAAGTTTCAACACCGTTGGAAAAAAACCGTATAATTTAAGGAAAATGTTAATAGAAAATTGATGACGATTTAAAAAATAACGATATTAATAGACAAAAACAATATGAAAACGAACTTAACAAATCAATACATGAAAAGTCATTAGTAGATAACTACTACCAGTTTCACCCTTTACCCCTTAAATATATTAAAAAACTTATTAATGATCCAAATATTAATAAATCAAATGATCAATTACGTGTAAAATATAATGAAAAGGAAAGTAGCGCGTTTTCTATTGGAAATAAAAAATTGATTTTGATGGACCGGATATCATAGTTGCAGGAAAAAAATACAAAGGTACTAAAGGTCTATATGGATTACTTTTTAATAAAAAATCACCGATTGTTTATACAAAAGATGATGCCAAATATTTTGTTTACATTTTAAAGAGAACAAACGTTTTAAAAAATATAAAGAGAAGCTCAAATAAAAAATTTCAAATAATTAAAAATTATAGTAATAGTGACAATGATAATAATTCTAATATTGGTGAATCAGAGATTTCATTAAATTTACCTCAAGGCAAAGGTATGTTAATGAATATTAATAATAAATCAGCTGATTTATTTATTGGGACGACCCAAAGGAACTTGTTGAACGACTTCATCTGTTACTTGCATCAGAAGCAGCTGGTAATACTAGTAATCGAAACGAAATTAATTCAATTATTGAAGAATTGTATGAAGCTAATATAATTGAATAATTTTTTTAAAATGTCTTTAACTATAAACACAAAAATTAATAAAGAAAAAAAGAGAGTTACTTTTAATGAATCCAGAAATAAAATTTATTTATTATATAAATGGAATTTTGCTAATCGCGAAGCTCGAAATGGAAATATATATATGGAAATGGCCTTAGATAGATATCGTTTTAGAAATAGAATTAAATTGTTAGAATATATACTTAATAAAATTTTGACCATTGAACATAGAAATACAATTTATAAAGAAAGATTTAACTTGGAATATTAATTATTTTCATAATAAACTATATAAAAATAGGTTAATTTTATTTATTGATCAGTATTAATTTTATATTCAATTAAGAAAATTAAAATGTCAAAATATAAAACTGATGTTAAAAGACAAATTATTGAAGAACTACATAAACCTGCTAGAATAAATTTTAAACGTAGAAAAGTAATTATAAAATCATTACTAGATTTAATGCAAGCTGATTTAGTTGATATGCAAGAATATTCGTCTGAAAATAACGGATATAAATACATTTTAGTCGTAATTAATTGTTTTTCAAAATATGTATGGGCATATCCATTAAAATCAAAAACATCAAAAGAAGTAGCAAATGCACTGGAAGACGTCTTCAAAAATCAAAGACCAATTCACTTGTGTCTAGATTCGGGAGGAGAATTTACAGGAAAAGAAGTACAAAATTTATTGAAAAAATATAATGTTAAACATTACGTTACTTATAGTGAAAAAAAAGCTTCTATTGTTGAACGAGTAAATCGAACAATAAAAAATATAATGTGGAAAGAATTTAGTTTTCAAGGATCCTAGAAATGGCTTAAAATATTACCGACAATTATTAATATTAGCACCACAGGTTTTAAACCTGCTGATGTAAAAACATGAAAAATTTTTACTTAATAATGTTTATAATAGAATTAAAATGACGTCAAAACCGAAATATAATATTGGAGATCATGTACGTATATCAAAATATCGAGGTGTATTTGATAAAAAATATAAACCTAATTGGTCAAACAAAATATTTACCATTAGAAAAATTCAGTTAACTAATCCTGTTACTTATTTACTTAAAGATGTAAATAATCAAGAAATCAAAGGAGGCTTTTATGAATTACAATTACAAAAAGTTAATTATCCTGATGTATATTTAGTAGAAAAAGTACTTAAGCGTAAAGGTAATAAAATATTTGTAAAATGGTTAGGTTTTGATAATAAACATAATAGTTGGATTAATAAAAATAGTTTTGAATAAAAAATAAATATCAAATAAAACAAAATATATATTTTTTTAAACTGTATTTCTATTTTTTTTTTCAATCAAATTAAAATAAGCATAATATTAATTTTTTAATAAAATTATCTATACAAAAATATAATACAAATATATTTTAAAAAATAATATAACTATAAAGATTAAAATATAATATTAATATTCAGTGCCATCATTGTGTTTTTCAATAGAAAAATTTCATTTTATCTAAAAATTCCTTATCTACATTCTGGTATTTTATTGTCATCATCTAATTAACTTCATCTTTATGTTTCCTAATAAATTCTTCAGACAGTTTTTGATATTTACTAATAGAATTCCAATTTACCCATGTTTTAAATTCTTCAATTAACTCCTCAGATAATTGTTGATGTTTTGATAATTCTTCCCAATTTTGTCAGAAATGTTCGTATAAAATCCGAATTTAATTTTTGTCTTCTTGATACAATTTCCCAATTGAAATAATTTTGAAAATAAATCATAAATTTGTAAGGTAAATCAGGAAAACCTGATATATCATCCCCACATACTTATACAATCCATTTTTTTTAAATATATATTTTTTAAATAAATAACTAATTTAAATAATCACTAATGTTATTCAATCTGTTGTCAAAGACAAACAATATTGTTTTAAAATAATTATACTGATTATATATTAAAAATGTTTTAATTATTGCGCATAAAATTATCTTCCGCGAACCAGGATGAGATCATGCATGTAGTCATCTAGTCGAGCCCAAGTTTAACCTGAACAAACATGAATTTATATCATTTATCACACTTTATGTATGAATCATTCAAATTACGACATTTTTACTTCTTTCAATGTATTGCAGAAGAAGTTATTTTTAGCTGTGACTAAGTGAAATTCTTGGAAAACTTACACACACAATTATTACAAACTCGCTGACGCTTCGGCTTAGCTCGGTATCCTTCGGCTTCTTTCTTCTTGCTTCTGGTTCTTTCAAGGTCATTGCTGAAGAAGTAAAGAAGTCGATGGAAAAACCACCCCCGATGAACCTCGATGCCGAAGAACTAATTACGTCATTGGTATTTCTTGGAATTCTTTGATTTTAAGGGTAGTTCTTTCAAGATCATTACTGAAGAAATGAAGAAGTCGATGGAACATGCCATCCGGAGTCACAGTAACGCCTCAGATCCACTACTGACTTTATCTGATGATGATTGGTTTTTGACAGTTCAACTCCAAGATAGCAAAGCGCAGGTATTGGTGAATGCTTTTACTCGAGAAATGGCTAATAAAGGCGTTAAGGTGGTGTATAAGGTAGTGAATGGGCGTTTATATAGGAGAACTTTGCATGACGATCGATTATATGTACCTTCTATGGCGAAATTTGCTATTGTACGTAAGCATCATGATGATATTGGTCATCCAGAGTTTGAAAGGTGTTTGGAATTAATAAAACAACTTATTGGTTCCCAAAAATGGGACGTTTTGTTATAAAATATATAGGGACGTGTATAAATTGTGCGTTTGGAAAGGGCAACTATGGTAAGGCGACTGGTTTATTACACCTTATTACACCTTATTGATAAGGTAGCTATACCATACGATACAGTTCATATTGACCACCTGGGGCCATTTTCTAAAAGTACACGTGGATATCAGTATGTGCTCTTGATAATAGATGCATATACTAAATACTCATTGGCGAAACCTACAAGGACCTTACGGTCTTCCGAGGCGATATGGAATCTTCGAGGCGTATTTGGCGAGTTTGTATATCCAAGGCGAATTATTTCAGATCGCGGACTAGCTTTTGATAGCAAGGCGTTTGCTGAATTTCTGGCGGAAAAAGGCGTAAAGCATGTGCGAAATGCAATTGCAACTCCTAGGGCGAATGGTCAGGTCGAGAGACAGAACCGTACATTATTGAATGCTACAGAGATCAGTGCTGAATCAGAGGTTACTTGGGACGCCAAGTTACCCGAGATTGTTTGGGGTATGAATCACACCAAGAGTAAAAGTACTGGGTTCTCTCCTGCACAATTAATGTTTGCACGAGTGGAGTAAATGCAGACTTATCTGGTGAGGTGCAAAAAGCTAATGTACCTGTAGGGGCTAATGGCGAAACGTATGAAAATATACAAGCTGCTCTTCTCCAAAGGCGTCACAAGGCGAGTGAAAACCTGACTAAGGCGAAACAAGAAATGAAGGCGAGATTCGATAAACGGCGTAAAGCTGCAGCTGATAACGACACCTTTAGGGTGGGTGATTTGGTGTTATGGCATAAGGCGGGTACCTGTTCAAACGAAAAGGGTGTGAATCGAAAAATGATCAATAAGTATGATGGTCCTTATAGAATTGCTAAGATCCTTGGTCATGACAGGTACTTGATAACTGCAGTTAAAGGCGTGCGAGGCTACAAGTCCTTTAAAGCAGTTGTGGCGATCGACTCTTTGCGGCATTGTCGTAGTACTATAACAGGCGTAGGTGACGAATATAATTCAGACGAGAGTGATGGCGAAGGCAACATCACAGATCGTCAAGATTTGATTGATCTACTTGAAAGTTGAGTTTTAATTAATGAGGACATTAATTTTGCAGGATGGCCGACTGTAAGCAGTATTTCACATGGCGGCATTCCCTTTGAGGATAATAGGCATGGCGGGCGGCGAGGAGAAACCAAGTCAGCAAGAAAGCAAGACCGGGCGTTGTTGTTATTATTATGATTAGTTTTAAATAGAGATTTTCATATGGTTTTAGTATTCAACTAATAAACTAAAAACAACATAATGCAACAGTCGATTTTAACTTATTTCGAATTTGGCATTTCGATATATTTAACAGATGTGCCATCTTATAGGCAACCCTAAAAACTTTCCACGTAATCCAGTGGACCTGACTATTTATCTGAAACAGCACATTAGTTTTATAGTAGAAAACATCGTTTACTGTAAATTTACGTTTCAAGTTATGCATGTCATTGACATCTTTTAAAGAAAACGTACTTAGTAATCTGAACCTGAAATTTAATGTAAAAAAGTGTAAACGAAAATATTTAATATTTAAGATCAATTTTTAACCGTAACAATACATAATATATTTACATGGTTGTGATGGATCATAACTCGGAAGAAATAAATTATTTGCTACCTATTTTCGACATATACAAGTGCTAATCCCTCCTTTTACACTACTCTTAAAAAAATGTAACATAGCGGGATCAATTAGCATTTCTAACTCTACGACTCTAAATTTCAAACAAGTTGAACCCAGAAAAGTTAGATAATGGGCAGGATCTAGCTTATACGTTTTCATACATGTTTTTCGAAAATTTTCAAATATATCTGCTAAAAGTAATACATCTGATTTAAGATAAATATCTGAATACTGACCTATTGTATTACAGTTAAATAAATTCCAAACTTTTTTTGTTTTCTCATATTTATTATCACTAATATGCTCATCTGTTAGATCGTTGTAAAATTTCGTTTTATCTGGTAATTCTGTTTCATTTAATTTTGCAATAAGATCAATATAATTATAAGGAAAAATTCCCTTTTGACGAATATATCTAAATTTTTCTATTTCATTAAAATATTTGCGAACTTCTATACATTGATTATCTTCTAAAAACGAAACTAATTTTGACAAAGAATATGGCAAAAACTAGTACAGTTTCTCTATCCAATATCTATAAATCTTCAATAGATTTTTCAAATGAAATATATTTTTCTTTATTTTGAGCAATGCCAGATAATTGTTCCTGCTTTGGGCACAAATTTTTAATGAATAGATGGGAATCGTAATTACGTAAGTTATGAAATATAGTTGGAATAAAATTTGGCAACTTATAATTTAAGTTGCATACATTATGAGCTACTCCTCTATGTGAAGCTGTTAAATGGCAATGATTAATAACCTTTTCCGAAATTATAGTTTTATTACATATGTGACAATAGTTGGTATAATCACAATGTAGTTTTTCTAAAAGACTTAATTTGTTCATCGGTTTTGGAAATTTTAAAAAATTATTATATAATTTTAGAATATCTCTTTCTAAATAGTGTATACAAATTTGATCACAATTATGACCCATATAGTTTTCAAATTTTGAAACCGAATCATCCAAGGAACATTTAATATAATAAGCAAGCGAATATGGAATATGTTCGAATTTTTTTTTTCGGTATAGGGTGCAAATGGATCTAAATTTATAATAGTATCATTTTCAATAGGTTTAAGGATACATTCAAAATCAGCATAAATAACAAATGGAACTTCAATTTGTTATTGAATATTTTGAAATTTTAAAATATGACCCTGCACAATATTCCCAAATCAATTTTGTTTTCAATAGAAGGTAAACTTATTCTAACAAAATCACAATCAAATTTATTGTGTCTAATTAATTTTTCTTCATGAGAAAAATATTGTAAACAACCTTCATATAGAAAATTTTAGATAATTGATTAGAAATTAACCTAGATAAATCTGATATGTAGCTGTAATGACAATTTTCATCATTGTCCCCTATCAATAATAAATTTAAATGGCGATCTGTCTTATTTTTTGTATAATATAAAGGGCCTATAACTTCAAATTCTGTTTTAAAATTTATTTTTATTTTTTCCAAACCTTAAACATTAATTGAAAATATGAATAATATATATTTTCAAATTTAATAATATCTTTGAAACTAATTGGAAAATCTATACCTTGAAGGTTGAAAACCGTTGAAAAATGTGGATAAGATGTTGTTTCTTCTATTAGTCCCGTTGGTGAATATAGAGCTGCAACCACGGCCCAGGCAGAGCAGTAATCGTCATCATTTTTTAAGTTGATCACAGCATTCTTCATTTTAATCTCTTTGGGCAAGGGAATATATAAACCTTTTAATAAAATCCATCCTGAAATTAAAAAAAAAATAATTAGAAATAATTCTAATTTTTAATTAAAGTTATTAATTGAATTTAACACAAAATTTACGTGAATCTTTTCCTGCAAGTTCATCTGCTTTTCGATCAATGACTGTAATCATCTCGTCTACTTCCTGGGTTAATGCAGAGCTGCTGCAAATAACCTTAAAAGGAGTGTTAAACGATTTTACATCATGATAGTCATTTGTAGGATTCAAGAATACAACAATTCCAAATTAAATTTTATACTGGTATGCTTTTGTAGTACTGTCTGAATGACATTTCTTAATTTTTGAAATATTTCGTTAAAAAATTCTCGGATAATTATATGATAACCTGACGCTGAAATTTTATAAGATATTATCCTCTCTTTAAATGCAGATTTAATAACATGAACATTGGAGTCCGAAATTACCAAAGCATTTGTTTTATGTTTGTTTATTGGTTTGGATGACTTGTCCATAAATTTTTTTGAAGAAATTTTTTGCACTCCTTACAATATTTTCTTTAGCCTAAAATAATAAATTAACAATACAATATATTATTTCTATCAAATTATTATTATTATTATGTGTCTATTCTAACTTATATTTCTTCGTTTTTACTTCGGCTGCCAATTTAACTTTGCAACTTCTAGGAAGGTGTCTTTTTAAATTGTCTTTTCTTGTGAAACTGTTTTTACATTTTGGACATTTAAAAGTTGGCATTCTAAAATTAAATCTCTTATTGTGAAGCTTCCCTCGCTTTCAGCATACAATAGAATTAAACGACAGCAAGGGTATAAATAAAATAAATTGTGGAATGGAATGGAATATAAAGTGAAAGTTATGAAATGGGTTTAAAGAAGTCAAGCGTTTGGTGGTAAAGTTCCGTTGCTCTCGATCACAACTTACTTTTCTCCTCCTCAGTCTTGTCTTCAGGATGTCAAATCAAGTCTAAAATATAGCCTAAAGATTTTTGTTTAGAAAACTGTTTATTTTTAATTTTAAATTGTTTTTTTGATTTAAAAGACATATTTTTATTTAGTGGCATACATTCATTTGTGCCGAAATCGAATTTTGAAGGAACTCATCAAAATCTGGAGGAGAATTTACAAAAATTGGAAAGGAATTTTGACTGCTTGGTAATTTATTTGAAAACAACTTTTGGCCACAAGGAATTTCCTCGTCGCTACTTGAATCACTCTCACTTGTATTATTAAATATTAAAGAGAAATTTTGACTGCTATTCGAATTTTGGGAAGAGTTCGGACGAAAAATAAAAGTTTCTTCCATTAATTCAGGATTGTCGTTCTCGGAAATTTTATCACATTGCGAAACATCATCATATTTTGAATTTTTTAAAATAAAATTACTTTCAGCAACTACTAAATAAGGTTTAAAATTTCTTCAAAGATTCCAAATTTTTATGTTCAGATAAAACTTCCTTTGGTTTTGTCTTAGGAATTCCCAGGAAATTTTGGGATATGTCACTCTCACTGTCACTGTCAACCACATCATTGTCAACTACAGTAGTGTCAGTTTCACTGTTAATTACAGTAATCGAATTTTTAAGGGGAATCCTTAACAATGTTTTAAAATTGCCCATATTTTCTAAATCTGGAGTCAATATGTCATCGTTCTTATCTTGTTGTTATGTAACATCAACGTCCATTTGTTCAAAGCTTTCTACAACGAAATTGTCTATGTTAAAATTTTGTGAAAAAATGGTATTTTCTACGTCTGGTCGTTTGGTCTCATCTGAATTTCCAACTAAAATATCTAAATTGTCCTCCGGAATTATAATATTTTCTAAAAACGTGTCTGTAATGTTTCTTTCCAAGTCCTGTGTTAAAATATCAAAATTTGAAAAATCATTGTAAGAATTTAGCAAATTTTAGTCTACTCCTGGACAATCTTGAATTAAGTTTTTTTCTTCATTATTTTTTATCACTAAATTAATCATATAATTAAAATAAATATTTCTCTGGCTTAAAACAGAAGAAGCCCCAGCATCGGAAATGGGTCGAATAATTTGGTAATCTAACCCTTTAACTTTACTCTCATTTGACTGCTCGCATAAAGGAATATTAATAATTTCGTACTTATCGCTCATTGTCTCGTTTGAAAATTCGACTGAACACGAGAAAGCTTGAAGTCAACTGATGTTTCAATGCATTTATACCTGGAACTAAAAATAAAGAAAGAAGAAGGACGAAGAATAACCTGATCTCGAAAGGTCAATGACCTTTCATGCTTTAAGGGGAGCGGGGGTTCGGGGAGTGTGTGGCGCGATTTTTTTTATTATTTATACACTAAGCTTTTCATAAGGAAACACCCGACATTAAAAAGTGCGCAAAAATAACCATAAATTTATAAACCAAGCCGGGAGTAGCCCCCTAGCGCCCTTAATATAAACATTATAAAAAAATATTTTCATATATTTTTTTTTATGAGCTCCTAATTATAGTGACCGGTAGGGCGCATAAAAAATTTTGGAGGTTAGAAAGTTTATCTAAAAAAATCTAATTTTTACGCACAAGGAGTGGATCAATTTATGCGTAAACTATTGCAAGATGATCGGGTACCGGTTCAAGGATATAGGTGGTGAGGAAGGGGGGTTCGAGGGCAAATAAGTTGCTATTGAATTTTAAACCTTAAATCATTTTTCATTAAACCTTCGAAGAGCTTCTTAAGTTCAAATTGATCCGAAAATAATATATTATAATCATTAAATTTAGTTATATTATATCTTTATAATATAACAATATGGAACGACAGTGGCATGGACGATTTCTAAGAATAGTTGGCAGGAATGTGTATGTCACTATACCACCGCTACAGGACAGTACAGTAACATCCACAACAGGAGAACCACCTATTCAAGTCTCTGTAAATCCTACTATCCGATTCAGGTCCCTGAAATCGACAGTACATGATATATAATAAAATTATATATCATTAATATAAGTCAAGAAATATTAAAATTAAATTTTAAGAAATAAAAATCTCTAACTTACAAACTAATTAAAATTTAAAATTAACCATCCAATAGCATTTTGGAAATCAAATAAAAATTAATATAAAAATTAGAGTTTAATGAACAATTATAATATTAGCAACGTCCCATTTTACTCTAGCTATTCTTATTCTACATATTGGACATATATTATTAATAATAGTTCATTTTGTTAACAGTTGTAACAAAACTTCTAATAGCATTTAGAAAATCAAATAACAAATGAATATTAAAATTAAAGTTTAATTAATAATTATAATATTAGCAATGTCTTCTAAAAATTTCTTTACATTTTCAAATTTTACTCTAACTATTCTACATAATGGACAGGTATTATTAACAGCAATTCATTGCGTTAAAGATTTGTAACAAAATTTATGTATGCATGTGGTTGGTGTACACATTTTATCTAATATAATGTCACACAAAAAAGGCGGACATCCTTCTTTAACTTCTTCAATTTCTTGAACTTTTGTCCTTTTTCTTATTCTTCCTAGTTTTGTCAAACGCTTTTTTCTTTTAGTTCCCATTTTAAGACGGCACTATTGGAATTTTAGTGTTCAAATCAACTTCCAAAAGTATTTTGTTATTATTGCAAATTAAACAAACTTTTGGTAAAGTAATTTGGTACAGACATCGATTACAAAGGTCACAGTGTAAGTCATTAATTAATTTCTTTATTTTTCTTTTACTATGTGTATTTACATGCTTATGGTAACCATCCGATTTATAATTTTGATATAGATAATAACAAAAATAACAAACAGTATTACTCTTATTATCACTTACGGTACAAATTACACAGTAACTTTGTGTTACAAAAAAAACTCTTTCTAAGGTTTCTGAATGTTTACATTTCACTAAAGAAAAGTTGACACTAGCACTATCCTCTTCATGATCGTCTTCAATATCAAATTCTCCATAGGCTCCATCAAATCGCATAAAATTGTTAATATCGTAATTTAAAAATGTTTGAAAATTGTTTTCAAACTGTTGATTGTTAAGATCGGTGTTGTAATCCAAATATAATTATTTTATTTCTTCCATAAAATTAATCACTTTTTATTACCATTTGTTGATATTTAATTTTAATATTTTTTGACTTTTATTTTATCGACATTCCCTCTACCTCATTCAACTTATATACTGAACCATAGTTTCAGTTGTGATGGACTTTTGAGTCGTAAGTTAAAGACAAGGCAAGACAAGGTAGGTGTTTTCAAGGTTAGTTCAAGTTAATAACTTTAAGTTAAACACCAGGGTCATACAGATTTTTAACCTTTAAATTTAACTCGAGGCTGAAAGAATATACGAGGGGCAAAATATTGTTAACTGAGGAATAAAATAACTTGAATAAACCAAGGAGGAAATAAAAATAATTATGAGAAGTAGAACTCCTCCTCCTCCTCTCAAAACTCTCTCATCATTCCCCTACTCGCCACCAATGGTATCGAAAACATTTGGGACTGGTAGATTTCGCATTGCTGATTCACAAACCTTTCATACCCATTGCTTCCGAATCGAAACGGAAAGATCTCGAATGTTTCTGAATATCCCTAGTGGCCGCATAACTAGTTATGCAACTAGGATTCTTTTTATATAAGACAAGAACAAAAAAGAGAGTATTAAATGGTATATTTTTAATCTTTAACTTAGAGACAATATTAGAGGTATTACTACTAACACCTAGAAAATCAGAAAATTATATCGATGTTAATGTTAAAATGCATATGTATTTGCCTATACAATACAAAGTATCAAAATTATTAAACCTGCTTATTACGGAACAAGTGCTATTATTTTCATTCACATTTTGCGAATTTAGAGACTGGAAGGCCTGTAGACCAGAACATTTAGATAACAGTATAACCAATATCACAATAAAATAAAAACACGCAAATAACGATTAAATAGATATCATAGTAGCAACATTGGAAATGGTCATTATGGGAAATGGTCATTGTGGGAAATGGTCATTGTGAGAAGTGGTCAATCTGGTGAGTAGCCATTATGGGAAAGGTTCAATTTGTGAAGTGGACATTTTGGGAAAAAATGGAAAATTACCATATACTCGATACAGTACAGGATACACATTTTCTTTCCACAGACCTACTACAAGTTTCAGAAAATGAAACATGTGTGTCATCGAGTTCACACATATAATTTCTACTTTGTTATTTGAGCTGTAGGCACTATTAGCGACACAAAAGTAACCTTTTTTAAGCCCTGTCAAATACATTTGCATTTGCATCTGTGTATTAAACTTTTCAGTAGGTTTTCAATTCTTAACATAATTTTGATAAGACTTTGTACTTGTAGGACACTTAATCTCAATAATGCAATCCTCACAAATCCCATCTGGTGAACCTGCTATCCTTGGGCATTCTTTAGACAACATGAGCCCGCACACTCTAATTTTCTTGCCTAATTCATTGCTGACAGTTCTTCGCGCTTTATCTTCCAATAATCTACCTCGTTTCATATTTGGTGTATCTGGGATACTACCTTCCATTATTAACGCTATAAGAGTACCATTACTCTTTTTACATCAACTGAATTCGAATGCTTGGGAAGCTGTGATTCTGGCATAACGCAGTTCAGGCCAAAGACTGTTTTGGTGCTGTTCTCTGGTCTCTTTCTTAATTTTATAAATAATTTCATTAGACACCACTAACTTATCCAAAAATGCCTCACAGGATTTCTTCTTGTATTTCAACACAAGCTGATGAATCGATACACTTTGAGTACTGCTATAAATATAATTAAGTTGATATTTTAATAATTCACATTTAACAAGTTTTCTTTTTCTTCCGATGTCCAAAAATTTATCCAATAATCTGCCATTTAATGGTAAGTTACATGCACGGTTTGATAACTCCTTCGCTGTTATAAACTTTAGGCTAGTTCCAATCCTGGACAGTTTTGATTTCTTCCACTAGCATTCTATAGTGGTACCGGATGTCTTTTTACTCCTTCGGTGGATCCACATTAAGAATGCTATAGAATGCTTGCAGCTTCCTTGAGTCGCGACACAATCGTGACATTCTACAGAAGCAACGGCTTCTTCCTCTTCATCCACTATGATCGTGACAGGATACAACTTTACATGAACCTTATGCTTATGGCAAATTTTACACGTCACGGTACACATTTTCCCATCTCGTTTAAGCTGTACATAACTTGAAGCGTCATCACCATATGACGGTCGTGAGGATCTAAAATAAACAAAATATATTAGTGATGATATTGTTACGAACTTTATAGCGTAGTACATTTCACAGTATTAGTTTGTGTTTGTAGTTTGTAGGGTTTTAGGTATATTTTCTACGAGTTCCTAGTTTACTTAATTAATTTTAGCTTTGTTAATTTCCTCAGGAGACGTCTATGAAAGAAGGTCTGGAACTTTTTAGAAAATTTTATTTCCTTATTTTTAACACGGAACGCCTATGATAGAAGGTCTAGAAATCGCCGGATTATTCCTTTTTCTTATTTTTATTACCCAAGTAGGAAATCCTTCTAGAGAATTAGGGAATCTTCCGGTGTCGACCAAAAGGGTATATAAAGGGTCCAGATCGGCTCTCGTGGACAGGATAATATGAGAGTTCGTCGACGCAACTTGAATTAGTTGGACAAGTGTCAGAATTAAGGTTGACAATAAAAAGCTTTCAGAATAATAGAGTGTATTCAATAATACAGTGTGTGTTCAAAAATCGGCCGTCCGGAACAATATTTCCATGACATAACCTTAAAATAAACCTCATAATAGAGACAAAATGATTTAATTTTATAGAAATTTTAGTTGTATATTGCATTTTATGAAACAATACTTACAAAGAAGTTTTAACATTTCGAAATTCAGCCGAGCAAAACTGATGGTTTGATACAAAAACTCTCCCAGCATCGATTCTTGGCAAATTTGAGCTATTTGCCTTGATAAATCCTTGTTCCATGACGTTGTACTTTTGGTAGCACGTAACTGACACACTTGATAGTTTTATCCACAAAATATCTGATTAACGATGCAAATTGAGACCAAACGTTAAAGGCGATAAACAATGATGACTGGTGTGTTTACGAAAGCGTGACGTCACCCGCTTCTGATTGGTATTCGATCTAATATAAGTGCGTTTTTTAGAATCTGTCTATCCTATATAATTCAGTGATTCTTCGTTACTGTCATCATGCTCTTGTATTACTCAGCGTTTTTTTTTATTCAGGAAATATACCCCACTTTGTGAGCCCAGTAATCTTGGCTGTGCTAAGTGCAAGTTTGGACACTAGACACTCCACTAGCGAGCGAATAGTAGTAAAGAAAATCAAAGCCAACAAAAATGGGCAAATATCTTTAATTCGAAAAAGAACTGAAATAAAATGATATTGATAGAGAGAAAGGTTTCACAAAACTAGTTATAGGTTGTCTAGTAACAACAAAAGATGTTAAAAGTTAAAAAAAAAACTCCCTTAACCCAGCCTTTAACCATGTCAGAGGAGCTTATGAAAAGGGCTGTTTATGCAGCAGGTTCAGACATCAATATTTTCCGAGGAACCGTTTTGAAAATTTTTGATAAAAAAGCGAACAGAATAGTAATGCACTTATTATAACTTTTAATTATTACTTTGATCGTTTGAAAGGCAAAAGATTAATTCGCTTTGAAAAGAGTCGTATAATTCAAGTCTTGCCTGTGCCATGGCATATGTTACTATTGCCACACTTACATTGGTAAAGTGTCGAAAACTTCTTCTCTATACGTGTAATTGATCATAAGTAAATACTGCATTTGTAAACATTGCATAAAGGTTGCAGAAACATTGATAATCTTCGTTTTTGGTTGATTTCTCTCTGTCCAAAATAACGGGAAATATATTTTTATACCTACAAAATTTTCTAAATAAAATATCCTACGAAGTGAAAATCAGAAACTTCATATCTGAAACATACCCCATCATGGTGGCGTCCCTCAAGGTTCTTCCATTACTCCCATACCCTAAGCGGTGTTAATTGTGACATGGACACAGAATTAAAATAAGAATCTTTGCTGATGACTTCCTGTTATACCATTCATCAGCAAACTCTCTAGCTGAATGCTCCACCAAAAGTCTTGCTATCTCATCCGAAAAATCAAACGTCCACTTCTGCCGCATAAAATATTGTCCGAAAATTTTCTACCTTTAATACAATAAAAATCCAATACAAAATACAACAAATAATATACTTCTAGGAATAACATTTGATCAACTACTTCACTTTAAGAATCACATTAACAAACAAAGAAGACAAATGTGCGACAGACCTCAAAATTCTGGTAGGCACAACGTGAGGCTCCGACCGCTACTCCATTAGAAAATACACCAGATCTGCATATTATTCAAACTTAGCTATGCATCCTTCATTCATGGCTTTATTCCAACACCTTACCTAAAGAAACTAAACCCTTTACACAACACAGGTTTGCAATGGGCGCTTACCATAACAATACAATCACTCGTATTATGCGTGAAGCTTAAATCCAGACAGTTAACATTAAGAGACTCCCTACTCTTCAAACCAAACCTTTCTACATCTAAACTGTTCCACGGAAACACATCCATGTGTTACTTCTTCCTACAATTACCACTCAAGCTCTAACCAAAGATATAGAGAATTCAAAGAAAACCTGCAAATCAGTAGATAAACTCACGAGGCTTTGTGACACTTGGATGGAATGTACCATCCGAAGAGACCAAAGATTTCTACAAGAAGTAAATTTTCAGGAAATTTTTCCTTAAAATTTTACAAGTATTAAATTTTTCAGGAGTTCTTGTGTAAAATCGTCAAAGAAGTGATCGTCAATGACGTCATAGTGGTTGTTGACCAAAAAGACCTTATTGCTGAAGAAGTTACCTGTAGAAACTTGGAATTACCTGTAATCTTTTTAAATTACTTCCAGTTAAAGATGAAGGTAGGTGTGATAAAATCTGTGTTTATCTGTGATTACACGTTTTAACCTGTAATTAGCAGGTCTTTTTTACCTGTAAATATCTGTAATTAGCGGTTATTTTTTTTTGTATAAACAGTACCGTGCATGATCAAGAGGCTGTTGTCCAAAAAGGCGTTATTTGACTGATTGGTCAACAACGAGGGGAATGTGGAGAAAGATAGAACAAACAATGTATGGTAAATTTTATTGTTTAATATGAAATTTGAATAAAAATGTTACATTTTTCACTAATGACTCCTACTTGGAAGTTATTGAGATGTAAACAACATTCTTTAAAGGATTTAAATAAATAGACATTGGAAATTTTTTTCATTTTAGTGTTAAACTTAAGAAAATTTAGTCATATCTAAATTATATTAAAATGTCACAAAACAATTATTATCGAGATAAAGTAATATATTCAAAGAAATAATTACCAATAGCTAATAAATTTACCAAAAATAAGTGTGCCTATTGTTACCAGACTATTAGACTGGAAAATATGTGGTTGTCAACGAACTGCTCTTGCTGTCTCATACATGGTGAATCTACTGCGAAAAAAAGAAAATTTAAGAAACTATATAAATAATGAATATTTTTGGTAAATAGTTTAAACTTAAAATAATATAAAACATATAAACTTTTGTAGTGTATATGTTTATTAAATATAGTTTTATAAAAAATATAACATTTGTTTTTATATTGAACAATTATTTCCCAGTAGATCCAAAACCATTTTCTCCCCTTTTGCTAGTACATAGTTCGTTTACTTCCTTTAGATTTGGATATTAATTTTTTTCACAGATTAGTTGAGCTACTCGGTCTTCAATATTAATAGTAACATGCTGATCTGAATAATTGAATTGGACAACCATAACTATTCCTTTATAATCATCATCAATAACACCTGCTAAAGTGAAAAAAAACATATGTAAATAATAACAAATAATAATAATAATTTAAAAAATTATACCAACATCAATACTTTTATTTATAGTCAAACCAAATCTTGGATCAATCCCTCCATAACATCCTTCAGGCAGTTCAAACTTTAAACCTGTATTTATAAGAGTTTTTCCCCTTGCAGGAACAATGGTGTTATGTATGTAAGTCGTATTCAGCTGCTCTGTCAGATCCTTTAGTAGGTGTAAAAGCACCAGAAATTGCTTTTACATGTTTTAAAACAGGTGTTATATATAAGAAAATGTAGTTGTAAGCTAATTAAAAAAGAAAATTAATGTGTGGATTAAATATTATTTTGTAAGTATTCCCAGGGTAACATATCGAGATATATATATATATATATATATATATATATATATATATATATATATATATATATATATATATATATATAATGAGATGCGAACAGTGAATGCAAACTTCGCTCCATCATATCCTTTTCGCGTTAGAGGTTGCACAGTTTGGATGAATTGCTACAAAACACAATCCATCTTATTCCACCACCATCGAGATGGTGGCCTACCTGTACCACCACACCGAGAAAAAAGTAAAAACTTACCCTCCCTGCTACAGTGACACGGCATAGGTACATGTCTCGTCTCTTACTGGACTCATTAGGGTCCGACATGGACCTGTTTGTGCAAAGGACAAATCGGAAGGAAGCATACAACACTGAACGCAGCTTCGCCGACCTCCCGCCGGATGGCGTATATACGTTTATGCGGCTTTCACGGATTCCTCTGTGTGAGATGCAATAGCAGTGGTTATATCCACATTATGCCTTTGTAGTACTGAAATCATATTCAGCAAACGTATAACTAGATGCATCTCCGTATGTAAATGAGGTAAAATGCGAACAGTGAATGCAAAACTTCGCTCCATCATATCTTTTCCATGTTAGAGGTTGCACAGTTTGGATGAATTGAATTGATACACAACACAATCTATCCTATTCCACCACCATCGAGATGGTGGCCTACCTATACCACCACACCGAGAAGAAAGTAAAAACTTATCCTTCCCTGCTACAGTGATACGGCAGAGGTACATGTTTCATCTCTTACTAGACTCATCAGGGTACCGATATGCACCGGCAAAGGACAGATCGGAAGGAAGCATGCAATACTGAATGCGGCTTCGCCGACCTCCCGCCGGTTGGCATATATATGTATATACGCCATCCAGCATTTTAGTTCATTTACATACGGAGATGCATCTAGTTGTAGGTTTGCTGAATGTGATTTCAGCACTACATGGCATGATATGGGTATAATCACTGCTACTGCATCTTGAATATGCCAACCCTGGACTAGTATATTATTTTAAATATTCTAAGTTATATGTTTTTAAACATATTTTTCTAAAATTTTCAGACACGTCGCTTAAGAGTAAAACATCAGCTTTCATATATAATTCGGCATATTCTTGTATGTTTTTAATTTTAGACGTATTCCAAACATTAATTGCATGTTGGTAATCGGTATCTGTAATATGTGATTTAGTAATTTTATTAAGAAAGAGCTCCTTAGGTGGTAATTGAGTTTCCTTTAACCTATCCCAATTTTTAAGATAATCGTATGGAAATATGCCTTTTTTTTTCATAAGAGTTCAAATTCTTGATTGGTTTTATAATTACTATGCGTAATAATGTTTTCATTATCATCCAAATGGGAACTTCATTTCTCCAAACTACGATATGAATCAATGAAACGAAACTGAACGTTTGCATTGATAAATTGTTTTGTAAACGCAATATATTTTTCTTTACTGACTGGTAATAAATTGAAACTCCGAATTTTTGCTCTCTAATGAAATCTCAAAATTTTACCATGAAATATAATATATTATTACCAACTATAAATGCCTTACCAAATCCTGGCAACACCCTGTAAGGTACCTCAGTTCAGACTTACCTAATGATTGTCCTAATGCTGACTGGAGTCTACCTATACGCTAGCTCATTACAGGGTAGATTCGTTGTTTTTATATTTTTCCACTATTTTTAATATATTGCCTGTGTAAGTTTTATAAATGTCTAAATCGAGAAAAAAGGCGCCACCAAATTTTACTTTAGAAATGAGCCCTAATGATTATACTACGAGCAATTGTAGTAAAGAAAACTTGGAAAAGAATAAATATTTAATATGACATATCCGGGTAAATAAATCGCAGTCTAAGTACTTAAAAGTATCCTAGTTTAAAATTATAGGAAATAAAACCAATTAAATAGAGGCCAATACATTTATTCCTCACGGTATACCCCTTCCCAGATAATAAATACAACCCCTGGAAAAAGTTATCACCATGTGAATTATTGCAAGCTCCTCTAATGGGGCTATCTAATAGAAGTGCGATTACAAATGTTAAATTGAAATAGAGAAACCTTGTTGACTTAGTCGAAAGTTATTGTCTTTCTATGACGTAGCAAAATGTGAAAGTTAAAACAAAAGAATAATAAATTAAACTTGACAGTGTCCTGCACAGTGAACGGCAAACCGATCCAAAAAGTAAACAAATCAACAACACTTGGAAGGTTTACGTCGACATAGCCTAGTTATAGAAGAAAAGAACACACTCTATTTTAAACTAGACTATGAAGTTCCATAAGCCCAACAATGCAGGAGACTATCAACTTTGCAGTAATAAAAAAAATAAGCAATATCAAAAAAACTACAAAAATATCTGCAAAGAGAAATAATTAGAAAATTGATAAGGAGAGAGATAATGAGTGTTTAAATGACAGTTAATAAAAAAATATAAGCAATAGAAAATTACAAAAAAAAGTGATAGATAATTACAAAAATTAGATCATAGAAATCAATTTATAACTGTCGCTCAAGTGGTTAAAATCTTAATAAAATTTTCCTGAAAAGTATGTTACAATTTTGAACAAAATAACTAGTTTCCAAAATATTCAATTATTAAGCAATCAAAATTTTCAATAAAGGTATCATTATCATAATCATTATTTTACACAATAAGTAAATGGGTACTTGGCCACTCTGGGACTCTAAAACAGAACCATAAAAAAAACCTCAATTACAGTAAAGTATCGCAAAAATAAAACATTTAAATTTGAGGTTGTAGCGCAACGAAGTCGACTGCGTTTCACCTTACATAGTTTACTGGTTCGCCGCAAATATTATATGATATGGTAAATTACCAAAAGATAAATATCATTAAAAAAAAATATTAAAGTCCAGATATTTAAAGTCTATTAATTAGAAAGGTTCAAAAACATATACACAAGAATCCCCTACCTGTTAGCCCTCTAGGTAATCGAACAGAAAACTGTGCTTAGATAACTAAACGATTCAAAATAGAGGTTTAATACCCATTAGGCTTAACATTCGGAAACTCTTGTGTACATACTTTGGCTAAAATTAGGCACTTAGCTGAATCACTTTAAAACAGGTGGTTGAACAAGGCCTGTGACATAGACGGCTTCCCCAGACAGGACGTTGACCTGGCTCAATATGGAGATTGTCCCTTTCAGAGGCTCACAATCCCAGAAGTGCAGCACGAAAACCCAACCTGTACATTATAAATATCCATCCAAAAAAAAGACTGAAGAAATCCAAAGACATAATTATTCCAAAGATATATTGTACTTATCCCAAAGACAATACTGTAGTTATTCCTAAGACCCTAAAATAAAGAAATAAAAATTCCTACTCAATCAGTCGTACAAAAGGCCTACGCAAAGCCTAGCTAAATTTTGCTTAAACACAAAAACTGATTGTTTCAAAAGAAATATGTACATACCTCGAACTCAAGAAAATGGTGGCATCTGCTATGTGATAAGCCGTTGTTTCTGGCTGGCTGAAGAAAATAATCGCCAAACTGGCTGTAGAGTGAAACGACCAAAATCACCAAAATTGTTTGCACCCCGACTCGGTTTTGTTTCTTTAATCGGCCATTTAAAACCAAATCCCTTAACTTGGGAAAGAATTAAAACTAAAACCACGTCTTCACGCTCTTGCGTCAGATAGCCAAAAGAGAACGATTTCTCTCAAATCACTAGCACATTTCTTCCAACGGAAGTTACCAAAAAAACTTTATAAAAACGTCTATCAAAAATCTATCCAAAAAAAATAACCTTAATCTCGTAGCCATAATCTCGAACCCTTGAAATTTATCATACAATTTGAACTACTTCCGGAAAATATATGCAAAAATTCTTCTATCTCAATTTTAAACTGGCCAGTACTAAAATCAGACCAAGACAACCAATATATTAATAATCTAACCTGCCTCGTCCTACAAAATGAATACCCAATAACAAACTACTTAATGGGTTCGAAATATTTAAAAATGAAATCCAATTAGTTCGAAATAGTTCGATATAGTTCGAGGGTCTAATTTACAATATTATATTTACCAAAAATTCTAATTAGTAAAGTAAAGAGAAATATTCAACTAATAAACTAAAAACAACATAATGAAAAAAAGTCAATACAATCTTATTTCAAATTTAGCATTTCGATAATATTCAACTCATGTGCCCTCTTATAGGCAACCCTAAAAACTTTCACGCAATCTCGTGGAGCTGACCATTTAAATGCTGATATGTGACAATAAATAAATATTTACTGAAAAAGGAAAATCAACAAGAAAACAAAAAACCCTACTTATATTTATCCAAACATTAAGAAAACGTTTTTCCCAATCTGTGATACATTGTCTCGAGGTACCTACTGAAATTTACAAATTACAGAAATATGTTAAGTTTCGATGTCAATCAAAATTTCAAAATGTAAACAAAAGGAATGATCTGAATATAGATGAAACCAATATTAATGAATGAAAAACAAAAGGTAATCATTAGTTTTATAGTAGAAAACATCGTTTACTGTAAATTTACGTACGAAACAAAAATCTATTTATGACTTTAGTAATCTGAACCTGTAATTTAATCTTGAAAAATGTAAACAAAATATTTATTATTTAAACCCAATTTTTAACCGTAACAAAATTAATGGGACCAGGTGCCTCTGTGGCAAGTGCTCTAATTAAAAAATAGCTGTCATAACTAGATAGATTATGAAATACTACAGGTATCATGCTATCATCCTTATAATTTAGATTACGGGACAGATGAGCATTATATATTCCACAAAAATGACAATGATCATTAATATTTATCTGATCATTCTAAAAAGGTTTCAAACAAATACGAAATTTGTTTGATAATATAAAATCTTGTCAATGTGTCAATTGTTGCAATTGTAAAACAAACCAACTTATGCAGTCTTTATCTGTATGTAAATCAAATTTTGACAAGGAGTCATCATATGAACATAATAAATTATATGCTATACTAAATGGAACATGTTTTTGAACTTTTTTCAGGCGATTTGAAATATTTTGATCTTCGTATTTTTCTAGTATACACTTTAAATCGGCATAATTTACAAATGGAAATTTTTCCTTATTTTTATAATATGAAAATGAAACAAATTTTGTTGGTAAGGCTATTTTGGTTTTATTAAGTTCTTTACATGTAAACATATGCTTATTTAAAGTTTCGTTGAAGTAAAAATGATTAAGACATCTATCGCAATATAATTTTTTATGTTTATAATCGTTACTTTGTTTGCAGAGTAAACGTGATAGGTCTTTTATTAACGCAAAATGATAAATTTGTTGAAAATTTTCTGCATTTTTATATAAATCGACTATATCTATTATTAATAGATTAATTCTTGACTAAAATGTGGTCGGACTTGCATTGTCTTTATTTTTATTTTTACGACGTTTCGATTAGGTTGTATCTCTAATCGAAACGTCGTAAAAAAAAACAAAGACAATGCAAGTCCGACAACATTTTAGTCAATCTTCAACATTGTCTTACAATCTTCATACAAACGTTAGATTAATTCTTGTTAAAAAATTAAATTGTGTTAAACATACAAGTAGAATTTCTTTTTTGTTTTCAAAAGAAAATACATTGATTGTAACATTATTCATTTTTTCAAATTTAGGAATGCCCTTTAATTTTATAGGAAAATCGATTCTTTCATATTTAAGTATTCGACTAAAATGTGAATAAGAAGATGTTCTGTTGGGATTACGATGATGTGAACAGGGGTGAAGTGCTGCCACAATAGACCAAAGAAAACAGTATTCATCATTATTTTTAATATTGAGGAGTCCTTTTGTATTTTGAATAAATTTAGGAACTTCTACAAAAGTTGAAATACCAATTTTTATTGGTGAATATTCATTTAAGTTAACTTGCAGTTGTAAAGTTTCGTAAAGGGTATAATCTGAATCCTTCTCTTGATATTCAAGTTTTTTTTAAGTATTATTTTTAATATGATTATCATAAAACTCTCTTAAATTCGTGTTCAAATCAATTATTCTACTTTTGGTTTGAAAATGTTTTATGTCTGTTTCGCCAGTTTGTGGTTTAATAAAATTTGCCAGAAAAGTTACATTTATTTTTAATAAGGATTTTTGAAGTTCCTTTTGACTCTAGAAGAAAACGATCTAAGGGCTTAATTAAAAAATATAACTGAATCTTTAATATTTAAATTAATAATGGCACCAGTTCCAACTCGATTTTTAAAACAAGATTCTACGTCTTCTCAAATTAATTTTGGTTTTTTAGATGATTTATTTAAATTTTTATTATATCTAAAAATTGATTTAAAGTTTTTGAACAGAGCCAAGTTAGATTCAAATTTTAGGAAACCCTTCTTATTTTCAGATACCTTACTTTAACTATATATTTTTTTTAAATGAAAATATTTTTATTTAAAAATTTAATCTACTTACAACAATCTTCCTTAGTTTTAATTAACTTACCAACTTGTTTCATTTTCTTGACAATTTCATCACCCAAATAGTTAATTTCAGCACCTGTGCTCATATTTTTGATTTTTCTTATTTGGACACCTATAAATATTAATAAACATAAATACTTATTGAAACAAAAAAGGGTTGTGAAATTTAAAAAATAAAAAATTAAATGTAACACTACTTACCAACAAATTCTTAAAATTCACTTAAACAAATTGATTTGCTGAAATAACTAACTCTTAACAACTTGTCAAAATATTTTAACTCAGTGTTTTTCAACGTGTGGGTCGCGACCCCTTGGGGGGTCACGAAGCTTCTGTAGGGGGGTCGCGGAAGGCGAAAGAACTACCTGATGTAAAAAAATCAATTAAGTTTAAAAAGATAGATTTATTATGAAAATGTTAACAAAATGGAATATACTCGTAAATATTTGTATGTTAACACAAACAAATTAACAAAAAAATAAAATCCTATTACTACTCATCCATCCTAATGCGAAGGTTGCGCTTGTTTTTGATTGATCAACTTCTCCCATCGTAGATCCGTTTTTGCTACATTGAGAATTAAGTCGTTTTCCAAATTTAAGTGATTTCTTTGCTTACTTTTTATTTGGGCCATTGATGAAAATGTCAACTCGCACAAATACGAGGTGGCTTCAAGGCCTCAGTTGTTAATTCCGGGTATTCTGTTTTTCTTTTTAACCAACAGGTATCCAAATTGGCAGACTTGAATTCCAAGTGTAACATTCCATCGGCAGATAATTTTAGCAGATTTTCTTTGAGCTTAATTGCCAAATCTGCCTCATTTATAGCTGCAGTTAAAAACGGTTTTAAGATCCACCTTTGCTCAGTGCTTTCCGATATCTCTTGCACAGAGAAGTATTGACACAATTCTTCTTTCAAATTATCTAATTCCATTTTCATTCCAGGTATATATGCGTTGATGTTTATCTCACATCCGACTTCTTCAATAAAAGTCTGTGTCGACGAAAATGAATCGAAATTTTTTTGATTTATAGACGATGACCACAAGTCATTTTTTTTTGTAAAGCCATGGATTTTATCTTTTGCAGTGATGACATTTTCATCCCGCCTTTCAAGATTTTTATTCAAGATATTTAAATGCTTAAATAAGTCAGAAAGAAAAGCTAATTTTAAAAGGAATTCTGGGTCACAAATGAATTCAGAGTATTCTGACTTGGCCTGCTGTAAATATATTAAAAGTTCAGCTCGGAATTCCATAACTCTGATCAGTACTTTGCCTCTTGACTGTATTCCTGTGGCAAGGTTTTGGCCGCAAGAGCTTGGCGATGGAGAAAGCAATGCATCCAACAAGCATTTGGCATTTGTGCTTTGAGTCTAGCAATAAATCCACTCTTCGTACCAGTCATGGCTTTTGCTCCGTCACTACAAACAGCAATGCATTTTTTTGCCCGATAGATATTCATATGTTGCGTAGCTTCAAGGAACATGTTATGCAAGCACTCTCCTGTAGTATTTGAGGGAAGTGCTCTGCAAAATAGTATTTCTTCCATTAATTTTTCATTGGATTCAAAACGCACAAAAGCTACAAACTGCGCATAACCCGCAATATCCGTAGATTCAGCAAATTACAAGGTCACAAAAGTACTTTCTTTTATTTTTTCTATGACTTGATCTTAAACGTCAGTCGACATATCGCTAAACTTGCGTTTAATGGTATTGTCAGAGAGAGATATACTTTTGAGCTTTTCGACCTCTTGTTTGCTAAACATAATCTCTGCTATATCTAAAGGCGCTGGTAAAATCAAATTTTCGATAATAGTGTGAGGTTTTCCTGCTTTAACCACACGAAGAGCTACTCGATAACTAGCACCCAACGTTTTCTCATTTAGGTTGGACATTTGTACTATAGCAGTTTTTTGATGTTAAGAGCTTGTAATTTTCTCTCAAAAAATTCCACGGATTTATTTGTTTCATTTGGATGTTTCGTGATGAGGTGGCGTGCCAACTTCGACGGCTTCATGCTTTCTCTTGATAAAGTTTCAAAGCAAATAATGCACAGCGGTTTATTCTCAATCATAGTAAACCCGAATTTCAAATAATTGTCATCAAAAAGACGTTTTTTCTTTGCTTTTTTTCCACTACTCCCGCCAGAAGTTGACGGTTCTGTTGGTCTTTTCAGGAATTTATCCATTTTCAATTATTACAAACCACTTCAACTAAATACGTGAAAACAATGACTTGCGCTCGCCAAACAACTGAACAGCCGACAATCGCGCGCGTAGCTTCGTACCCCCGCGACATCCCCCGTAACGCTCGTTACTCGTTGTGTCCCGCACGCTTATTCGCTTGCTTGCCACGCCGCCGCTCGCGCCACACCACACTCGCCGGACGGTCGGCATCGGCCTTGGTTGTACGTATCTATGCGCGGAAATTGCGTAAGTTATCAATCGTCGTTGTATTCGATGTAAGAGAATATGTTTTACGTACTTAATTATGTATTTATATCCTAATTATGAAAAGATTGAATATTTGTAACATAATAACATGAAAAAAAAAACGAGTGGTCAGGGGGTCGCGAAATATTTTTTCATACTATGAGGGTCGTATCATGAAAAAGGTTGAGAAACACTGTTCTAACTGATTGATTTTCAAAAACAGATTTATCAAAAAACTCAAAGTAAAAATAACTTCATAATTTATTTCAAAATAGAGTTTTACCAAATTTCAAATTAATTTACAATACCATTTTGCATTATAAAACAGACTTAACGGACTTATATGATAAAATTATTTACCAGGGTATCCTAATATTCTTATCTTCATGTTAGATTGAGGAATCAATCGGGTCAGATAAAGTATAATTTTTATAACTTATCACATTTTTAAAATTTAATCTAACCTTTCATTTCATATATTTGTACAAATTTTAATTAAATGGAGTTGAAATTATTTTAACATTTTTATAGACTTTAAGTCGCCTCTAGTTATAAATAGGGTATTGTTGGGTAAATAAAGTAAATTTTACATTGACTTTTATGTAATAATTTGAAACAAATTTATTCAACTTCATAGTTTTACTACATATGCCTCTCAAAATGTATCCTACGTAATGGAATATAAGTTTTGGTTGTAGTATAAAATCTGAGGAAAATTGTAATATTTTCAAATCAGTTTTTAAATCTATTGTGTTAAAGTAGTAAAATAACAACATTTATAAAATGAGTTCTCTACCATGTACTATAATATTAAAATCTACAGATGTTCAAGAATTATCGTTTGATAAATTATTGGTGTTATGTAAACATCTATTTAGGTAAGTTTCTATTTTACCATTATAATTTCAAATTAAGAAAATAAGCAAAAAAATTTGGGTGTGGGATTATCCTAACCGTTTAAGGCGCTAGGACTGATAGGGACGACCACAACCAGCGCGAGTTCGATCCTTGTGCACGGCAATTTATTAAAAAAGTTGTCAGATCATTAGAGGTAGAGTCCTAATAGTCGGTAGACACGAAAACTGACAAAGAGTGAAAACTCGGGGTTGGTTTAGTGTCGAGGACCGTGGTTCGAAACCCACGTTAAATGGTCCCCGTTACGGATGTGACTTTAATTTAAATCAACCAACCAACCAATAAAAAAAATCTTGAATTGTTAAAAAATTGTATTTAAATAATTAATAAAAAATACAACTAACAGTAGGTTTCTATTTTTAGATTTGGAGTTAATACATTGGAGAAGAAAGGTGATCAAATTTTTCTTAAGTTAACATATTCACCGAGAAAGAAACTATGCGATGTAAATTGGGGGACCTTCCTGGTCAATATATAAGCTGGGGGTTGAAACTGATGAAGAAATAGAAGTTTTGAAAAGTTATATGAAAAAATATAATTCTGACATACCAGCAATTGGGCAGGAAGAAGATCAACACCAACTACCACCACCACCATCAGAAATGAAAGCTGCTGCTGTTGAATGTGGTGTGAGCAGGAAAACAAAATTCGTAACAAGCAATCAAATGCATCACAAAAAAGTTAAAATTTTGGAGAATCGAATTTTGGAACCATCAACATTCAAAAATTCATATGTTGATGCGGATCAATTCGATTTTCAAAAATATCATATTGGGGAAAAATAGAAAATATTATAATTTTATAAAAGTAATAAAACATTGTTATCAGTGTTTTTTATTTCCTTGTTTTCATATTACATTATCTTTAGATATCCAACTATTATGTTTATTATTAAACCTAACCATTTTACAAAGACTTTATTACCTTTACGTTTTAAAACTTTTTCAACTAAATATACACCTGAATATTTAACTTTTTGAAATTGTTGCTCATAGAAACTACCCCTAATTTCTTGTTTATTTATATCTTGTAATAAATAAGTGGTAGGATTTGTTAGTTGCATTTTTTTTATAGTGAAAATTTCAGTTGACCAATTAAACTGATATTTTTTTATCAAAAATGCCTTGTGTTTTTGAAATTCTTACATGTTCACCAATTTTAAATCTTGGTTTTTGTGTAATTTTAATATGATTATAGGCTGTCTGAAGTAAGAATTCTTCATGTCTTTTAGTTACGTCAGCAGGTTTCATACCTATTGTTCGATATTTTTTAACAACGTCACCTAACAAATTATACCACTTATAGGAACCATTTACATTTAATTTTTTCCAAATCATACTTTTAAGTGTTCTAATTACACGTTCAACAATGGAAGCTTTTTTTCACTATATGTAAAATAATGTTTAATATGATATTTTTTTTTAAAGTTATTGAAACTCATTCGAAAGGAATTCAGTTCCTTGATCAGTTTGTAGAAGTTTCGTGGGAGTTGAGTCCTTGAAAACTTATTGTATAGCTTGAGCTACCTCTTTTCCACTTTTGGTTTTAATTGGATAGACCCATAGATATTTTGAAAAGCAATTAATTACCACCAAAATACATTTATAACTATTATTTTCTTTTGCGTAAGAACCTAGTTCACAAAGATTTGCCTGATATAAATCCTTACGACCTTTTAATATTACACGACGCCGTTTAAAATTTATTCTGGCAGGCCTGTATAGTTCTCCTACTATTTGTTTTTTAGCTTCACTCGTATTATTCTATAATATTCGCTTCATGCAGTTCTTCCACTATTGAATTAATTTCATTCGTATGGCTTGTATTATCTGCACTTTGAGATGCAATTAATAAACGCAATCTATCTACAAGTTCATTAAGATTATCCCAGAGCACGTACTTAATAGGCTTTATATTAAATTGAATAAAAAGCTGCTTTTTAAATGTTGTGCGTACTGTCTAGACCGTCACCGGTTTTATGTGCCACAGCAGGTGCAATTATTCTTTTATATTTAAGTAAAGTGCTCCCTTGAACCTGTTGTGAAGCTTTATGATATATTCTATGAGCATTTGTTTTTAAAACGTAATTTCTTTCATCTTGTATGGTAAAATTTATGGGATATTTTTTAAAAAGTAATTCGTATAAACCACTTATACCCTTATAGCGTTTTCCTTGAACAATAACATCTGAATCCACTATTTTAAATTTTAAAAACAACTCCATATTTATGATCAAATTCTCTAAAAGATGCTTCCATATTTCTTGGTTTCTTGTACGTTCAAACTGAGTTTGTAAATTTCTTTCATATTCACTTTCTTGTCTACTGACTTCGTCAATAATTGATCTTTTAACACCACTTGGCTCATCATCATCGTTCTTAATATTTATAGGTGTTGACTGCTGAAATTGTAATCGTCTTCTAGGAGGCAACGGTGTTAAAGCATTTTCAAGATAATTACATTCATCATTGTCAGATAAACTTTGATATTTTTCTTTTGTTTCATGATCCATTTTTTTATCCTTTGATTGGAGTGACACCAATTTTGTTTCAATACTTTTTAAATGTTTCGTAATCGGTAAGAAATATCTTCATATGCAACTTCACCTTGTCTTAATAAATCCAATTTTTGTTTTTCCATGAGCTTTCATTTCAATTGTTTTTCAGATGGTTCCATTTTTCCTTTTTTTATTATTTAAAAAGGCAACCTCTTCTTAATGTCAATGTCACTGGAATGACAGGCTGAGTTTTTTACAAGTATATATATATATATATATATATATATATATATATATATATATATATATATATATATATATATATATATATATACGGCCTGCGGTCAAAGTGAGGTTTTAGTCTACACCGCACTATGTGAGGACCGGCAGAAAGAAGGCGTTTACAGACTTCGGTCCACTCCTGGTAAATTTATGATCCATCCATTAATCATATTGTGAAGAGTATTCACAAAAATAATTTATCAGAACGATTTTATTTTTTTTGAGTATATTTGCGCAAAGTGAGGACTAACGATTTGTGTATCAAAATCAGGACTGTTTATTCACTTTCATGCAACATGCTTTGTGAGGACCGCGCCGCGTATACGTCGACAATAATATCATTAAAACAACACAAGTGAGGACCATGCAGTGTTGTCAAGTGTAGTATGGTCTTCACTTGATGAGTTGTACAGTAATACATGAGATATACATGCATGGCATAGTTCTCAGTTGATAAATTATATGTCAAAACAGTACTTTCTCAGATTTTCTTTGAAATACTCATTGCAACATATAAAAGGAATTGTTTTGTGTTCAAGGTGAAAAATATATGTACAGGTAAGCTTATTTCCCTATAAAATATATTAATAGATTTGAATTTAGGAAATTTTTTAAGTTTTTAAAATTATGTTATGTGCAAATGTTGGTTTTAGAATGAATAGGGCAAAAAAAAATTTGTTACGTGCCCTTAGCCAGAGGGAAAAAAACTGCGATGCAAATGAGAGGAATATTTTTATGTCTGGTAAGTGTTCTTATTGTTCTGCTTTAACTATAAAGGTGCGCAGAAATATGGACGAGCTTTGTTTGAATTTTTCTGCGGCGGTCAGCTTCAAAGGAAATATTAAAAGCGGGATCATGTTTCTTGTTCACGAGCAGCGCGACCTAGGCTCGCAGTGATCCATTTTCTGTCGGTTTTTGGTGAGAACTCAAAGGATTTTTTTTATCTTGTTGGACTGCTTTATGGCACGCTCTTTAGAAAAACTTTGTGTGTGGGGATGTGGGTGTGCGGGGGGGGGGGGGGTGTAATAAAATTATTTCGTTTTATTATATTTTAAACTTTCACAGCCAGATGCACTAAG
The DNA here is from genome assembly GCA_034092305.1 of Diaprepes abbreviatus. Classification (NCBI taxonomy): domain Eukaryota; kingdom Metazoa; phylum Arthropoda; class Insecta; order Coleoptera; family Curculionidae; genus Diaprepes; species Diaprepes abbreviatus. The sequence goes on along the minus strand of JASJET010000261.1, from coordinate 1,051,659 downwards.
AAGGTTTAAGATTTATATCTGATCTAGTTGTCTTGGAAGTTATATCTTTTAATTGGACAGTTCTATTTTGCTTATGATATTGTTATAATTTATATTATATACGTTAACCAATAAACGCCAATGTTGAGGATAAAATTCTAGAGATAAAGTCTTGGAATAGTTGTGTCCCAAAAATTAAAGTTAATTTTCTGTTATTTCCGGTTTGGTAATAAAAGAAAATTTTTTTATTATTATATATTATGTATTAGAGGAAGAAAGTTTTAAAATTAGATCATGTTAATGAATTAGGGAGTCAATGTTTAATTTTTGATTTTATTGAATTATTAAATATGGGATAAGTTAAGCTTTAGTTCATATTAGGACCAGAAAAACTACTGAAAAAGTTGTTTATAGAAGTTTTCACAGAATTATTTCTGTAAGTAATTGATTGGGGGATACAATGCTAAAGGCAGGTTCAATTTGTAGTAATGTATATGGTTTTCAACGTTTTTTTCCCTATCCTACTGAATATTTTTATGAGTGGGGAGTCATTTTTATATTTAGTTTCATCTGGCATATCTCGATACTTGTACACTATTTATTTATGTTTCTTTAAATCACTTTAAATTAAGAATTCGGTTTAATAATGAATATATTTTACTCTGGCCTTGAAAAACTTATGTAAAAACATTTTTGCCATAAAATTAAACCATAATTCATACTTTGAAACAGTTTTTTTTGTATATACTAATATCACGTTACTAAAAAGTCTTTTAATTTTAGAACATCTTAAGTCATTAGATTATATCCAAAGTAAAACAAGTAGTCATGATCTGACAACATTTGAGTCTAAAATACAATTTGGTCAAGTATCTACAACAAAAAAACAATATGAAACAAGGCCTCAAACTATACAACAAAGTTCTACAGAAGACGTTACGTCAAGTGTACCTGAAATTTCCTCAACCATTGACGAAAATCTCGATGAAAATAGTGATGAAGTATCTGAAGTTAGTGGTTCTGAGTACATTCCAGATTCGAAATCAGCTGATTTAGAATCTGATTACGATTTAAACGAATCATTTTCGGAAAAACTTGAACAAGCTTGCAATGAACGAATGGTAATACTTGAAAATACTGGTAGCAATACAGAAACAATAATATTTACTTTATATAGGATTTATTTAGTAATTAATATACAGGGTAGTGCAACTAAGATCAGGTCAATGATAAGACACTTTAAATAAATTTGTATCTAGTTATAATTAATAGCTAAATAGATTTGTCTAAATAATATTTTTGTTTTACAGGGTGGTCAAAACATCCATGATGAACAAAACACATATTTTTTTAGAAACTTCATAAAGATGATTATGTTCAGGCGAAGGATACTCGAGGAGCTCCATTATCGTGTTAATTTCTTTTTTTGATACCCTCAGTACACAGCTCCTATTACTATTTAGATTTTTGGCCTACGTAGAGTATCATAAATAAAATAACCCTAAATTGATTATATTCGAATTACTGACAGTTAAAATTTCCGACTTGGATCGGTTGACCTAAAGCAAGGAGATAAAGACAATTAAAAACCTAAGGTTAGAATATATGGACTGTATTGTTTCAAGTTAAATCGCTTAGATTTTACTCTGCGTCAAAGAGTGAATAGAATTAAGTTTCAACTGTTAATATTTCAAGATCAACTGATTTTTAAGACCGCTCAGTTCAATGAAGGTATCATGAAAACGAATCATAGGCAAACGATAATTCTCCAGAAAAATTTTTTGTTTATGTATGATCGTCTGTCTCATCTTGATTACACCACCCTGTTTCCTAGATAATTATCTAGTATATTTTAGATCGAACTATGCGAAAACAAATCACAGCAGGAGACTAAGGACCTGAATGACCAGTCAAATGAAGAAAAGGTAAAGGTTTAGAATTAAATAATTGCAAAAACATCAATACATTTGACGTGTATAAATTTTTTTGCAGAGAATAATAATATCATTTAAACTTTTACTATATCATATAATTAATTATTATACATTAGATATCTATTTCATAGATGAAGGCCAAGCGAGTTTGGAACAAGAGAGATTACTGCATATTTTATGACACTAATGTGCTGAAGTTTTCTCGTCACGTTTTAAGACATCATCAGTCTGAATTAGAAGTACAGGAAATTATGGCAGTTAGTGTCGGTGACAAGAAAAGAAAAATTCTTTTCAACAAACTTAGAAATAAAGGCAATTTTATAAAAAGTAGTGTCGAAGAAAATGTTGTACCTATAAGGAAGCCCGCGTCTGGAGATTTACAGATACCAACTGGTTCTACATACCTTCCCTGTAAATTCTGTAAAGGATTTTATAAAAGACAGTACCTTTATAGGCATGTAAAAAAATGTCCTCATAATAATGAAGAAAAAAAAGGTAAATTTAATGCACAAGCTGAAGGCCAGTCATTACTTTCAATTTACAAAATAAATGACACATTAAGAAACGAAGTATTTCCTAAAATGAGGGCAGACGAAATATCTTTTGTAGCTAAAACTGATCCACTGATTTGTGCCGTTGCAGTCAGATACTTGAAAAGTCATCGTGATAAACAATTTCGAGCAGTTTTCTCTCGTAAAATGAGACAGTTGGCTCTGTTATTAATTGAAATCAGAAAAAAATGCCAAATTAAAAATTTAAAAGAGGCATTGGACCCGTTATATTTTGATACTCTAGTAATGTGTACAAAAATAATATCTAAATATGACCCTGATACCAATTCATTTAGTGCACCATCCTTGGCTCTAAACATGGGAACTCAATTAAAAGAGTGCATTGATGTAGCTTATAATATGTCGCTTAAACGATTCGAAATTGAAACTGAAAGTATGAAAAGATTCAAAGCTCTAAAAGAAATCATTTCCAGTGAATGGCAGTACGAGGTGTCAACGATTGCCAATAATGATCTAAACCAAAAAAAGTGGAATAAGCCATCACTGATTCCATTAGCTGAAGACCTGACTCTATTAAAAAGTTATTTATCAGCTGAAGGAGATAAATATAGAAATGCTCTTCAACTAAACCCATTCGATGAGAAGGCGTTTAAAGTATTACAGGAAATATCTTTCATCCAGTTGCTGTTGCTAAACAGGAGGAGAGCAGGTGAATTGCAAAGAATGACATTTAATTCCTACGTTACTTATATTAAAAATCAAGATTCAAGTGAATTTGAAAATTGTATTACTGAGAGCGCAAAAATCCTTATGAATTCATTTAAAAGAGTAGTAATTAAGGGAAAGCGAGGACGTGGGGTTCCAGTCTTATTTACTGAAGAGATGGTAAAAAACATTGAAATATTAGTAAAATATCGAGAGAATTTCGTGCCCAAAAATAACTTTTATTTATTTGCAAATACTAAAAACTGTAATAGTATTACAGGAACAAAAGTCATATACACACACGTAAGGTTAGCTGGAGTAAAAGATGCAGCTTCTATTACATCTACAAAACTTCGAAAACATTTAGCGACTATGTCACAAGTTATTAATCTTTCACACCAAGATTTAGAACAGTTGGCAATATTTATGGGACATACGTCTGAGATTCATAAAACATATTATAGGCTTCCCAATGATGTTTATCAAATGGCCAAGGTCTCAAAATTACTTCTTTTAAATGAAAAAGGTCAAGCAGCAAAATATCAAGGTAAAAGCTTGGATGAAATTAATATTAACTTGGACGTGATTGAGGAGGAGCAGTCAGATGATGATGAGATTGGAATTGAGGAAAGACCGAATAGTGCTGAGGAAATAAACACATTATGTGAGGTCAGTCAAACAAATATTATGCTAGTTAAAAATATTAACATAATGCGTGAGTAAAAAGTATTTAATAACCTAAATATCCTAAAAGCCAGTTTTTTCTCTAGAAAATTTTAATACCCGTCAATTCATTTCCTGTTATTCGCTATGTGGTAAATATTAGATATTAACAGATGTCTAAAAAACAAGTGGCTAATCAAACTTATATATTTATAACTATAATAGTCCAACTGGTCTGAACAGTGAGATAAGAGCCATAAATTTTATATTAATATTCGCTTTATAAACAAAACAATATAGCACGTCCCAAAATTAGGGTGCCATACTCACACCGCGTAATTGACTTCTAGAAATAACTCTAGCAACTTTGCCAAATAATTTCCAAGGGAGTTACAACCCTCCAAAGGGAGACCCTTACTTATTAGTTAAAACTTTCTGAGTATCCTTTTTTTATATTTTAAGCATGATGTTTATTTTCTGAAAAAAAAAATATGTACATCACATCAGAAAAAAAGGCTTTGAAAATCTCATTACAAAATACACGTTGATTCAAACGATTATTTTGTATTAAAATTTATTAATAGGCTTCAAAATAAAAAGTTTTTTAAATTTAACAATTTTACGAATTGTGTAATATATTGAACAATTTTGTTTTATTTATGATATTGTTTAATTTGTGCAACACATGTCAACACACAACCTTTATATGGAAAAAAAATTAAGGATAAAATCCTAGAGAATGTATCGAATTGTAATTGGTAACAGGAATATTTGTCTCTTGAAAATTTTCCGTTCTTGATTATTAGAAGTAACCGACTTTCATATTTTATTATTTTTGTATTTTTAAAGTTACCCTTTTGAACCATGTTAGTGAATTAGGAAGGAATACTTTATCTATAAGTATAAGTAAGAAAAAATTCGCTTCCTGGTTATGTTTACAATGGAATATAATATAAAATAGTTGAAATAAATAAATAAAATTTTAGGTGCAAAAATTAAACACTCTGTCAAAAACAGTTCAAAAAGAAAAGCGAATTTTAGAACCTTGGACCGAAAATCAGAGGAAATGGGCACTTTCATATTTTGCAGAGAATATTGAGAAAAAGAAACCACCGAGAAAAAACGAATGTGTGCAGCTAAAACAACAGCAACCAGAAATTTTTAAAAATGAAAGTTGGAGAAAAATAAAAATTTTTGTCGTAAACTTTTATAATATAAAATAAACTAAAATATATCATGTTGATTTATTTATACATACCTGTCTCGAATATTTTTTAAGTTGTTTATATTTTCAAACACTGTGTTAAACTTAATTTGTCGTCAACTGATTTAAAACGACAAAACTAACACAATCATGTAATTGTTATTCCAGGTATAGATGTTTTCTATTGAAGAAAATTTTTAATATTGTGCCAAAAATCTTTGCTCCCGAATTTTAAATAGATTTGTGATATATAAGCCACTTTACTATGAAATCGTTTTTTAATTATTCAAAAAATTTAAACTTCTAATTCAATAACTTTACATGTAAATGTAATTAATTTATTTATTTTATGCTTAATTTCTTTAACAAAATATCGTATTTTAGCGTACTAACAAGCCATTTTTATAAACACGAGGATTCATTAAATTCTGATCCCTCTTTTTCGTTCATTATTTTTAAAGACAGAAAAATTATTTTTTTATTGAACTTGAAAATTCAAGGATATTTTTATAAAGGTATAAAAAATTATATATCAAACTTTGCATATATTCATATATATGAATCATGAGGTGGCACTTCGATAGGAAATTTTATTAACTACAACTTTTCTATAGACATGTACTTACGAAAAATGCATAGTTTCCGAGTAAGACTCAAAAAACTGAAAAGTGGAAAAATCCACCTTAATATCAAAAACGAACCCCTTAGTTTAGTAGTACATTATGCTTAAAGTTATTTATGACAAAGTCACTAAAATTAACTTGATAGGACGATATTTTGTAAAAATAAAAAGAAATCGAGGCCCGTATTTAGACAGTTAAAGTTGATGATCTGTATCCTCTACATGAAACGTTGAAATAAAACCCTGAAAAAACCGTGTCGTAGAGAGCCCAAAATTGTTACAATAAACATATTTATTTTTAAATGTAAGGATTATTTCGAATTAATTTTCAAGAAAATCATTTTTCTTTACCAAAATATCTTAAAATCCATACAATTTTATTACATTTTAATAGTATCCGAAATAATTTTAGTGAGGTCGAACTTAGAAATATTTTAACTGGAATACTTTTAAATGTATGTAGAATATTAATTTTTTTAAGTAAAAATTAAAAACACTTTAAATAAAGCTAAAAAAATGGAAGGATTTGGTACGGTTTTGCATTATGTAGTAATAAATTAATTTTACCAAATAGCAGAATTATTCACATGATAGCTTTTTTCATTGACTCTTGAACACCTTAAAGGTTCAAAAAGACATTTTTATTGTTTACACTTGAACTATACTCTTGTTAACCTTTTTTAATCAACAAAAATAAGAATTTTACAACCATAGAAAATTAGGACAAATTAAAATGAAAACATCATACTTTATGTGTAATAATAATTATAGTATCAATAACCACAAATTGAAGTTGTATACATTAAATATATTGAAAATACAAAATGAGGACTACACATAGTTGCCAACTTTACGGACCTCACTATGTGCGTTGGATATAATCCTATTGCTTGGTAAATATACATTACATGAAATATACAGGAATAGCAGCGACCTCAGGCGTAAAAAGCGGGAACTTCATTATACGCATTTTCATAGTTCGGCTAACAAAGTGGGGACAATTTTTTTTTTGCTGATTTTAGTTCAACAGATGTAAGGGATGGCGTCGGCGAAGTTATTTTAGCATGACGAAGTGAGGTCCATATACAGTCCTCACTTTGACATGGACCTCACTTCAACCGTAATTTTTCTGTGTGTAGGGCTCACTTATTACGCATGCCGAAAATATATATATATATATATATATATATATATATATATATATATATATATATATATATATATATATATATCAAAACAACAACGATATCGTCCCGCATTTATTTTGTTATCTTTAAAAATGGATAGAAATTGGTAAGGCTTTTCCCAACAAATGCCATAGAGATTTGTAAACTATTCAAGTTTCATATCTGTTCGGACCAACTCGTTGAAGATATGTTTTAAATTTAAAAAATCCTACTTAAATAGAATGACAACGTTTGCATTTTCACGTATCAAATGTTTTGGTATTTTTGCATTGGTCTGAGGAGATAAAACAGTTGATATGATTACGACGTCTCATAATAAAATATTCACGAATTACATCCTGCTTATCACACGCAACATCATCAAAAATGAAATTTGAATGGTGCTTGGCTTGAGAAGGTGGTAAAATTTCTTCCCCATTATCAAAAGCAAAATAACCAATACCTTTTATTGGTTTAAGTAATTTCTCTAAATAAATATACTTAGGTTGATAAATTGACTTTGAATTCAAGTCAACATTTCCAAATTTCAGTCCATGATGTTCAATTTAGGTAAGCATCACATCAGTTTTTCCACAGTTTGACGGCCCCACTATGATACATCGGATCGATGAAGGAAAAAGTAAGCTATGCTTGCTAGTTGAACTGTGCTCGAGATCGTGATTATCAACAGTTGTTGAGTAATTTTTTCTTTGTCTTCTCACAGATACGCTTTTTCTGAATGTCTAAATATACATATTTATAAATGAGTAAAAGATATAAATTTATTTAGTTAATGTGAAAAATTATTAGATTAAATATGCATTTTTTTCCTGATACAAGTGCTGAAATAATGGAAGGAGAAGGTCTTTTAAATAGCGCAATAAATAAATTACCTATTGAATTAGACATTCCTGGTTATCAGTATTGCGGACAGGTTACGAAATTGAAGAAACGTTTGACTCGAGGTGATGCAGACATTAATGAATTAGATGAGGCGTGTAAAGAATATAAAAATATAAAAAAGATGGTTGCAATGTTAATTATTTTGACAGTTTTGGTAACCTTTTACCTCCATTTCAACTGATTAAGTACTTTAATTCTTATGGTACAACGAACATTATGTATGATCATGATTCATACCAATCGTATAATTCTGTAAATTGTGGTCATTTATGTTTAACATTTTTGTATAATAAATAATTTATGTATAAATATGAAATAAACAGATATTAACGATTATTTGTTGTTTAATTTTTATAGAGTAAACATGTCATATACTTTTACCTTATCTAAAAGCACATTCGTTCTTCCATTATTTTAAGCGAAAGTGAAGGGTACGTTTTTGGTCTAATTAACTTTGAAAGTTATAATTCTATTCCAAATGTTGTTGAAACAAATAATAGGTTTCATTTTAATAATACTGAGGTCATTACAATTTCAGAGGGTTTCTATGACATCAAAGACATTAATAATTACTTAGCAGATCAACTTGAAAATCATTTAAAGGAAAAACAAAGCGGTACTGCTGAAAAACCATTTTTATCTATTAAAGCAAATTACTATAGTCTCAAGTGTGAAATTAAAAGTAATATGGAAATTAATTTCAAATAACTGAACAGTATAGGTTCATTTTTGGGATTTAATAAAAGAATACTTACAAAAAATAAAAAAAAAAACATATATCAGAACGTCCTATAGATATATTTAAAGTAAACAGTGTTCGCGTGTAATGCAATCTAGTAACAAATTCGTTTACCAATGGAAAAGCAGGTCATATTATCTATTAATTTTTCCCGTCCACATAACCTGGGACGAAAATAATTGAAAACCCATCAAATGTTATCTATCTACCGATAAATACTCGGTATATTGATGAAATTACATAGTCGGCCAAGATGGCAATTTGGTCAATTTCAGAGAAGAGGTGATTACAGTCAGACTGCATCAAAAGAGAAGATAGTTTAATTAAAAAAAAATTGTATTTTTATATAATATTCCTCACCCTATAACATCTTTGATTAGCAGTGATGAAGGAAGAAAAAAAGGAGAAAAACATCTATAAAACGTGAAATGTCACCAAATAAAGTTAGTACTAATAGCGTTGAAATTTAAACTTAAAAAAAACTAAAGAGATTTTGGTATAATTTTAAACTCAGATTTGGAATAAAACTTAGCGAACTTTTCCTTTTTATAAGGTGTTATTGTGTCATTAACAAACAGAAGAGAACCAAGAATGAGTTTTAATATATTAAATGTTGGTGAAAGTGTCTATTCTGATAATTTAATTGTCAACTTTCAATATCATACACATCAACCGTATGCATCCACGACACTTAATAATAACGATGCAATAAGAATTCCAATATAAACACAGGACCTTTACACCTTACCTGGACAAAGTTTCTTGTATGTTGAAGGAAAATTGGTCAAAAAAGATGGTGACTATAGTCAGCATGTCAGTTTCATTAATAATGGAATTGCGTTTCTTTTCGATGAAATTCGCTATGACCTGAGTGGTAGTGTGGTGGACTGTGTAAGAAATCCAGGTATAACATCCACCATGAAAGGTTCCGTGTCCTATACCACAAATTAAATTAAACGATTACAAAATGCTGGATGGCTAATCGATGAAAATCCAAACCTATTAGATGAAAAAGGCAATTTTAATGTATGTATACCATTAAGGAACTTACCGGGATCTGCGGGAGACCTTCAAAAAATTATTATGAACGTTCAACAGGAATTAATTTTAATTATAAGTAATTCAGACATAAATGTATTCATTCAAATATCTATTCTACCAGTGGATGCAGCTGAAGAATATAAAGTGATATTAAATAAAGTAATGTGGAAAATACCTCATATTTCAGTGTCAGATGTAGAAAAGTTGCAACTATTAAACATCTTGAAAGCAATAGAGATTTTAAATATTGCCTTTAGAAGCTGGGAACTACACGAATATCCTGTTTTACAGGAAACCACTAAACATACATGGGCTGTCAAAAGCACTGTCTTATTGCAAAACCACGTTTTTTAATTTTTGCCCTGTCAACTGGTAAAAAAATAAACAAGATAAAAATATAAATGTTTTCGATCGTGGAAATTTGTCAAATTGTAAACTGTTTTTAAATTCTGAAATGTACCCATATGATAGTTTAAATCCCAATTTTGATATTATACAATGGATTGTATTATATGAAATGTATGCGGAATCCCAAAAAAGTTTCTACTATCGACGTCACGGGAAACCATGCTATGAATCTATAAAATTCCATGGAGTTTGTCTTTTTGTCGTAGTTGGCTGTTCACGCCAGAACGAAACACTCAAAGCCAGAGTCATAGATATTCGTCTAGAATTTGAAACCGGCAAAAATATACCCAAAAATACTACAGCCTACTATTTAATACTGTATGAACGATTAGTGAAATACAATCCTTTAACCAATATAGTAAAAACTATAATATAAAGAAAAAGAAAAATGTTTATTTTGGACGTTTAGGGTTTCAATTGAAGAAGAGTGAATTTGTTTGCAAAGAAATGACGAAAATAAATATTCAGACTGGCCAACTTTTCCATACCATCAATTATTCTCATGAAATGGAATAGTTTAGTGAAAAAATTCAAAGACGACTGGGATGGGTAACAAATAACATTCACGGACTAAAGTGGGATCAATATGACTCTAACTACTTACCTTAGGAAAATATTTCCTATTATATAAATAATATTGTTAAAGATGATACTGTATTTGTAAAAGGGAATGATAAAATGTGTTAGTTAAGAAAATTAATTTTGAATAATATAGAGGAACTTATGTTAGTAGGATGTCCAAATTTAAACAACTTTAAAAAATTAAAAGATAACTATTGTAATTTTCATTGTTTAGATCATTTCTATAATGATGAATAAATGTTCTAAGGAAAATGCATTGTTATTATATTGGTTTAAAAATAAAACTATTTAAATATTTATAAGGCTTTTATTTTATTCTCAAATTACATTGAAGTTATTGTTAATTTTAAAGATTATCAGTATTATGTCTTCTTTGTGAATTGTCTCGATCATTTATTCTATTGTCCTTTTTTTCCTGTAAATCAAAGTAATGTGAAGGTATATATTTTGCACCGTCTATCCTTTTAAAATGATTACAACTTGCCCAAGCTAGACAGTCTTCATTATTGCATTTAGGGCACTTATATATTACCGGTATTGGCACTCTAGAAACCGTTCATTTCAAGCTATAAAAAATGTTTTTATTTATAACTGTATATTTTTTAATTGTGATGGTTTACGGTGAAGTTCCAAATATTCATGAAGAACACTGTAATTACCTTAGAGATGATTACATCACTCTTTATAACACAAGTTTAGACTTGTATTTAGGATGTGTCACACAACTAGATAATACGATTGAGTTATATGATAATGAGTTAATGGTTAACGATTTCTGTATGGAGAAACTGGAAAAATGTGAAAATACCGCTTCAGACTTAATTTCCTCTATCAACTGTACCAATCAAGTTAAAGTTTTAAAAACAATATAGAGATGGAATCTGCTCTTGTTTCCTTAGAAAAAACTATATGATTCTGGGGGAAAATACCATTGCATATTGGTTAATAAATGATTACAAAGAAAAAGTTTTAAATTTAACAAATAATGTTACCAATATATTGAGTGAATTTCAGATTACACATGAAGATGTGAACAAATGTCATTTGGATTTACAAAACCAATTTAAATATTATGATAGAATTTTCTCCAATATAAATGTGCTTGTTTGGAAAGAGAAGAAGTCCTACAAGATCAAAAGAATGGATATGTTATAAAATTAACAAGTTTTTTAAAAAATTTGAGAAAATTAGAACAAAGGAATTCTAATTAAAGTTAATAGGAATCCTTACTGAAAAAATACAAATTTATACTTACCTAACTTAGTCTTGTTTTAACCTTCTAATAGTTAATTTATAAGAGCAAAAATGTCATTTTATTACAAAAATGGTTTTACAATCAAAAAATAATGTGATGACTGTCATAAAAAACAGAGGCTCAAATTTTAATAAAGGACAGTGAAGAGTACAAAGCAGTAACAAGAAGCAGTAATAGATCGATGTTTTGTCATCCGAAAGCAACATTGACAGCGGAAGTTAGAGGAGCCAAATGGGGAAAAAAACAAGTTGGTGTTTGCACACCTTTTACGAATAATAAAAACCTTAATTTTTCAGTTGGCAATTATATTCGTAGATGTAAATTTAAAGACTTTTAATAAATTATTAGTCCTAGTACAAATAAATTGTTTTATTTTTTATAATTTTGAAACTAAGAAAGACATTCCATTAAAAATTAGTAGGAGTAAGGGGTGAAAAATTTAATATTTTTATTGAAATTACATATTAAACAATAAAATTTACCACACATTTTTGGTCCTATCTTACTCCACATTCCCCTCTTTGTTGAGCAATCAGTCAAATAAGGCCTTTTTGGACAAGAGCCTCTTGATCATGCATGGTACGGTTTACACAAAAAAAAAACGCTAATTACAGATATTTACAGGTAAAAAAACACTTGCTAATTACAGGTAATTCCAGATAATTACAGGAACACAACACCTGCTAATCACAGGCAATTACAGGTATTTACAGGTAAAAACACCTCTTAATTACAGGGAATCATAGGTATTTACAGGTAAAAACACCTGCTAACTATAAGTAATTACAGGTAATCAAATGTAAATACAGGTTTTATCAGACCTACCTTCACCTTTAATTACAAGTAATTTAACAAACTACAGGTAATTCCAGGTTTCTACAGGTAACTTCTTCAGCAATAAGGTCTTTTTGGTCAACAACCACTGGATCTATGACATCATTGACGATCACTTCTTTGACGATTTTACACAAGAACTCCTAAAAAATTTACTTCTTGTAAAACCTTCAGGAAAAATTTTCTTAACATTTATTTCTTCTATCTTTGGTCTCTTCGGATGGTACATTCCACCAAAGTGGCACAAAGCCTCGTGAGTTTTTCTACTCAAATCTCTTTGCCTCCTAATTTCAAACCATATAACAATGGTTACTCCTTTCCATCTTAGAACTTGTTTCCAACTATGCTTAACCTCTCCCTCATCATATAAGACAAACACACAACCCCTCTTCTTTAATTAGAAAAACCTTTCATGAACTGCTTCAAACCACATATAAAGCCTTTAACATCATCTACACAGACGGTTCTAAAACAGCTACACAGGCTAACGCAATATATCACACCTCCAAGATAGAAAAAACATTTCTTCTACACAAATCAACTAGTATATATGTCAGCTCTAGGGCTGCTCTTCGTCGGATTTGTGGACTGTGATTGATGCATTTAAATATTTGTGCGCAGGAATAACGACAGAAGAGGTGCTGGAACTTGAATCGATGTGGTTGTCCGAATCGTTGGCTAAATGTCGGAATTGTCCCGTTGTAGCTTGCCATTGGAGTTCTGAATCTAAATGTGTCGTTTGAAGATGTGATTCGTGAATTTGCTCATAGTCTAGAGTTATTAGATCTTGAGCGCACGAGGAACTATCGCTGCTGCAATTTCCGACCGGATTGGTAACTTACGAAAAAGGAGTGATTGTCCAGGTCTATGAGATTTGTTGGAGTGTTTGGACAATGTATGTTCCAAATGACTGTTTACTGTTGCGTAGACATAAGGGTTATAGGCAATGACCCACTATAACCGTCCGACCAAGACGGAGATCTTGGCCGCCTCACCTTTCTTTCTGTCGTGTCTGGGCAAAGAAATTCGTTTTGAACCATAACTTTTATAATTTTCAAAAGAAAATAACTTATTGCAAAATGAAAATAAGGTTTATTTTGGGTATGCTTATAGAAAGTGAGTTGAAGTGCTCAAGGGTTAAAAGTGAAAATTGTTAAGTACTGTATGATGCAAATTTCAGGGCTAAGAAATTTGTCTTTTTGATTTGCAATTGCAGTTTTTTGTGACTGTCGGTCTTAGTCTGATTTCGCGTGATTTAAAGCCAAAGCCGAATACACAGATTTGGTCTAAGTTTATGAGTGATTGTTTGTTTGAGGTCGCTAAACCAAAATTGAAAGACCAATAATTTTTCTGAGTGTTTGAATTTAGAAAAAAAAATCGGGAGGAAAAAAGAGCGAAAATTTCACCTTTTCCTGACCGCAAGTTTTGTTATGAGTGAGTTAAGGAAAACTCAACTACAAGGTCTTATGCAGTGTTGTAAAAACATATTTTTACAATATTTTTATAATAAAAAAACGCAAATTTATATAAAATAGTCGAGCAAAAATCAATATCTTTCAATAAAAAACAGCTCTTTTATCATATCCAAGCATTTAATGGCTAAAAAGCCTAAAAAACTTATTCTTCAGTATGTATATTCAATATCCAAAAGCAAGTTAAGAATATAAGACTCATTTGTGTTGGTTTCTTTGGAGTTAGTGCCTTTCGGCTCTCGTACTCCTTATTCTGTAAGCAGAGTATCTGCAAGCTCTTTTACTATTTTCGTTTTTGTGATTGGTAATTTTTTATTTTCTGTTATTGTTTTTTGTTTTTGTTTAATTTGTTTTTATCCTTGTTAAATATCTTTTTGTTCTGTTCATTGGTATAATCATAAGCTATTAAGGAGGTCTAATGGGGGCGTTTGTGTTTCTGTCTATTTTTCTGTCTATATTTGGATTTCTATTTATGGGGAAACTTTGTTGTATGTTGGGATGAGTTTGCATATCTGTTAGGAGTTTTTGGTTGCTTTTTAACTATTATTTCTTGAATGGTTTCTATTTTAAAATCTCTGTGTAATTGAGCACTACGAATATACCAAGGTGCGTTTGTAATGTGTCTTAATATTTTGTTTTGTAAAATTTGCAGTTTTTTCTTGTGAATATTTGCGACTTGGCACCAGACTGAACTACCGTAGGTCATTTTAGGTCTGAGGACCTGTTTGTGTAATAGAATTATATATTTTTGGGACAATTTGCTTTTCTAGCCTAGTAAAGGGAAGAGCTGTCCATACGTTCTTTTTGATTCATTAAATTTTTGCGTTATTTGTTGATTCCAAGTTAAGTGTTTATAAATGGTGAAACCTAGGTATTTTATGGAATCGCTCCAATCTACCTGGGTGTCATCAATGACAATGTTTTCTCCGTTATGAAAAGCTCTAGATGAATTTTTGATAATTATCGCTTGTGTTTTGTCAGGGTTGATTTTGATTTTCCATAATTTTGCCCAATTGACCAAACTATTTAAGTGTGTTTGTAGGTTTCTGTTGATTACATTTATCCGTTTAAAGGTGCAAAGTTTGGTGTTTGGTTTTTTGGGAATGTCTCCTGTATATATCGCGTAGAGGAGTGGAGATAGGGGGAACTCTGCGGCACTCCGGCTTCCATTTGTTTGGCATTTGAGGGCGTATTTTCAATTTCCTATTTTTTAGAAAGGCTGCGATGAAGTCTGTGAAATTTTTATTGATTTTAAGTATATAGTGTAGTTTGTAAATTAGGCCTTCGTGCCAGACTTTATTGAAAGCTTTCTGGATGTCCAGAGCGACCATACCTGTTTTGTAACCTCTCTGGAGCCCATCCAGAACCCCGTCTATCAATCTCGCAGCCTGTTGTTCACTTGAATGTTGGCTTCTGAAGCGGAATTGCTCGTCTGGTATTATATTTTTTGGAGTTATTTCCTCCCATACTCTGACGAGAAACAATTTTTTTATGATTTTTGCAAAGGAGGGAATGAGACTGATGGGCCTGCAGTTTTCGGAAAAGTTGAATTTTTTTTAGGTTTAGGAATTATAACTACAATTGCCGTTTTCTAGATGTCCGGGTAATGTTTTAATTTGAAGCATGTGTTTATTATGTCTAGTAATATTTGTAGTGTGTTGTCTGGTAGGTTTTTTATTGTTTTGTTAGTAATGTTGTCATGTCCTGGGGCTTTATTATTGTTGGTGAATTTAATTTCCTGTTTAAGCTCTTCTAATGTTACTTGTAGTATTGGTGCTAGATTTGGGTCTGCTCTAAGTCTTTTTGTCCTATTTACGAGTCTCTTAATTCGCTCTTCCCAGTCTATGTCATCTTCAGGGTCCTGGTTTAGTGCGAATTGAGATTCCAGTGTTAGTGCGAATGTTTCTGCTTTATTTTTATTAGTGTATGTCATACCGTCAAGTCCGGTGTTTTTGTTTTACGTTTGTCTTATGATCTTTTGTTAATTTTCCGTAGAGATTTATCCTCAGGTTTCAGGGAGAGAAGGTAGTTTTCCCAGCTGGAGTTTTTCAATTCATTTATTTGCCTTTAAATTGTCTTGGGAAGTCAGTTTGCGTTTCTGACGAAATTTGGGTTTAATGTGTCTTCGCTTTCCTTCCGAGTCTATTTCTCTCCCTGATTAAGGCCTTAACCTCCCTGGGAAGGGAATATGGTTTATTGTCTTGTATCGGTATGTGTATCTTTGTTCTATTGTGTCTTGTATTGTTTTTGTCAGTTGGTTTATTTTGGTTTATAATGTATGTTTGTCTTCTATGTGAGTGGCATGTATGTTAATTTTTGTTAATTTATCCTTGAAGCTTGAATAATTTATTTTCGTGAAGAAATCCTCCCTCGGGATAATCTTTTCCTGGCCAAACTGGAAGGACACTGGGGCGTGGTCTGAGCTTAAATCATGGATAACTATTGTATTTATTGTGTGTGGGTTCCCAGGGACTCCCTATTGAGGCTGGGTTATTCGAAACGTAGTCCTGGAGAACTAAACTGTCTCTATTATTAACTAAAGCGCTCCAAATTCTGTTTTTACTGTTTAAATCTCCAGTAATTAACAGAGGGGAATTATTTTCAGGTTGAGTTAGTAAGTCGAGGTCGTGTAAGGTAAGTCTTCTGTCTGGAGGTTTCTATACGGAGACTATTGTAAGAGTGTAGAGTTCCATGTTTACGTTTATTCTTGTAGTTTCTAATTCGTCGTGGTCTAATGTGTTTAGTATGTAGTGATCTATTGATTTTTTGATTCATATGGCCTTTCCCCTCCCTCTCGGTCCGGTCTATCGTCTCTGCAAATGTCGTAGTTTTTAATGTTGAATCTTATTCTTGGTCTGAAGATGGTTTCCTCCAGGAGCACGACGTCGGCTTCGTGATGCTTCGGGAAAGCTCCCAGTTCATGTTTTTTATTTACAACTGAGTTTGTGTTCCATGTTACGACATTTAGATTATTTGCTTTTCTTTTTGTTCAGTTAGCCATTATGAAGAGACTTTAAAATAGGAAATTGTTCGATTGTTTCTGCAAGTGTGGCTACTCTTTCTTTAATTTCGCTAGGAGGGAGAGTTAACATGCCTAGAAGAACTTGGTTTAATTTTTGTGTGTTAAGTGTGTTTTCTAGTGTGTCCGTTTGTGCGTTATTTTGGTTTGTTTGTTGTTGTTATTTTGCTTGAGTTTTTTGTGTGTTCCGTGTTAAAGTTTGTTTGTTTGTCTTATTAGTTTTGTGTGTTGCCTGAGCAAATGAGGTGTGAATATCTATAGGTCTGGATGGAGATTTTGGAGGGGTTGTTGTGTTGTCTTCTTTATTTTTGTTAAAGTTTTTAGGATTGCTTTTGCATTTACTGTAATTAGTGGGGTGGGGAATCACCACAATGGACACATAGAGGGGTCGTGTCTTGGTTTTTTTACATTCATTAAAGTGGTGATCCCCAGTATACCTATGGCATGGGGGATTCTTTGCATTTATGTTGGGAATGCTCGTATTTTTGGCTTTTATGGCATTGTAGTATGATTTCTTTGTTAGCGGAGTTTTGAGCTTCAATGACGACAGGTAAGTTTAGTATGTGCTTTATGTTATAAAAGTGTCTTTCTTCTTTAGGCAGAAGGATTTTAACCATAGATGAATCTTTCTCTCCTGGACCCATTTTGTTTTATAAATTTCCGTGGGATGATATCTCATGGCCTCTATTTCCTCCTTGAGATCATTTATCGGGATATTTTTGTGGATTCCCTTAATTACTATGTTTCATGTTCCTCCTCAGGGAGGAAATAGGTGTGATATTCTATTTGATGATTATCTAAATATCTAGTAATATCTTTGTGGCTTTCTGGCTCTTTTGGTGTCAATCGTATTACGAGACTACTAGTTTTTACAGAAACTATGTCAATGTTGGTGTTTTTAATATCTTTATTTATTTTAGTCCAGTTTTTAGTGTCTCGGATTACAATTGGCACAGCATTTTTTGTTTGTTTCTTTTTTTTGGTGTAATGTGTTGGATTTAATGTTTTTTCTAAATGTTTTTTAAGTTGGGGATTGAAAGAATTGGGGGTTTTTATTTTTAATTCGGGGTGGGTGGAGTCTAATGGGGTGGAAGTTGTTGCCTTTGTTAGCAATGCTGGGAATTCTATGTTTTCTTCAACTTCGTTCTCATTATCATCCTGTCTTATTTTTTGAGGTTCAACATTGCCGTTTTTTGCTGTAATAGTGTCATTTAATTTACCTACATTAGTGCTTAAGTTTTGGATAGTCACAGTTAGGTTTTGATTTGATTTTTCAATTGATCTTATTTTTTCGTTTAATGTTTTGTTTTATTAATTCAGCCATTTGCTGCTTTTGTATTTCTATTTCATTTAATTGCCTTTGGTTCTTGGTTTTTTAACTGCAATTGATATTTTTCCGTTTTAAATATTCCATTACTTGAACATAATATGCCATACCTTCATGTTTTTTTTAAGAGAACAAGATATTGAACTTTTGGATTTACATTTTCTATGTGGACTACGCAGACTCTGCCTACCTGAGTAATCCACTTCCAGTTTTGATGAGCTGTCTTCAAGTTCTGCTTTCTTGCTCATTTTGTAATTTGCTTTGTCCTCGTTGTTTTTAGGAGAGGTACAGTCCTTTTTGCTTTTGCATTTCTCGATAAAGTTTGCAAGGTCTTTATTTATTTTTTCTAAACCGTTGCCCGGCCCCCGCAGGTCGTGCGTCGCGTGTACGGTTTTATTATTATTGTCTTTTGCCGTGGAATGATTATCGGTTTTTTAATAGTATGTATTTTTGTCCTATTTGTCACTCTTTTTATCTTCACTGTACTGCGATGTTTCGCGCACAAGGCTTACACACTTTTATACGCACTACTTTCACTTTTTTGAAACGTCTGGAAGATTTTTTGGGATACCATTTGTGATCGCATACGCTCAACTCGGATGATAGCCTAAGACTAAGAATACGAGACATCGTCACACAATGCACTTTTAACATAGAACTAACTTCATTAGTAAATTCCGGCTACGCCACGTTGTGCAGAGCGTCGCATTTCATTGGTCGAAAGTTCCACGTAAATAGTTAACTTTTCACAGGCTAAAACGGCACTATTGAATCGGACGTTGAGCCGAAAACATCACAAAAACTAAATTTTTTAACAAATTAAACAACTGGAAAAACTTTTTATAGAAATTTATTAATTAATTATAATTTTTTTTTGATTGGTTGAACTTGAAATCTGAGGCGTAACCATAGTTTCGTCATAGAAAAAACTATATAAGCCGCAGGTTTTTTTACAATATCTCTGTTTTCTTTCATGTCTGCCAAAATTAGAAATCAATCAGAGCCAATAAGTTCGATCGAACATTTAAATATTAATAAATAATTTTAACTTGAGTCTTGTGAAATAAATAATTTTGCTTATGGAATAACCCATTTTGTGAAAAAAATCAATAGCCGAAAATTAAATAACTTTTGAAAAATAATTAAACTTTATTTAGCTGTTTTAAAATCTGTAACAAAATTTTGTAATAAAAATATAAACTCGTTTTTAATTGTTAATATTAAGTTTCTAAAAGGACTTTTTTTTTGGAATTGAATCCTTAATAAAAGCTGGTAAAACTCTTATTAAAAACAAAAAAAATGATAGTTTTTCAGTTAGAATTAATTACTGTGCTAATTTAAATGAAGCGCTTGGTAATTAACTTTTGTAAATTTAAATTGCTTAAATAAATTATTTGTAAAAGTCTCACAATAAATTGTGATTGACTTTAGTTATAAGTATAACATATGAGCTCATTTTTAATAAAGGGATACTTGTAAAATAATTAGATAAAAAAAATAGTAAATTGGCCAAAACTTCGGACACTAACAAACTGGAAATAGACTTTAAAACTTTGACTAATATTTTTCAAAATTTTTATTTTCCAAATAACTAAAGAATTAAAGACTGATTAAATTAATTGCCCTCAATAATTAAATAATAAAATAATAAAAGTACTCCTTGAGTTAAAAATTTCGTGCCTCTAACTTCTCAGAATATTCTTAATTTTAATAAATAAATAAAAATAAAGAAAAAACTTCTTCTGAAAATCATGTTTACTCCCTTGTATAATTTTCAGATTCAGACTTCCCGGGTGGAAATGGAGGGTCCTCAGCGGCGGGCATACCCGTCGCCTATTTAAACACGGCAACCAAAACTTTTTCCAAACCTAAAGACAATACATTAGACATAACTACAACTTCTTCTGTTATTTGAAATTTCATCAAATCCCGATGAGGGTCAAAGAGAAAAAAATGTTAAATTTAATCTTTAAGATAGGGCTAATATTAAGAATCTATACAAGAGCGATAGTTCTTGGAAAGGCTCCCTTTCTGAACAAATGGAAAAGATAAAGGAATTGCCTCGTAGGTATATTTCTGCCTCTTTCGAAACTTCAAGGTCACAGGCAGAATATTCTCACAGGGATGTATTCCCAGTATTAACGTCGAGAAACCTTAATGAAAAATTTTTCAACTTTACGAATACAAAGCAATCATCATCGGGAATGCAAAATTTAAATCGAACGAATTTTTTCTACGACAGCAGGTTATCAGAAATGCAACACCTGTTCGTGTATCTCAGAAAAAATTCGTTTTCTTCAAGAAATTTGCGCCAGTAAACGAATAAGCTATGAAAATAGCTGTTTAAAGTCACTAAAGATCCACACGGCTTCTTTAAAATCTAGAAAAAATCGCTGAAGATTAGATTTCTTCAGGATTTTTGCGCCAATAACGAATAAGCTATAAAAATAGCCGTTTAAAGGCACTAAAAATCCACAAGGATTTCTTAAAACTACTTCTTTCTTGAATTTCGGTTTAAAAACGCACGAGGGCCTACTTTTCTACAATTGTTGCTCATACTTTGTCCTTTTCTTTGTTAAGCAAGTAGTCTTGAACAAGGATAGTTGTGTATTGAAGATTTGTTCGCTCAGGTTGTCGTCTTTCTAAGCGGTTTTGTTCTCGTTGGTTCTCGGAAAATTTACCGTTTCAGGTGGCGATATTTGATTCGGGAGGAAAACCTTAGACGATCCTACACTTCTGCCTACATTTATTATATTTACTAGTAGATAACAAATAAGAAACCCCACCTTGACAGCACACGCGTGCGTTCGAAAGGTCAAGGTCACAATTTTCAAGACTAAAGATTTCCAAGGTCAAATTTCCAAATTCAGAATTTTTCAAGGTCAGGGTTTTCTAAGGCAAAATGGTTTTCAAGGTCAAAAATTTCCTCCTAGATCAGGGACATTTTATAGTCCAAATGTTTTCCAAGGTCATTGAGCTTTTAAGGTCGATGTCATAGGTGGCGGCTATATAAACGAGTTTGTTTGTCAAGATTCAACAATTCGGATGGAGCAAAGCGGCTAAGAATGGATGTTACATCAACATCATCTACAACAAATTATTCTGATGTATGTGGTATTAGTGTGCCACAAAATCAAATTTCAGCTCACCATAGGACATTATAGCATAGAAGTAATGCGTGTGTGCCAGTGTCCGAAGGTGTCCAGCTTATTGAAACCGCTTTTAAGAAACGAATTGCAACATATCGCATAAGCAGTGTCGATAAGTATAGTGACTATTCATTATTTTTTAATGAAATAAGACGCAAAGTGGTGAGTTTAGTAACGAAGCTGTTAGCAGTACATCACTCATTGAAAGTAAACATGGTAGTTTTTGGACGTTATTTTCTGCAAGCACAAGATGTTGTTTAATACAATTAATTAAATAGCGACTACAGCAAGTGATGTAGATGATGTGGTTATTAGTTTTGTTAGTTTAGAATAGGGTGCAGTATGATGTTCGGGGCAAAAGGGAAAATCTTTATGAACATTTTTGAGTTTCTCTGGATATTCCAGGTCAACTTGTAAAATATAACCTTGAGGTGACTCATCTGAAATTGCCATGACGTCAAAATTTGTGACATCGTTCACCTATTCGAATCCGCCGTAGGGCAGAGGTTCGATACCATAAAGATTGTTTATATATAAATAAATAAGGTACGTGGAAAGTTTTGAAGGGTCTTATTTCGACATATATTTGTTATTGACTTTCGAATAACAGTTAATACATACAGAAATCCCGCTCGTATACCTTACTCTATAAACATAATTTGATCAAAATCACGTAGCAACTCTAATTTGCATTGACAATATTTAAGCATGCAGTCCCATGTGTAATTTGGCGTAGTGAAATACTAGGCCGCTATGTGATGCAATACAACTGTTTCGAAAATTTTTAAAAATATGTGCGAAAAGCAATATGTCAGTTTTTAAGTATAAATCCCAGACTTTTTGTGCATGAAGATAATATTCTTCGCTCATATTTGTGTCCTCTAGTTTATTATAAAACATATCTCTTAAGGGAAGTGAAGTCTCATTTAACTTTTTTAAATCGTTAATATAATCATACCAGAATACCTCTTTGCGAGTTAAAAGATCAAATTTTGACTCGTCTAAATTACAAAATTTATTTTTTAATATTTTAAAGTTATGTTTGTCAATGGTTGATATCAATTAATTTAAAAATCGGCCTAGGAATCTATATGTATTCTTAAATTTGATATTATTTTCACCAATGTAATGAGTAAAAGAAATGAATTTTTCTTTGTTTGACATTTCTAGTCCCTTGTTTAGCTAAATCTTTTATAATAAAATGGCAATCATAGTCAGACAGATTATGAAGTACAATTGTAATAACAAATAATTTTCGAAAATTGAGGTTACACGATTGATGTGCAAATCCCCCAAATTCTGCTGTAAAATGATCGCGATTCCGTGTCGCGTTCTCTCTTTTTACAGAGTACGGCAGCTCAATATGTCGGAGGCTAGGTCCGTATCTCTTTTAGAGATAGCTGTGCTTTGCTTTGATTACCCAATAGGCGTCACCTGTTTTGCATTGTCTGTGTTACTTACCTAGTGATAAAACAGGAAAACACATAGTTTTCACAAATGATGTTAATTTAATGACTGTTAATGTATAACTCCATAATAAAACGACTATTAAAACACAGTAACAAATCCATTTTATTCCAAAAAATTATAGACATAAAAAAGAATGGTACCTACAATTTTTTTTATACCCTTTCTTGGTAACTACAGGTGTTATATAGTTTTTAAAGGGTATGTAAATAATTGGCCGCAAAACGTTCTAGAACTTGTAATTGCCAAGTGCATGGAAAGCACGAACTTGAGATATAAAACTGGACTGCTCGTGTTCCATATCTCCCTTATAAAAAAAATGACCCCACCGTGCTCCGTGCCATTAGGTGCAAATAATTGCTTTGGCAACAAAAAATTCCCTAAGTTTTTATGATATTGGTGAAAGTGTATTTTTGACATTGACTGAATACTTTTCATTTTGACAAAAATTTATTTTTGATTTTACTGTTTTATGGATTTTATCACATTTTATGTAACGTTTTACTGACAATTTCAAACAGGAATGTGAACTTTAAGGTTTTTTTTGTATTTTAAAAAATGTGATTCTTCATCGTAAGACGTGCAAATACCTCATCTGGTAAATTGGAATTTATTTAATTGGTAAGTTATAAAGCATTCAATAATAATTATATAAAATTTTACCTTAGAATCAAATTGTAAATCTAAGGGTAACAAGTTTAATCTTATGGATATGATATATGATAATTATTAAATGTTATCAATATTTTAGTTTTCTAAGAGAAAAGAATCTTCAAATTCAAGAGCTGAAGCAAATTGGTCATGATCATAATTCTTTTATACATCAGATAAGTAACTCTGTTCAGAGCATTTTTCTGGAAATTGTTTTATACAAGAAGATGAGCAAAAAGTTTGTGTTGTGCTTCTTACAAATAAACTGCCTGAAAAAAACTACGAAGCACTGTTTGATGTAAACATCTTGAAGCAACTAAACTTGGACTTAATAACATACACTGGTTCTACAAAAAAAAGTCCTGAATTAGGTGTCCATTAACCAACAACAATATCGTTTTACCATAAAGTTAATGTTCCACTGACATATAAAGCTGAATATCGAAACTGGTATGGTGTTAAAATTTAAAATAATTATACGTTTAAAAAAAATATGCCATATTAAAATAGAAATAAATGATTGCATATAATATGAAATTTTTCAATATTATTAAGGATGTTTGGAAATTACATAAATTTTACTTTTATGTATTTGTTTTGTCTAAAAATAAAATAATAACCTTTTGTTTGAATATGTTATAAATTATAAAACAAAAATTCTTGATTTTAGCTCAGATAAGAAATTTGTGTCATGAAAATTCTTTGTCAAAGTAGTGAGAAGCTGCGATTGATTACAATTTGAAAAATAGAACTCTAGGAAAGATCAATTCCAGATCCTTAAACAATTAAGTAAATTGAAAGTTTGACCTAGTGTAAAAATTAAAAGTTGCTAGTAACTCTTTATGTATATATTTAGATTAAAAATGATTGTATTAATGTAAGAATTCTCTTGTATTTACAAGCTTCTTTATATTTAAAGTGTCTTATAAATATTGTTTTGTTTACAATTAAATATAAACTGCTTTAACACTATCCCCTTTAAAGTTTATTTTTTTTTTTTATAAAAATAGTTTAGTACATAATGTTACTTTACTTCATTTAAATTAAAGTTTCGTTTTTATGAAGGAAATGTCAACATTATTATGAATGTTGATAACCCTATATAAATTCCTAACATATCAGTTCCCTAAAAGCATCGAGGAGAAAATAATTTTAACAAAGACCTAATCGAAGCTATTTTTAAATAATGAAACTATCTTACTTTGCAATAGATTATGTGGACATTTGGATACATTACATTAAACAATATACTATATTAATTCATGATATAAAATTTTTAAAAATAAATGCCTTAATACTTTTTCGTTAACTTCTTATACTCTACGTCCGAATAAGGATGTTTCTAAAACAGATATTTCAAAAAAAAAAAATTGTCTCGATTTGTTTTTGGCGCATATTTCACATTTTAGTTATTTTGCTAAATAACAGTTTTATTGTAAAAAATAAAATATGTAAACAGTCATAGAAAAAGCATTTTCATTTATTTATAAGAACTGACATTTCATGGTTGTTATCTAAAAATAATAAAATTGTTACATATTTAGGCTGTTCCAAAGAAGTTAAAAAAAATTACTTTATTGGAGTTGCTTTAAACAGAAAAATTATTATTTCTGAGGAAACTAAAAGTAGAAATTCAAGTTAAATATTGTTTTACAGAAACCATTATCCTGGGCTGTGATTCTATAAGAGTAAAGGGAAAGAGAATGTCATAATAAGGATATTCTATCTTTGTTCAGTCTGTATTAACACATAAGTATATCACTGTCCTAAAAGAGATAAAGAAAGAGAATGTCAAAAAATATGCTTACAGAATCGGAGCTCTGGTCTTTTTTATTGAATATACTCGATTAACCTGTCAAGTAAAACAAGGAAGATCGATTTATTGTTTAAGATATAGTATAGAAAGAGATAGTTATTGTCTAAACTTGTTAGTTAGAATAATAGAATTGACATTCATACACGACACATTCACGCCAATGTAAGAAACTAGCAGGGAATTCAATGTTGCCATACAAATCATTGCACCGAATGGCGACCAATAAGGGGGGGGTCAAAAATTATTTTCATGAGCAGTCCAGTTTTTAATCTCAAGTTCGTGATGGAAAGTAACCTTTATAAAGAAAGGTACCAAGATGTTTTTACATTTTATGTTATGTTTAATGTAAATATATTTATATTATGTTCTATATGCATGTAAAAAAAATCGATGTCTTGGTCCTATTCTCGAAATTAAAGTTTTCTCCTACCTTGCGTTTGCTTATTTACACGACACCTTCCACTTCCATTTATTTGATCTAGCGCTGTTATCTGGATCCTTGTTATTGATCGTGTATGAATGGAATTTTATAAGGTTAATTCGAACTCATTATCCGAATGTAAAACGAGCTCAATAGTTAAGGTCAAAATCGTTGTTGAAATACAATCAGGAAAAATAGAGCCAGAATAATCAGAAAACTTGAACAGCCGAGAAAATCAGAAAATGGAAAAAAGCAGGGAATGGAAAGAAACGAGGCCTAAGCCGAAACTGAAGAAGCCCTGAAACAAAATTGGTTACTTTTAAAACATGTTTGTAAAGATAAGGGGGCAAAATCTTACCTCATTGATTAGTGGATTATAACAAAAAATACATGGCAGTCTGCCCTTTCAGATCTAATGGTAAGATTTGTTTACTGCCTTCGACGGTTCAACCGTAAAAGAAACGAAAATGAAAATCTCTATTGCAGCCTAACATGACAAATTTTAGGGATATCTGTTCTTAATTTTTGCCAAGCTTATACTCAACCTGGAGGAGCATTTTCACATAGTTCCGAACTTACGCTGACACCAGGTAATAAATCAAATATTGACAAGCCATAGAAAATTATTAAAAAGAAAATTATGATCAAAACAGTCCAAAGTTACTAATCATGATTAAAACAAACTTCAAAAAATGTTACAAATTCCATACTGTATTCTCAACCTTAAATGATCAGACTCTACATGCCGTGCTCGTGTCAGGTATTCATCCACAACAAATGCTAGCTGAACTATACTACTGACCTTATATTTTTAATACTGAAATGGAATGTAAATAAATGAGAATTTATTAAAAAATAAAATATTTTATTACCTTCAAATTCAAACCAAATAATGTGATATATAAACTACAGCATTTTACAAACTCTGTTAAGAAGAAAGAATGATAAGTTGTGAATCAAAAACGAATTCCATGTTTACAAATTTTAAATTACAGTATAAATGATTAAAGGTAATCAAGTAAAAATATAAAAATTATATTACTAAAGAACATGTAGCATTGATGCAAACTGGTAAATTTAAATGCTATATCGGAATTGACAGTGTGTTGCATCATATGAGTTAGCATTTGATGTTACAGGGACTATGGATTTTATTTTTAAATTAATTTAATTTAATTAATAAATTTTGATGCACCTATCATTTCACTTATAAACCAGTTCACACAAGGATTTCCACGAAAACTGTTGAAACTCGATAATGAATCATCGTAAGCACATTTAAGATAATACTCACAACTCTTAAGTCATATGTTTTTGTTATTTGCGTGTTTCATTTATCACATAATCATCAACTGACTTTAGCTGGCTCTCAAAATCTGCGTAAATTACAAAAGGAGCTGTATGCTTATAAATATAATTTCTGAATTGAATGTATTCGTACTTAGGAAAGGTCATTTTGTATTCACTTAATTTAGAACATTGTTTTTCATGGTCTTTTAATTTTTGATTAGTTTGAAAATAATTTAAACATCTATCACAAATACATGCTTTCATTTTATGTTTAGTGAGTTGATTGATAGTAATCGAGATAGGTTTTTAATACAGCAATAATAATATTCAGAGGCGGATTAAATGTCGAGAGCGCCCTAGGCAAGCACATCATCGGCCCCCTCTAGCGGCCAAGTGTTATAAATTTAAACTAGTACTTATATAATAATTAGCTGCGCCCCGTAGTTTCACTCGCGTGATGCCCCATCCCGTGGAAATTTCGAGATAAAATGTGTAAATCCGGATCTCCAGCTATCTACATACCAAGTTTCATCACAATCGGTTCAGTAGTTTTTGCACGAAAAAGTAACACATATACACACACACACGTATGCACTTTCACAGTTATAATATTTACTACGGTAAGTACCCGTGTCTTTAAGCGTGAATGAAATATATGCTGAGAGTGCAGAATGCAAGAGGGACAGAATGAACATGGAAATCCATGATGCCTATCTGGTAAACAGATCTGACTGTGTATGTGTGTTGACAGATTATGGTGTGTTATCATATCATTATCAATATTTATGTAAAAGTTTAAAAGAAATTATTAATATTTGGTAAATAGTAAAATTAAAATTAATTTAAAAATTGGTAAGAAGGTACTAATCACATTCAGTGAGAATTGTTAAAAAAATTAAAAAAAATAAAATTAGAAATTTCTGCGTCTTCATTTTTGTCTTGCGAAATTGTCAGTAACATCGTCATAGTTTAAAGATATCAATAACTTTGATTCAATATTAAGTATTGCTAACGAATTTAATCTCTTATCTGCCATGGTTGAGAGAAGATAATTTTTCACTCTCTTTAGACAGGAAAAACTCCGTTCACCACTGCAATTGCTGACTGCCTTCGATACGCACATTCTTAAGGATATGTCATTGTTTCGGTAAATTGTTTCGAGTTGTTTATTTCTTTAAATCTGCAAAATCGAATTGGTTGGGGCAGTTCTCCGTCTCGAGCTATCGTTGTTAATAAGACCGTAGATGGATCATTCATCAACAAAGTACTTTTCTAAATCACCAGAATACTTGCTCTATTTTGAACTTTTTCAGTGTTCAAATTGATCAAATTGCTGAAAAACAAAAATTTACTGTATAAATTGCTGTACGCATATCGTCTCTTTGAAAGTTCAACAACAAGTCTGTCTATAATTACTAGATATACTATCACTCTGAAAGTTTCCCGACCAGATACCGAAGAAGTAATATCTTCGGCAGTTTCATCTGCTGTGAGCTTTCTCTTCCGTATCCTTTTTGTGTCTTTTTCATATTCTTTGACTAATGAGAGTTCCAAGGCTTGCTGTTCATATTTATAAAAATTTTCCTTTTCTCCAGAAATTATGTGAATTAGACTGCCATACATTTGAATAACTGTACAAATGTCAATATCAATGGACTGTAATGTTTTGTTGGTCTTGTTCATATGGACCATGATAAAAGCCCAAAACATGATCATGAAAGCAGTTTCGAGTCGTTCTAATTTCAATCTTATGCCTTTAGTTTGACATACAACACAACGTTTTTGCTCAGGATTGCTCTCGATAGCAATCAAAGCATCGTGAATTTCTGGAAATGACTCTTTCAACCTTTTTCAAGCAATTGCTCGAGCTGACCAGCGTGTGTCAGATGGATTTTTGGCAGTAGTTTTTTTTTGATCATTACCTAGAAATATTTGTGCTTGTAGACTTTCTCATCTTTGAGTTGAAGCTGTAAAAAATGTGTAAATTTCTCGAAGGGGACCAAAGAAAAACCAAAAAGATTCTTGAGCGCATTCGGCGGTATATTCACTCACTAGGTTAAGCGAATGTGTGGAGCAGGGTATATATTCTGCAAGGGGACATAGTTCTTTTGTTTTGGCCTGTAATCCATTGTAAATGCCTGACGTATTTGCGGCATTATCATACGACTGGCCTCTACAGTCTAATATATTAATTTCAAACATGTCTAATGTTTTAATAATATCATCTGCTATGTCTTGTGATTTCTGACCAACTTTTGCGATAAACTTAAGAAAACGTTCAACGGGCATACTCTTGGCTTGAATATATCGGATCACGAAAGTTAATTGGTCAATGTGGGAAATATCCGATGTTGAATCCACTATTATCGAATAATATTTTGATATCTTGATTTCATCTCTTATTTGTATTAAAATTTTGTTTTCCATCAATTGAATAAATTCGTCACATATTGTAGAACTTAAGTAATTGGTACATCCCTTCCTCTTGCCGCCATATTGATCAATTTGAGTTCTAGCGTCATTAAGTAATTCCCGTTATGAAGAGAGCCAAGTTTTTCGTCATATCCTCTAAAAGGTAAACCTCGCGACGCTAAAGACTTCACAGTCGCAACACTCGTTTCAAAACTTTACCCCAATAAGTCAGCTCTTCTAGAAATTGAACGGCAAGCTCATGATCGATACGACCGACAATGTTTAATCTACGTTGCATGGTTAAAACACATGTTTTCGTGGCTTTCTAATCTAATCGATGCGTTCTTCCAATTATTAGAAACCAACGTATTGTTTTCCAAAACTAGTTCAATCACCGAATAATAAACCACAATAAACTTTTCCTGCGCTTAGAGAGTAAATAAGCCATTTCCTTGGACGTTTTTCTCTATTTGATAACTTTCGTTCCAACGTTGTTTTCGTAAAAAAAAAACGTGAGATTTTATCTTCATACATTCTTTTACCCAATGAAAAATCTGCGTTTATATTTTGATTAAAGCCATTCAGGCAATATATTCTTGTGTTTCGTTATTGATATCCTATTTAACTGGGTCACAATCCACGATAACCAGTCTATTTTGCGACTACCTCCTGACTTCTACTACTGACGGAGTAGGCGGTTTGGGCACCGACAAATTTAGTGGTTGTTTAGAACTCGTAGAAATTGCGTATTGAATAGGGTTGGTAGCAGAAGCACTGTGAATTGCGTTGGAAAATTTTGAATCATCACTTTTTCATTGTGAAAAGAATGTCTCAATATGTTTCGTATGCTTTATTACCCTTTGATATTTTTCTTGTTTTTCCTTAGTCTTCTTTTTATATGCTGCACCACTAGATTTTTTCTTCAATTCACTCATTATTCATTTCACCAGAAAATGTATCTTTTAAATACCTATCGAATTGTATAAAGACTGTTCTATAGCTAAGTCTTCGCGTTTTCACAGAAGATGCCAAATAATCGTTTTCTGCACCATTTTGTGTTTTTTTGAATAGATGTTTTAATGTATCTGGTTGCCTATGAATTTTAGAAATGACAGGTAATTTTCAACTATAAGAATAATAATCAGGAATATCTTTACAAATGTTCAAAAACTTGGAACACAATTTATAGTCCTGCAACAGGCTATAACATAATGGTAATAACATATTGACGATAGCACAAAACAGAAGCAAAATATTTATAGTAGATGTTCGAAATGTCGACCATCCATTTCCAAACACTTCCATATTATTTTTTCGAAACCACTGTTAACTCTGGGCAACATTTGCGGGATTACAGTTGGAAAAGCGTTTCTTATGCGTATTTTCATATCTTATGGTGTTGTCGGGGGCGCATTGTAGACAATTGCTTTTATGTACCATAAAAAGAAATATAGTGGAGTTATGTCCGGAGATCTCTGGGGCCAATTTAGAAATCCGTATCTCCCAGTCCACCTGTTTCGAAAGTTAACATTTAAAAATTACCGAATCTCGTGATGATAATGAGGCGGCGCCACATAGTTGTTCAAATATTTAAAACGACATCTTCTAATAACACTGGAAGTTGGTGTAAAAGAAAATCGCGAAAAATTAAATTATTTAAAGGTCCTTCAAAAAAGTAGAGTCCAATTAAGTATGGACCCAGTGTTGCTCTCCATACATTAACCGATCACCTATTCTGGTTTCTCGTAACTCTGCATTCATGCGTATTTGAATCAGAATAGTAATGGAAGTTGTGTCTATTCACGAAACGATTGTTATGAAAATTCATCACTAAACAACACATTATCAAAAAAGTGTTAATTTTCTGCAACTTTATTTAACACCCACGAGCAGAGTTCAGTTCGGTTGTCAAAATCATTTCCGTGAAGCTCTTGACAAAGCTGGATTCTATAAGGATGAAATCTGTATTTATTAAGAATCCTTTATACACTTGCTTGGTTAATGTTATATTTTCGGATATATGATTCTGATTAATATTCGGGTTTTTGATCACTAAACCAAGTACAATAAAAACATTTTCTTCATCCTCGGTGACAGGGGCGGATCTAGCCTCTCTCTTTGGGGGGCGGGGGGCGGTGATATCACAAAAGTATAGCATGGCAAGCGAAAACAATTTGTCGATGGGGGGGGGGGGGGGCACCGAAAACATTCCCATTTCTAGTGTGAAAGGCAGGGTCGTGTCTATTTTTCTGAATTTGAGGCTCTTGCAGAAGGGAGGGATGCCAGCAACATACACATTCCAAGTATAAGAGGAAGAATCGGGTCTATGTTCCTGAACTCAAAACTCTTGGGGGCGGCTATCTAAAAAAAAACAAGTTGTCAACGGGAGAGGGGGGAGTATCAGCAGCATACACATTCCTAATATAAAAGGCAAAATCGATTCTATTTTCCTGAACTCTGAGCTCTTGAGAGGGAGGGCGATCACTAGTATACACATTCCTATACTCTATTCAAGAACCAGAGTAATAAAACTGTTACCGAAACCTTCAACGTGCTTGCTCTAGTGCTACAGGTAACTGAGGACTGCCGTAAATCTAATTATATTTAAATATTATAAGCTTTTATAAATTTACAGCAACAATAAAATTTCTGATGGTTCAATTTAATTTCTGTCAGTGAGCAAAGAACACCTTACAGTGTGTCCTTAGTGATTTACTTTGTTTGTGCTTGTTTTGATATATTATTTGAGATTAGTAAGATACCCAAAAGGTATGGCTTCCACCTCTATAGTTATTCCAAAATCGTTAAACCAAGGCATTTTTTCCTCAACGAAAAACTTATTGCGATGAATGTTTATGATGCCTTAAGATATCAATATCTAGATAATAATGTTAAAAGCTCTGTTGAGATATGTTCCAATATGACAGGAGTTGGAAAATCTACTATGTACCGAATACCGAAGGAGAAAAAAACGACTGGAATTGTTAGTGCTCCCAAGCCACATTCGATCACAGGCACACGAAAAACCTCGTTGGAAGAAGAGATGAAACTGCAATAAAAGGAGTTGTACATACATTTTATTATGAGAAGCAGATCCCAACCGTTGACAAAATTCTAACTAAAATCAATGAAGATCGGGATTTATCTGAAATTAAAAGAACTGAGCTCTGGAAATTGCTCAGACAACTTAATTGTTGTTGGGAAAAAACAGATAGGAAATCTGTTCTTATAGATCGTCCGGAAACTGTCCGTTTGAGAAGGAACTATCTCACTCAAGTAAAAGGTAGAGTTGCTAGAAATAACAGACATTACAAAACTAGTAATTTAACTGAACTTTTGACAGATTTTTTTGAATAAAGTTACTGCGGAAAATTGGGAAAAATCCATATAATAGAGCAAAATTTGAAAACTGGATCTCATGATCAGTGAGATAGAGGAACCAATTATAATTAATTTGAGAGAAGATAACTTCACTGACTTTGATTACGAATTAGATACGTAATGTTTACCAGTGTAAACACAATTTATTATTTAAATTTTTGTTGTATTTTATTGTTTAATGTTGTTGGTTTTTTATATATTTTTATTTTAGTGTGTCCCACTCTTTAATTTTATATATATTTAATTCCAATTAGCCGTAAGTTTTTATTATTTTATTATTGTAATTGTGTCTTTTTCTTAAGAATTAACATATTTATTTTATTTTTTTGGGGCTATCGAATTTCCATATAATAAAGTAAATTAAATTAAAATATCAGTACAATAGAAATAAAAATAAGTACGTCTATTTTTAGCTCTAACATATAAAAACTAATTACATTTGAATCCCTTTTTAGTGTTTAAGTGTAATTCTGCAGATGATTTAAGAAATAAATAATCTGAAACGTCAAATGTCCTAAAAATGTTTTTAATTAATAATAAAATGACCGATAGCCCCAAAAAATTTTCATAATATATGGACAAATTTATTTTTTTATATATGTTTAACTTCTTGTATTTTTAAAAATGGGTATTTTGTAAGTATTTAAATTATAACTTAGACTTTTTTGAAAGAATAAGGTTACGTTGTAGTCTGAATGTACCTAAAACAGTTTTTATGCCTAAATTAAAAATAATAAAAGTACATTTGTGATTTGTGTTAAATACGTTAAAATTATCTATGTTTTGTAATGTATGTGAATTATTAAGAAATCATAAGAAATAAAATAATATTATAAAAACTTTTAATTTTAAGTTTATTACCGAAATAATATTCTATGCCATAAATACTTAGTGATAAAATAAACCTCCTTCCGACGTCTATGACGTCTTTTTAACACTTCACACTTTCAAATATCTATTGTTATCCAACCCAAATAGTCCATGATTTGACCTGTATTTTTGAGTATAAAATTTCTAATCCATTCCTATGAAAAATATATGTGTCTTAACAGATTTTGTCAAAGACGCAGGACCAAAAAACACAGGTAGTTTCCGAAGAAAAAAACGGTAAAAAATGATTTATTACTCTCTTTAATTCTTGAATAAATTATAGTATAAGAGGCACAATCGGGTCTGTTTTTCTGAACTCAAAGTACTAGGGGGGGGGGCGATCGCCCCCCCCCTTGGATCCACGCCTGCTCGGTGACAGGTTTTCTTATGATAGGTTTTTTATAACTGACACTTCCACTTTCCTGAAACTCACAAAAAACGGCTGGTTTAGAATGGTTTCTTTCAGGAAACCTTTGAGCATAGACTCGAGAAGCCAACGAACAATTTTGATGACATTCTCCAAGGATAAAAATCATATCAATACGCTATTCCTTATATTCTCTAAAAATGCGAACACTTGGCTATAGGTATTTAAAAGGTACATTTTCTGATAAGATAAAAAGTATAGCGTTCTATTTAAATTAATCAAATTATAGTCACTTAAAGTTCTTATTTGATTAGTTTTAATTTTTGAACATCCTGTATAATAAAGCAAGTTTATTATAATTGGGATTTAAAATATGACTTATTGTTACACTTCACTGTAAATTTCGAGAACATAACTGAAATACTTCTTAAGTATTTGAAACATAAAAATTAGATTAGATTTTGTCAAAATTCAAAATATTTAAAAACCCTTAAGGTTTAGTTAATATAAACCTCATTAAAATAGGCACTTATTTTGATTGGATAATCCAAAAATGCAATAAAGGGATTCCATTTAAAAAAACACAACTTTGATTCTTTCAGAGCTTTTGGGACACCCTGTATAATATGAAAATAATTTTTAAGATTAACTATATTAGACCCCTATATATCCTTTTTGAAAGTCACGTATTTTATTATATATATATATATATATATATATATATATATATATATATATATATATATATATATATATATATATATTGTTGTGAATACACGCTTATTTTACAACAAAATATTAAATATCAGATTTAATATTGCCCCAAAACTCCCTAAATAAAATAATCTGAATAATACGGCAGACAGTGCTAAAACTACAATTCTGGCGAGACGGGGAAATCCAGAGAATAAACGGCACGGCGGCAGTTTGATTCGGTGCTTCCCCTAATTCCGAATGCGACGTCACCACTGCTATAAAAGCGAGAAGACAGCGGCGTAATTAAGGACATTACGAGTTGCTCTTTTCGAGTAAACTTGTCCTTTTTCCGATCGAGCTTAGCTCTCGGGGGCCACGTTGACTGTTCTATTTTTTAGGCAGCTCGTGGTTCTTAAAGTGGGTTGTCTTTGACAACAAAATTCTACAGACAATACAGATCCTGCACGTATCTAAATTCCTGATATTGACACCGTCGATAAAAAGACGAGGTCAGCGGCGCGTACGAGTTACTGAACCGACGCGTCCTGACTTTTAAATATTACTACCAGAACGTGACTAAGTGGAGAGAACCTGATATTGACACTGCGACTAATAGTCAACTTTGTGTTGGCTATAAAGTTATGAATACCGATCTTGACAAAACCCGAACGTGACAGTGGAGAGAGAAAATAATCCCGAACTTGACTTGCGGAAACAGTACTGGAAAAAAAAAGTGAATGAAAAGTTAACCAAGAGTCAAGGACGAGTGTTACTTGATAACCTCTTCCTAATTGGCTCATTCCTTGGAAGTGTTCTTTTGAGAAAATAAAATTTAATTAATTTTCGTTATCTCTTGAGCTTCACTCATTCCCATTCTATCCCGGTGAGCGAGAAGAAAGGTGAGGCGGCTAGAGTTTTTATTCTAGTCGGGAGGTTTGGCGGGACTTCACCAACAACCCCTGATTTGTGTTAAAACTTAGGTTTTATACAAATAATTTATAATGCAAAAAAAAAAATTCTTAAATAAAATTAATCCCGACGGAGACGAACTTCCACGTTTCTTGAAGGGTAAAATTAATCCAATATACCCGGTAAATAGGTCTATATTCTCGGAGATGGGTACAAAAATACCGAAAAATGGCGAGATGCATTGACGTATCGTTAAAATTGCGAAAGGTAGTTGAAAGAGACCCTTGGAGAAAGTTAACAAAAAAATCGGTAAAGTAAATTCATAATAAAAAAAAAAACTCATCATCCGTTAATACGACAATATATATATATATATATATATATATATATATATATATATATATATATATATATATATATATATATATATATATATATATATATATATATATATATATTCCTATACGGCAATTATGAGGCCCATACTATATCCAAGCGGTTTGTCTCAAGCCCGATTTGACACTATCGGGCCCGCTCCCGGGCTCGAGATGGTATCGCCCTGTATACCGACTTCAGACGATTAAAAATGCTCTAAAACGTCTATTGGCCAATTTTTGTATGGGCCTGAAAATGACCGTTTAGGCCTGCACTTAATACAAATTAGTTCCGTGTATCACCATATAGAGGGCGCTTTTATATACACGTTGGCGTGTTTATTTTATTTGACCAAATTATACACTATTAAGCCCAAAAAATGGCAACACTGTTGGGCTCGAGAAGGGTAGTAAAAGTAATCCGATTTATTACCGTAATAAATATTCGTATTTTTAATTTTAGTTCTCTACGTTAAATGTAAAGAAGGTGATAGAAATTGAATTTTCAGCTAAAAAGAATACTTTGATTATGTAAAACCGTCTTAACCAAGAAAATTCCATTATATTAGTATCTATGTGGTAAATGGAATTTTTTTATATTGCATATAAGGGGGGTCAGGGAGCGGGGGAAGGGGGGGAGCATTTTTTTACTTTTGTTAACAAATGGGACGGAAGAGGGGAGAAGAAGAGATATGACTCTTACGTAAGATAAAAATATTACAAAATATAAGGGAAATTAAAAATATTTTTGTAGTTTACAGGTCAAAAATATTAAATTGTTTGTATTTTGCAGCGCCCATATTTAAGTTAAGCCAAGTGTGATCAAGTAATTTTTTATTAAGTTAATATTTTTCAATGCGATTCAATTAGAATATTTTAATTCTTTTTAAAAAAAGTAATTTTTTATGACATTAAGCCGGGTACACACACCTTAATATTCCCAAATTATGCCATATATGTCCAGAAACTCGGCCGACATCGCTAGAGATAATTTTTAATTTTAACAAGTCTTTGTATACAGGGTGGACGGTAATAAATGGGCCATGGATTAATCCTAGATTTCAGATGTAAAAATAATAGGATTTTGCTTAATAATGCGTGGGTAAATCTTCCTCGTTAAAGATATACAGGGTGTTAAAGTTTAGAATTTTAAATTATTATTTCTGTATAATTTTTACAGTTTTGGGTGTATTATCTTAAAAATTTATATACGGAAGTTTTTTTGGTACGAGAAATACAAATACATAATCAATTTTTTTGTTGCAAGTAGAGGACGCTGCGTGCGATATTATCCTTATGTTTGGAATGTAATAACTTTTTTGTAAATTAACGTTTTGGCTAAAGCAATAAAAATTATTATTCTTCTACCATATTTATTTAAAAAAGGTATTCTTCATTTATGACGCTAAACCATTACAATTCCGAGACTTCTCGACTTTTAAGTTTCATTGCGTACCAATCAAAATTCGCGGCATCTAACAACTTTGAACTTTTTCGAAGGAGGCTGCAAAATAAATATTAGGTGTTTAAACATAATTTGACATATCTGCCAGTTAACTAAAATACTAAAGTTTAAGAGCGTTTTTTTTGTTAGGATTCGTGTTAATTATTAATTATGCCAAGGCATAACGAATTTTTTAACAGTGAAATGAGAGATATGGTATGTGTTTACGCTCAATCAAATTTTAATAGCAAAGCAGCTTTACAAAGTATGCAGAATTATATCGAAATAGAGTTCAGCCGAATCATAAAATTTTTCAGAGGTTGTATAAACAGATTAGGTGAATTTGCATCATGTTGGAGGAATGATCCATGCATATTTTCGCGCACGTCGCTATTTGAGTTTATTAGATGTCAAATAGAGCAGTGACGACGGCAAAGATCATGAAAAATAAAAATATTCTTGATATAACAAAGAAAATTAGGTGTTTAAGATATATTAAAATAACTGTTAATAGTATTTTAAATTTATGGGATGATCTCATAAAAAATTAAATTTGATTATATTTTTACAAGGAGACTAAATCAAGCTTGCCTGGAAAACTTTTTCGGATCGATACAACAAAATAACAACTGCGTTAATCGTACACCTATTCAATACCATAGGGCCTTTAAAAATTAATGTTTTAATATTTATTTTATTTTGGTACAGTACTGTGAGGCAGATTTTGGGCCAATTTTGTCAAAATTAAATCAGAGATATTCAGAAAATCTAGTTACTGTGACCCCTAAACAGACGATTCAGAAAATAAATCCTGATTAAACAAGTGATATTTTGCAAAGAAACTTTATGAGATATGTATGCGGCTATCTATTAAAAAAATGTCATGGTATTCATAGTTGCGATGTGTGCCTACAATGTTCAAACTCATATCAGGAGTTAGATGATTCTTCTCGGTTTATTTATTTTTAAGCATAACAGAATTATCAAGACAACATGTTCGGAAAGTTACATAATCCTCATTGGAATTTTGTCAATTTAATTGCCAAAGTTGAAATAATTTTCAACAAAATTTTGAAAGTTTTATTTTAAAACCAAACGTTTGTGTTAGTTTCTTTGAGCTTTGCAATACATTACCGTATAGTCACTCCTGTCCAAATTTTCCAAAAGAGTATGTAATGAAATTGTATCTAAGAGTAAGGCTCTATTATACATTACAATACATAAACAGAAATTTTAAATATATCAATAAAAATAAACTGATTATAATAAACCAATAACAAAAAAATGTGATATAACAAAACTAAATTTAAATTACTTCATAAATTTTAAAACCTTTGTTTTTTTTGTGGAAATGTTTTTAATTATTAGATTATAAATTAACAGTTTTCCGGTGTCAAAATTTTAATTACCTGTATAATTTTAATACATCAAATAAATATTTTCTATAGAAGAATAAAGAAAATATTTTATGTTTTTTGTTAAATATCGTGTAACTTTGAGTTTATTGCATTTAAAATGTATGTTAAAAACAATATAGGATGATAGATTCACTTCTTTTTTACTGACATGTACCTATTTATTTTGACATCAGGACATACATACATAAATGAGCATTAATACAAAGACTTAAAATTTTGGAAAATTTAATTGTATAATCTGACTTTTAAACCCACAATTATAATTTTTTTTTACGTATGTACCTAAACATAAGCGAATATAAGAACTATATAAAATATTACCTTTTAAGATTGTAATTATTTGTTTATTGTTTAATTTCTCTATTTAAAAATTAATAATACGGTCTTGTGAAATACAATCACGATTATATTGTAACACAGTTGCCTTACATACCATCTTGTAATATGGGTTTTTGTTGTCCCCAGCAAATAATTTTTAACATAAAATCTGTTAGTACGGTTCTGCAGAAAACAATTTTGTAAAATGTAAACCCTCACTTTTAAACGCAAATGGCGTCCTTAACGTCAAATTTTCTGAACAGAGATCAAAGGCACCGCCAATGAGTTACCCAGCTGTATAAGCTGTGTCATCATGTTGGAAATCCCAAAAGAAGTACGGTTGAAGAAGAAGAAGATATTTTGATTCGGGTCAGATAAAATCCACATCTTAGTTCAAGACATTTAGTAAATGCCACTGGGGTAAATAAAACGTCAATCTTAAATATTTTACATAATGAGAATTTGTATTCTTACCATTTTAATAAAGTACAGAATGTATTACCACACGACTTGTCAGTTTGAATACAATTTTGTCGCTTTATGATTGACAAACAAGCAGAGGATCCATTATTTTTAAACAAAATTTTATTTACCGATAAAACTACATTTACTCAACGTGGCATATTTAATTGGCGAAATAATCATGCTTGGGAGCTTGAAAAACCCCATTTAGTAAGGAAGGGTCGTTTCCAACATAAGTTTTCTATCAACATTTGGTGCAGTTTTATAGACGATTTTATCGTAGGACCATTTGAACAACCTTCAAGGCTTGACGGAAAGTAGAGTATTTAAATTTTTTAAAAAACGATTTTTGCTTGAAGACGTAACGTTGAACTTAAGACAAAGCATGTGGTCCATGCATGACGATGCGCCGCCCTATTATCCTTTGGCAGTTCGCAACTTTTTAAATGACCATTTTCTACATCGATGGATTGGCCGTGGAAGCAAAGTTAAGTGGCCTCCCTGCAGCCCTGATATAAACCCCTAGATTTTTACTTATGGGGCCATTTCAAATCAAAAGTATTCAAAGATGAAATTCGAACACAACAAGAACTCTCGATTTTACATTCCGGCGACATATTGAAAAATGCTGACAGAATTCTGTTTAATGTAAGACGTTACTTCAACAAGGGAACAAGGAATGTATCGAAGTTAATGGTTCTCATTTTGCGCATTTGTTAAAATAAAACCTAAGTAAATGCATATAAATATGATATTTAATTTTTTTTTAAACCTAGGTTTAAGGGTAATGTATTTGCTCATAAATTAATTATTTTACGGCTTTTATACTAATCTGGTTTCTTTTCTTTTCCAAAAAATTTATTGGATCTCAAACATAAGGATGATACCGTACGCAGTGCCCTTTACTCGCAATAACCAAATTGATTATGGATTCGTATTTCTCGCACCAAAAACCCCTGTATACCAATTTTTAAGATAATAGACCCAAAACTGTGCAAATTATTTAGAAATATTAATTTAAAATTTTAAACTTTAACACCCTGTATCTCTTTAACGAGGAAGATTTGCTCACGCATTATTAAACAAAATTCTATCATTTTTACATCTGAAATCTAGGGTTAACCCATGGTCCATTCATTACCGACCACCCTGTATACATATCCTAAACTTAGAGTGTAATTAGCGTGTAAAAGTTTTAAGAAAAAAATACTTTTCTGTAGTAACTTAAGTATCCCCTGGATATTTTTAAGCAATTTGGTAAATACTTTTTATATATCTAGGGATATTTTCCAATGTTTTACATTTTTTTTTATTTGAACCATGTAACGTCCGTGCGGAACTTGCACTAAACATTTTCATACCGATTACCGCAGTTAGATTTCAGCAATTTTAGAATCTTAGCAAAATTAGAAACGGACGTCACTGGTTAAGGGAAGCAAAAAATGATTTTTTAAATGTTTTATACATGAGAAAAACTATTTAAATAAATAACAAACTTTTTCATATAAATGATTATTTATTAGCAACATTTCACAGTTTTACCTTTTTCGGTATGCATTGTATACAAACGCTTTTATTTTTATCCATGTTGAGTCTTTAAATTTTGATTTATTGTTCTTGATAAATTTTTCTACATCATCTTTTTTGGGCGGTATTTTATTTTTTATGTAATTTTTGAAATATTCTCTCATTAATTTTTTTGTTCACTACTGTATCTTGGTCGTTTTATCTTATGTCGCAATGAAGTATCTGAAAAGTGTTATATTATGGGTAACAGATATATTTTACTAAGTTATATATTACAATTTTTTTTTGTTATAATAAAAAAGATGAGAGCATAGATAACGTGGAGTTAAATCACTCGGACTTGCATTGTTTATATTTTAACATTATGTACAACGTTTTGGTTTCAGTATCTCTACCCGTTCTCAAGTGCGATTAGTTTGCGAAATGGTTAGATATTGACTAACTGAAACATTGAGCATAGTACTAAAATAAAGATAATGCAAGTTCGAGAAGATGAGTTTAAAAAAGGTAAGGTTAAATTCGTAATTTAGATAGATCATTTATGATATATCATTTTTTACTTTAAAAAAGTAATAGCTACCATCCTTTTTATAGATATTATTGTATGAATTAAACAATTTGGCAAAGCAAAAAATAAAGGTTCAGTTAAGTATTTTACTGATCCATATTTGATTACTTTTTGATCTAGATCACCAGGATCATATTTTCCCATTTAAAAAATTATCTAAAGTACTTTTGATTGATTGTGAACAATAATTTGTTTTTAAAATATTTTAATAAAACAAATTCTGTACAGAATCTAAAAAAGTAAAAATTTAGAGCAATTGGTACAACTTTTTGCTAATTTGTAGAAATATATATAATAAATGCTAACCAGGTTTTGATAAACATTCAATTCCAGTGCTTTCCTCATCTGTATCAGATTCGAATTTTAATGGTAAATTGTTTTGTTCTGACATATTTTTTTTGTCTAGACTCATTAGTTTTGATTCTGATTCTATTGGAAAATCGCTACTCATTTTTTTCTTAAGATTTTTTGTTGTAGTAATGGCAATTCTTTCATCTTCTGAATCGGAACTTAAACTTTCTTGGCCTAAGTCCATTTCTGACAAGTTTTGATCTTTGTTAATTTTGCCACTGTTAATAGCCAACAAAAGTTTGGAAACTTTAGCAGTTTGAAATACATCTTGAGGTAACCTAATTTATAGAAAAAAGTAGGTAGTATTAGTTATAAATTAATCGAGCCATCTCAATATTTATTTGATTTTTTTGTTTTATACTTACGTATAAAAAGACTTACCTATAAAAGGTTTCATGCGTTTTCTTGGTATGTCCCATAAATGCAGCAAATTGTTCTTTATCTGTTTCAGAAATATTAAGTACCTGTAAAACAGTGGCGATATGTTTTCGAAGTCTTGTTGAAGTAAAAAGTTTTGTATTACTAACACCTGATTGTCTTGCTAACTTTTGTAAAACATGATAACCACTTAGAGGTTTGTCTTGTGTGGAAGGATTGGCAAATATGTATTCATTGGTACTTGGTACGCATTCTTGCCTGTACTTAAGAATAGTTTCCATGTAGATTTGTATCTTTTCTGGGAAC
This sequence comes from Diaprepes abbreviatus, assembly GCA_034092305.1. Classification (NCBI taxonomy): domain Eukaryota; kingdom Metazoa; phylum Arthropoda; class Insecta; order Coleoptera; family Curculionidae; genus Diaprepes; species Diaprepes abbreviatus. The sequence continues at coordinate 1,008,719 of JASJET010000261.1, read as the reverse complement.
AAAATTGCCACAGCTTTGGTGCCTTTACCCCCGGTTACCACTCTTTTAAAACTTTTCGACAATATTTTTTCAGATTCTGTTAATGATATTAAAAATTCTTGCGTACTTTCATATGTGTCGTTTCTTTTATATTCTTGAAGAGTTAAATATTGTACCTCGCCTACTCGCTTCCTATTTAATAGTATTGTGAACGACAATAGGTTTTCTAATAATTTTCGATAGTTTTCTTTTATATTTAAGCCATTGTTTAGATTTTCCGAAGAGATTCCAGCTTCTTTTACCAAATAATTTTGAAATTTTATTACATCAGCAGTAAGTGGAAGTATTTTTGGTTTTTCCCAATTTTGTTCTTTAAGATTTTTTAGGGCTAAACTTCCAATCTCTGTATTCCAGTGATTCTCTACAAGGCTTTTAAATCTTTTAATTAATTTTATTTTTTCATCATAATTAGGGCACGGTAAAAATGAACTTTTCTTTATAAGCATTTTCGTAGCTGTATTGGAAACTCTTTTTAGATTGGTTCCCATATGCAAGGCTAGGCTAGAAGATTTAAAGCTCTTATTTTCGGCATTGTATCCTGTTATCTCTTTCGTAGACGCAACTACATTATCAAACAATTCCGGTTCCAGCACATCTAAAAAAGTTTTAATACCGGTTGATTTTTGTAGACTTAACAAAAGTCTGCCTAACTCTCTCATTTTATTAGAAATAAGTTTATTAATTTGTTGTCTCTTATGCCTTTTAAGTTCATCTTCGGCATAACTGCAAATAAGAACATCACCAATAGCTATTTTCGATATTTCATCACTTCTCATTATTTTTAGAACCTCATCTTTTAAACGAAGAGAATCATAAAATTTAGAATTCTTGGAACGAATGAGTGCTAATTGAGCTTCAGATACATGATAGGTGGGATATTTTGAAATTGTCTTTGGTCGCAAGTAACATTTTCTTCGATGTCTTCTCAAAGACGTTTTCTTAAAATAACCTAGACAATCAGGACAAGGTAAGTATTCATCGTTCGGTAAATTAACATCGGATTCCGAGGATGGCAATTTTGGACGCCTAGCTGGACATATAACATTCTTTTGGTCTGCTATTACAAAATTTCCTTGATTTCGCAAAGTAATTATTATCACTAGTCGTTTCGGATCTTTGGGAGCTAAACAAAGTAGTTCTTTAACGGCGCCTTCTTGGTTATGATTTCTAGATAAATGACGTGGGAAATGAGTTACTTCACAGTAACAATAAGGACAAACAGTCCTTTTTTTCCAAGTTCGTGAAGTATCAACGTGTTGTACCTTTACAGGAGTCTAAAAAAATATACGTTACATATTATAATATGCTATAACTATTTAATTCGTATTTCTTACATTCACCAGTTTTCCAAAATTGACTATAGTTTTGTCGATATTTTTATTTAAATGTCCTGAACTCGTTGGTTTATTTGTTGGGCTTTTAGATCTGCTGGGGATATGCCCGAAAATAGTATGTTTGGAATTGTCATACTTTTCATTCTCCTAAAATATTAGTATGTGGTAAAATCTTTTAAAACTGGAATAAAATAAGTTAGAAAGTTCATATTAGACCTTAGCAAAAAAATTACAAGAAATTCAGAATTTTGTTGACATAAATAATTAACATCTTTTAGCTTAGTTATTTAAACGTAGTTTATATAATGAATTAGGAATATGGAGAAATTTAGTTTACGAATGCTTAAATTTTAAAAATTTGACCCAAAAAAGTTTTTTTTATCTGGAGATTTTTTTAAAAATAAGCTCTTAATTTAAGGATGAAAACCGTAACTTAATTATTTTTAAGATTTTTTTCAAACAAAATAATCTGATTTACAACTAGGTGGAGATTTCTGTAAATTGTTTTCACCTTATAAACCAAAGGAATTTCAGCAGTATTTTTAGATTCAGAGTTTTCCGAATCGGAACAAATAGAACTTTCATACTCATAGGCATTATTTAACCATTGATTGTGCTGTCCAATATTTTCAGATATAAGTTTAGGTATATTGCTTTCAACGCTTTGAAAAAAAGTTGATGTTTCATTTGATCTTATATAATCAGGAATATTCAGTTCATTTTCATTAAAAACAAAATTTGTTTTAATTTTGGTGGAATTTGGATCTTTCTGAAGTTCAGTGTTACTCTTACATTCGGTGAATTGTTTGTTAGAAAACTCAAATTTAGTTTGACATCTTCTGTTGCCTTTATCGGTTGACATATTCTTTTTTATATAATTCTTACGTTTTTGTGGAACCTAAAACATCAAATTAAGTACACAGTAACAACATGGAATACGAAATTACTGGGCAATATTTTAAATAAATCAAATAATAATATTAAATATTCTCTTACTTTCTCACTGTCTGAGTTTAAACTAGACAAGTCGGAATCGGATAATTCGGAACGGTTGTTAAAAGATTTATCAGAATTTAAAGACTTTAACTCCACATCGGAGTTTTCGGAATCTATAGAAATTTCTGCATCGTAATTTATCTAGAATTTATCAAAACTAAAAATTAGTAAAAAAAACACTACTTTTGAAGTTAACTAAATCATATTGAGTTGTGTAATACTTATCATTAGGGCTAAGAACTAGAAAAACGAAGAAATAAGAAGAGGTGTCTATAGTGTTCAAAACGCAGATTAATATTTTATTAATATTATAAAGTATGATCAAATTAAGAAGGTTTAGCGTAGAGACCTGGAAAATGTTAATAAATGTAGTGGTGTTAAAACGGGATAAAGTAGAGCACTACAAACATAGTACATGTAGATATTCTTATATTTGTTGTATATTTCCTTTATAAAGTTAAAAGTTAGTTAGTTAAAGTTAAAAAAGACATACAATATTTAATTTAAACATTACTATTTAATATCAGTGCGATTAATTAAAAAGGCTCTAAGTTTCCTAGATATTATATTGTGACGCGTTTTTCGTAGGCGGGGAGCGGGGGAGCCGGTCGAGCTCTTCGGCTCTTCTTCGTTCACGGCAGCGGAACATCGGTCAGTGGATATTTCTCGTGCAGACAGTCATCGGTCAAATGCTCAGCGCAGGGGTATCGGGTCAGCGGCAGCTACGTAAATTCGGGATATCCCTGCTCTCTCAACTGATCAACGGTCTGACTGCCTGAAAGTCAAAACATCCACTCGGGGGTCGGTTCTCGGGCGCCACCCTCGGGATTTAATGTGGTCGAGGGCCCACTTTTTGCACCGGGCAGCTTGTTACAGTGGAGAAACGGCAAGCCAGGGGTCACTTGTGCATATTAGTGCTGGCTGCCGGCTGCCAATTGTCACATGTAATGGTAAAAATGGGACTAGGTAAGAAAACAAACGGTTATAAAACATCCTGTATTCCATTCTTTTATACAAAGACATGGCCTAAAACTAACTTACAATCTAAGATGTACAAACAACCGGTCTGGAGGGCAAGAGTATGTTTTAGAGCAGTTCACGGTAGCTCATTCTGTTCGGTTGCGCTGAAAACGGTAACCCGGTGGTATCATTCGCGACGCCATTCACATATCTCGTACTATTCGGTCGCGACGCTACTCACGACGCTACTCACGACGGCTTGTACGCAAATTATCGCGCCTCGTATCTAAAATCCGCGTTCCCGGTTCACGGCGCTTCGTATTAAAACTCGACCGACGGCGGTATACGCGGTATGTAACAACAACACGGCGTCGATCGGCGATAGGCGGCGTCTCTACACGGCGACGGTCTTTAGACGCGGCGGCGGCGATAGGCGTCGGGGCGGCAGTTGTTCAGCGCCATTGTCAACGGACGTCGGCGGGCACCTGGCGGCAAACACATTCCCGGTCATTAGAGGGGCAGGACGTAAGGAAGGCAGTGTGTGGTAAAGACCATACACACAAGCCTAGCCTCACCTACATCACCAGACCAGGAAGGCGCGGCCCAGCAGGCGACCCAGTCCAGTCCGTTTGGACTGTTGACCCGGGTGGAGACCGTTTGGTTCTCAGCGAAATAATGGTCTGCTGGGACTTAAATAGACGGCCTGAGCTCCCACTACGCTGACGTGTGACGGTGTGCGGTGATCGCGCATACGATACTGCTGTATGCGGCGCGCGATTACTATGGTCGGACGCTCTGAAAATCTCGGAAAATTATATTTCCCGGCATAGCGCGGTGAATCTAATTATATTCCGGTAATATTAAAACTTCGAGCAAACTTTTCCCGCAAGAATCAGATTTTTCGGATGTTAAATAAAGAAATAAAACCCCGGCGAACATACACTTGCCCAAAAATTTAGTAACTTCGTTACACACCCCCCCTTCTTCGGAAAATATTTATTACATAAATATTTACAATAAAAACCTAACCAGATACAATTCTAAACTTAACCTAATCTTCTCGTCTTCTTCGGTGGCTGGTGGAATGGATTCCTCATGGCTGGTAGTGGTGGTTCCATGACGGTCTAGTAGCGGTGGCTCCTCATGCTACGCATGGTACCTCACCGTTTCCCATGTTGAGCCTAAGGCTGACGGCGGCCAGAAGGGCAGCCAGTTTGGCGGATCTTTCGGCTTAGAGGTCGTGAGCCGGTTTAAGATCCTTAATATGTATATGCCGTATCTTTTTACCATCCAAACCCTTCAAGTCGTATACCACCGGCGACACAACTTTAATAACGGTGTAGGGTCCGGAATACTTCGGTGCTAATTTTGCGGCAAAGCCTTTGGCGGCGGACGAGAGAGGATTCTCACGCTTAAACACTTTATCACCCACGTGGCATCTCCATTCTCGGTGGCGCAGATTATAATGGTGGCTCTGCGTAGTAAAAGCTCTTCCTAGGTTTACTCGAACCAGCTCGTAAGTCTCATTCAGCTTCTGTAATTTTTCGGAATGGCGTGTCACTTGAGCTGCGTCGGGTTCAGCGGTCGGTATTTGACTTTGTCCCTCGGCACCATTGTTTAGTAAGCGTCGGTTCAATGAATTCGGCGGATCGAGTTCACGGCCGAAGTTAAGGAAAGCTGGAGAAAATCCGGTAGAATCATGCCGAGCGGTATTTATTGCAAACATAAGCTCGGGTAAGTGGACATCCCATTTTCTATGATCGGATTCGCAGAATTGAGCGATCATAGTCTTCATGGTCCTATTGGTCCTTTCTACGGGATTAGCTTGTGGAGAATACGGTGGAGTAAGTCGGTGAGTGATTCCCATCTCCCGAAGCAGGTTTTTAAAAGTTTGGCCGGTATATTGAGTCCCATTGTCTGAAATGACGAACCTCGGGCATCCAAATCGGGTGATGATTCCTTCGTAGAATGCTTGGCTCACTGCTTTGGCGGTAGCTTTACGAATGGGGCGGCATTCTACCCATTTGGTGAATCTATCCTGAAAAACAACCATGTAATTGTTTCCTTTTGCGGAGCGCGGTAACGGTCCTACTAAATCGGTACTGACGGTTTCCCATGGTTGAATGTTCTTCGACTGTTGCATCATGCCTGGCGGTTGTTGTTGTGATACTTTGAACCGCTGACAGGTGGAACAACTTTTCACATACTGAGCGATTTCTCGGAACATCCCTGGCCAGTAGTATCGTCGGGCGATTCGAGCTGCAGTTTTGGCAATTCCCTGATGTCCAGCAGTGGGTTGGTCATCATTTTCTTCTAGAACGGCTTTTCGAGCTGAACGGGGAACGCATATCTTCCACGGATCAGTCATTTCAGTTTCGGTCAGATCGGTTTTATCCCAGAAGTGGCGGTAAAGTAGACCATCCTTGATGCAGTAGTCGGGAAAAGCGGACGGGTTACTTTCAACGGCGACTTTCTTAGCTTTATACCAATTGCACGGTATGAATTCTTCGAGTGTGAGTGTCGGATCTGGTGGTTCCTCTTGGTCTTCCACATCGACTGGATCCCGAGATAAGGCATCGGCTACTCGGTTTAAAATCCCCTTTCGGTATTTTATCTCAAAATCGAACTGCTGCAGATACATACTCCATCGTGCCAATCTTCCAGACGGAATTTTGATCGAGTGGAGCCATCGAAGGGACTGATGGTCGGTGACGACGGTAAAGTGATAGCCTTCCAGGTAGGGCCTCATTTTCTCAATGCCCCAAACAATAGCCAGGCACTCTTTTTCGGTGACCGAAAATTTCTTCTCGTTCGGACTCAAACTGCGGCTTGCATAAGCAATTACATGGTCGCCTTCGGGGCCATGCTGAATCAAAGCCGATCCTAGGCCAGTGTCGGAAGCGTCGGTTTGAAGTACAAATGGTCGGGAAAAATCGGGACAAGATAATACGGGAGCATTTGTCAGGCAGGTCTTCAAATGTTCAAAGGCGGCTTGTTGTTCGGTAGACCAAGACCATCGCACTCCTTTCTTTAATAACCGGTTTAAAGGAGCCGCGATCTGTGAAAAATTCTGCACGAAACGGCGGTACCAAGACGCTACACCCAAAAAGCGTCGGAGGCCACGAACGCTGGTCGGTTCTGGAAGGCGCTGGATAGCAGAAACTTTTTCGGGATCGGTTCGAATACCCTCGGCGGTAACTAAGTGTCCCAAGTAACGTAGAGATCTTCTTCCAAATTGACATTTTTCCGGATTCAGCTTCAAGTTGGCTTCTCGTAGTCGGCGGAACACTTCTTTCAGGTTTTGGAGGTACTCTTCAAAAGTCTCTCCCAGGATAATTATGTCATCCAGATAGGCAAAGCAGAACGGGTCCAACTCCGGTCCTATGATGCGATCCATTAGACGTTGAAAAGTGGCCGGAGCGGAATGCAATCCAAATGGCATCACTCGGAATTGAAATAACCCCATTCCTGGTACAGTAAAAGCGGTAATCGGTTTACTTTCTTCTGAGAGCGGTACCTGCCAGTATCCTTGTTTAAGATCAATGCTGGAGATATATCGGGCCCTTCGGAGTTTATCCAGTATAGCATTGATGTACGGCAACGGATAGGCGTCCTTCTTGGTAACACTGTTTATTTTCTGAAAGTCTATGCAAAATCGGTTTTTACCATCTTTCTTGCGCACTATCACTACAGGAGAGCTCCAGGGACTATCCGATGGTTCGATTATTCCATCCTTCAGCATACTTCTCACTTCTGTATTAATAATCTCCTGCATCCTCGGATTTTGTGGTCGGTATCGCTGTTTGATCGGTTCCGGCTCCAAAAGTCTTATCGTATGTTGAATCAGCGGGGTCGTACCTTGTATGTTCTCAAACTTCGGTAGTTCTTTATTGAGAAATTGTTGCAAACGGACTTCCTCTTGGCTGTTGAGAATTAGATTCGCTCCAGAGCTGACTTGTCCTATTGGGCTACAAAAGTTAGGCGATTGTAATACTTCATTATTAAGGTAAAATCGGCCAGAGCCAAGGTCAAGACGGAACCGGCGACGAGCCAATATGTCCATTCCCAGTACGATCTCGGATGTCAAATGCGGTAGGTAGCTTAGTTCTTCGGTTAGCGTCGTACGCCCAAACTGCAACGTAATACGGTAGGCTTCGGTAACCTCCACGATGCCACCATGTGCCACTCTTGCATGCTGAACCATCGGTCGTACTCTTCTACATTGTCGCTGGCGACATAGTTCCACGGCTAGGTCTCCCATGTAGGAATTCGCGGCACCGGTATCGATGAGGGCGGTAAACGGGGTATCGTAGATAAATACACAAGCTTGAGGGCGGTTGTCAATCACTGCAACAGGACTCTGGCTTGACGGTTGCGAGGTTTTACTACTGCGGGGCTGTACTGACCTCGTAGCGGGACAGCGCCGATCTAGTTTTCCGGACACGGGAACGGTCTGCGTGGCTGTCGTGATATGCCATCGTTTGGCCCAGTCTCTCTGGATTGCTGAGGGCGTGCTCGTTGTGGGTTCAACTGCCAAAGCAATAGTTCTGTCTCTCGGACGACCCTAGTGAAGGTAGCGGCATCGGTAAAATCTGTCTTCCGGATATATTGACGGAACTCGGGAAGTAGATTACGGTACAACCACTGAAGCTCTTGCGTCGGATCAATATTTCCATGCCTGCGAATAAGGGTCTGCATGTCGGTAATATAGCGGCTGGCTGGCTCATTTTTTCTTTGCAGGCGTCGACTGATTTCTGCCTCCAGGTCATCGGCATAATTCAGCGGAAAGTAGCAGATACGGAAATCGGCGAGAAAGTCGTCCCAAGTAGTCCAATTGCTACGGTTATTGCGGAACCATAAGGAGGCCTTCCCTTGCAGAAGCTCTGGCATTTGTGGCAATAAACGGTCCGTCCTGACGCTGTGTGACGTACATATCTCCTCTAAACGTTCGATGAAGGTTATCGGATCGTTGTCACCATTGAAGTAGACCTTCCATTTATGGACTTTCAGTGGCGGCAGCGGAATATTTGAAGCATACCCCGGAGGTGTGACGTTGGCGGCGGCGGTAGTAACGGTCGGCAATGGAGCAGTAATACTAATAGTCGGTCCGGTCAAGCTTGATGATGGTGCGGTGACACTGGTAGCAGGCGGAAAACTAAACGGACTGGCTTGCGGCAGTGGCGTGGTCCTACCATCTCTGATAAAATTAATCAGACGTTTCTTCAAGATCTCGGTGGTTCCGGTGATGTTGAGTCCAAACTTGGTCAGCTCTTGAATGACGTCTTCTTTCTTCAACTGGTACACCCAACTTACCCTTGTATCACTTGGATCGGTTTGTGTCGAGCGGCTGGCGGCACTTGTAGTCGGTGGCGGGTCTTCAGTCATCTTGTTCGGTACTGCTTCTTCTGTCGGTGCTTGGAGCTGGCGATGCTTCTGGTTGAGCGGTCGGCTTGGAACTGATACTATTTCGGACGGTTCTTAAATTAATAGTACTATCGGTGTGGTGCGGTCGGTGGGGGTTTATATTATCGATGCGCGCATACTCTGCCTCCAGTCTACTCTCCGGTCCGCATGCGCGACGCAAGCGCGTTCAACATCAATATTTTAACATAAGTCGGTAAAACAGGTCGTATCTCGCGGTACACTAAAAATTAACCTTTCTACAGTCGAAAAATGAAATCTACGACCCAAAATTAGTCGAAAAAGACATACGGCTCACATTTCTGCCTCGCGCATGCGCAGAACAAATTTTCATGAAAAGTCGGTTTTCTTACAGTTTTAGGCCCTAAATACCTCCTATAACAAAATTTACCTGAATCGGTTCATATACACTGCTACGGTCGGCGGACACAGAATGGAATACTCGGATTACCTATTATTACGACTATTTTGACTAAACGGACTTGATCGGCGGTGGAAAAGCATTCCCTCAACGTCGGTACTCCTTCAAAATATAACACTCTCAACGGTGACGGTAAAAAAAAAACAGCAATACTCCCTCGGTAACATGGTCCACCACAGTCACGCCTAACTGTCTCCCGGTGTCGGCCAATCTCGGTACTACCTCAGTATTGCTCTTCTTTCCGGTCCAATGCTCTTCCGGTTATACTCTTTTCAAGAGTTATGCGCTTTTCAAGTCAAACATTTTTATAGTCCCTATCTTCCTAGTCAAACGTTTTGAGAGTCCCTGCTCTTCCTGTCAACGTTTTAGAGTCCCTGCTCTTCCTATCCAACTTTTGAAAGTCCCTGCTCGGGCGCCAAATGTGACGCGTTTTTTTTACGTAAGCGGGGAGCGGGGGAGCCGGTCGAGCTCTTCGGCTCTTCTTCGTTCACGGCAGCGGAACATCGGTCAGTGGATATTTCTCGTGCAGACAGTCATCGGTCAAATGCTCAGCGCAGGGGTATCGGGTCAGCGGCAGCTACGTAAATTCGGGATATCCCTGCTCTCTCAACTGATCAACGGTCTGACTGCCTGAAAGTCAAAACATCCACTCGGGGGTCGGTTCTCGGGCGCCACCCTCGGGATTTAATGTGGTCGAGGGCCCACTTTTTGCACCGGGCAGCTTGTTACAGTGGAGAAACGGCAAGCCAGGGGTCACTTGTGCGTATTAGTGCTGGCTGCCGGCTGCCAATTGTCACATGTAATGGTAAAAATGGGACTAGGTAAGAAAACAAACGGTTATAAAACATCCTGTATTCCATTCTTTTATACAAAGACATGGCCTAAAACTAACTTACAATCTAAGATGTACAAACAACCGGTCTGGAGGGCAAGAGTATGTTTTAGAGCAGTTCACGGTAGCTCATTCTGTTCGGTTGCGCTGAAAACGGTAACCCGGTGGTATCATTCGCGACGCCATTCACATATCTCGTACTATTCGGTCGCGACGCTACTCACGACGCTACTCACGACGGCTTGTACGCAAATTATCGCGCCTCGTATCTAAAATCCGCGTTCCCGGTTCACGGCGCTTCGTATTAAAACTCGACCGACGGCGGTATACGCGGTATGTAACAACAACACGGCGTCGATCGGCGATAGGCGGCGTCTCTACACGGCGACGGTCTTTAGACGCGGCGGCGGCGATAGGCGTCGGGGCGGCAGTTGTTCAGCGCCATTGTCAACGGAGGTCGGCGGGCACCTGGCGGCAAACACATTCCCGGTCATTAGAGGGGCAGGACGTAAGGAAGGCAGTGTGTGGTAAAGACCATACGCACAAGCCTAGCCTCACCTACATCACCAGACCAGGAAGGCGCGGCCCAGCAGGCGACCCAGTCCAGTCCGTTTGGACTGTTGACCCGGGTGGAGACCGTTTGGTTCTCAGCGAAATAATGGTCTGCTGGGACTTAAATAGACGGCCTGAGCTCCCACTACGCTGACGTGTGACGGTGTGCGGTGATCGCGCATACGATACTGCTGTATGCGGCGCGCGATTACTATGGTCGGACGCTCTGAAAATCTCGGAAAATTATATTTCCCGGCATAGCGCGGTGAATCTAATTATATTCCGGTAATATTAAAACTTCGAGCAAACTTTTCCCGCAAGAATCAGATTTTTCGGATGTTAAATAAAGAAATAAAACCCCGGCGAACATACACTTGCCTAAAAATTTAGTAACTTCGTTCCAATATAAACACAAAAAAACTATTATCTTATTTTATAAAAGAAATATGTTCGAATAAATGTTTAAAAGAGTTTAAAAAAGCGCAGAAGTATACATGTTGGAATTATTTTTAAATTATATCCAATAAAAGATCTGTTTGTGCTCAGAAAATATTTGGCATCGAGAACGGTTTTGCGATTTATTATAATTTAATAACAATAAATTTGAAACATACATTAAAACTATCGTTTTACTGTACTGTTGCAATTTGAAACAAAAAAAGAGAAAATTGCGGCATTTATTGAATATACTCAAATATTTTATGTAAATATATTTTATTCAACTTGAAAAGACAAAAAAAAACTTAAATGTTATTTTTAAACTTTACTTAATTAAATTTTTTTCTTTAAATATCGGGGCAGATAATTACGTAATTTGCCTAACCAACTCTTCTGTTTTACATTATCTTTAAACAAAAGTTAAAGTTTCTAAAAAACGTTTTATTTAAATATATCATGAGTTGCAAATTCGACCCTCACCATTGAGATCTCGGAAAAAGAAGAAAAACGAAGTTAGGTAGAATATTTGAGCCCATTTGTAAGTTTGATCATAGGACGTTCAAAAATCGGCATTTTCTTGTTTACTTTAGGAAAAATGTCGAAAAAAATGAAATTACCGTTTTTGTTTTCATTGTTACTAACTTTTGTTTATTAACATAACATACATCATAACATTATTAACTTAAATTAATAACTTAAACAAAATCTAAAAATCATTGGCACTTTCTAAGTTTAATAATATGGGAATTTAAAAAAATTTATATGATGTTTCGTTTTTTCTAACTATCTTAAACTTTGTTTTTTCTTGTGGGCGTTATTTTGGGTTTTTACTATTTTTAAAATGTATTTTTATTTATTTTTCAATGATATATTACAAGTTACCCTTTTACTTCCAAAATGATGAGAAATTGGAAAAAAAATTATTTATGCTGTAGGGAGTTTTAACTTTTTAACATATTATGTTATTTACATGACTTATTTGATATTTGTAAATTAAATTTTGTAATTAAAGACATAGTAATTATTTTCTTTTGTCATAATATTAAACTAAGGAAGTGTCAAAGACAACGTAGTCCAAATCATCCAAGGCCAGGAAAAACAAAGAAAACATGAAATTATAATTTTTTAGAAATATTTTCGAAAATAAAAAAGATATTGCCGATTTTAACGACATGTTATCAATTTTATAATTATTGCAACTTTGCCTCAATTTTACAACGATTATGAAATTTTAATTTTTCAGACATATTTTCGAAAATAAAAAAGATAACGCCGATTTTTAAACGCCATATTTTCAATTTTATAATTATGCAACTTTGCCCCAGATCTCAACGGTGAGGGTTGAATTTAAAACAACCGGTATATATATTTGATTGCTCTTTTAGCTAAGCTTACCCAATCTATTCAAGTATAATTTTTTTTCTTAAACTATATTGTTTTGAAAACCCGTAAATTTAAATCATTAAAATTAATTATATTAGGCAGTTATTACTAGAAAGAATGTGTTTTAAAATAAGGCATTACTGATATTTTCTTTTTTCTTTTACTGTACATACCTTTCTTTCTCTAAAATTATAAGGAATTGAGGAAGAAACTTCAGGTACTTGCTCATCACTTTCTATATTCTCTGCAACATGGTAAAAATAAATGTTTTTTTTTTTTGAATGAAGACTTACAAGTAGGTTTTAATCACACAATTTCAAGACACAATAAAACTAGAATTATATTATACCGCAAATAGTAACTCGTTTATAAATTTTTTTAACTTTGCGTCTTATATTTTTAGTATATCTTCCTCCAAATACTTCCATTATATCACTAATTATTAATCTCCTTTGATTGTTAGGATAATAATAAGTTAAATAAAAAAGTTTAAACATTATATTTTGATGATTAAATAAAAGTCAACCTTGTCATTCCAACTACAATTTTTCTAAAAAATGTACCTTTTCTTTTAAAAGATACTTTTTTTTTAAACACGACCATGACAACCTTAATAACACAGCTACAAGACGTTCATATTAAATCTGCAATACAAATTATTTTTGACCAAAATTGGGTATTATAGAATTTTGAGACGGTTATCCTGGATTTTTCTTACCATATTTATTTTAAAATTCGGCGAAACTTCAAGATTATAATTTGCAATCCCAAAAATCAGCTAGGTAAAACAATTTTAAGAGATTAGCAACAATTTAAATTTGGATTCGATGAAAGCACAAATTTCCAATTTACACCCCCAAAAACTCTTTTTTAACATTTTGGCAAACATCAAGAATATTAAATTTTTGTTTCGCTTGACTGAATTCGCCATAATTAGTTACAAAAACGTTGACTGAAAATTAATAATCTGCGATCGAAAAACCCCCTAAATCAAACAAAATATATTTTTTATCCGCTACATTCCAGGAGCTATGGTCATTCTGAATTTTTTAAAACTGAGTGAAATATTTTTTTATTTTTCTGGTTGGTTTAAAATACATTAAAATCGATAAATTATAACTTATTATTATTATTATTATTACTGTAATAATTTATTTCTAAAAAAAATAACGCTAAATATACTGTTATTTCTTAAACCGCCCCTGTAGCACTTCTGCTTATAACTACCCACTCATAAATTAATTTGAATTAAATTCATAGTATTATTTAATATTAATTCACTTTAATCTGTACAAATAAATTCTAAGAATATATTTAAATATAATTTTGGGAAAAACATTTAATAAAAAATTTACTTACCGGAACACCGAGCAATTTTTAACAATAGTTTTGTGCGGTTTCTATACATTATTATGTTATAAAACTATATCTTTTTTCCTACAATGCTGGAATCATACTAACCGGTATCGGGCTCCTAGCAAATCTGCCAACGTTCAGAGAACACCCGAGAGAAACGGCACTATTGTCGGAACCTTTGATGTTTTAGTTTTCCTTCTTTGTCTAACATTTTATGCAAAGGAAAATACTGGCAACACTGTCGGGCTTGAAAAGGTAATACTTAGTTACACAGAGTATACAAACGGGACTTATAAAGTACCCCTTAGTCATTCGGGCTTTATAAGGTATCAGTAAGGGTAAAAACATTTATTACTGAAGTTAGCCTACCCCTCATCTTTCCCCTCCCATATAAATCATGGATTTTCTGTTTTTTAAAAGTTTTTATACAAGCATAGTACATTTCTATAGCCCGGGATCATCAGAGGTCTGTAGAGGTGACGGGTCTGATAGTGTACCATATAGCAGTAATATATATATATATATATATATATATATATATATATATATATATATATATATATATATATATATATATATAAATAGTAAAAAATAATACCCTACAATTTTTATTATTCTATTATTTCTAATTGAATTATGGGGTTGGGCTGTCCAATGTTATTTAATCTATGAAAAACAACTGAGTATTTTCCTTCCACTAGATGATATAGGCAGGGTTCGAAGGCTGCTGTCACCCGCCTTGGTAAAAACACATTCTCCCCAAGGCTCAACAATATGCTAATGCCGTACTGACTTTTGGTTATTTTGTCTTCGAAAATTGGATGCGGAACGCTTTTAGGAATGCCCTATAGTTTTCTGATTGGTTTTCGGGATTCTATTTCATCTTCTGCAAGACAAATTTGGTTCAGTTTTTTAAGATCCGCCTAAATAAGAATATAATAATAATAATTTACTTCACACCACTTCAACACATTATTTAATTTTTATTATTATTATTATTTAGAATATACTTTTAGTTTTCTAATTTTCTATAAGTTTACTTACATTTTAAGTTTAATAAACAAACACATAAGGAGACTAATACTTTCTTTTGCTGCTGCTACTGCCGCTGTTACTGCTGCTACTGCCGCTGTTACTGCTGCTGTTTTATAGTGACGTTGACTTACTGAGTGACTGAACAACTGATTATAGGTTTTATTTAGCGATTCTTGAGGGAGAAAGGCAAACGTCATTTGTTCGTTCGTTCGTGTTGGTTTATGTATATTCGATAAAAGTGACGTTATTATGCACTAAGTTTTCATTTTAAAATTAATGTTACGTGTGGTAAATGTTACTGGATGTAGTAAAAATTGAATTTTAATCTTTTGGTTATAACTTTCCAAGTATTGTAAATAACATTTGCAGTGATGTGAAATATTGGTAGAAATGCATCCTGCATCGATTGGAATTAACATAATATTTTGCGGAAACTTGCGGTTTAAATTTCTATTTCTGTTCGAATTGGTAATACATGCAGTTTTTGTGTTCTAATGTTGTTCTTTAAATCCTCAGTTGTTCGTTGTTTATTGGCATAAACCCTGGTTCCATAACAAAAAGTCTAGGGGCGTTAAATCACAGGATCTTGATATCCAACCAGTTTCACTACCACCCGAAATCTTGAAATATTTCCTGTAACAAAGTGATTGTTTCGCGCGCAGTATGGTACGTAGCGCCGTCTTGTTCAAACCGAAAGTTTCTAATATCCATATCATTCAGTTTGCGAAAAAAATAATCGGTAATCATTGTCTGATGTCTTTTGCCATTAACAATTATGACATCTCCTTGTAAATTTTGAAAAAAATATGGCCCAAAGTGCGCACCATACTCTTACTTTATTAGGATGAAGAGGACGTTCATAAATCTCCCGTGGATTCTCTTCACTTCAATAACGATAGTTTGCTTGTTAACATACCCATGCATGCAGAAATGGGCATCATCGCTGAAAATGAGTTTAGTCAGGGTCGACTTCAAGCTGCTGCAAGGCCCACTCGGAAAATAAATGGCGCATTCTATAGTCGTTTGGCTTTAATTTTGTTAAAATAACTTTTTATGGATGAAATTTTAGATTCGTATGCAAAATTCTCAGTGTTGTGCCCCACGATAAATTAAGTTTCTGTGCTCGGCGAGAAATTGACTGCGACGGATTCTGACGAACGGTCGCGACGTTTTCAATGGAGCGGACAGTGCGTTGACGAACGGACACTATCTGATCACTAACTGAACCACTATTTTCAAATTTTGATATTAAACGTCGAATTATTCTTTTTGTTGGACGATTATCACGACCGTAAATTTCACGTACTGCGCGGTACGTTTGGTGGGTAGAACACCCATTTTGATAAAAAAGTTTTAACACTTTCTACGCGCTGCAGAATAGGGGTAATTTGGTAGAATTAACTGTAAATATATGCAAAATATGGTGACATTATCGCAAAAAATTCAAAAATAATGCGCATTTAAAAATAGGACATTCTTATTGGATGACCCATTATTTATACTTTTTGAACACATGATCGCTTCCTCTGTATAGCATAAAACTTTCCTGTCACTCACCTGTCCTTTTTTTATTTTTTTTGTTTACTTCCAGCATTTTTAAATTTACCTTGTACATATTAACATCGGACACGACTGCCTTGTTTCCTTTAACTTGGCTTCTTTGGAAAGTGCAATTTCAACCATTTCTTTCACATCCTTAGACGAACTCTCTTCAGAGAAACGATCTAAAATAGGGCCTGGCTTCAAACCAACTACAAATTTGTCTAAAACTCTTGCTTCTAATAAAGTACCAAATTTACATTCGCATGCTGCTTTCTTTACTTTGATATCATTAATAGGTTCTTTTTTTGCCTCAACAAATCAAATAGAGTCGCTTCCTATATACAGAAATTTTGGATTTAAACCGTCTTGATAATAAATCAGTTAATTCTGTATAACTTTTAGAACTGGACTTATCGAGATGACAAACATTTCTTAAAATTATGTATATTTCTTCATTAATTGAGGTTTAAAGTACAGATACTTTATGTTCATTTTCCACTCGTTTACCTAAAATGAACTGCTTTAATCTTTTACAAAAATTTCCTAAACAGTTTCCCAGTTATCTTCGACTCAAAAATTGGTAATGTTATTTGTATTT
The DNA here is from genome assembly GCA_034092305.1 of Diaprepes abbreviatus. Taxonomy (NCBI): domain Eukaryota; kingdom Metazoa; phylum Arthropoda; class Insecta; order Coleoptera; family Curculionidae; genus Diaprepes; species Diaprepes abbreviatus. Next base: position 991,812 of record JASJET010000261.1, on the reverse strand, counting down.
ACCAGTATAATATTCTTTGCCTTACTTGCCATGTTTGTAACGTTTTCCAGCTTTTTTAACTTTAAGGTTTAAGGTCTTGAGCGACGCCAAAAGTTTGCTTCCGAAAAGTGAACAATACGTTGTTCCTAACCACAATTTTATTACCCGTCGCCAAAACCTGTGACCGAAAATAATTCAAAACAATGTAAAAGGAACTTGGATTTTATTTTCCAACATAAAACCAACCGATTTTTGCAAAACCGTGGAGCATTTCATGCCTTAAAAACACGTTAAATGTTAGAAATATGAGCATATATACATAACAAATTTAACTAATTTTACAAACTGAGTGTTTTTGAAATATGTAGGTATAATAGTTTTTGATTTTTGAGGTATATATAGATTAACTTAATCGAAATACAAGGTTTTAATGTCACTACTATTTCGCAGAATAAATTGCGTTTTAGGTACTACTTTTTTTAAAAAAAAATATATTGTTTGAGCATAGCAACGCGCAGAATAAATTTTTTCATAAAATATAAGTGCATAAGGTAATGTGGACTCGTTAGGTTTTACATAGGTGAAGCATTCACTTGTTTAGACACAATAACCATTAGAATAGGGCAAAAATAAGTAAATTTTCAGGTAAGTACAGGTCATATTTTTATAAAATACAAGTTCTGAAAGATACTACTATTTTACAGAATAAGTTGCTTTTTAAGTATTACTTTTAAAAATAATATATTGTTATTATTCTTCAAAAAAATATAAGCGGTAAAGATAACCGACAGGATTTGTGAAACTTAGTGGGAAAAATTATACTGAGATTATTGTATTATTTTTGTAAAAAAAAAATGTTTCGTGAAATATTCTATTCAGTGGCGGAACTAGGAATTCTGGGCCCCTTCGTAAAAATCATCTAAGGGTCCCCCTATTTTTATGGGAAAATATATATACTTACGTACTTTTTATAAATAAATAAGAATAATGGGCTTGTAGGTCAAAATCAAGGCTACTATCAGATGTGCTATTCGATTTCCTGAAACTTTAGTAAATAAGGTTTTTTTTTTCTAGCGCTCTTAGTTTCCGATATTTTCAGGTGTGTCCATACTTCTGGGACACCCTGTATATCTTGCTACATTCAAAGGCACAACACCTCACAATTAATTGAGAGGAAAAGTTAATAATAATAAATCACCAGAGTACAGTTGAAGGCTAGTAGCAGCACCAGGGAGCAAGAATGCCAAGCTAAACCCTATGCTGGAGAGTAGGGGTGGATTATTCAGGGAGCTAGCCACTGCATTTATAGCTAGGCTTAATACAGATACCTTCCGCGATGTCGTTAGGAATTAGCTTTCAACTTTGCTCTTATGGATTGATGAGTACTTAAAAAAAAAAGGTAGTGAGCATATGGGAGAAATAAAATTCGATATAGATAGTAATAATACAAATCTTTGATTTAAAGACAAAAAGTGGAGTAGTAGCGTAAGCTGGATATCTTATTATAAAAAAGTCAAACTTCAAAAAATTCATAACATGGAAAAATAAATAAAATTAAATCAACAAAACTTAGTCAATGCCCCCTATAACCTACTGGTATTAAAACAAAAACAAAGCAAACCCGTTCATATTGTTATCATAGGATAGTATTACTGCGCAACTCTTTACAAATTTAAAAAATAGACTAAACTAATAGGTCGTTATTACAACTTAGAAAAAAATAAATCATTAAAGTTTGCCTGTCTAATGGTGTGACGGTCAGAAAAATGGTCTCTCTTCGCAACGACACGTGCACTAGCGTTGCGTCAACGGGTACACGCAGAATATAAACCAGTACGGAGGATACTTGTTAAATGACTGGTAGGGAAGATTCCAATAATAATATAGCCCATAGGGAGGATTTCATTAATAATACCACCCGTAGGGAGGATGCTACAAAAAAGTGTCTAAGATAACGTTTATGCAAAAATAAAACAAAGCAAAAAAAATTATCGAAAGTGATTTTTAACTTAACAGAAAAGGAAATATTAATCAATTGGAGAAATTAAGTAAATCATCACTTTAGAGTACTCACTTGCTTTAACTATTGAACTCGAGATAAGTAAAAATAAAAAAAGACATAAACGTACAATAAATCACCAGTCTGACTCCAGATGATCACTGAAAAAAGGTAGGTTAATGTAAAACAAAAGGTCACTATACAAAATAATTATTTAATTTAATTAGCCAGCCCGTAATTTAAAATGATAATAAAATAAAATAGGCTATATTTAGGGTCCGAGATCACTGTATGATGACGCTACAATACTTGATCTATTGACATTAATTATTTTTAAATAAATCAGCTTAACCTGTCAAAATGCATATAATTTTAACTAAACTCAAAGATATAAATATTAAATGAAAATATAATTTAAGCATAATCTCAATACTGTCTGGAAAGCCAGGATACATATTTTGGCATTAACTTTTCAATTAAATAAAAATAAATGGAGTACTTGCTGATAATTCTTTGAATTTAACCTTAATATGGCCAGTCTTAAGTACCTAAATAAAGTTAATTGTACACACAAAAAATATAATTAAACTAGAGTCAAACTGAAAGTCATCGAGGTAACAAACATATTACGATGCTAACAAAAATACTTCAACATACATATAATAAATTAAAATACCTAAAAATTAGGAATATCTTGATACGGCTATTAAACAAATTCATGACAAAATATAGTGAATTTTACAATATATAGAAAAATAACTCAAAATTAACTCCTACTGATAATAAAGAAACAACTAAACATTTACAAGGGAAAAACCATCAAATCTAAGAAAATTTCAAGAGAAATTAATCAATAACCATAAATAAATAGCAACACTCGGCCCTAAAACCCAACATATAGCTTAATAATAGTCTAATATGGACAATTTAAGTCCTCATGAGATTTAAAACTTGGTCAAAATCAATTTTGAGTTTAAATCTTTGATAATTCAGAAATCCATGCATGATTGTTTTAATAAATTGCAATTAATGGATCTTACCCGCGAGACTAAATGAATTTCTTGTTGAAACTTACCAAAGCTGCCAAAATCCCTATATCCAGGTTTATCCCGGTAAAAGCAAAAAATGCCAAACAGACAAAAAGACGCTGCAACTCAACAACTCAACTCTATTACCGGGCCAACGACTTTCCAGCCCCAAATCCTAGAGGATGATTCAAATCAATCGGGATGAAAGTCTTCAGTTTTCTTCAGCCGAATCAAACAGGAAAAAGTTAAAGTTAATTGGCCTCCATCAAGATCCAAGCTTGCTGAACACGCTTCTTTTTTTCAAGCGTAAAAAAGAAATTTTAAAGGGGTGACATCTTGACAGAAATAACAGCTCAAAATGATCCTGAGCAACAATAGTTTGCTGAAATAGATTTGTTACGTAAGTCAATCCACTAATCGTTAACATTTTCGGATTAAAATCAAATAAATAACCCATCAATTCTTTTTAAATTAAGAAATATATTCTCCGCCAGGCACGGACACAGAATAAGTTACTCGCTCAAACTTCATTACGAAACAAAAATCGCAACCCAACATAAATGAATATTCGGTTAGTGGTGTAAAATTGTCTATATGCAAATTCGAAAGTGACATATAACCTAACCTAAGGACAATAGAAATAAAAATTACGGAATTATCAAAAAAAAAATCAGGAAAAGTGCCATAAGAAAAGATAAAAGTAAGAATTTCACTTGAATAGTAGGTAGGAAAATCGAGATATATCTGGATAAAACAGTAAATTCATCTTTTAAATAAAAAACAACCCAGCACAATGTAGTAGAATATCAGCATAATTGTAAAACTGAAACTAAAATTAACTTAAACCGTATTTGCAGTGTAAGAGTACAGGCAAATTTCAGAAAGATAAAGACAACAATCAAGTTGGGAAGAAAATTAGTAAGAAAGTAGAACTATGACAGTTCATAATTTAGTAAAACTAAAAATACAACAAATAATATGCTTTTCTTCAAAAGCCCAAAACTTGAGTATTTGAAAAAATAAGATAAAATTAATTGAACTAGCCATGGTGAACTTAAGCTGAAATTTGAACCGTCACAATGTTGTTAAGATGATATCTGAGACTACATGGTCAGCATTTCCTAGGGAAGCACGGTGAGATAAATCCTCCATTAGATTGAACTATATGTACCTAGTTAAGGGGTAGTTCAATGCGTGGTTGTAGCCTGCAGCTTTCTTTTGGGACAGTTTTTCTTCGGGGACTCCTTTTTCGGATTATATGTTTGTATAGCCAATAGATAATAAAAGTAAGTTAATTACATCCATAAACTGAATACTTTTGAGACTTCACTGAGCAGCTCATTTTCTTCCCATATTGTGTTTCGAGTTTATGTAATTAATCCACTATGAAAAAAAAATTGCATTTTTGCATTTGTTACAAACAACCAATTCTTATAACAATCAAATGATGTATGTGTAGTAGTGGAGTCTTTCTTATACTTCCAATACAGAAAGCGGGGATTCCCCGAGCGTCAATATTACCAGAGCCCTCGCCACAAAAGGAGTCCTGCGACGAAAATATGAACTAACAAGGAAACTTAACTTGATTTCTTCTAGCTACAGCGCGTTCTAAAACTAGGTGATATCTTTTTCTTACAAATGCGTTCAAATCTTGATACATTTTTTGTTTAATTTGTGTATGTACTTTAGTAGGTAACTTAAATTAATTGAATACAAAATTAATAAATTTTAATAAATCCTCCTGTGCTTATGGCCCTCTCAGGCCGGGGCCCCCTTCCGACTGGGGTCCGTATTGCCACCCTATTGTTACACCACTGTTCATTGAACCCCAGCTGTTGTACAATGCTCTCTGTGACTTCGGGAAGACACTGTGAAACTGCTAGTTGACTTGAAAATAACATATGTTCTTCACCAGTACTTCGTTGATAGCTTTTTGTCGCCAAAAAACTCAGAGTAATTAAAATTCTTAATTGAGGTAACACTCGACTGCTTCTACCACTTTCAGTTAAAAATAGGACTATATTAATAAATACTTACTGCATTAACTCTTTATTTAATCGAAAAAGTTCAATAAATCTTTGATCTGGTAAGCAAAAAGGATTATTTTGGTCCCTTAATATCCGTTTTTTAAATTTCAGAAGATGTTGCCTTTCTTCATTTTCGATCTCATTAATTAAAAACCTCAGTGCGAGAAACATTGTCATTGCATATTATTGAATTTATAATACTAAAAAAGCCAGTAAACGAGAATCATACGAAATAAACAATATTTGGTTATAGATAAAAAATTATTCAAAAAAAAATTACATTTGTAGTTTGACAATTATACGGGAAAATAGTACGAAAATGCACGTTTTTAGAATGGATAGTATGTCAATTCCTCATTTGTACCTTTACTTACGGAACGAACGATTTATGCAGTGCACGCGATTTGAATTGTTAATTTTGTACCGGTGAATATAAGTACATTTAGATTCCGTAAAAAAGAAAACAGGAGTGCCTTGCGGCGCCCCTGTTTACTCTTCATGGCGCTCCAGGGTGCCGCGGGTCACACTTTTAGAATCCCTGCTATAAGAGGAAGCTTTTTTTTTTATACAGTTATTGGTGTAAAAATTTTATCTTGCTTTTCTCTTTTAAGGAATTGTTGAGAAAAACGATAAGGTATTTATTTATTTGACATATTCTCCAAAAGCCATCAATCTGAAGAGCTATATGCTCACAAAAATTTTATACTGCGTATTTTTTCATATTTTTTGATCATGAATTTTTTCAGAATTTTAAAAATGGTGGCAGGTACTTTAAAATATCAAAAACCGATTTTTTGCCATTTTTTCACGTTTTTGTTGAAGGAAAGAAAACGTATTTTCCAGAATTTTTTTTCATAAGTTTAAAGATGGTGGCAGATACTTTTTTTATTTTTTCCCGTTTTTCCGGTAGAAATACAACACAAAAATCCGAAATAATTTTCTTGACATGTTTTGTTATTTTCTCACGAGTTTTTGATAGAAATTCTACACTAAATACCTATTTTTCCAAATGTTTTCAGAATTTTAGAATTAAGGAATGAGGAACAAAATATTTATATTGAATTTTTTAGTCACTCTTTACATATTTCTGATCGGAAAATTTGGCTGTAATATTTAGTTTTTTTTTACTATTTTTCACCCAAGAAAATTATACCACAATTGTTGCATATGCATACATTAAAATTGCCTTTTTTATCTAGTAAATTTGGATTTTCATCAATTTCTCATCCAGCATTTTGTAAACGGTTAATTTCATTTGTCGTCTAGGAAACATTTTTATTGTTGACGTTATACCTGGATTTCTTACACGGTTCACAATAGTACCATTTATTTTAAAGCGAATTTCGTCGAAAAGAAATGCAATTCCATTATTAGTGAAACTGACATGTTGACTATTAGTCTACAAGCCATCATAAATTTCCAAGGGGTCATTTGATATACTGTGACTTATATTTACGATGACTTTAAGCACTATGCCATCAATTTTGTATGGCACAAGCGGCTACACATGAAAATAGAATTTTCTTCCCGGAGGTGGAAAATGTGGACAAAATATTTTTGTATGGCAAGTTAATAGATAACACAAAAAGAGTCACCTAGAACTTGGTACCGTACAAAAATAATGGGATCGGAGCCAGGAGAATTTTCGATTTTCCGGAAATTTTTCTGTAAATTTATGTGATTTGCTGCGGCTATACGGCAGTAGAAAAGCAAGGGGGTTCTATATCAAAAAAATTTTATACAGCTTCCCCATAGGCTTAAAAAGGCCTTTAAACACCGATTCTCAAAATCGAAGCTCATCAAATCAAATAACCCATCTCCAAACGAACTCCTCTTCCACAAATCTAAACTCATCACTTTCAAACTTCCTGCTCATCCTCGATCCCCCCCCCCCCAAAAAAAAAAGCTAACCGTAAAAAAACCCAAATCCGCTCAATTCCCAACCCGCAAGCAAATAAATTGGGACCAAACCGGCGAGCAGCGTTGGATGTGATTGAGGATGAATTTTTGGCAGTGTTGTGAAATTGATTTGGGGTAGGGTGTTTGTCCTTTGAAAAAGATCAAATTTTGTTTTAAGATTATTGCGTAGCATAAAATAAATAAATCGGATAAATTGTTCCTTTCACTTTATAACAAAAAGCAAGGGGTATAAAAAAGACCTTTAAAGAAGTGATTAATTTATTTTTGATAACGTCATATAAAAATGTTTATAATTACATAAGAATTTAACATTTGATACAGCACAATGCCAGATGTGGGTTAAGTTCTTAAGAAAATGATAATCTGGATTTTTTTGAAGTTGCTTTGCTTTGGTTCACTGTTTATTGATACTCTAAAAATAATTTCTTCACCTATAAACATTTGTAGAAAATTAGCCTTCGCCTCTCCTTTTACGAATATTAAAGGTGAGTTGTATTTTTCCATAATATGTTTAAAGATATTTTCAATTTCATTTAGATCAGTCAGACCGGATTTCCACTTTAAACCATGGTAATTATCTTCAAGCCAAGTTATTGTTTTCAGGTCTTGTTCTTTTAATATGTTTTTATTAAATGGAGGTTTAAAAAAAGAAGTTTGAACAACGACTTCTATCGTAAACTGCCAATTCTTTTGGAATAAATCCAGAAGAACAGTTATACTCTTGAATATCAATAAACAGAATTAGATTTTTGTTTGTCATATTTTAGATACAACTGACACTATGGCTAGATAGACAACGTATTGAATGTTTTTTTTAGGGAGGGGAAAAAACTACAATATTAACGGTAATTTTTATTATATTTTATAAGAAATTACGAACAGTTTTCCAACAAAAGTAAAACCACAGTTTTTGCAAGTTCATATTAAGGTATATTTAGAGAATACTTTACTTACAAATTATACATATACACATATATAGAATTCTATATTAGACATAACTTATTTTTCAAACACTGTGATTAGTCATGTTTATCTGAATTATATTAAATCCTAAAGTTTTGTTAACCATTAAATGTATACTCGGGTACATTTTGGAGAAATATTTTTACATTTATCAAAATTTAAAATTTTTCTGTTATTTTAAAATGACCGAAGGGAAGCGTATCTGTGCTATTTGATAGTAAATATCTTTTATCATCATTAGAACTTAAAGCGAGTTTGTTCCTAATTGTATAATTTAAGAAAATCTGTTTGAATAAATCGTTGAGTTCTGTAGATTTCATTTTTGTTCCTTAAACATGACAGATAATCATTAAATGTTTTGGACTTTTGAATAACATTTTTTAAACCCTTTATTTTTTTCGTTTCTTTATTATCTTGATATCTAGTAGCTTATATTTTGGATCTTAAACCTACAAATTCCGTCATTATAACACCATTCGTTTCATCCTTCATTAAACCTACAACTTTTTTATTAATTAGAGGAATCCCATAGGAATTATTTTCAAGATAATTGCTAGTATCGACCCAATTCAAATGTTTTAAAATTAGTTCTTTATAAATATCTTTACATTGAAATTCATAAATTAAACTGTCAGTATCAGTATATAAAAGCTTGTTTTTAATATTTTTTAATTTTGAAATATAATTATAATGAAAATCATATACACAAGTTTTAGATATATCTAAGATGAACATTCCAACGTATATAGGTTTATTGAAAACAATATTTGCCTTTCTTAATTCTACAGCCACGAGATTTTCCTCAAAAATTTGACGACTATGAAACAATGGACTTGAAATAAAATTCTTTGCCTCATAGCTTCCTTCCCATTTATTTAATAATTTAATTGTTCGATGTTTTCTAATATTTTCCATTGTCTTACCATAGTTCGCATGAATAAATAATATATAACAATCCCTGTCAAAATCATTATCAGCTTGTGCCCTAAGCTTCGCATTTAATTCAATAAATGGTACTAACCAAGGTGATTGATTAAACTGTAAGATCTTATGTATACGTGTTAATTTAAGTCCTTTCTAAATTTTGTTTTAAATTTCTGTAATGTAAAATATATTTTTTTTTGGATAAAAAGTAGTCATCAATTTTGATAATTTGGACGATGGAGGTATTCTATGTTCCGGTGCCAAAGGTAAGCCACTATGAAGATTATGTAAAGTTTCTGGATATTCAAGATCAACTTCAAGTATATAACCAATTTTAGAATTATTAGGTATTTCATTAATATTAAATTTCTCAATATCGTCAATCCATTTAAAATTACCATAGGGCAAATATTGTGACATTGCCCATCCATAAAGATTATTTACGTCAAAATACATCAAATATTTAAATTCTGACAGAGAATCATAGGTATTCATATATTTATTGTTTGCTTTAGAATATCTATTAGAGCACTGACTTAAACCTCCTCGAATTCTTTTTTTGATAAAAAGGAGCATATCTATATTTTGTAAGGTTTTTAAGCGAGTTTTTGAATATTTAAGCATGCAATCAAATGCTTAACCTGGTAGGGTAAAATAGTGGCAGACGTCTAATTGATATGTTCCATAACTCTTTTTCCTAAAATTTTCGAAAACATCGGCTAACAGCAACACATCGGTTTTTAAATAAAGCTCAAAATTTTCTTTCAATGTATTAATGCCAAATCTCTTCCAAATATTTACAACATGATTATAGTCGAGATCTGAAATCATTTCATTATTAAGTTTGTTATAAAAATGTTCTTTTAATGGTAACTTGATTTCCTTTAACCTTTCATCTGATGAAATGTAATCGTAAGGAAAGACGCCCTTTCTACAGAGTAAGTAAAAATTTTTCATTATATAAATTAATGAATTCTTTTTTTTTTTTAATTTTTAGTCTTTCTTTGAATTTTTTGCCAATGTATCTAGTTTTGAAGCTAAAAACCGAAAAGAATCTATAAATCTGAATTTTAATGGTGAATTTGGCATATACTTATTAAACGATATATATTTTTCCTTATTTACCGGAAGCAATTTAATAAAGCCTGGAAATGCATTGGCCAGATCTTTTATTATAAAATTTCCATCATAACCTAAATTGTGAAACACTACAGATACAGTTAGCGAATTTTTAAAATTAAGGTTACACTTTGATGTGCAGGACCTCGATATTTTCCCGTAAGATGACAATGATCTGGGACTCTTATCCCATCTAGAGGATTTTCACATATATGACTGTGAGTGGTTGTTCTAAAATTGTTTTCTTCTGTTTCAGATAATTTATCCATTGCAATTCTTCCTAATTCTTTCACAAACCATAGCATACAGTCATATCCTGTATGAGATCGATAATATGAGTGGTTAGTATCCACTTACGAATGCAAATAATAACCAACCATATACGCCTCATGCTGTTGATATCTTTTAATGCAAGAAGTGTTTACTCCAATATTGACAGGTTTTAAATATAGCTTCAAAATCAACATAAATTACAAAAGGAACCTCAATTTTGTAAGAAAAATTTTTAAATTCTATCCATTTATAATCAGGAAATGATATAGAACAAATATTCAAATCGGCAAATCTTTTCTCCTGTTTTTGAAGAGAATTGGCATTTGTGAAATAATTTAAACATCTATCACAATATATATATGGCAAATGTAAAATAATTGTAACTTTTAATGAAAAGATTAGCAAACGGTATATTTATATTTTTTATTTTCCTATTAAACCTACAGGGTTGTATTAAATTTTTTTAATAGTTTATTTTGGAAAATATCAAATATAATATATATAAATTTTGGGGGGGGGGGGGGGAGGGAAGTAAAACACATGTTAATTTTTTTCAAAATATATTGAGATTAGAATACGTCAAAGGCTCTACTTAAATTTACTTTTTATAATATAAATCAAACAAAACTAATTGTTGAAAATGTTGTAGACATTCTCGGATCAAACACATATCTGTCGAATTTGACATATTACTTAACAATAATATGATATCTAAAATTGGTTTATTTTCACAATAACTACTCAATAATTTATTACATGTATTAATAAATTTTTCGTAAGAAGTAGAAAAATTCAAACTGTTTAAATAGTCCAGTCTATCATTTATAATGTTTTTCGATGCTTAAATTTCACGCACTGTAATTTCAAAGAGGTAAAAGTACGTATCTCGTTTAAAAATTTTCACTACTTTTCCGTTCATAAAATCTTCACTAACAAGGCCATAAGGTCCAAATTCTAAACGAAATGCACGGATTTCTTCTCCAAAATAATGCTGAAGAGCGTCCTCCAAATTTTCTAACAGTTCATTCCAATCGGAATTGGTAAAGGAAATGGTTGACAGCCTCGGTTCGAAAATGTTTGTGTTTATCAGTTTTATTCTAGTTTGAAAATTTCGATTGAAATCTAAACCAGTAGAAATTTAAAAAAATTATCCTTAAGTTTATAGGTATCATTTTCACCAATAAGTTTGACAGAATCGTCGTCAAGAGTATCAGTCGTAGAAATATAGTAATCAATATCTGAATTGTCTTCCATTGAAGTTGAAAAAAAATTAAACTATACGCACCAAACACGTCTATTTGTTAGGTTGACTAAAATGCAACTAAAGGTGGTTGAGTTTATGTGTATATGTGATGTCAAGACGAATGTGATGCCCAGTTTATTCGATTTTTAGACAACGGCTCTGTCTGATTGCCAGTTTGTTTCTATTTTCAGCCCATTCTCTTTCAGCCGACCTTCTCTTGCAACAAAAAATATCTCTTTTTTATTAGAATAAATTTACAATCAAGTTAATTGGAAAAATATCAACTGCTAAAGGTATTTTTATTGTATAATTAAACAATATTTCCTTTCCCTATTACTGCTGTTAGTATAAATAGAGGTTTTCCGCAATATCGACTACAAGTTATCGAGCAGTGTTAACTTTATATCAAAAAATGTCTTCGACTATTGCTGCCGACGCTGTCGCTGCCATCGCCATCCACAACTAGGCAAATTGCAATTGTGATTTTTCACAATTTGAAATAGTTGTGCCCTCTGCTGCTGGTGCTGCTCCTGGTAATGACGATGATGATGATGGTGATGTGACCAGTCAAGTAGTCTCTTCATCAGTGTCTTCTTCTTATTCTTTTTCTTCTTCTTCTTCTAACCAACAAGCTACTGGTGCTGCTGTTACTGAACCAAGGCAGCCTATCAATAGGAACAATGGTGCATCCAAAATCGGTCATGAAGCTGCCCAAAAGCGATGTGGAGAGGTACAGGAAAAAAGTTCAAGACCAAACTACGGGGAGTCGTCAACCTATACTATCTGCGATGACAGCATCAGGTGTTATGTGGACGTGACAGATAGGAAGGAGTTTAGGCAAATAACCTTTATAAGAAGTTTGCCAGACTACAGTTTTATTGGTAAACAATTATATTCATTATGTAATGCTCGTTCTAGAGCGGCTACTAAATTGGGGTACAAATCTTTTCAAAATATATTTGGTAATATTATATGTCATACAGATTACCAGTCTTGTTCGAAGGGCTATTTAATCCATGCTCCTAAACTCCATCAAATTTATAATATTTGTATAAATTGTTCTGAAAATTTAGTGGAGTCAGGAGACATAAAAAAATTTAGCAATTATTTAGAAAAGGCGGAATTGTTGTTTTATCATACTCATCGGGAAGGCCATTTACATTGTCATGTTTGTTGTAAAGACACTGTACATTTTAAAAATTGTAAGTTTTCGAGATCACTGGCCATTTATGATTTCAAACAACCATGGTACTGTAATTCATAATTCAATATATCATAGATTTCAGGCTTATTTGTTTTAGTTTTTGTATTATATTAACACTAGCGCTAATTTTGTTTTCTTTCATTTATTTAATGTTAACAGAAAATAAAAAAGATATAGAATATATAATAATGTCTTTTATTTTTTAAATTTTAACATATAATAGTAAATCTAAAATATATTACAACACATCTTTTTTAAAAATCCACGAATTGTCTGATTTATTAAATCCTAACCATGTAACAAAAACTTTGTTCCCTTTTCTTCTCAAAATTTTTTCGGCCAAATATACGTCTGGATGTTTAACTTTCTGCAACTCTTCTTCATAAAAACCACCTTCAATATTTTCATTTTTATTATCTTTTCAAAGATAAGTTGTTGGGTTTGTTAATTGAACCTTTCGTATTTGAAAATTTTCAGTAGACCAATTTTGAAGTATATCCTTTTTCAAAAGCTTCCCTTCGCTTCGAGATTCGAACAAAATCATTTTCTTTAAACTTGGTGTGTTTTAAATGAATTCTTTTTTTTTTCAAAATGTATGAATTTACTAATATATTTTTTTCATTTCTTTTGCTAACTTCAGCAGATCTGTATCCAGTGGTTCTATGAACAGTATTATTATATTTTTCAACCATAGTTGGTAAAATGGAATACCACTGATAATTTCCTTTATTACTAAAATATTTTTACATTGTATTTTTTAAAGTGCGATTGACAGGTTCCACAATACTTGCTTTTAGATTAGAGAGTTACATACACAGAATCCTAAGGAAGCGTACATGGGAACAAGCTGACTGGGCACTTCCCACAGAAACTGCTTATTAAGAAGACCTTCTAGAAAGTCTATAAATATAAGTTAAATCTTAATGTGATCTCAATACATGTAATAACATTCAATTGTCATTCTTGTAGTTGCTTTGATTGTATTTTTGAAAATAAAATAATTTTTAAAAACACAAGTTGGTGATTCAAAAACATAATTGGCGCAGTCGGTAGGATAGCGCAGTGGTGAAAAATCTAGATAGTACAAGTGGTGAATTTTCGCATCCGTTGGAAGCCACCACGGGAATCCAGTTCCTGCTGTCCAGAGATTCGCATACGTCAAGGACGCCACCTGAGTATCCACTCTTCAGTGCTATCCAAAAGAACCCTGGGAGGACATCCGGAACCACCCAAAAGAACACCACAACGAGCAACGAGACGCAAGGATTCGGGAAAGGCAGGGAAAGACAGGACGCCAACCCTTGGATACTGTAAGTGCCAAAAAATTCCTTTCCGCCCCTTTCAAACCCCTTTGTTTGAGGATTTTGTAGGGATAGGTTAAGTGTGTACGCAGTACACAAAAACATTCAGTCTATTGGAGACAAAACAAAGCTTAGGATTAAGTTAAATTAGGAAAAAAATAGAAATCGCAGATTTCAAAAAGTAAAAGTTAAATTGAAAGTAAAAAGTTAATAATTAAGTTGAAAATAAAATAAGAAACCTGTTGTTTCAAAGTGAAAGTAAAATTAAAATAAACCCCAAAACTTGAATAAATAATTTAATATATAAATAATCTGTACAAGATGTCAGAAGTAAAAGTTAACTGGGACCTCCTTAAATCCCGCTTAGATAATATTAAACCATTCGATGGTGACAGTAATATGCTAAATAAATTCATCACTAGAAGTGAGGATTTTATAGAAAAATACGCTGTAGCCAATAATGCAGAATTAAATGAACATGTTTTTCAATGCATACAAGAAAAATTATGCGGAAAAGCCGAAATTATGGTAGGCAGGCGCGTTGAATTAAACACTTGGCAAAAATTAAAAGCCGCTCTTTTACAGTGTTTTGCCGATCGTAGGGATATTGATTGCCTAGTACAAGAACTCACTAGGGCTAGACCTTTCAAAAATGAAAATTTAATTAACTTTGGTAATAGATTATTAGCAATAAGTAGTAACGTTATCCAGCATATAAGCAATAATACTTCCTTGTCCAATGAACAAAGAAATTGTCAGATTGAACACTATAACAAAACAGCTTTAAACACATTTATTGCAGGTTGTGACGGTAATTTACGAAATAATATGTATATTAAAAAACCAAAAAGCCTAGAGGATGCCATTGCTTATGTTAATGAATATGAAAATTTCGAAAAATTATTTGGCAACTTTCATGAACCTAATAAACCAAAAACAAATCAGTTGAACCTAGTCAAAAATTTCAATAACCCAAATTTCAACCCATATCATAATACACAAAATATGTATTTCCCAAATCAAAACTTTTCACCAAGACCAGTTTGGCCAAATCAGCCAATACATATTCAGCCTAAACAAATACCACAAAAATATTTCAGTAATAGACAAGTGTTTGGTCCTCCAAGAAACGTCTTTAAACCAAACCAAATTCTTCCTAATCAACTACCGAAACCAACCCCAAGGTCGACAACTTCACGAAACCCAACAGTACAAACTAACAGACAATTTAATCAGCATAACTATCCGAATAGAGGTAATCAAAATTACTTTAGAAACCAACCCAATCTGAAACCAAACTTTATAGTTGAAGAATTATTTAATTATGAATACGAGGAAAACGATAAATCTCCGCAGGAGAAATATAACGAAAATTACTACTACGAGCCGAACCCCTATGATAGTCAAAATTATTTTTATGACAACGAGCCGGATTTTGAAAATTCCGTAGAGATCCAAGAGATACACGATAATTCAAATAATCCTGATTTTGACCCAAAAACAAACCAAAATTTTCCCGAAATAGCCGAGGAAAAGCAACCACCATAGCTGAAATAAATATTTCATCTTTTAACGCCTTAGCGTATATACAAATAAACAACCCACCTTTAAAATTATTAGTAGACACAGGCAGCTCGAGATCTATCCTAGATCCCAGTATTTTCCAAATTGCATTTATCATACGAATAATATTATTAAAACAGCATTAGGTACTCAAAAAACTAAATTTCAGGTATCAGTACCCTTATTTGCAGAACTTGGTATAAAAAATAAAATTGATTTCATATTATTCGATTTTCATGATTTTTTCAACGGAGTCTTAGGCTTACAAGACCTAATAAAACTAAACCTCAATATAGACCTAATAAATAAACAACTAGTCGGTCCAAAAAATTTAAAAATCCCTTTCAAATACAGAGAACCAAGCGAAATAAACTTCTCTTTTTCGGTAAACTCTCAAGAGAAAATTATAAAAAAAGGTAAACTAAATCAAGCTGCTGACGCATGTTCGCGTAATCCGGTAGACATAATCCCTCTAAATAACTATAATAACCCTTATTTACCGTTTATCTATATCCCAGAATTAAATGCAAAATTTCTCATTGATACAGGTAGCGGTAGAAGCTTCATTAAACCCGACTTAGCATATTCAGTCTACCCAAATTCCATATTTTTCGAACCTTTCACGGTACGATCAGCTCATGCAATTTCAATGCATCATGAGGTAGCAAACATTCCAATATTCCCTTGTTTTAAAATCATCGGAAAACATAAATTCTGTATATTTAATTTTTCCCCAAGATTCGACGGACTTTTAGGTTATGACTTCTTAAACTATATTGGCGCAATTATTAATTGTGGAAAACGTCAGTTAATAGTACGAAATGTCATTTTCCCATTCATTTACGAAAATACTAGTATACCTTCTAATCAATCGAATGATATCGACAATTCCAAAACCAATAATTCCGAAAATACCGAAACACTAAAACCTCAGGAAGAAGGAAAAAATTATGTTACTGCAATAAATTCTACAACAAATACATACAAAGAGCATACGATCAGTAAACCACAGAATATTGATAGTTCAAATAACAACGATTTCGAAAATGATAAAAACCCGAAATCTCTCGAACAAATCGATCAACCCGCAACATCCCTTATAAGAAAAATAATAGAATCCCCACCTACTAAAACCATGATCGAAAAATTCCAAAAAATTATAACACAAAAGAACATTAATCCGGGAAACACCGAAAACCCTGATAAAGTAAATGCAGTAAAAAACTTCTCTACCCCAATATCTGTTAAAAGAAAAATAACTGAAAATGTTAAAACAAACCCTGACAAAACCGAACTATACAAAATCAATACTACGCGTGAAAACAAAATAAATTATAAAACGAGGAAGAAGCTCAAAACTATGAGCGTGAATAAAACGAACTATAAAACTCGAAAAAAAAAGCTAAAATGAAAAAAATGCATACTACCCCTCTGTAGAACAGATTAATAAAGGGCAACTTAAATATGAACGTTATGAAAGTTAGTTAAAACTTACTAAATATATTAGAGTATAAATTATTCTTAAACAAAGATAACTTTAGAATAAAATTTAATAAAACTTTCCAAAAATATTTATAATAAAAATATTAATCAAGAATGATCATAAAGGTGATATATTAATAAAAATATTCATCAAATTTTATCCTAAAAAGGAAATCAGCTGTTATATAAATCATGCAATGAGTTCACTGAAATTCTCCGGGTTCAAACGGTGATGATCTTACATTTACCTTGAAACATAAAACGCGAAATTAAAACTACTGATAACATTCTAATGCATACAAAGTCGTATTATAATCCGTTTATTCATAAAGACTTTTAGCAATAAAACAAAACACTTCCTAATTTGGATTCAGAAGACAAATAAAATTCTTCAAACGAAAGTTTTCTAACAATTATTGACTCTTTCTCACGTTACGGTCAAGCATATCCTATAAAAAGTTCAACAGGTATCTTAGTCATTGAGAATCTCCTTACTTTTATTACACATCATGGCTTACCTCAAAAAAAATAACGTTAGACTCAGGAACTGAGTTCAAAAATAAAGAGATCGAAGAATTTTGTAAAATATATAAAATTGAACTACATTACACCACACCTAAAAACAGCAATTCTAACTCCCCTGTAGAAAGATTCCACTCCACGATAATTGAACATTTTAGATGTTTAAAAGAACATAACAAACATTATTCCGCCGAACAACTAATGAAGCGAGCAATATTAGGCTATAATAATTCAATACATAGTGTAACAAAATTCACCCCCTTTGAAGTAATAAAAGGTCATATAAACAATATAGATCCATTCGACCTAAACGACCACCTTATTGTATCAAACTATGTACAAACGCACAAAGAAAACGCGAAATAATTATATAGACAAATTCAAGGCAAAAATGCAGAAACGAAAGAAAAAATTATAAATAAAATAAATGACAAACGACTTCAACTCCCTGATTTCGAAAATCAAAACACGGTATATATAAAGACCAAAGCTCGAAACAAAAGCCAACCAAAATTCAAAAAAGCAAATTTAATATCGCAAACAGACATAAAATTGACAACTGACCAAGGTACTTATCATAAACACTTTGCAAGAAAACCTAAATCTGAACAAAAATCCCCTTTACAGGTAGAAGATGCAAGTGAGAATCCTGACAATGATCCTGGTCCTAGTACCTCCGACATTAAGCAATAACATTGAAATGCTAAAAATGAAAAACCCAATATTACCTATACAGTTAGGAAAAGCTAAATTAGTTTATAGCAAACATACATTTATTCACTACATAGATTTACTATCAATTATTAATCAATTAAAAGACTTAAGAGAACAATTTAATATTATTAAAACTCATCTTGAGAATCAAAATTTTACAAATCCAATTTCCTATCATTGCATATCCGAAAACTCTCTTCGTTGAACCGAATACTTAGTTAAAAATACGCAAGATAAGTTGGCAAATCTTTACCCTCACATACGCAATAAAAGAGGTTTAATTAATTTTATTGGCAATACACAAAAATGGCTCTTTGGCACATTGGACGCTGATGACGGAAAACGTTACGATGAAGCAATCAGTAACCTTCAAAATAATCAAAGAAACATCATGAAAGAAATAAACTTTCAGATATCACTATCGAAAAGTTTAATAAATAATTATAATAAAACCATCACTACCATGTATAACAATCAACAAACATTACAAAAAAGTTTAAAAATATTTGAGGCTACTATCGAAAAAGAAATCAATAACTTAAATAATTATATTGTCTTTCAAGGCATGTTAATGCAAATTAATTTCGATTGCGAAAGCTTAATAAATTTTATAGATAATTTAGAAGACGCTATAACATTTGCAAAATTAAATACTCTACATAATTCTATAATATCAAGTGCAGAGTTAAAAGAAATGTTAAAATATTTAAGAGAAATTTATTATGAAAATGAAATACCTACTTTCAAAAATATTCTAAATTATTATCAAATTTTGGGAGTACAAGTAACATTTGTAGAAACAAAAGTAATTTTTGCTGTACACGTACCTATAGCAAAACCTCAAACGTACCTTTTCTATCATTTATATCCCGTTATCCAAAAATCAAAAATTATAATCCCAAAATACCCCTACATGGCACGTACAGAAAAAGAAATCCAATTTGAAGACAACACTTGCCCCCAGTTGGAAGAAGTCTTCTACTGTAACGAAGCTTTTCATCCACAAGACAAATGCATTCTGGCGCTATTAGATGGTGTGCCCTCAAATGATTGTCCGATAATCGAAGCCAATATTGAAAAATCAATAATTGAACAAGTAACAGCCGACGAAGTAATTATAATGCCACAGAAAAGGGAAAGAATCCATACTCAATGCAACATGGACCAATACTTTGATATTGAAGAACCAACTTTAGTGAAAATACCTAACAACTGCCAAATACAAATAGGCTCTAGAAAATTTACCAATACAATGGAAATCCAAATTGGAAAACCTCTATTACTACCAGAACTACAATTTGATAATTTCACCTCGACCAAATTGCTAAAAATACCCGACATAAACGAAATAAATCTCAATGAAATATACAAATTAAAGGACCTAACTAATCAATTGCAACCAATTGAAGGGATAAATCAATCAAATGGATATTCGTCAATAGTAATCGATACACTTATATTCATGATATTGATTGCTATCATTATATTCTTGGTATTATAAAGAAAACTAATATTTTGGAAAAAAGAAAAGAAAGAAAAGAAAAAAGAAGAAAACGAAGTAACCCTCGAAAATACACCCTGTATTTTCTCAGCTTAAGGAGGGAGGAGTTACATACACAGAATCCTAAGGAAGCGTACATGGGAACAAGCTGACTGGGCACTTCCCACAGAAACTGCTTATTAAGAAGACCTTCGAGAAAGTCTATAAATATAAGTTAAATCTTAATGTTCATTAATTCTTGTGATCTCAATACATGTAATAACATTCAATTGTCATTCTTGTAGTTGCTTTGATTGTATTTTTGAAAATAAAATAATTTTTAAAAACACAAGTTGGTGATTCAAAAACATAATTAGAGTAACTACTATAGTGATTAATTTGATAAAAGTTCATAAGTTTCTTAAAATCTGTGTTGATGAATTCTGTTCCTCTGTCAGATTGTAAGTTTGTTGGTTTAGTTGTTTTTTTTTTTAATTCTTTTCATAGCTATCGATACTTCTTTTCCCTTTTTACTTTTAAGTGGTTCAGTCCAAACATACTTTGAAAATGCGTTAATTACTACCAAGAGAAATAGCTTTTATTAAATTTAGAATAAGGTTTCATCTCTACCAAATCTATTTGCCATAGATCATTTAATCCTTTAAAAATAATTTTTCTCCTAGGGTAATTTCTTTTGGCTGGTTTATGTAATTCATTCACCACTGTTTCTTTTATGTTTCCACTCATTTTCAATACGAATGTACTTCTTTTCGATATCGTTTTTAAATAACTTTAAAAGAATTATTTAATTAATTTGTTGAATTTACTTACTAAGTCTTCAATTTTATATTCTAAACTTTTAGTCGATGTATTATTCGCAACTTTGACTTGCTTTATTTCATCTTGAAGTTTACCAATTCTCACATTAATTTTAGTTTCAAAAAGCACACGCGATTGCATACTTTCATTTCTCATGTCTCTTACTGTTGCGTTTAATTCTTCCCGTGCATATGCCATTGTATCATTAAATTCCTTTCGAGAAACTTCAGCTGCCCTTTGGACTTTATTTCCTTGCCTAATATGTCGCCCAAATTTTTTAAACCTAAGATCGTTTTTTCGACTTTGTAACTTATATGGTTAGAAGATTTTTCGATATCATTTAACTGTAATGAAATTTTCTCAATTTTTGAATTATTTTTGGTAATTCCTGTTATTAAATCCTTTTTAGCGGTTTCTATCATAGCATGAACTACTTCTAATAAAGATCCTAATTCTTTTTCTAATCTTTTTTCTGTTGCCTTTTTGAAATTTCCGTCGCCAAGACTGGTTTTTGAGTCTTTTTTTAGATTGTTTATTTGTGTTATGATGTCCTTGATTTGTCCGTTATTTTTTACAATCTGATCTACGAGTTTACTTTCAATTTTTTCATTTACACTTTGTAAATCCATCTGTAATTTTTCTTCCAAATTTTTTATATTCAATTTAGTTCACTATCTTTTTTTATGAACTAGGAAATGTGTGTTAACAGATCTCTCAATATTTTGTGTATTTTTATTCATATTATCATGAATTTTTTGAAATTCTCAACTTCTTCTGCAACCCTATTATTAAGTTTGTCTGTAAAATCTTGAAACTTTAAAACTAGATCCTTTAGAATAATATGTTTTACATTATCTATTGCTAAAGTATCATTTATTCTCGATTTAACCAACGTCATTTCATTTTTTATGTTGTTTACAAAACTCTTTACTTCATCATACGTTTGTTTCTTTGTTTTAAAATCAACTTCACATTGTGATGTTTTTTGAGAGAAATTTCATATTCAGGCACAACATTTTCTTCCCATAACTTAAACTTTTTTGAAATATTTTGTACATTTTCATCATTTTCGTTAAGTCTCTTGTTTAAATTTAGAATATCATTTTTTAACATAGGTTCAAACTTTTGAACTATTTTGTTTTCAATATATTTGTTATCACTTTTAAAATTTTTAATTATCTTAGTTTCAACATTTGCCAATATTTCATTTTCTAATGAGATTAGATCTATCCTTGCCTTTTTTGAAATATGATGTTCAAATTTATCAATGATCATTTTAACAATGAAATACATTTATGTTTACATAATTCTTTTATATAATTATGTCGGCTTCTTGTAATTCTTCTATAATACAAATAATTTCATTGTTATGTCCTGTATGACCAGCCATCATGGAAGCTATCAATAATCGAAGTCGATCAACAAGTTCATTAACATTATCCCAATATACATAACCGGTGTTAGATTTATTAACTTTTAAAGTTTTACCAGATCCTGTTCTCTTTGAAGATATTCGACTTTCTCTGTATGGAGCTTTAGGTTTTTCGAAAAACCCTATACTATATTATGAATTTCAGGATTAATAGTTTGAGTTTTCCTATTTCCTGTATTTTGTAAGTAAGCTCCTATTATAAAAATATATTTGTGTGATCCATTTTTCTGAACCTGTTCATTTGGGTCATAATTTTTATGGTATGCGTTAGTTCTCTTTAAAATATCCATATAATTATCCAAATCTGATTTTTATAACCTACTGGTTCTTTTTTAAATAATAATTCATATAGACCTGGTGTACCTGTAAGGTTATCCCTTCAACTTTTATGTTTTTACCAATAATTTCTACAGGTTTATTGGTTAAACCCAAAAGGAATTTCTCAGTTTCCAAATCATGAACAATTCCATAGTGGTGATCAAACTTATGTTCTACATCTTTTACACCACCATCAATATATTCACGAGATAATTCATGAAACCCTGATAAATATTCTTTATATAAGGGTGTACCGACATATGTTTGAATTATTTGTCGTGTTTGTTCTAGTATGTCAGAAAGATTTCCTATCGTAGACTCTGACCCTGAAGGAGGTGTCGTTTCTGCTATAATACTTGTTTTTTGTAGATGTGGCATCCGGATAACTAAAGCTATACTGGTATCACAATCAATAATTGTTGGTATTTCTGTAGGAAGAAGTGGCGTTTTTCCTGTCTTTCTTTTTTCTGGTGTCGATGTTCCATAGTGTAATTTTTTCCTTGTGGTTATGGTTTGAAACAATTTTTTTTGTGGTGATTACGTCCCCTAAATTTTTTTAATGGGTGTTTGTAACTCTTCCTTTACCTCAACCGGTCCAATCTTACCAATTGTTGAAAAATTGATTAAAGGACATATCGACATTAACATGATCATCATAAATATGTTTTAAGTTAATTTTATCTTGTTGAAATATTATGATTAAGTTGGCATTGTCACGAATTAATTGTTTAGGAGTAGACGAATATGTTTGACATAAATAAAAACAATCAGTGTTTTTATGTCTTCTGAAACAAAAGTAATCTTTTCCAACATTCTGATTACAACACACTATATCATCAAATATTATTGTAGAGTTTAACTTTATTTCTTGTGGTGAAATGATATTTTCTTCCTTGTCGGATTCATAGTATCTGATTTCTTTCAATGGTTTAAAAAGGCCTCTCAAATATTCGTATTTGGATTGATATAAGGATTTTGAATAAATATATAAATTTTCAAATCGTAAACCGTTAGGATCTTCAATTAAACTAATAATAATATTAGTTTTACCGCACCCTGATGGACCAATAATAAATCCTCTTTTACTATTTCCTTCAAACAAATTTCCATGTTTTCTAAAATTGTTCGTTGAAACCTCGTGGTCTTTAATTGTAATAGAAGAAGGTTGTTTTTCAATTCTCATTTATATAAAAGGATGTATAAAGGTGCAGTTATAATTTAAAACTAGTCAGTTTCGTTAACGATTTCAGCTATATATAATGCCTATCTCATATAACAAACAAGTCATGTCTAAAAGAAGAGTCAAAAAAGCAGGAACTGGTTTAATAAATACTCTAATCAATAAGTTACCGTTCGAATTACATCTATCAAGTTAAAATTTCTGTGTATCTGGGATAAAACTAGAAAAGAGACTAGCTCGAGGCGATCAAGGTACAAATTTATTGGATAAAGCTTGTAAAGAGCATGATATTGCCTACTCACAATCAAACGATATAAAAGGCAGACACACTGCTGATCAACTATTAGGTGAAAAAGCTTTAGCAAGATTCAGAGCTAAGGTAGCTAATTTTGGAGAAAAAAGAGCTGCACTAGGAATAAGTGGTGCAATGAAAATTAAACGAAAATTTGGTAGGGGACTTAGAAATCGAAAGATTCATATAGGATGAGGAATATCTCTGTATCAAGCTATTTCAAAAGCTAGAAAAGGACTTAAAGGAAAAAGATTTAAAAGTTTAAATGATGGTATAAATGCTGTACTAAAAACAATAGGAAGTAGTAAGGTATTATCTTCCAAGAAGAGAATTATACAAATTCCAAAGACTGATGGATTTCTTCCTCTTATTCCTTTATTTGCTGGTTTGTCTGCTTTGGCTGCTCTTGGAGGAGGTGCTGCAGGTATTGCAAAGGTAAATGATGCAGAAACTGCTAAAGAAAAATTGGAAGAATCCCAAAGACATAATAAACTGATGAAGGCTGTAGCAATAGAAGAACAAGGAAGTGGTCTTTATTTAAAACCCTATAAAACAGGGTGTGGATTGTATCTGAAACCTTATTCAAAAAATTGTTGAAACATATTCCTCGAAAACCACTTACAAATTATGATTTAATCAAATATGTTGAAATTTTACAAATTCCCAATTTTCGAGATGTCTTTATGAGAAATAAATTACCAAAAAATATTAAGAAAAATGAGAGCGGTATCGTTAATCTCGATAATGATAGTGGTGATGGAACTCCCTGGATTGCCAATATAAAAATAGGAAAAAATATAATATACTTTGATAGTTATGGTAATATGCGACCACCTTCCGCATTAACTATCTATTTTTTTAGCGATAACAATAAAAATATTGTGTCTTATAACTATAACCATTTTCAAACATTTAACAAAACTAATTGTGGGGAGTTATGTCTCAAATTTCTTTATAATAATACGTGAAAACTAATTTTACTTAATTTTATATAAAACTTTTAAAGACAGATGTCGTACAGTTTTGTTATTAGTGGCAACTTTGCCACACTGTCAGTTAATTTTCATCCTCCTATGTACTTGGATGAAAATTTTGATTATTCTCTAGGTCTTGTAAATTTTGAAACTTTTGATGCTATTCCAAATATTGCAATTATATTTAGAATTACAAGTCAACAAAGAAGACAATACTCCGCTAATTAATACTGTATTGATAAACAATTCTTCAGCATTCTTGTTTAAAGAATTACTATATATTTTTAATGGTGTCACCATCGACTCTATTCTAGACATTGGTCTAACTTCAACACTTAAGGGGTATATCTCTTTTAATCAAAACGAAAGCGCTAAGTTGGAAAATGCTGGATGGTTTACAAAAACAAAGGCCAAAGAAAAAATTATGACCGATGATAAAGTAAATGTTTCTCTATGTATCCCATTAAAGATGTACTCAGGATTTTTTGATGATAAAAACAAACTTATTCTAAATTCACAACAAGAACTAATACGCATAAGAAGTAATGATGATACGAATGCCTTAGTGTCAACTAGTGATGATGAAAAACCCAAAATTAAAATAATCAAACTTTGTTGGTGAGTTCCACATCTTATTGTAGCCATCCCTCAAGAATTAACGCTTACTAAAATTATTGATAAAAACAGTGATATACTTATTACTTTTCGAAGTTGGGAAATGGTTGAATATCCAGAGTTGTTAGAAAATACAAGACATAATTAGCCAGTTAGAACGTCATCCAAACTTGGGACCCCTAGGCATGTTTTGATCGCATTCCAGAAGAATAGACGTGGCAACCTAAAAGAAGATATGAGTAAATTTGATCACTGTGAATTAAGGAATATAAATGTATTTTTAAATTCTGAAAGATATCCTTACCAAGATCTTCAACTTGATTTTAAGAATAATAAGTGTGCTACTCTATATGAAATGTTTTCTGAATTCCGCCAAGTATATTATAGCTTTCCAACAGAACCAATTTTTAATCCAAAAGAATTTAAAGATAATACTCCTATTGTTTACATTAATTGCTACCACCAAAGAGATTTATTACAATCTGGTCCAGTAACTATGAGAATTGAAGAAGAATGTAAGAATTTGAGACAAAAGAAAAAATATCGGCTAAAACAGCAGCATATTGTCTTATAATTCATGATAAAATATTTAGTTACAATCCATTAACAAAAATTGTTAAACAACTTTAAATTCTTTCTCAACACTATACATCATTATTAAATTTTTAAACTTACATAAATAGATCAGTTGTGGCTAAGAATTTGAGGGTGTCACATCAAAAGTAATATCTAAAATACAAAAACAAAAAATAGAAGATTTTTTAAGAAAAATAAAAGATCTTAAGAGTGTTATTAAAACGTATTCGGAAAAACAATTCGTTATTAAAAAATTTGCTAGTTTAAAAATATGAGAATAGTTTTGGATATACAAGCATTTAAGGATGAGCACAACAAATTTGTACCTAAAGAACTGGCAATTTTTGATGGATATAAAATCAGTCATTATGTTTTTAAACCACCCTATCCTCTACAAATGCTTCCACCAGAAACATACAAGCAAGTAAAGTGGCTAATGAAATTCCATCATTGCATCCACTGGAATACAGGGTATACCCTTCTTCATAATTTTTCCACTATAATCAAAAACTTAACAGAAAAAGCACAATTTGTTTATGTAAAAGGAGAAGAAAAGCCAATTATATTAGAAAATATTGTACTAAACCTATAATTGAATTAGATGAACCACCAATTTTAGTTAAATCAACTCCAAAATGTTTTTATCACTCCAAATCGCCTACTATGTGTGCACTTTCTAATGTATTATATATGTATGATAATTTTTTTATAAATGATAAATAAAATTGACATAAACTTATAAACATTTTTTGTTTTGTAACATCCTGTTAAAATGTTCTATTATTATTAGAAACTTTTCAGAGATGGAGAGAGGAGAGCTTTTCCATTGTTCTGAAAAATATTTTTAATCGACTCCAATCTTCCCCTAGCCAAAAAAACATTTCTCATTAGAATTTATAAACACTCCTCTTATGTTTTACTTTTACATTATCTATTTTGAGACGGTTATGAGCACAGCACAGAGTCAAAATGAATAATTGTTCTAAAGTATGGGAGGAAATTTCAAGGTTTCCGGAACTTTCAACTAAATTTATTATTTATTTTCAACAAAAATTAAATTGGGATATATT
The DNA here is from genome assembly GCA_034092305.1 of Diaprepes abbreviatus. Classification (NCBI taxonomy): domain Eukaryota; kingdom Metazoa; phylum Arthropoda; class Insecta; order Coleoptera; family Curculionidae; genus Diaprepes; species Diaprepes abbreviatus. The sequence goes on along the minus strand of JASJET010000261.1, from coordinate 964,795 downwards.
GTCAAAAAGACAAAGGCTAGATGAAAATTTTATACGTACGTTCCTTACAAAAGTTAACTGGAACTATATTTCACAATATCAAGAATTAAGCAAAAATTTTATTACAGAATTTCAAACGATAGTGAACTGTGATTATATCTAAACTTATCAAAATCTATCTGAGGATTTTGTTAGAAGAAATAAAAAAGAAGTTAACTGGAAATATATTATTAAATTCCAAAAGATTAGCCCTGATTTTAGTAATCAGATGAAGTCCTATATCGACCAGCATTCCACTGAAAGTTCAATTAATCTATAATTAATTTAAATATCAAACATATTACTAAAGATTCAATTAATCTATAATTTATTTAAATGTACTTTTAAATGTATTTTCCAATAAAGATTTTAAATAATATTAACCCGTTTTTATTCTAATCTCTTATGAAGATCCATTTTTATTTTCAACATAAATTGCAAGTTATTATGTAACATAAATAAAATAGAATTAAATTATTATATATTATCACATATTAAAGCATTAATAGACGATCGAATATGGTGCGCTTCGCACCGCGAACTTGGTGCGCTCCGGACCATTTTCGATGGTGTGGTTTATCAGTCTGCCGCAAATTCTTCGGTGCGCTTGGTTCGATCGTTTGCCCACCGAACTTGGTGCGGATGGGCGCTTCAGTTATAAATCTACCTCCAAGTGCAACATACGTATTGTTAATGGCGTCCGACCGCGAAGACGTCAATATAACTGAAAATCAATTAGTTGTGGAAGTTTTAGAGCTCTATAAAGATTTCCCGTGTTTGTGGGATATGTCTCACAAACTATATTGCAACAAAGATGCCCGCAATCAAGCGTTGGAGATAATTTTAGAAAAATGGAAAACATGTTACCCACGTGCCACCATAGACGATGTCAAGAAAAAAATTGAACATCTTAGAGCCGCATACAGGCGTGAGCGAAATAAGTTAGATATATTACAAGTAAACAGCACTCTTTAAAATTAATATTTTATTTGTAAGAAGTACATAATACACAACTAAATAAAGTAATCCACTACCGTACTAATATGTAAATGCCAAAGGGTGTTTGTTGGTTTGTCCTTCTTTCACGCAGCAACGGATTGGCGGATCGACGTGATTTATTATATAGAGATAGTTCACGGATCGGAGAGTAATATAGGATACTTTTCATTCCGAAAAAAGGTTCATGAGTTTTAATAACTAGGTTTTGAGTAGTATGTGTATTTAAGTAATTGCTTGTTTTATCACAAATATATAGATAAATACTAGATATTATAATTATTTTTAGGTGGAATCCAGCAAATCTACCGGTGTTGGTTTGGAAAACGTGCACACTCCGTCACTATGGTACTATCCGTATTTAACTTTTCTTCACGAGAAAACAAATGCGACATCAGAGAGAATCGATAATATAGCAGAAAATTCAGATTCAAATAGCGAGGTACGTACTTAAATATGAAATATTTAGTATATTAATCATTCTTTCCAGAAAATTAACACGGCCTTGATTTTTAAAATATTCTGTGAATATCTGTCTAACGGCATTACCATCTGCAGTACGTTGTCTCTCTGTTCTATTGAGACTTACTGAGTTGTCATTTTGCCGCCAGTCATCTCCTGGCCGGAAGGTATTATTTTCAGTGTCTTCCAGATCGACACAATTCCTTGTGACGTAGTTTGCAGAGTTTTTTCTCAGATAATTGTGCAGTAAACATGAAGCAATTACCACTTTTGGTACATTTTTAACATTAATTGTGATTGGTTTTTTAAATATCCTAAAGCGTTCAGCCAAAATGCCGAATGTATTTTCAACAATTCTCCTAGCTCTGGAAAGTCTATAGTTGTATATTCTCTTGTCATGTGTCAAGTTTTTCTGTGGATATGGCTTTAAAAGATTTTGATTCATGGAAAATGCACTATCTGCTACTAAACAATATCGAGCAACTACATCTGATGACGGCAAAACAGATGGTCCCGGTAAATGCAGTTGATTAGACAACAACTTTTCATGAAAGGATGTATGTTTAAATACTCCACCATCAGAAATACTCCCATTTGAACCTGCATTCACGTAAATAAATTTGTAATTGGCGTTAACAATGCCAAGCAAAACTATGCTGAAGGTTCCCTTGTAATTGTAATATAATGAACCGGAGTCTGGTGGCTTTTCGATGATAACGTCACCCTCACTTCAACATTCACAACCATCACCCTCACCTCAACATTCACAACCATCACCGTCACTTCAACATTCACAACCATCATCTCAATCTCAGCACTCATATCAATTATCATCACCTCACGATTTACAACATTCATCATCATCACTCCAACAATCGACACCCTCTCTGTCTCAAACACTAGCAGATTCGTTAATGATTTATTCAGCAGACCCACACTCACAATACTTGCCTTTAAGTCAAGTATCGTTACCAAATGACTTCTCAGATACAATTATCACTACCACTGGCACTCAATCAGAGCTGACACAATTATATGTGCCAATCACTCGTGCAAGTGCAAGTAGTACTTCAGAAATGACGCGGGCTGTTTTTAGGGATAAAGGAACACAACTACAAGATTTTTTGATTTTTAAAAAATAAATATTTTGAAATGGAGATTTAAAAATAAATAAATAATTTTGGATGGAATTAGTCTTATTATTTTTAAGTAATACATACCTGCATATAATTTTTAAGCACTTTATAGGTTGCTTCACAAGTCTCTGGTATTATCTTTGACAATAGTTGCGATGATACACCGGTACTAAATTTACGTTCTCTGAATTCTCTTCCTGACTCGAGATATTTTAAGGTTGCCAATAATCTCTCTTCAGCTGTCACAGCTTGTCTCATAACTGTATCGGTTTTAGTTATATATGGTTTCACAAGTTCCAACAATTCAGCAAATGATTCTGAACTCATGCGAAGATAGATACGAAAATCCTCATCATCCAGGTCTTTTATAAGTTGCATATGACTATACTGTTTTCTGTTTTTTAAATAGAATTTTGCCCATTCATTTCTTGCTTTCGTCTTCTTTTCGAGAGGTAACGTAGCAGCTACGATGGTTGCCGCAACTAACGCGATTTTAGCACGTTTCGATAAAATTGGAGGCATGTCGACGTGATCACTCAATTCTAGCACGGAAAGCACTGGAGCTGGTGTGGAGCGGTGGTGTGGTGTGACGAGCGCACCGTACGGTCCGTTGGTTCGGTCGCACCATATTTGATCGTCTATTAATACTATTAGTTTCGCGACTTCATCGAACATGTATTTAAATTTAATTGACAATAAAACAAATTGTTTCGTAAACTAGGTAATTAATTACTAGTATAACTGTTGAACCGCTAATAATTTATTCACCATATCTAAAATTGTACATATTTATTTTATATTACTGCAACGTTAATTCAAATTATGCATAAGTTGTTTTGCTATATAGCGAAAGAAATCTAGTTTATGCAAACCTATAAAGTGAAAGGAACAATTTACCCGATTTATTTATTTTATGCAATGCAATAATCTTAAAACAAAATTTGATTTTTTTCGAAGGACAAACACCCTACCCTAAATCAATTTCACAATACTACCAAAAATTCATCCTCAATCACATCCAAAGTTACTCGCGGGTTTGGTCCTAATTAGTTTGCTTGCGGGTTGGGAATTGGGCTTCACCCTTCTATCAATACATAGCCTATCTCCCAAATTAATTTCACACTCTTGGGAATTGAGTGGATTTGGTTTTTATTACGGTGAGGTTTTTTTTTTTGGGGGGGGGGGAGATCGAGGATGAGCAGGGAGTTTGGAAGTGATGAGTTTAGATGGGTGGAAGAGGAGTTCGTTTGGAGATGGATTGTTTGATTTGATGAGCTTCGGTTTTGATAATCGTTGTGTAGAGGCCTTTTTAAGCATATGGGGAAGCTGTATCAATTTTTTTTGATACAGAACCCCTCTCGCTTTTCTACTTACGGCGTTTGCGCAAATTAGAGTAAGATCCTAGGACCACCAGACTTACTTTTGAAATAACAAAATTTAAAGAATGGATACTCCTATATGTGTTTAAGAGTGTATGCATACTCGCTAGCTTGGCTAGGCGGCCCGTTTACAGGTAGCAGGTAGGAAAGATAGGCAGAAATATTACTTACTTTTGTTAAATTCGAAGTCTGGTTTTTATATATGTTTTATACAATATCACGAAAAATCAATATTTGATATTGTCAGACCTTTCTGTGGACGATAACTTCCGCCAGACGCTTTAAATCTCATCACAAAATTACGAAACTTTTCTTATATTCGAAGTCTTCAATTTTATACATAATACTTGGGGGACTATTTCAATACCTTTTGTGGCTAGACCAATCCGAAGGGCCAAACATCCCCTCAAACACAATAGAAGTTCCGCTGTAAGTATGAGCGTGAGGGCATTATGAATCCGCTTGAGCGTTATTGAGATCATTAGAGACTTTATGAGAGAGCTTCTGACATTCAAGTTGTTTATGGTTTTAATGGATTTTTTCAATATTAATTTAATATCTTAATGCTTTATTATAAAACTAATGACAGTCCAATAAATTTAGCGAAATAAGAGTTTAAGGAATTAAATCGTTTATTAAGTTTGGGTTTCTAAATTTTTTTATATAAAATTCCGGGATGCGTAATTATTCTCCTCGTAAACGTGCATAATAATATTTATACCGATTTATGAAAAAAGTAACACTAAGCTACATTTGAGTTCTCGGCAAGTAAAATATGAATTTATTGTGATTGATTGATCTATTTTATTTTCATGCAAATACATTATATTTTTTTTAAATTAAAATATCAACACATTTTTTAACGTAAGGACAAAAGTTTTTTTTACTGTAAGTATATTTATAAAATGTATGTTTTCAACAGCAATATATCCAGTTAAGTGATAATTTATTATTATTGTAATATAAAAATATGGAAGAAAATTAGTAAAAATATGTTATTTATTAATTACTATTTTATTAAACCGTAATCTTCGTTACTATCATCGTATGAGTTTTGAGTTTCATGCTCGAGTCAATCTTTGATTTGAATATTTACGTCGTCGTCGTTGTCATCATCGTTATTGAATTCCTCTGTAAAAACAAATAATTAAGATGCGAATACCCGCAAATATATGAAATTAATTTGAAGTGAAATTAATATACCTGATTTATTTTGAAGTGATTCTCAACAAAACTCGGTAAAATGATATTGGTTCTGTTCCAACGTCCACCCATTATTTTCTGTATTGGAAATGGCTAGATGTCGGGTATGATCATTGTTCCATATACTTGCAATGTAGTTTGCTCGACGGAATTGCTTGAGTAGTTCACTTTTTCAAGATGGTAAATTACATGCATCAAAGTTCCTCTTTTTTATGGTTGAATTCTTCAATTACATCAGAAACTGTGTTTTCTTCTCATGAAGAAAGCAGGGTTGTAGTTACACCCTGTGGAAGCATGGAACCCTCCAATACCAAGTCAATTGGTTGCTTTGAAAAAGATTTATTGGTTCTTTGAAAACCAAAGTAACCTTTTTGAAATTGCTCTAACAAATCAGGATGAGTTGCGTTGACGTTTTTGGCAATACATATTTAAATAACTCAAAATTCCTGTATGGATACCTCTTGATAAAGTTAAATAAAAATGTACAAAATTAATGTACATTATAGAAAACTGTGCTGTTTTCTCAAATTCGCCGTTGAGAGTTTGCTGCTTGTAAATATTATTTATTATATTTATTAATTCATCAAGTTCTCCATTTTCTATTTTAAATGATGCTATTGGAGAAGTTTGCAGTCGTGTAATTTCTTGATCAAAATCTGTAACCACAGTATTTTTGAGTTCTAAGAATGACTTGAAATGTAAAATTTGTAACACCGCTGGCATCACACGTTTTGAAATGTTTTCCTTCCAGAAATCCATTTAATGAGCCCGATGCTAGCAAATTGCCCTGCATCATAATATTGGATAAGCCACAATCGATTATAATTTTGCCTAAGGTTTTAAAGTAATCCATCATGATATGAAAAGGCTCCAACTGTATAAATAAATTATCATATGCTGGTTTTTCGGTAGCTTGAATTTGTAAGACAACTTTTTCTATTGCAAGATCGTAAGTGACTTAGATGGAAGGTTGCTATACATCCTGACAAATTTTCTGACTATTTTTGAGCTAAATTTTCTTTCAGTTGACTGTTTGCAGCTTCAGTTTGCTGAAATATTCTGCTCTTCAATTTTCAACACAGCTTTTTGAAACCTTGCCGACTGAGCGTGCATAAAATAAAGTTACAGCTCTGAACTGGGATTTTAAAAAAAGTTTTTTAATATAATAGGACATTTTTCGATGTTCAAGAAATAATTTTTCAATGGTTCGTAGATTTTAAAAACTTTTTCGATGGCAGAAATAAGTGCAAGCCACCTGGTCTTGCTATAGCCAAGATTTTTTGAATATTCTGTTATCAGTTTTGCTGCAGAACTCTTTTAGTGTTTCAATTCGAACCGTGTAAATATGAAAAAAACGAAAACACCTTTACAATTATACATTCAAAGTCTACAGGTAGACCGTCTTGATGGGGTTGTGAATGAAATGGGCTCCGCATCCGATACCGATTAGCGGTTTGTCGAGAGATAATTTTAATTTTGCCTACACGTTATTGACTCCACCTACATCCCAGAGAAATTGTTTTCTGTCAATATTTGTACTAAATAATTAACAATGATATCTGAACTTCCACGAGGCTTATCCTGGAGATCTAAAAGTTTTATTTGACTTCCTTCATTTGGTACAAAATAGCGCTCTAGTACAGGAAATATCTTCTTGCTGCTATGGTTTAAATTGTCGGTTAATATTGTAATGTAATGACATTTGTCAAGATCAGCTTTTAATTCTTCAATCGCTGTACGGGCTAAAACATTTACGATAATACCTTCGGTTTTCGTGCGTGCGCATCTAAATTTTTGCTCGAAACATTAATTAATTTTAATGCACAACGGAAACTATAATTTTCTTGTATTGTGTAATAAGTCCGGAGCCCTTTTGTCGCGGCAATATCTAAAGCATTTGAAGTTGGCGCATCTGATTTCCTGAAAAATTTATCACAGAAGAATTTTTATGTTTATCCGACATTAAATATAACATTTTTCGCAGCTGATATCGGAGGGAGTCCTTCGTTATTTTATGAAAAGATATTTTGCTTGTAAATTAACATTAAAGGTGCACTTGCGTTTCGGTAGGATTAATACTCACCAAAATACTATAACCTGTAACTTATTTACTTAAATAAATCATGATGCGAAAAATCAAGAACCTAGGTATTATTTTGAAACAAATGAAAGTCGCAACGATCGGCGCGCAATTGCAGTAAACTGACAGTGACGGTAAGGGGGCGCGCAGGCGGGGTCAGCGGGAATTATCCTGGGTAGGTATCTTTAATGTGGTTGGACATTTGACTTCCTAATCATTATTATATAGACAGATAAATGATTGATATCCAAAAATATAAACCACAACACAAAATAAATATAAAGCAAAATTGCAAAAATCTGAAACAGTGATTAAGTTATTCCTTTAATACCAATAAAGGCTTTATTTAATAATAACGCTACTTACCTAAAAACATATGCCTAAAATGTGCTTTGCTTAGCCTATGAAAATAGGTCCGCCGTCAAATCCTACATCCTTTTTTTTAATTTTTAATTTTACTGGGTTTGAGTCTTTGTCTTCTAATATTAACTGAAAATGTAACAATTCTGTGTCCCAATGCTTTTCTCGGAGATACCGAGACGAAGTTCCGAAAAAAGGAATAGTCCCATTCAAAACGGAACTTATTTGTGGTCACGTTTAGGATTACCCATCTCGAGACAAAATTCCTGTGATCAATATGGAAGTTAACTGGTTTCATGTTTTTCCAGATAAATGGCCCTCCTGATTATAGAAGTTTAGGATGAAGTTTCCAGGAACAGTTTGTTCTAAAAAATCTTTCAAACTCAAGTTGTACAGGTTTCTATAGACTTTTTTGCAAAACTCCTATCCGTAAAAAGCTAAATGCCTTTTACTGGATATTGAAAGTGAAGAAATATCAATTGGTGTTGAGCCCTTTGTTACGATATTTCCTAAAAATATTTAATTTTAAGAACTTTAGGGTGTGCCAAACTTAATGGCCTATTGGCTGGAAAACGATAAAACTTTTTTCCAAAATGTTGAGTTTGGTCATAAAAAGTAAAGTTCTAGCTTCTAAAAATATTTTTAAAGATGCAATACTGCCTGATCATCCCGAAACTTTTAGCAAATTCTTATTTTTAAATAGGTTACCCTGTATATTATTTTCATTATTCATTTTTCTAAAAATTCCAACAAATGCTATATCTAGCATATCCTATATCAGATTTCAACTGTTTTGGAGTTTATGAACTTTTAAATTTGGCGGTTTTCACGCAATATAACATCTAACACATTGGATTTTAAGCACCTGAAAAACAATGGTTTTATGAACTTTTTCTTAATAGCCGAAAGTAAATCATGGCACGCTAATTTCAGGACGCTCTATATAACTTTACGTCTTGATAATCTTTGACTTTAGCAACAAATTTTATACGGGGCGCAATTTTTGGAATCTCTGCTTCCACTAGTTTGAGATATTCTAAGGTTAAAAAGGAACTTCATCTATTACGTATTCTGTACAAAATACAAAATTTAGTATTAATTATTTGCTGATGTGTGGTTGCTAGAAATTTATTTTTTATTAAATAAGAAATAGGTACAAGATAAGGTTTAAACTATTTTATTATAAGTCAAGAAACTAGATTAAATTACAATAAAGGTCACTTAGAACGTACACGCTTATTAACTACCCACTGTAACGTACCGAATTAACAAGTCCCGGTAGTTATTATAAAGCAAAAAGTGAAATGAACTTCTTTATTTAAAGTTTTACATAGAAATGTTTCATACGAAAGTCTAAAGGCTAATTTGAAGGTTTTGAATAAATTGACATCATATCCGATTTTGACAGAAGTTGTGGACATAATGGCCGTCATTAAAAACTGGGGTACGAAAGTGCAAACTATTTTGCTCTAAGTTCAAGGATTCAGTTGTTATACTTCGTCAAAATGTCAAAGCAGTCAAATGTCAATATGTGAAAAACACTTTAAAATCAGTATATGGTATGATATATGAAATATGTCCTAAATGTTTAAGAGAACCCAAAAATAACATTGAATACAGGATATCCGTTTTAAAAAATGCTTGATGTGCTCACTTTTTTACGCACCCTATTTAACATCTAACATTATAAACTGTCACCGAGTACTAGACCATAGAGCAAGCTTTAAACATAAACGAAAATATCAAACACAGTTCTAAATTGAAAAACACATATCAATTGGGAAAATTCCCACTCAGTTAAAAGTTTGTCAGCTATTGTTGTAGTCTAATCTGCAAAAATACAAAGTATTTCCTTTTTGTCCGTTTTTATGGCACATTATACAAAAAAATAACTTCCAAACTAATGCTCAATAATTTTTGTCCTCTAAACTTAAATTCAAAGTCAGTTTGCCCGAAATAATTTTACACAAATTTCTTCTAAATGCATGTAACAATTTTGCTCGAATTTTGTATATTAGATAATATGCATTTTATCTACTGGATCTTCTTTGTATAATTAAGTCAGGTATTCACCTATGGACTTCTTTATTTTGAGATATGGATTTAGAACAGTATGGGTCTGAGAACTATATCGGGTTTTTAAGCCTGTTAATTGGGAAGAAAAAAAATGACCCTGCTTAATGGTCAAGTAGCCAATCTCTGACGTAGGGGTAACGTTGGCGTGGTGTTTTGGTTAGGTTATGTGATTGTGCGATGAGATGGTTGGTTGAATGTGTGGCACGATCCATGTATTTAGATATACTTTCGCGAATAAAGGTGCTAAATGTATCGCAATTGAGATCATGGTGAATTATCGTATTCCTCACAAAGTATGGAGCTCCACAGACCATACGCAAGACTTTGTTCTGAAAGCTCTCTATTCGCCTAAATCGAGACCTGCCCGTGGTGATCTAGGTCGGGGCACCAAAGGACAGGATCGAACGTATAAACAGCTTATAAATGATAAGCTTGTTTCCCAAATTAAGTTTACTCTTTCTATGTAAAAACGAATAGAGAGCCAACCATGACGTTTTGGCCTTTGACAGAATATAATTTGTGTTAAGCAACCAGTTCAGTCTTCGATCGAAAACTAGCCCCAAATATTTAATATTGTCCCGCCAAGGAATGCAAACATTAGAGATGGTCAGCCGATTGTCCGGATTTGTGAAACGTTTTCTCCATCTCTCAAGTTTATTGATGTGGTGCTGTAGCCTCAACACTATATAATGCAATGAACCTGAAGAGGTCGCAAACGCAGTATCGTCAACAGACAGAAATAATTTACTGAAGTTATTAGTAGGAATATCAGCTGTGTATAAATTAAACAGGGTTGGCGATAGAGGTATCCGTGCGACAATCCTGCTCTTCTATGTTTAATTTCTGACATTGCATCATTCGACGATACTACGAAGGTTCTCCCTTCAAGAAAACTTGAGATTAGTCTTACTATGTAACTTGGAGTTCCTTATCTTATTTTAACAACTAGCCCATTGTGCCATACCTTATCAAAGGCTAATGTCGAAGAAGATTGCACCCGTGTGGACTCTCCGGTTGAATCCCTGGGTTATCATCGACGCTAGTCTGGTGGTCTGCTATGACTGCTCCTGAAGCCAAACTGCTCCGGAGGCAGAATTTCCCTCTCTGTTATAAAATCAGTGATGCGGTTTAGTATTACGCGCTCTATTATTTTCCCCAGATTAGAAAGTAGGCTAATAGGCCTATAACTGTCAATATTGGTGGCCCTTTCGCCTTTCTTTTTGATTAGAATTTCCTTAGCCACCTTCCAATCTGTGGGAAAATACCCTGATTGAATAACGGCGTTGGCTATGTTTGTGATAGCCGAGAGGGTTCTGTCCGGAACGCGCCTCAAGGCTGCGTTCAGCATACCATCCAGACCCGGCGCTTTTCTGAATATTAAGTCCACGACAATCCCCTTGACTTCATCAAGGCCAACGACAAGTATGTCCAAGTCAATAAATTGGACTGATTTGAAAATATGGACAGCACGGTCAATCCTTTGCTCTTTTGCACGATCGATGTTGGGATTGAGACTAAACTGTTCGAAAAGTTTATCTGCAAACCCATTAACTTTATCTTGAGGGTCTATGATGTGTGGTAGTTGTCTTTTAGAACCCTTCGTTAGACTGCGAGTCATTTTAAAAAGACTGCCATCTTGGGTTTGCAGAGTTTCTAATTTAGATTGCCAGCATCGATTGTACAAATCGACGAGCTCTCTCTTGATCTGCTCAGATGCACGGTCCACCAATCTTTTGATTGCAGGATCACCAGTCCTGTAGGCTCTGTTCTTGAGCCTGTTCTATTCACGGATACGCTCTTTGAGGTCTGGTGGAAGTTCCTCGTATTTAGAGTATCTAAACACCTTTGTGACAGAGGATCTGGCAAGAGCATCGGTTATCAGAAATGTGAGGTTGCGTACAGAGTTCTCCAGGGGCCCAGTACCCGGAACAATGTCCGAGTAATCAGCCTCCTCGGGGATCTCCTTAAACTTTGCCCAATTGGTAAAAGTTTTCAGGTTAGAAGCATCCTGTTTAGTTCTTGGGTCACCATACTCGATAACTGCGAGAGCATGATCCTATGTCATCCCATGATAAACCCAGGGCTTTGATAACCGGTCAGTATTCCTCGTCACAAAAATGTCCAGTTTTTCAGGTAAACCATATGGGCCAAAATGAGTTGGTTCATCAGGCGGAATAACTTCCAGCAGATTATCCACCGATGCATTTTCGAAAACTAAGCCTTTCGCACTGGTGGACCTGCAATCCCACATGCGGTGTTTAGCGTTGAAATCTCCTCCTACGAGAATGGATTCGTCGGTATCAAAAATATTTTCTAAATTTTGACGTTCCATGGCCGCTGCAAGGTTCGAGTAAATAGATCCAAGAATAAGAGGTCTATTCCTCATCCTTATCCTGATAAATGTTCCTTCCAGAACATTGTCAGGATTAGGTACCGAATGCGCAACAATGTGTTTCTTTAAAAGTATCATCGTGTCCCCAGCGGCCTGATAGGACGATCGTTCCGAAAAACATTATAATTTGGGCACATAAATCGTTGCCTTTTTAACCATGTTTCCTGTATTAAAAGAGTATCGATCGCTTGTGTCATAGTTTGCATCTAGTGAACACCAGCAGATACATGTGATATAAATGACTTCATGCATAAAAGCATTTGGTTGAATAGGGAATTGAAAGCTTCCATTGAGGTTTGCATTGTCTGCATTAAATTTTCTGGGCAGTGAGAGATATCTGATTATGAACTTCAAGCTTCGTATTATTTTGTGAACCCCCATACAAATGTTGGAGGAGCAGGAACATCTTGATTAGCCTCTGTATTCGCAACGGGTAAGGGTCTGGTGGCCATTTATAGTTGCCTTGGATGTTTTGAGCATCTTGTATAGTTTGCGGGGTGTTCACCTCCATAGCTGGCACACCTGGATTTTCGACCAGGTGCCAACTTGCAGGGTATGTTAGGTGTGCCTTTGCACATTTTAGGCACCTAGGTTTCGCAGTATATTTAGACTGCGCATGTTCAAATAGCTGGCACTGATGGCACTGGGTGTTGTAACTTTTTGATTTGTGTGCTTCGATTCTGACAGTGATGCTGTTGAGCGCTCTGAGTTTGTAAATATGCTTCTGACATTTTGGTAAGGCCACAAGCACCAATGGCATCGGTGACTTATCTTTGTGATACCAACGTGTCACACTTTGGGGTGTAAAGCCCAATGCCTCAAGGTCAGTTTTAATTTTTGAGGTTTCCAAATGTTCAAGTACGTCCTTGATCACTACCTGCAACAATTTGTCTGCACGAAAGCTAAATGTGTGGAAAGGTATTTGATTTGATTAAAAAAAATTGGAAATTTTTTGCTAGTCTTCTGATTTTGGGGGATAGAGCTTTATGCCTTCAGACACGATCTGTACACGTCCGAAGTTCATGTTATTATTTTTCATGATGTTTGTTACATCATTGTGTATGGATTTTTTCGTGAGAACGATTGGAGGTATTCTTACTTTGTTTATCTGTACCTCGGACGTCCTTTTTTTGAGATACGGTGTACTTAGGTATTTTTTCATTAACATTAGATTGAGAAACTACTTTGTTAGTTGTGTTATTTGATGTATTGCTAGTGTTAGAGCTTCTACTGCTCGTTGGTAGTGGCGGAAATTCAGACTGTGAGTCTTTTTCAATCGGTTTATTTCGCCTACGACGTTTCTTTCGTAAAACTATCAAAAACTTGTCATTTTCTAACTCTGAATTTCCCTCACTGGCCATCGAACGATCACAGATTGGGTTAGCGTTAGGAACGGGTTTTAAAGCTGAAACATTAGCATTTGGATTAAAAATGGTCTCAGACTCATACCTGTTCATTCAACGAGGTAAGTGACTGGAGCTGACTACTGAGGTTTGGTATTTATACTAGGAGTTCATCGAGTTATTTTTTCAGTTTTTCATTCTCTTGAAATGTCTTCTTTAACAGAACTTCTAACTTCATTTTTTCATCTCTTACTTCAAGAAAATGCTGGTAGGTTGGGATCTCCGGCGACGGGGGGAGGACAGATGTCCTGTGTCGCCCGGCTCCATGCCGAACGACGGGGAAAAACGTTTAAAATCTCTTCAAAAACTTTTGACAATCCACTGACAACTTACGAGAGACTGGCAGTTACTACGATGTTTCCACTTTGGAGGTTCAAAGCAGACTATGCATTTTATATATTAATTGCAATCAGAGCCATTATTGTTTTTATCACAAAAATATAATTTTCTTCAAATAAAAATAAAATCTTCAATATTTGATATCGGCAAACCTGGAAGGTTATGGCTAAAATATCGTAACGGAAATAATGTTTGACCTTCAAGTGTCCAGTTGACGTATAAATAAATAATATAATAAAAACCGGTTGAATACTAAGTGGAAATCATTAAAAATAAAAAGTACGTTTCGAGTTTCACTGGTCAAGATCACCCTGAAGCCTTTTACGTAATTTTACAGTTCCTTTGAAGAATCAAATTGATATATTTTTCAAAAATCTTCTGAAATCCCAAGACCCATTTTATACATCAAGTCCTTATATCAGTTTCACAATAGCCCTTCCTAATGCTATGGGGGTTTTAAAATTATGTAAACTTAACAGGCGGAAACGCGGTGTGAGTTTCTATGACTGACACGTATTTTCAAACGAATTTGCCAAATTACGTCTATTTGACATTTCAAGGTCACGCTTCTAGGTCACCAATATTCTTTTCCGAAATCCTGAATATCTATTCTAAGCATCTAGGTACTAAGTTTCATCAACATCTTCATCTAGATATATTGGAGGATGTAACTCTGATGTTAAAATAACAGAATTGCCACTGAGAACAAAACTATATGACATTTTACTTTAAAAATATATTTAAGAATAAACTAAAATTAAGTATTACATATGGTTATAAAGAAATTTCAGACACAGTTGACCACAGTTTGTTTTGTTAAAGCTTTGATAATTGTTATAATTATAATTAAGTGGTATTATTTTTGTCACTGTTAAAATACTTAATTAATTCACTAAGGGGTCGCAAATTACCATAACTATCGGAATATATTATACTTTTTCCTTTTTTTTTATATAAGCTATTCAATGAGTCCCATCACCACTATCAGTATCTAGATTGACAATGGCACTTTGAATTATCTTTATCTTGTTTGGTAATTTATCTCTGCTGGAAATCTGCAAATATTTGACGTATTTCAGTAAAACGTAATTTGTAAGTGCTTTTCGAGGTATGTTTTAACAGTTTTTTGAATAAGGTGTCAAGTATAATCCACATCCAGTTTTATATAAAGTTCGCCTCTCTTTTTCCTATCGCTATAGACTTCGTCATTTTTGCTTTGGCTGCTTTCATATCATTTACTGCTTTAGCAATACCTGAAGCCCCTCCTCCAAGAGCACCAAGAACAGACAAACCAGCAAATAAAGGTATAAATGGAAGAAATCCGCCAGACTTTGGATTGGAACGCTTTTCTTTAGAGATAACACCTTACCTGTTTTTTAATAATGTTTAAAGCAGTTTGAATACTTTAATTTTAGTCTCTAAACCGTTTCCTCTTAATTCATTTTCTAACTCTTGAAATTACCTGGGAGTCCTCGTCCTTTACGAGTTTTTTAGTTTAACTTTCTTCTCGTTCGAAGTCCCATACCTAATTTTCTTTTAATTTTGATAACACCAGTAATTCCTTGGGCAGCTATTTTTCCCCAAAATTAAAATCTTTAGCTTTGAACCTAGATAAAGGTTTATCAACTAAGACTTTATGAGCTAAATGTCTTCTTTTTATATCATTTGATTGTAGGTAAGCAATATCGTGTTCTTTACAAGCCTCATCCAATAAATATATACCTTTATCACCTCTTGACAATCTTTTTTCCAATTTTGTTCTTGGTCCACAAAAATTATAACCAGGAATATGCAATTTAAAAGGTAATTTATTTATTAATTTGTTTACTAGACCACTTCTTTTCCTTTTGCCATTTGTTTTGCAAATGATTCGTTTGTTATATGATGGAAACATTATATATAGTTGCAATCATAGTGATAACCACCAGTTATATTACAATACTGAATATTAATAGTTTATTTTACATATAAAATGAGAATTGAAAAACAACCGTATTCTATAACAATTAAAGATCATGAAAGTTCAATGAATGATTTTAGAAAACATGGAAAATTGTTTGATGGAAATAGTAAAAGTGGGTTAATTATTGGCCCTTCAGGCTGTAGCAAAACTAATGTTATTATTAGTTTGATGATCCGAATGGTTTACAATTTAAAAATTTGTATGTTTATTCAAAATTATCAAATGTTGGAAACGAAATATTAAAAAATTTTAAAAGCGATGTAAAATATATTGAAAACAATTTAATTAAGAGAATAAATGTATATGATGATAATACACAAAATATTGTAACAAAGATTAAGCTATTTAAAGTAAAGTTATTCCTGAATGTAATGAGAAGATAATAAATATAAAAATACAGTTGAAGGAAATGACCAGTTAGTAGAAAAGTTTTCTCAAAAAGTTTTTAAATATGTAGTTAAAATATAATAATGTTGACGGATTTGAAAATGAAATAACATCAATTAAATTAATAATTAAGGATATTTCAGCAATTAACAACGCCAAGAACAGTATTTCCAAGGAAATTTCAAAATTTTACTGTATGCATAACAATAGAGTAGCAGAAGAAGTAGGGAATTTTGAGAAAATACATGATGTTATGGATAAAATACACAAAATTTTGAAAAATCAATGTCATCAACACTCATTTCCTAATTCACAAAAAGATACCGACAAGGCTAATGAGTTGAAAGAACGAATTAAAGAATTTAAAATTAAAATCAATGCATATAAATCAAATTTACAATATTTAGAAAACCAATTGAGGGAGGATTTTCAAAACGAAAGTGAAAAAATTGAAACAAAGTTCAAAGATCAAATTACAAAAAACAATGAAAAAATTGAGGATATACTAAAGCAATTAAACAATCTAAATACAAAATCTGCAACTTCTTTTGACGAAGGAAATTTTACAAAGGTAATGGATGAGAAATTACAAAAAGAATTAGGATCCTTACTAGAAGTTTCTAAAAAGATTTATTAATTAAAATTGAAAACAATAGTTCAAAAATTGAGAAGACTTCATTTCTCATAAAGGAACTTGAAACATCTTATAAAGATATAGTACACAAAGCTGAAAACACAACGTCTGATATAAAAAATATAGAAGATAGTCAGAAAAGACAACATTAGATTTAAAAAATATAAAAGGTAGGTAGCAAAAGAAGTAAAATTATTAAATGTATTAGTTCAAAGAGCTGCTGAAGTTTCTAGAAAAAAATTTAATGACACGATGAGTTATGCCAGAGAAGAATTGAATTCAAAATTAAGCGGATTCAAAAAAGATTATATAAAATCAAATATCCTTTAGGCTAAATTTAATGTAAAAATTTCTGATTTTGCGAACAATATCAACCAAACAAATTCATCAATAAATGAGAGTAAAATATCGTTTAAAGTAATTGAAAATAAAATTTCTAAATGCCTTTTAAGTTTTTCATATGTTCCAAAATATTGAAAGCATGCATCACATAAGTATTTTTTTCTTATTTGATAATTGTTTGGATACCAACCTAAATCCTTTATCCAGCAGTAGTAGTTATTACCGTCATCAAAACTTTTTAAAAGCAAATTAATATGTATTTTTTCTTTTCATTGTTATAATGTTAAGGACCAGCAATCTAACATACATTTTTATGGTCTCCTAAAAATTTTTGAACTCAATACACATTTATTGACCAATTATTTTTTTCTTCAAACTTTTTTATATCTAATAATTTTACTGGAAATTCAAGACCTGTAAAATCGAAAACGTTTCCAAAGTCTGGATATGATGAGGTCTTTTGAGGATTACGGATTGGCTGGTATACTGCTGAAACGACTGCTCAGGTGAAACATCATTCATCACATTCACGGTTGATTTAGAAAATTTATTCATGGGTTGTACTTATGTTGACTTCCAAATGTAGAATTCTTTGTAAAACTCACCCTGCAATATGAATTAAAAGTTAGTTGCGAATAATATTTGTTAGAGATATTTAAGTGGTATTAACAAATGTAGCTCTTGGAATTAAACAATAATAAATAATTACTTGAGTCTCGTTCTGATGAATTATCTGCTTCGGCTACCATTATCTTGAATAAATCGTTATCGAGCTGTTGTAAATCAGTTGTATTAGTAATAATGAAGAATGGAGTATTAAATGATCTAATTGAAGTTAAGCTTAAAGTTGGGGAATAATACAATCCAAATAATTCAAAATTTACTTTAACACTCTTGTTGATACTGTCGAATTAAAGTTTGTACTCCAATGCCAATTTCTTCCTGAAATTTTTTGAAGTCGACTTGATAATTGGGTGAATATATTCTGTAGGAAGCTATTCGGCACTTAAATGCACTTCTAATAATGTCAATTCAATTTCAGTATTTAATTGCAGCTCTTGTTTTTATGAATATTTGTCCTCCAGGAATTGGACTTGACATTTACTTCACAGTCTTGACACTATTGCATTAGAGGGCTTGGAAGTAGTTCATCAATTGAAACAATTAATTTTTTAAAATCTCTCTGTAAAATTTTATTAATGGAAACATCTGATGAAGCATTCGAAATTGGTGAATAATGGGGGCGATAATCCTACTTCTTGTTATTATTTTTTAAAATTTCCTCATTACCAACCCCATTAACATTATTCAAAATTCCCTCATTACCACCCCCATTTTTTTTTTCTTCACAGCTCTCGGAAATTTCTTCATGTTCCTCATCACCCTTAATTAAATTTTGCCCTGAGCCATTTGCATACCCTTCCAATATATTTGAAAGCTATTCCAACTCATAACCGTCATTTATGGCTGAATCATTAATTAAATTTTGTCCTGAGCAATTTTCAGACCCTTTCGTTATAGTTAAAAGCTGTTCCAAATCGCAACCCTCATTTTTTTCAGAATTATTAATTGAATTTTGCCTCAAAATATCATTGTTTAAATCATCAAAATTTATTGTTTACAGAGGTACATAAGAAATTTCAGGAATAATAGCTTTATCAAACACTTCTAAGAGCTGTTCTAAAATAATATCACTTTTACCAATTTCGAAAGAATTGACTAATTTATTATTATTGCCAGTTTCAGAA
This sequence comes from Diaprepes abbreviatus, assembly GCA_034092305.1. Taxonomy (NCBI): domain Eukaryota; kingdom Metazoa; phylum Arthropoda; class Insecta; order Coleoptera; family Curculionidae; genus Diaprepes; species Diaprepes abbreviatus. Next base: position 945,877 of record JASJET010000261.1, on the reverse strand, counting down.
GAATTCCCTAATTTATTATTGTCAATTTCATGAAATTTAATTTCTAGTTCTTCACTGCTTAGTCTATAAAAAGAACAATCCATCAAATCATGGACAAGGCAAGCCTCGTCTAAATCAAATGCAGTTAAATCAATTTTTTCAGTCTGTACGTTTAGAAAGGAAGACATTTTAAATCAAATCAAAAATTAAAAAATGAAAAATAAATTTATAGTTGATTTTTCGATAAGATGGGGTGCATATTCTTTAATTCTGGTTTGTTACATATTATACATGCTTGTGAAGGAGTTGTTCTAAATAAATAATTTTTTCTTTTTCACAGCATATAAAGGATCGTTTATAATGACTATTTACAAAGTTTTGTTCCCCACTTGGGCAATTTAGAGCATGTACAAAGTAACATTCGCAGCATAAATTATATGCACCACCAGAAGACGAAATAATAACTACATATTATTGAAATAATTAGGTGCTTCACTTGCATTTATTTTTGTCACTTTCACTAAACCTTTTTTTCCGCGCCCGTTTGGAACACCATTATCTTCTATCCCATCATCATCTTCATCTTCATCGTAGTCTTGGAAGTTATTTCGATCAATCCTTATTAAGGACTGCTGTCTTGTGTGAAACTTTCCCCTTCCAGCCAAATTAAAATGAGCAGTTTCATCATTATACATTGTCGGGATCGTTTCATCGCAAGTGGAATCTAAATATACTTGTATCTGATCCATTTCGAAGATTGTTCGATGAACTGATTATAGGAAACCCGATTCACTTGTTTAAGCTATTTTTTAATTTTGCAACACTTCTTTATTGGCAATGGTGGGCCGTCTATGTGATTTTGATATAATGGGTGATGTTTAAAATACGGTAAATTTAGCTGCAATTCCTCTTCACTTCTATAATGTTCCGGTAACCTATGTAAAATTTGTTGTAAACTGAGTGAATCGAATAATGGATGGGCAAAAATTTCTAAGTTCCGTTCTTCAAAATCAGTAAGATTTTTTTGGTTATTTTGATACGAAATTATCACTTGACTTTGTAGTTTTGATAGTTTACTGCTTGACATTAAGATTGAATTAATGTAGCTTGCTCAGATTCGATCGTTTAAGATACCAGCTCCCCTCTAACTGCTGTGGTGGATAGGAATGAGGTAAGAGGTGGAGCAAAAAGAGGCGGAGTTTACGTAACCAGTCGATATAAGGGACGAATTTGGGCAGCCAATCAAAAATAAGGCAATTCTTGGCTGATCAATCAAAAAAGTGGTGGGGGTCAAATAGTAGCCCCCAATATCCACTACTGGGTACCTAGCGATTTACCATATCGGCTATATAGAGACCATAAAGTCTCATTAAGCCATATTACAGTAGATGTTTTAGATCACCAGAAAAGTCAGGAATGGACTCGCAGCTAAACTCGTTCGACCTAATTTTTGACAGCTGCCATTTTACAGAGCTGAAAACTCATTTTTTTTTAATACTTTGGTCATTTCTCTTCAAAAGAGGCACTCTTAATGCATAAATCGGTTTTTATGCGAAACACTCAAAAGTTATTATGCAAAACAAAAACAAGTGAAAGTTAGGATGTTATTGTTATTACTTATATAATAAATTACTATTGACGGAGCTTGTCAAACCCGCTTTCAAGTAAAAATAATTTAAAAAAATGGAAGAATATTCTTACGCAGAGTATACTGATATACATTTAATTTATTGTGAAGCGCTGTCAAATTCTTTGAAGACAAGACTATTTTATGCTGAAAGATTTCTAGCTCTAACATTGCCAAGTTCAAAAACATTTAAAAGGGTTGATCAAAGTCTAAGGGAAACAGGTAAAAGATGATTAGACAATAATTATTAGAGTTAACGAGTTAATTTTTAAACCATCTTCAGAGAATTAAACTGAAAATATGAAAAGGAATTTGTGTTTTTTAATTAAATTATTCAAAATTTTTTTTCTTTCCGAATAATAACTAATGGTACACTTAATTAAATTGCATCTTTTTTTATATAAAAAACATACTGGTAATTTTTTTACAATTTTTGTACATCTGTTTTGTTGGAGGTTTGAAAGTATATTAGTAAAGAGATAGAAAGTTTCTGGAACATCTGTAATTTTATTGCCTTATTAGATATTTATATAGTACTTATCCCTGAATAACATAAAATAGCCATGTTAAAATATCAAAAAGCAGAATAATAACTAATGACTTTTCACGGGTTTTCGTTGTAAGTCCCATAAACTTCGCCACTTCTTCCATTCTACTTCTATTAAATTTAAAATCTACAAAATTATGGCAATTTATTTTCATAGCCGTAATGAAGTTATTGATGAGAGATTCTTTACCCCCCAAGAAATGGCGGAATCTCTTATTATTCTGGATCCATTAACCAATTCGAATCTTTTCCAATAAGTACTTCTTCTTATCTCAAGCATTATTTCGAAGTATTTTTGAATATTTTTCGGAAAAAGAATGGGAACCGCTTTAATCTCTAATGTAGAATTTTAACTAGTAAAATCTAAGATTTTAAAATGAGTTATACAATTAATTGCTAAATATAAGGGATGGTCCAACGCCACACATAATTCCAGCAAGTATCTCAGTTCAGACTTGTCCAATTAGTCACCTAATGCTAATTCAAGCCTACGTATACGTGAGCTCATCTAATTGTAGATTCGTTATTATATATTTTTCCACTATTTTTAACAACGAGTAGCTTAAGCTTTACTTTCAACTTAATTCTGTTGCGTGAGTAAGTTCTATAAATGTCTAATTCGGGAGGAAAGGAGCCACCAAATCTTACTTTAAAATTTGCCCTTATGATTATAAGATGAGCAGTGGTAATCGTGAAAATTTGGAAAAGAACTAATACTTAATAAGTCATCCGAGTAAATCAGTCGCTGAGTTTAATTACTTAGTAATGTTCAAAATAAAACCAGGTAAATAGAGGCCAATATATTGAATCATTACGGCAGTGTTCCTTAAACTTTTCCTGTTCAAGGTACACCTACGAAATCAGATAATTTTTTTGTTTATTACTAAGTAATCAATTTAGTATAAAGAACAGAATGTGTTTAATGCGAAATATGAGCCTGTTTGATTGAGCACAGGCGGTCGAAATTTGTAGTAATCGTTGACAAGGCTTCTCTCATCTCTTCGTCGATCGTTCCCTTTTTTTAGTTTTAATTGTAGTTAGAGTTGAAAATCCTAATTCACATAAATAGGTCGTGGCAAATGGAAAAAGTATGGCAATGGTACACTTTGAAACTAGATGATACTCAATTTTTATATACAGCCAAAAATATGCTAACTCTGTTTCAGAAAATTTTAGTTTTAATGTCCGGTCCGTTTTTAGCTCTGTAAGTTCTTCCTGCTCATTTATTGGTAAGTGTTTAAGGGAAATCCTATCTGAGAATGGATTTCGAACCCAGTCCATAGGTTGCAGATCACACTTAGGGAATTAGAAATTCATTTTTTCTTCGAAGCTGCAAGTGTCTTATTTGGGCACATCTCGTTATTACAATTCGTGGCGTGACGGATCCATAGCATTAACTTGGCGCGAAAGCTTTCTATTTTGTCCGATGACGTTAAAATATTAGAATTCCTGTCTTGCATTTTTTTGTTGAGCTTATTTAATTCAACGAATTTATCCGCCAGATATGAAAGTTTTGCATGTGTCTCATTTCTTAGCTCGTAAAGCCGAGAAAGTACTTTTTAGCGAGAAAGCCATCTTACTTCTGAATGAAACAGGAGTGATTGATGATCTGCTCCCACTTTTTGACATACTGCATTAAACAGATGCGAGTTTAGTGTTCGTGACTTGACGTAGTTGACAACTTTGACGACTTCTTCAAGGACAGTCAATAATTCATCAGGCAGAGATTTCGTCATCAGTGCTTCCCTGTGTAGAAAGCAATGCTGTTTTTGAATATTACAATTTTTTTCAGAAGTTTTAGTTATGAATTCTTTAAGCTTTCCCGTCATAACTGGCGCACCATCTGTACAAATACTTCTGCAGTTGAGCTATTCCAAATTATGCTTGAAATATTGGTTCGCAACTTTAAATATTTCTTCTCCAGTAGTATGATTAGGTAGTGGCAGACAAAATAAAAAGTTCTCTTTTATTTTACATCCATCAATGTATCTCACATTTGAAATGCGATGCGCGTGGCCACTGATGTCAGTAAACTTGTAGCGCAAAGACTTTTCCGTTGTTTCTGCTTTTTCTTAGAAATTATCAGTTTGACTTGATAAACTTGCGGTACGCTTAACAAGTTTATTTATTATACACAAGTATATTACTAACCGGCGTAGCCGGAGAACAGATGAGAAATAAAATACCATCCGCGAACCAAAACAGGCTAGGCTCTCAGCGAGGCTAGCAACCTACTGGGAGCGACAATTTTCTTATATGCTCACAGAAATAACACCCAGCCTCGGAATAGAATTGATTTATTGACGACGACCACGGCGAAGAAAAGGACATTGATTAATGGAAACAAAAGAAAAAGCTTACGAATTGGAACGTGGAACATAGAATCATGGAAAGATAGAGACCAAGAAATTCTCATCGAATTAGAAAAACATAACATCGACATTTGTGCGATAAGTGAGACGCGCAGACAAGGCAAAGGTTCAACCATGGCTGGAGAGTATATGCTGTTCCATAGTGGGAAAGGAAAAGAGGAGAGGGCTAGCGCTGGAGTCGGATTACTAATAAACAGAAAATTTCAGAACACCATAATAGACACGAACTACGTAAACGAAAGAATAATAATGGTGACGATGTTTCTGAAAAAGAAAATGTTACACATAGTATCCATTTACGCACCACAAATAGGAAGGCCCAAACAAGAGAGACATTTATTTTATAACAATCTGCAAGACCTACTGGACACGATACCAAAGACACACAGCGGTCATATTGGGGGACTTTAATGGGCATATCGGTAATACGGCAATACCAGGAATCATGCAGATCTATAACGATGGCGACATAAATGAGGGCGGCGAGAACGTGATCGAGTTTTGTATCTTAAATGAACTGAGAATTACAAACACGTTCTTTGACCATAAGCCCCAACACAAATGCACGTGGACAAACACTAGAGGACATAGATCAGCGATCGACTTTATACTGACAAATGGATAAATACACCACGCGCAAATACAAGATGTAAGAACGCTCACATCAGCTAATATAGGAACATCTCATGGGCTTGTACTGTGTAAACTCAAAATAGACATCAACCGCAATCCTGCGCCAAAAGCTCCGACCATAGAAAATATAAACTATGAGAAACTTGAAGACCCATCTACACAGATGCTATATCGCTCAAGATTGGAACAAAAAATAACTACTAAACCTTGTTCCGAGGACCAAACAATAGAAGAAATGTGGACTACAATAACAATAAATATACTAGACGCTGCAAAAGAAGCGTTGGGAACAAGAATGAGTAGAGGGAGGAAGAAACTAAGTAAAAAACCGTGGTTCACAGAAGAAATAAAAGAACTAGCAAAGATAAAGAAAGACGCTTTCTTGAAGTACAAAAGTAATCCTTCGGCTGAAGAATATCAGAAATACAAGCTAACGAGAAACAACATAAACGAGAGGATCAGAAGATGCAAGGAAGAATACTGGGAGCGATACACAAAGGACATGGAGCATGACTTATACGGTGCGCAGAAGAGAATATGGAGAATGATTCAGAAACAGAAAAAAAATGTTAATGAATACATCAGTACAGCTCACATCAAAAAGGAAGAATGGACATCATACTTTGAAAGACAATTTGGTAATACAAATACGATTCACACTAGCATAACAGCAAAATCCATAAATCTGAGCACTACAAAAATGCAGGTAACATCGGAAGAAATAGAATATAAAATACGTAATTTAAAGAACAGAAAATCTCCTGGACCAGATCTAATTACCAACGAATATTGAAATACGGAGGCCAAATGCTTACCGAGGAGTTACAAAAGCTTTTTAATAAAATTATTAAAGAAGAGCAAGTACCGCAAAAATGGAAAACCAGCTATACAATTCCCGTACACAAAAAAGGTGACCACAAAAACCCGGACAACTACAGGGGAATTACACTTCTTAACTCTGTCACCAAACTATTTACAACAATTATTCGTGATAAACTTGAAGAGAAAATAGAGATCTCGGAGGAACAACAGGGTTTTCGAAAAAACAGGGGAACCACAGATGCCTTATTTATAGTGAGACAAATAATCGAAAAATCAATAGAATTTAACCACCCTGCATACTTATGCTTTGTTGACCTAACAAAAGCATTTGACTGCGTCTAGAAGCAGCACATAACGGACATCTTAAAACAGAAAAATGTTTCAGCGGAGATCATAAACATAATTGATGACTTGTACACAAATTCCATCACAAAAATAATAACATCCGAAGGTCTAACCGAAGGCATCAAGATAAACGAAGGGATAAGGCAGGGAGACTCGCTAAGCCCCTTCTTATTCAATTTGATAATGGACCGCATAATAGAGGACATCAGACCGAAACGCGGATACCAGATGGACGGACACAATATCAATATAATATGCTACGCGGATGATGCGGTCCTACTCGCAGATAACGAAGACGACCTCCAGATATTGACACACCTATTTAACGTATCAACTAAGAAGTACAATATGTAGATATCAACGAATAAAACAAAGTGTATGGTAATTTCCTAGGAACCAAGAAGATGTAAGCTACAGATAGAAAATGCCATAATTGAACAAGTCATGAACTTTAAATACCTAGGCATTGACACAATAAGCTGTCGTAACCTTACTGGAGAAGTACTGTCACAAAATACAAGAGCCCTACAAGTGGCAGGATGCTTAAGAGATGTTATATTTCGAAACAGATACATGAGAATAGAGGGAAAAACAAAAATATATAAGACCATGATACGACCAATTCTAACTTATGCCACGGAAACAAGAGCAGACACTAAGAAGGCAAAGCAGAAAATGAGAACCACCGAAATGAAAGTACTGAGATCAATGCTGAACGTGTCAATCAGAGATAGGCTGACAAATACCTTAATCAGAGAAAAATGTAATGTACAGGACGTGGTTAAATGGACAAAAGAAAGAAAAAGAGGTTGGAAAGAACACGTTGAGAGAATGAGTGAAGAGAGACTAGCCAAAGTTTTTATGTATGGACGACCAAGAGGAAGAAGATTACCAGGACGACCACCAAAGAGATGGGCCCAGAGCTGGTTCTCTTCATCAGCAGAATAAGGCAGGTGTAGATAGAATGACAAACAGGGACATCCCTAGTTAACGTAGAAGAAGAAGTATATTACTATATATTTGACATTAGATAAATAAGTCAGATAAGTTCGTAGCGAACAGCGATTTGTTTTTGTTGACAAAGGCGTGCGGTAAAGCTAAACAGCGTAGTCACACTGATCAGTGTCCAGTCCACACGAACGTGAGAGCGCAAAAGGTAGGATCTCCCCCCCCCCCATTTCCCGTACCATACCCCGTCGTTTGAAACAAAGTCCCTCGCTCGTGGCGTAGGCAGGTACTTATGTTTCTATCCGTCTTTATAAATTTCACAAAAATATTTGCAATTTTTTTCTCCGGCACACTAATTAATGACCACGGTACACCAGTATGCCGCGGCACACACTTTGCGGAACACTGCCTTACGGTGTACCCCTTCCCAGAAATAAGTGACAACCCTGGAGAAAGCTATTACCGGCGTAAATTAATGCAAGCTGAATGGGGCTATCTGACAGAAATGCGATTATGCATGAAAAATTGCAACTGGTAAAAATTTTGTTAACAACTTACTCGAAAGTAATTGGTTTTCCATGACTTAAAAAAAATTGAAAGTTATAGTAAGAAAGGTAGAGTAAGCTAAATTTCCCAGTGTCCTGCAGTTGGATGGCAGATCGATCCAAAGAGTAAACAAAAGAACTATTTCAGATAGAGGGGCTACGTCGACATAACCTAGACATATAAGATAAAACATACTCTCTATATTAAACTATATTATGAAGTTCCATAAGTCAAACATTGCAATAAAAAAAATAACCCATATATAAAAATATTACAAAAATATCTACAGAAATAAAGAATTAGAAAATTGTTAACGCGATAGATAATTAGACGTTAAAGCGATAGTTAATTAGAATCCAGAGCGATAGATAATTACAAGAAAATAATAAAACCGGAAATATATCATAGAAACGGTATATATAACTGTTGTTCGAATGATTATAATCTTAACAAATTATAACACAGCAGATGACAGATCACATCCAAAAGAAAATAAGAACAGGTACATTATTTGAATCCCACGTAGATGTGTGTCTCAAGTTTTAGGAACACCAAAACAAACCTTATCTTAAATTAGGTCACGAATTTCCGAAATTCTAGGCATATGCAAAAATTTATCATAGAATGACATCAAAAAAAGAAGGTTCAAGTTTTGTATAAAATGACTCAAATCATAAAAGGTAATATGCTGTACTGACCAAGTAAATTCTATTTACCAAAAACTTAATTTGTTAGGTAATTAAAATTTCAATTGATTTCTCAACGTAAAATTTAGTAAATTAATGTAACTAATTCTTAAACTGTTAATTGGCTCACTCTTGGACTATGAAAAAAACCATAAAAATCTCAATTACAGAAAAGTACCCCAAAATAAAACAATATTTAATGTTTGAGGTTGTAGCGCTACGCGGTCAACTCTGTTTCACTTTATAAGTTATTACTTCGCCGTAAATAATCTACTCTTGTTACATTGTTGGGTTAATTTTTTAAAGAAAATATCTATCAAAATAGAGTAATAAAGTCCAAATATTTAAATTCATTCAATAAAAGTTCCAAACCGTGCACAGAAGAATCCCTTACCTGTCAGCGCTCTAAGGTAATCGGACGCAAAAAGTGTACAAAGTGATCAAAAAATTGATAATACACAGAAGGCTTAACAGATAGACACATGCGTACATGTTTCGCTGTAACTAGGCACTAGCTGATTAACTTTCAAACTGAAACGTTATTTATAGTCTTACAAGATTTTAAGTATGTTGCGTAGAGTGCCACAAGATTTCAAAGACAACCACACTGTTTAAGAAAGCTAATAAAATTTGCATCGAGTTTGAAAACAACACCAATTAGGCTTTGCTTGAAAATACAAATCCCTAGACAAAACAACTGAAATCTTTGAAAAAAACTCATATACAAATTTACTTAACATTAAAGTAAATAATAATTATTCTTGGCCCTCATTATATTCAATGGAGTTAACTTTATAAATAACATTAAAAAGATTTATTTTTTACGTCATGTTTTCTATTTATATCATGTACAAAGAAATATTTATTTATTAGGGGGTGTCCTTTTTTTCTTAATACTTCACAATTTTCTTCTTTCAAGTGTTGGTGTTTAAGTAAAGAATTAATACTTTCTCTTTTATAATGTTTTTCAAAAGATTTACGTAAATTTTGTTTTCTGGAGTAGTCCATGAATACTTCTTAAATGACTTTCTTCTTGATGTGGCGTACTGATGTCTGAGCCAACCTCTTATCTGTATGGAGTTACGACCTGCCAATATTTTATGCTTTTGAAGTATATCTTTATACTGTCTGCTTGAAGGGAGTTGTCCAGTTATTATACCATTAATAGTAAGTAATAATTAACAAATAAATCTTTAAAAATAAACACATAAGTGACAGAACAAATTGGCTATAAGACGTATTTAGAATTAAAACGAACATTATCTTCTTTCGGCATCATTGAGGGCGTGACTTGAGTAACAAATTGAATTTTCTACCTCTTCGTGTACTTGTAGGAGTATAGCAGCTATAGAAGTTGCACTAGAATCTGTATTTACGATGAATTCCTTCGTAAAATCTGGGTATTTTAATATTAGTGGGGAGATTAAAGCATTTTTTAGAGAGAGATGGCTTCTTGTCGTTCTAAGCCCCAATGATACTTGCAATTTTTCTTTATAAGCATAGTCAGTGTCTGACTTAACTTTGCAAAATTTGGTACAAATTTTTTATAAAATCCACACAAGCCCAAAAATTATCATATTTCTCTTACATTTTTCGAGATCGGATAAGTAGCTACAATGACTTGGATGTGTTGTATATCCCCCTTCTTTTATAATGTGCCCTAGATATTCTATTTCCTGTTATAAGAAATGGCACTGAGTAAGTTTAAATTTAAGGTGGCTACTTCACATCTATTCAAAAACATGTCACAATCCTTCCGTATGAGTGTCCACGTCTTTTAAAAATACAAGTATATCATCTAAATAAACAAGGCATTCCGTGTAAGTAAGTTTTCCAAGAATGTGGTTCATAAATATACTCCAAGTGTCAGGTGCATTTTTCAGTATCATTGACATTCGTGAAAAATGGTAGTGATTATAGAGTGTGAAAAATACAGTTTTTTCTTGATCCTTGGGATGAAGAGGTACCTGGTAGTATCCAGAAGCTAGGTCCTTAGTCGAAAACCACTTTGAGCTGGATAGACGATCAGTAGTCTCATGGATATTTGGAAGTGGAGAATAATCTGTCTTACTAATATCATTAAGCTCACGATAATTTATTCACAATCTTCGTCCTCTCCCGGATGTCCTTTTTTCTCTATCAATATAGCTGGAAAACTCCATGGAGATTGACTTCCTACAGTGACCCCATCATCTAATAATTTCTTTATCTCTTTCTTTACTATTTCTTGCCTTTGAAACGGTATGGTTTCTTGCATATGGGTCGAACATCCTCGGTAATAATTCTATGCATTACCTCAGAGGTACATGTAAGTTTTTATTCAGGAGCTTTAAAAATATCTAGAAATTCCCCAGCATCACGCCTTTCTATTTTTTGACAGATAAATAGTTTTGTTCAATATCGGGCTTATCAACGAGTGTCTCAAATGCACTGAGAATAACGGTTTTTCTACGAATTATTAATTCATTTTCTGTAACACTCATCAACTTAACAGGTATGTGCCTTCCTGCCTTGCATAGAACTCTTGCTACCAGCAGACCTTATGGGCCATCAACACTAGGTTCTATAACTAAGTGCTGAGTCTTAACTCTGGATGGTCTTCTTAAGGTTGCTGTGCAAATCGCTTCCCACATTCGGGGATTCTTATTTCTTCAGGCACTAGAACTGAAACACTTTTTTCTTTATACACTTCTAAACAATTGTCTGCAGACTTTTCTACTACTTTATTTTTCTCAAAACTTTCCCCCTTTCCTTCTTTCGTCTCTTTTTTCTTTTCTTCTCTTCTGGAAGCCGCGGACTCCCTAGATTTTCTCTTGACTCCTGTCTTTTCTCCATCATTCTTCGAGTAACTTCGTTAAAATACTATCAGCTGAATTAACTACAAATTCTTCCTGTAATTCATGTTTCACGGATCGCATTTTTATCACTTTATCAAATGTGTAAAAACATCCATTCCCTCAATCTATTTTAATTCCATTTTTATGCAGGAAATCAATTCCCAAAAGTACATCTGCTTCAAGAATACTAGATTACATTACTATAAAATTATAATGTACGGTTACATCAGCACACTCTTTGCATTCTATCTCCAAGATAACTCCTAAACCACTCCACTGCACTCCTCCCCAAGCCAAAGTATCCCAGTTTTGCAAAAAACATCGTATGATCCAAAGTGTCGAAGGCCCTACTAAAATCCAGTAATATAAGAGATGTCGTCAAACTGCTATCACTTGCACCAAACACATCATCGCTCACTTTAAGAAGTGCAGTAGTTGTACTATGTAAAGGGCGAAATCCCGACTGTGTAGATGGTAAAATGCCTCTCGAATTCACAAATTTGCTTATCTGATCATAGACAATCCTCTCGAGCACTTTAGACAATGTCGGTAAAATACTAATAGGACGAAACTCAGAAATGGTAGTGGGATTAGAAACCTTAGGAACTGGTAATACATTAGCACATTTCCACTGTAATGGAAAGGAAGAAGTAGAAAGGCACTTATTAATTATGAAAGTTAAATAAGAAGTGAGATAAGGGGTGATCAACAATAGCATCTTACAGTCTATCTCATCAGCTCCCAGAGCATTTGACTTTATCTTAAAGATAACTTCATTCACGCGGTTATCGTCAACTTCAGTAAAAACAAAATCATCGCTTACATCCCCGAAATGCGAATTCCTGTACTCATCCAAAAACCTATTGTTAGATGTTATATCTGTCAAAGGAATACTGTTGAGAAAATGATCATTATAATCCGAAGGGGTACCCATATTTGAAGGCAACGACCTAGTTGATGTGCCAATATTAAGTCTCTTCAAAGTACGCCAAAAAGCTCCCGGATCCACCCTATACCTCTGTTGTAGGTACGCCTTTTTTTCATTTCGGACAGCCATCGTAATGTAATTGCGAAGGTTTTCCGTCAACCATGGAGTAGGTGCTTTGGTAAAGCGCGATCTTCTGATAGGCGCGTGAACGTCAAATACCGATCTAACATTCTCGTTTAAAAACGAAACCATGTCATCCACTCTCTGCATATCATAAATCACATTCTAATTAACAGCATGCAAATCATTCAGAAAATCATTATAATTAGAGTGTGTATAATCCCGATATGTTCGAAAAGTTATTGAAGGACGAGGCTTATTAACTTTTAATTCAGTATATACTAAGCTGTGATCTGAAATACCTTCCATTTTGATGACATGAGTGTTTAAAGACAGATTTTTTGAAGAAGTAACTATAACATCTATGAGAGTTTGTGTATTCTGTGTGACACGTGTAGGGGAAAGAACTAATTGACCAAGAGTATATTTATGAAAAAACCTGTTCAACGTCCTATATCCATCTGAATTTAAATTAAGCAAATTTACATTTAAATCCCCACCAAACACTAAATAATCACATGAAGGTAAAAAATGATATCAAGGAAGCCTCTAATTCATCTATGCCAGTAATCAAGCTCACATTTGACGGCCTGTACAATGACCCAAAACACAATCTAGTCCCATTAATTTTAACATCAATCCAAATTTGTTCAAGTAAACCTACCGTGGTATAGGTAAAATTTTAAACTTCAAAAATTCTTTTATATAAAAAGCTACACCGCCACCTTCACGATCTCTATCCCTTCTAACCAAAACATAGCCAGGAATAGTTAAACCTTCATTGGTAATACCAGTATTCAACCAGGTTTCAGACAGCCCAAGGATGTTGTATCCCTCAGACTCTACGAATTCTGAAAACACATTAACGTGTGAACAAACTGACCTAACATTAATATGAGCAAACGTCAAATGCCCAGATCCATCAGTCATTCCTACGCTAACAGGCCAGAAACAACCCCGCACATTTGTTATAAAACAATAAACACTAAAACCAATTAAATAAAGTATAACATAACATAAATCACCCTGACATAAACTATAACCAAAATTACATTTTTACTTCATATTTCGTAAATTATAGGTAGTAACAATTCAATATCTTCATATATAAATATTAATTAATGAATAACCCACTTAAAAATAAAAAATGTATTCTGTCTCAACACCAAACAAAAAATCTTAAAGATATTTAATGCTATTCTGTACTTTGTATAAATAAATAAACTTATGATACAAAAAATAATATTCCACTTACTATAGTGATACCAGAAATACCTTAAACAAATCAAAATAAGAACGATTTCATGTTTGTGCAAAAAAAAAGTCCGATGATAATAAAAATCTAGATCGGCCATAGCAATAAAGTAGCACTCAGAGATCATTTTTAGAGTTTATAAGTGTCTTTTTATTTTGACGGCTGTTCCAATAAAAAACTTTTCCTGCAGATGACCATACTTTATCTTTACCATATTTTTTCTTAGCAGCTTCAAGAAGTTCGTATCTAGAACGCGTCAGGTCTTTATAAACTGCGTAACTAGTACCTTTAAGTTGCTTCTTAGTCATAAACACCTCAGTTTTTTTACGATTGCTAATAAAATTAACAAGTATAGTGCGAGATGTGTCATTACTGTCCCTCGTCCTATTAAGATGAAACACACGATCAATGTCCCCCTCTGTACAGGCAACGTGCGCGGAAATGAACACGATAATGACATTTATCACATTTTCGTCCTTCGATTCGTCTATACCACAGAAACGAAGAGAATTACGCCTAGACTTTTGATCCAGGATATCAAAACATTCTTGCAAATCATATATGGCCTTCGTATTATTACTGACAGTACACTTAATATCATCCAAGGATTTCAGAACCTGGTCTAGCTTTTCATCTATTTTCGTAATGCGAGCATTAGTTTTAGCCTCCAATTGGTTGACAAAGTTTGTACAAATTTTATTTATAAGTTTATATATGCTGTTATCCGTTTTACTGTTGCTTCTTAAACCACCAGCCATTTTAGTTGGCCACTATATCGATTTGGTAAGACTAACTTCAACTTAAGCAAAGCTGATCCCTGATTGGTTGGGACTATAATTAATTATATTTCAGCAAAGGAAGCAATTGTAAACTAACTACTTACATATAACATAGATCATCTGTTTAGAAGCAAGAATTATCCAATGAATATATTTTTTAGCACGCATGTACCACACAAACTACACAATTATACGGAGCCGTTTCACATGCCTACTCACTCACACAAGTTCATGTTGTTTATGTTATTTTATTGGACATCAACAATTTTTTTTGATTCTTTTTCAAACATATATTTAATACCCAATTAAATTTTGAAAATATTAAATTTTTTTTAATATGTTTTAAAACAAACTGAAACTTAACAGCCCTTCATAATTTCCCCTTTACACAGTCTCAGATTTTTTTGTTCACCACAGCCTTTTTTACTAATGTAAAGTTGATTGTTGAGTTCAAAGTAATTCTTATTTAGGTAGTTTTTAAGGGTGGCTAAAATCTCGTTCTTTTTAATCAAATTTATTTTATTATGGTTAGAGTTGTATTGAATCTTCGCCGAAAAGTTAGTACTATCTTGTATGATATTGATGAGTTTTTTTGGAATTTTGTAAGATGGTGCTGTAAAGTTGACATGAAGTGTATGTGTATCGACTCTAACTTTAACTCTGTTGTTTATGATATATAATACAATACTGAACTTTTAGATGAGTGTACTCTTGGCAGTGGTGGCCTACCTAATGGGTTGATTCCATCATACTCCAGAACTGCCTTACTCATTTCAGTGGTTATTTCTTGGAGAGTTTAGCGTTGTATTCTCGAATGTCGTTATTTGGTTACTTGTCGATCTCGGGTTTTGAATGTGGCTGAAGTTCATCCATATTTTTATTGCTATTATCAGCGCCTAGGATTTCTCGTTCGATTTCCATTTTCATGATGTTAAGTCGCGTTTCTGGGACTAGTTTATTTCTGAGAATAACCCTGTATTGGTCTGTTATTCTCTGTTGCGACACTTGTATGGTAGGTACTCCCTGCAGAATTCGGCGTGTAGTTGTTCTCTATAGCCCGTCATCGCTTATTCTAGATGAGTTATTCTATAAAAAATGTGCATTATTGTTTCATTCATAGACACAGTCCATTTCATGCGTCGTGTTGGTCGTCCGGCTTGAGTGAGCGCTCTTTGAGACTTCTGCTTAACAGCTTCAGCTAGTGAAGGGTTTGGTGTTATTTGGCTCTCGTGCCTATGTAGTTGCTGTTGTTGGGCTGTAGCTTTTTGTGCGACAGGAGCCTGCCTCCTCAACCTGTTGCTTCTTAAAAATGGAATATTGAAAGAGAAAATTTATCAAAGGTGATCTCTAAGTTAATAGAGAAAGAGATATCAAAACAAATTAAAAAAATAAATAAAACATTACTTGGGAGCAGTCACTTGCTTTAACTATTGAGGTCGACTTACATAAGAGTAAATAATACGACATAATGCACACGATAAATCATTAGCACTACTCCATGTATTCACCAAAGATAATCAGGTAAAAGTATAACGAAAGGTTCATTAAACAAAATAATTACTTACTAAAAAAAATTAATCATCAAATAATTGAAGTTAGTATAAATAGATAATATTTAGGGTCTGAGATGCTTGGTTCTTCAACACTAAATAAATTGGCTTAAATCTGACTAAAATAAGATACATATACTCAAAATAAAGTCAGATTACTACCGCACTACTGTGTGAAAAGCCAGAATATGCAGTTTGACAGTAATCTTTTAATTAAAATAAAATTAAATACGCTGAGAGAATTTCTAGTTTCATTTAATAAGCCAGTCTCTAGTATCTAAATATTATAGTCGAACACACAAACAAATATTGCTGGAGTTAAGCTGAAAGTTAACGTGGCCAAGAACATATCACGATGCTAAATGACTCTAAATCCACCAATAACAAATCCAGAATGGGGTCTAGAGATTGCATACAATACAAAATACTTGAGTATTACTACTAATAAATTAATTTAACTAAAAATTAGGAACATCGTGATACGTCCAGGAGGCAAATACATAGCAAAATATAGTGCATCCTACAATTTATAACAAAGGTCCTCTCAAAATTAACTCGCACTGATAACAAAAGGAAAAAATTAGGCACTGCAAGGTAACAGCTATTGAAAACTAAGAATATTACAAAAATTATTAATCAATAATCATAAGAAAAACAACAATCGGCGCTAAAACCCCAAAATTCATCTTAATAATATTCTAATGTGGTCAATTTCAGGTCTTAACGAGACTTAGAATAGCAAACTATGGTTAATTTTAATTTATGTTCTAGTTTTACTCGATAAAAATCAATTTTGAGCTGAAGTCTTTCAAAATTTAGGGATCCATGCAGGATTGTTTTAATAAATGGTAATTTAATACTTCTTACACGATTTCCTGGGGCGTAGACGAATTCCTTGTTAAAAACGTGCTTAAGACTGACAAAACCCCTGTTTCCAGGTTTTATCTCGGTACAATAGCCAAAAATGCCAAGCAGGCAAAAAATACTCAAACCAAACAATACTACACTGATACCGGGACAATTTAAATAACACTGCAATCCTAAATCAAGCAAGATGCTGCAAATCCAACGGGATGGAAGTCTTCAATCTTCTATGGCTGATTCTAGCAGGAAGAAGTGAAAATGAAGTCAATTTGGCCTCCATTTTATATGTAAGCTGCTACATCACGGGAGAAGGAGAATTAAAATGAAAATGAATAAATGAATTCTTATTAAATGCTTCGGTACAGGTGTGTTTTTTTTGGTGTTAATCGCTCCATCTTTTAGGGCAGTGCCTAGGCTAGCATGCCGGAGATTAGGGGGGGTTATATAAATTCAAAGCCCCACCTGTTTTAGGCCCATTGGTAAGAAGAAGCGATGATGTTAATAAAAACAGGAAACAACTAGATCCGAAAATAAAACACCCTGATTCCAAAAACAGTTAAAATCTATATTTATCAATAAAAAAAAGGATTCTGTTTTACAATCTATGTGAATTGCAACTTAAACTAAAGAAATATGTGACTATTTGCGAAATGGATTAGAACAAAAAAACAAAGAAATAATGAACAACACTACTGCAAGTTTGACGTCATTTGTACCATACGCCAAGTCGGTTTAGGTGTAGCTCCAGCTTTAGACTGTCGGCTGATTTGCGTTGAATAACCTAACTTTTTATGTACAGTTGTATTTTATACTAATAGATTATCTAATACGCCGATTTAGGAAGTAAATTAAAAGTGTTAGACTTCTAATGAGTGAAATAATGTTTTAAATTACCTAGCGTATACGTATACCTTCGGTTTACAAGGTAGTTTAACTTAAATTAAATATAAAGTGTCCTGTGATCGCACGCAGAAAGTCTTATTAGTTCCCAATCACAGGGGGAAAATGAAAGCATACGATAAATTAGGTAATACCACAGTTTATTATATATAGTTCTAATACCTGAAGTGTGGTTTTATCACTGAGTCTAAGTCCTTTCAGCAAGCATTAACCTGTAACTTCTTTGGGAGCAATGGAGTGTTTTATGTCAGGCTCCGGCGTGGAATTCCAGTTGTTAAATAGAAAAGGAACATCCTGGTTAAATAAAATCTGATTGTGGCATGTACCTGTTTGCCTTTACAGGTGTAACAAGTATCAAAAGTCACAAATATGGTGTTAACCTCCTAGAGGTGATAACTTTCACTACACTTTACTTAAGGGTAAACGAATACAGTTTTAACTTTCATCCCCTAAAATCTGACAAATGTTGCCCTAAAATACTAAATATGGTTTTAGCTGTTTACTGGGATTGCTGTATAATTAGAGAAATCAGCCAAAATATTGCTTTCTGAGCTTATGCCAGTTTTCTCAACCAAGGCTTGGCCCAGAATCTCTCTACTGACGCTTTTAGAAATCTTAAGAGCACCAAGAAAAAAACAAAAGATTAACTAACTACACCCTTGATGAATGTGGCAAAACTGGAGTGTTTGATACATTTCTAGGCACACTTAATTTTTACAAAACCGGTTTTTGATGTGACAGTGACAAAAACTTTTAGGTTTTATTTTATATGTATTAAAGAGACTACTTGATGAAAATAAGAGTCTAATTTATGGTGAGTATTGGCTTGATTGTTGGTATTTTGGTAAAATCATTTATAGTTTTGTTCGTAAAATAACAAAACTGTAACAAAGCGACACGCTACTTCCTTCGAAGTCTCAAAGGAAATTCTAAATGGGTGCCAACTTAACAGAAAGAGCAGTATAAAATTGTCCTGGAGCGACCTAGAACAACAAGAACGGGTTGAAACAGATTTGCTAATTAATTAATCGTTAGCATCTTCGGCTCTAAAGCAAAGAGACATTCATTACTTTTTTTTTATTTTTTTATTAAGAAATACGCATTTCTTGCTAGCCATTAGCAAAATTTGCTTGTCCAAACTTCCTTCAAAAATTAAAAACAGAAATCATAGCTCAACATGCTACTTCCTAAAATAATGAGAATTGCTCATACGGTACTTGAAATGACACACTCGACAGCGACATTTATTTTAACCTCAACAAAATGTACAAAAAGTCTAAGAAATTATCCAAAATAATATCAAGAAAACTGCCATAAGAGAGGATAAAGGTAAGAATTTCACTCGAATAGCAGGCAGGAAAAATGATATCTATCTAAAGAAAGGTAAATGTAAATTCCCCATTTAAATGAAAACAACCTGGTACAGTGTCGTAGCGTCAACGACTTTATGAATCAATCTAAAATAAAAACTAATTGTATATTGTATTTTGTAGTCTAAGAGTATAGTCAAATTACAGAATAAAAAAGAAAAAAAATCGAGTTGGGATGAAAATTTGCAAGGAAGAGCTTAGGAGTGCTTGCACTATAGTAAAACCGAAAATGCAACGAATAGTATGCTGTTATTAGAAGGATAAATGAGAAATGCTTAGTAAAAATGATATTGTATTGCCCAAAACCTGAGTATTTGCAAAGATAAGGTAAAATTAACCAAACTAACCATAGGAACCTAATCTGAAATTTGAACCGTAACAAGTTCGAAGCTAAGTTGTCGACATTGTCCTGGATGATCTCATTTGGATACTGTCCTTAAAGTGGCTTCTGTAGCCAGGCTTGTAACTTCTTTTGGTCTGTTTGGTGGTGAGAGCAATATCCTGTTCTCTCAGCTATAGCAGCATTGATATAGTATGAAAAAGTCAGCTAACCTGAACTAACCTGTGAAAATATGAACATAAACTTATTATTTGTTGATCGAGCTGCTTACCAATACCCACCAATCTTCTCCCTTGGTGTCTTGGAAGCATTGTAAGTCCAAAAGCACTCCGAAGATGGTATTTATGTGCTTTTGTTAAGAGTGTTCTTATTTTTCTTTGTAGGTTTTCGATGTCCGGAGTAGGTTAGTGCAGAGCATGTGTATGTGTTGAGCATATTAAACAAATCTCTACTATTTACGCTAGTTCGTAATACCTATCTTACCCTCCTGACAAATTCGGTTGTCAATTCAGCCATCTTCTTAAACATCAATAAAGCTTATGGTAAACTTGATAGAAGCAGCATCATCAGCTCCTTCACAGATTTCAAAATAAGGTGAAACATGTTTTCATACATAACAAATTTCCTAAATAAGAGATCTTTCGCTGTGAAAATCGGAAACTCCAAATTTGAAACATAACTCCATTATGGTGGAATCTTTCAAGGTTCTTCCATTAGGCCCACACTTTTTATTCTAGTTATAAACGATATTAATAGGCATATCTAACATAGAACTAAAAAAAGCATTTTTGCTGATGATGTCCTGTTGTACGATTCATCGGCAGACTCCAAGTACAGTTTCTCCATCCTACAATCCTCCCTAAACTCCCTAGCATCCAGTAAAGGCCTTGCTTTCTCATCCGAAAAATTAAACGTAATCCACTTCTGCTGCATAAAAAATTGGCCGAAAATCTCCTACCTTCAATACAATAAAAAGTCAATACAAAACACAAGTAATACATTCCTAAGAGTAACATTCGATCCGTTATTGAACTTTAGGAATCACATTACCAAACTAAAAAACAAATGAACGACAGACCTCAAAGTCGTAAAAATCCTGGCGGGCACAACATGGGGCTCTGACCTCCACTCCCTTATAAAAATACACGAGATTTCCATATTATCCAAACTTAGCTATGCCTCTCTCTATGGCTCTGTTCCAACATGTTACCTAAAGAAACTAAACCCAATACACAACACAGTTATTCAAATTGCAATCGGCGCCTACCATACCAATCCAATCACTAGTATTATGTGTGAAGCCGACACTGTGTCCATTAACTACGTAATGAACAAACAACTATTAATTTACGCTTACTCCCTACTTTTCAAACCAAACCTCACCACAACTAAACTGTTTCACCGAAACACATATCCATGGATACTCCTTCCTGCAATTACCCTCCAAGCTTTAGCCATAGATATGGAGAACTCAAAGGAAACCTAAAAATTTAATTACCTCATAACTTTAAACTATATAACAATGGCTACTCCTTTTCAACTTGGAACTTGTTTCCAACTATGCATGATCTCTTCGTCACCAAATAAGACAAACACAAAATCCCCCCTTCTCTAATTAGGAAATCCTTTTATCAACTGCTTCAAATCCCATATAAAGCCTTTATTATTATCTATGCAGGCGGATCGAAAACAGCTATAAAAATTAACGCAGCATATCACACCTCCAAGATAGAAAAATGTTTCTTTTACACAAATGAACTAGTATACTAATAGCAGAATTATATGCCATAGGCAGAGCCATCATATATGTCAACTCATCATCGCATAAGAAGTTGGTAATAGCGACGGACTCGCTCAGCTCAGTTAAAACAATCGCTTCTTATACCCAACCCAATCCAAAACATCCCATATCCAAAGAGATCAAATATCTTCTCGAGAGAGAACATATACCCAACTAATATATAGTCCTCCTATGAACGCCTTGTCATGTGACTATACTGGGTAATGCTTGCTAAACACTCTCGCAATCCCACCTACGTGGATAATATTTTCTATATAAATGATTTCATCAATAACCTTGTACAACTCGAATGGGACCTTATTATAGAAGATAACAAATTATATAATGTTAAGCTTACTTACTTCAGCAACTATCTTCGTCATCCATTAACAAGAAAATAATCTGTAACACTAACAAGATTGTGAATAGGCCACACACGCCTCACAAACGAAAATCTATTAAAAAATCTAGACCAACCCACATGTCCCTCTTCCGTTAACTATTAAACGTATCCTCCAACCCATAATTATCATGTCTTACTCAACAAATACGGCATTATAGGCAATCCAGCAGACATACTTTCGATACATAATATCACCCCCTTTCTAAAATACACGCAGAACATAACAGAACAAAGTCCATCTCTAGTTAAACGCTAAAAGGCTTATATTGTTGATGCGTCAAAATCCATACCTTTCCCTCTTTCTCTCAATTCCGCCTTCACAGTGCGATGACCAATTCTTTTAGCCTGTTTCAGATATAGGTATTTGTATGTTTGTTCTGCTTCCATTGCGGTCATAGTTTCACCAGTCTGCATCTCAAATGCCCCTGGTTGTATCTTTCCTTTAACGATGTTCAAATTACGGCACGTGTCAGATTCAAACTGCCTTCTGATATCCCCGGAGAACTCCTTTACAATTTTAAGCATTTGTTCTAGCTGGTTTCCAGTAGCAACCATCAGTTTAAATTCATCCATGTATAGAAGATGATTCTGCCTTACTACCCTTCTGTAAGAAAAACATCATTAATAAGGCTAGCCAGTTGATGGTGCATACACGAGAAATTTTTGAGCCAGTAGTTCTGTACTCAATCGAGAACTAGAGCTTTCCAGTTATGGAATTTCTTGATTATTCCTGAAATTTCGTTGGTGTTCAATGGCTCAAACTGAATCTGGCTATAGTGCAGATTTGGTGTTTTTCATTGATTGAACTTGCTGCGATGTTACAATTGGCGGGTGTGAAAAGTTGGCTTCCCTGGAACTCTTCTACCTGCTCTCTATTGAAATATCTATTATCTGCCATGGTAGGTGGAGGGTTTAGCTTGCCGTAATATGTCTTTTTGGATCGTTGGAACAGCGCATTGTCTCGTTTTGAGCTATTGCTGGTCTTGTATCTCTTTATCCATCCTGCAGTAATAGAGAGCTTCTGTTGAAAGCGTGTCGTGATATTGCTGGGCAATACTATTTGCTGGATCTTGTTGCGAATGGTAGCGGACTAGATTTATAGTTTTTTCAACTCATCTTTGCAGTTTACTTGTTCTCATGCCCCTGATCTACTCTGTCAGCTGCCCTTTATCTTTTCGAAGATTTTCGATTTTATTTAGGCGTCTCTCCCAAGGTGGCGTGTTGGGTTCTATTCTTGCTGATCCACGCTCTATTGTAATTTCAATTTCTAAAGCTCTAGCTACCGCAGCCGTGGCACAATAGATTGTCATATGCAAGGTCTTCAGAGTATAGAGAAACACAAGCTGGTAAAATCCTATTGTTCATGATGTCTAATATGATACCCAGTTTTTTAGATGAATTAATTTTTGGCAGTACCAGTCTGTATAACGGATTGGTTCCATCATACTCCAATACCGCAGCACTCATCTGTTGGCAGTTTTTGATAAACGAGTTGGGTTTTGTTATTCAGCTGTTCTTGGACTTCGGGTTACCACTGTGGCTCAAGTTCAGCAATTGGATCGTTTGTCAGTGCCCCTGATCTCGCGTTCAATTTCCGCTTTGATGGTATTAAACCGCGTTACAAGAATTAAGTTGTTTCGGAAAATAACTCTATATTGTTCAGCTATTCTTCGTTGTGACATTTGTATGAGTGGATATTCCCTACAAAATTCGGCATGAAGCAGTTGTCTATAGCAGACCGTTTCTCGCCCTAGTTCAGTCACCCTATAAAAAACACGCATTATTATTTTATTCATGGATGTTGTCCATTACATGAAATTCGGCATGTAGCTATTGTCTCTAACCGATCGTTTCTCGTCCTAGTTGAGTCATCCTATATAAAATGCGCATTGATATTGATAGGTGTTATCCATTTCATGCATTGTCTTGGGCGTCCCGCCTAAGTGAGTGCTGTCTGAGGTTCCTGTACAGGGTGAGTCAACGATTGGATGAAGTAGGTTTGTGCCTTTTCGGTGAAATTAACAAAGAAACTATATTTATTGTTTGATACAGTTTATTTTTACGCAGATTTTAAAAATATTTAGGACTCTACAGGGTGAGCCAAAAACTAGGACAGCATAAAGTTGTATTTTTTTAAATAGAACACCCTATATACGAATCGTATTTTCGATTTAGCTTATAATTTTAAATCTTTTTTATTAAGGGTTTACTATAACAAAACTTTATAGTTTCTGAGATAATTAAGTTTAAAGAAAAAAAGTCACATTTTCAAGCATCAATTCAATCCTAAATAACGTTTTCAATTTTGTGACAAATATATTCAAATTTGGAATTTAGCAGGGCCAAGGACAAGTTAACATAATTTTTACCTAATATTTGCAATAAAAGCTACAGGGTGTTGAACACATCGGCTCAAATTTGAACAAGTTTAAATGAATAAATATCTTTTTTTTTTAAATGGTACACCCTGTATATTTTCATGTTATTTAATAGAGTAATAAAAACCCTAAAAGTTTTGTTCAATATATCCTATACCTATTTATAATAGTTTTTGAGATATTTCAGTTTTTCTTATTTTCCATACTTTTTTACAAAAAACTACAAGTATTGTTAAATGTTCAGGAAAATCCTTATATTAGTAGCCGTCAGTTAGCAGCATTATGTGAAACATCACAATTCACCGCTAATCGTACTACCAAGAAATATAGGTATCATCTATATCACATGGAATTACACCAAGAATTGCATGGACAGGATTTTGAAAGTCGTGTAAACTTTTGTCGTACAATAAATGCGGAGATTCAATTAAATCCAAATTTATTATGCAAGGTAATGTTTAGTGATGAAGCTACTTTTAGAAGTAACGGTGCCGTAAATAGACGCAACATGCATTATTATGCTACAGAAAACCCATTTTGGATTAGAGAGGTGCAACATCAAAACCACTGGTCATTAAATGTTTGGTGTGGTATTCATCATAATCGAATTATTGGACCCCAGTTTTTTAATGAACCACTAAATGGCCATAGTTACCTGAACTTTCTACAAGAAGAACTACCCCAACTGCTTCAAGGTCTCGATAGGGATGAGCTCGACAGTATGTGGTTCCAGCACGATGGTGCGCCTCCGCATTACCATCGTGAAGTTCGTGCGTTTTTGGACCAACGATATCCGCAAAAATGGATTGGACGTGGGGGTTTCATTGAGTGGCCACCAAGGTCTTGCGACATCATCCCATTAGATTTATTCCTATGGGGTTATATTAAAAATAAGGTGTATGTTAATCCATCAACAACAGTGGAAGATATGCGAAACAGGATTAGGGATACCTGTAGAACAATATCGCCACTAATTTTGTCCAGGGTCCGAGAAAATCTGCAAAAAAGACTAAATTTGTGCATTGCACAAGAGGGTCGTTTATTCGAACACTTATTAAAAAGAAATAATTAATCTCAGTATTTAATAGGTAATTTTTTTGTTTCAATTTAGTATAAAAGTAAATATGTATTTGCCTTGTCGTTATTGTTGTGTTAATTTTTTCACATTATGTTTAATTAAACTATTGCCGTTGTAATATAACGAATATTGTATTTCATCATATTTAACCACATTCTGTTTGTTTCTGTAGTTTCTTTTTATTATTTTACATGGCTACTATGATAATGAAGACTATTTCTGTAAAAAAGTATGGAAAATAAGAAAAACTGAAATATCTCAAAAACTATTATAAATAGGTATAGGATATATTGAACAAAACTTTTAGGGTTTTTATTACTCTATTAAATAACATGAAAATATACAGGGTGTACCATTAAAAAAAAAGATATTTATTCATTTAAACTTGTTCAAATTTGAGCCGATGTGTTCAACACCCTGTAGCTTTTATTGCAAATATTATGTAAAAATTATGTTAATTTGTCCTTGGCCTTGCTAAATTCCAAATTTGAATATATTTGTCACAAAATTGAAAACGTTATTTAGGATTAAATTGATGCTTGAAAATGTGACTTTTTTTCTTTAAACTTAATTATCTCAGAAACTATAAAGTTTTGTTATAGTAAACCCTTAATAAAAAAGATTTAAAATTATAAGCTAAATCGAAAATACGATTCGTATATATGGTGTTCTATTTAAAAAATACAACTTTATGCTGTCCTAGTTTTTTGGCGCACCCTGTAGAGTCCTAAATATTTTTAAAATCTGCGTAAAAATAAACTGTATCAAACAATAAATATAGTTTCTTTGTTAATTTCACCGAAAAGGCACAAACCTACTTCATCCAATCGTTGACTCACCCTGTACAGACTACGGAGGGTGGAGCTTCCGCTGTTTTTGGCTTTCATATTGTTGTTGTTGGGCTGTAGCTTATTGTATGACAGGCTTCCGCCTCCTCAACGTCTTCTTGCTGACGTGCTGTACGCTGTCATGTCCAGCGTCGGCTCCAGACTTGCCCTGGTTTTTTCGCGCTTTTAAATGTTGTGATGTCGATATGTTGCCCCCTTCCCCCCAGAATCAATGGAGTTGACCGCTTCCACGGTGTGAGATTGTGGACCATTGGCCCTGCCCACTTTGGGTAAATTATGTTTAACAGTCGACATATTCATTCTTTTACATTTGAAACTTTTCCCCATTTAATCGACTTCTACGATTAATTTTGGAAAATCATATTCGAAGCCGGGTCCAGTCGGAAAGATGAGGGAATGTAGTTCCTAAGAAGTTGTGTAGAAATTATGGGTAGGTATGTCAGGGCATAGAGATTTTTAAAAGCAAGAAAAAGGATGTGATTAAAGTAGCGACAAGTATATTACTGTACACAGTACTTTGCCGGCCAGATATTATTATTATTATTTTCACTATAAAATTGTGGTATTATTATATACTTTTAGACATAATGTTACAACCAATTATATTCACATACTCTATTATATATTAATTTTTCAAAAGTATTTTTAAAAGTCCAACTAGGAGAGTGGACACTACATTTTTAACCCTATAACTGCATTGACTTGACTGAATGTGGAAACCAGATGATGTATATTTTAGGTACTTTAAGTAGGGTAAAAGGTTTGGGTCTTTTAATTCAAGTGATACCTTTCTAAAAAAGTATCGTGATTCAATTTAGAAGATTTGAAAGAGGAGAATTATTCTTATTTAATGTTATATTTATTTTAGAATATCCCTTTCATTAGTTTATTTTAATATGTTGAATGTCTGTTTTATCGTTTACGGCATTCGGATTTTTTTTTATTGCGATCATCTCGTAAAATTCTCGTTGTCCTTTGTTGGTTTCAGTTTTCAAGATTTTTGTATTTTCATAATCAAAGGTTTGCTTGTGTTTCATTTCATGTTTTTTTAGGGCTGTAATATTTTTTTTTGTTGTATTTATGTCCATTTAAACGATTTTGCAGATACTGACTAGTTTGGCCGATATAATTCGATGGACAATCCTTGCAGGGTATTTGGTAGACAACATTTACCAACAAAAATCCTGCAAGGATTGTCCATCGAATCATTCATCGTCGGAGAGGCTTGAGGTAATCATCGGCAGTCTTCTGCGTCGACATTTGGATAGGGCATAAGTTGTAGTGAGGAGAACGACTATGACTATTGTCGAGACTGTAAACCAGTATAGATGCTTGTTTACGAAAGGTGGGGAGATGATTTTATCCAACTTTTCCGAATATTGGTCTAGCTTATGTTGAGCAATGTTGAGGTCATCAGTGTCAATTTTGTTCAACTTCAAGGGTTTGACGTCCGGTACGGATGATTTTCTTGGAAGGTGTTCGCAACACTTGTATGGAATTTCGATTGGAAGATTCCGGTAGGTGACGTTTTGGTATACATCTATCAGACGTTTTCCATGAACTCTGGTGATTCCATTGAATGCGCTGCAGTCTGGTTGAAGACGTAGAAGGGTGTTGACTTGGACGACCTTCGTAGTGAGTGGCTTCCCGTCGCATTTCACAGTGATGGGTAGTGGATCTGACACTGAAGTTAACCAAAGGTTTTGGTCAATTTGTTGGACATTGTATCCTTTGCTAACAGCAAACTTGATTGGCAGGTTCCTGGTAACAGGTGGATTGGTTGGTTCAGAAGTTGTGCTTCGCAGATGGAGTCACTATCTATTGGGTGTGGAAGTACTTCGGAGCAGATTTTCTGGTGGAAGCTAAGTACTTTGCAAGTCTCAAGGCTTTAAGTGAAACGTAGAGCATCGAATCATCATCTCTCGCAATATATTTTTGAGTGGTAGAGATGAGATGGTGAAACCCTGTAAGGTTAACCGATATTGGTATGGGATACAGGCGATACATAGTGTATGTTTCGGGATCAACCAGAGGAATTTTTAAGACAAACAATACTCTAGAGTCTGATTGATATGCTTCTAGCTCGATAATGTCAATATATTTAGCGAGGCTAGAGGAATAAACCGGTAGTGGTAAATTGTTTTTGTGTAGAGCTTGAGAAATTTATTTAGTGACTCGATCAGATCTAATGGAGTAATAATGGAGCTATGTAAAATTCGCGAGCGAATGTTATGACGTTTAGGATATCGTTAAGATAATTTTCTATGAAAGGGTAGCTCTCCATAAGGGATTCGCACAAATCCAAAGTGTCTAGTTTTGCGTTATAAAAGGCTAAATCATCTGATATGTCCATTATTGCCGTTGGTATGTTTCGTACGTCGTCGTTAAAAGTTTTTTCGTCGATTCTTAATTTTTCAATGATAGAATTAAAACTTTTAATTACTGAAGTTGTCACCGAAATTTGATTTTTTATTAGATTCTCAATTTGTCTTTCGTCCCGCGTGATTTTCTCTATACAGTCATTGGAAGTATTCGCCGTCTGACGCGTCTAAGTTACCTCTAATTGTTTTTCATATCGTTCTAATTTCGTTAATTATTCCGTGTTTATTCCTGTAGGCATAGTTTTGTATGTCCGCGATTATGTCTTTGTATTTAAGATTAACGAAGTCAGACATTTGTCCGAGTAGGTTGGCGTGAGTTTGTACTTCTCCTTTAAAGGCTATTAGTCTTGGTGGTTTTATTTCCGGAGAGATCAGGTTATCTAGCATCGAATTTAAGATCTTATCGTTATGTAGAATAGCTTCCTTTATGGGCAGCAGTTCTTTGTAAACGAGAAGTGCCCATTTGTTGTTTGATATCTTTATGGTGCCTTCCTCGTGGAAGAAGATTCCAACGGTATTGTTTATGGGTATTATAAAGTATTGAGAAGACGTAGCTGCGAGTAACGTGCAGAATCTGCAAAAGAAATAACCCTTATTCAGAATAAAGCTTTAGCCGGTCGAAATTAATCTTTGTGGGTTGATTTGTTTTTGGATTAATTAGGATGGCTGAATTTTGGAAAATTTTAGTAATTTCGAACGGACCGTTAAATAGGTTTTCGGCTTTAGTTTTAATTTGCGATTCCTTTACATATACTCTGTCTCCGACTTTATATTCGTAGGGATTTTTTGCGACTCTTTGGTCGTATCTTTCTTTTGATTTTTGTTTTTGTATTTCTGTTCTGTCCCTTGCGACCTTGTAATAATGCTCCATTCTGTTATTGAGATCTCTCACATATTTAGAGATAAGTTCTTTTTGATTATATAATTTTTCGGGACATCTGATTGCGGAGTGTCCGAATAATAGTTCGTATAGGGTGAATCCGTGGGTTTTGTTTTTCGTATTATTATAACATATTACCGCCTAGGGTAAAACGTTGAATGGGTATTCTTGGGGTTTTTCTATGAGATTTGCACGGATCATTTCAGATAGTGTGGCGTTAAATCTTTCTAGTGAGCCATTCGATTGAGGGTGGCTAACGCTCGTAAAACATAATTTTATATCGAAAAGGTGACAGAGGTCTTTCATGAGGGCATTATTGAATTCTCTGCCGTGGTCGCATACTATCCTTAATGGGGTGCCATAGTGCTGGAAAACACCAGGAGAGTATTTGCAATCGACTTGGCTGACTTGTCCTCGATCGGGTAAGCTTATGTAAATATGGTTAGTTCGTCTCTTATGGTGAGTGTATGGTTTTTCGTGGGGTATTCAAAAATGTCTATGTTGATTCTTTCGAAATGTGCTCTCGGTGTTTCCGTTATGACTAAAGGTCTGCTCAGATTTTTTTCTGGATATTTTGACCTTTTGACATATTTCACAGGCATTTATTAATTTTTCGACGTCCTTAATAAGATTTGGCCATGTATATTTTTCTTTTTTGCGTCGTACCGTTTCATTTATTCCCCTGTGTAAATTAGTTTTTCCTCTGTGGAAATGATCTAGAATTTGTGGGATTTCGTCCTCTGAGGGTGTCTTGACCATATCTTGGTAAATTTTTAATTTTATCTCTTTGTCTGACAATATATAGGAGAAAGTTTCTAGCATTGGGAGTTCGAGGTTATTTTCGATACAATATGTTTTTGAGACCTCAAATTCGTTTTAGGCTTTATAAAGAACATAAAATAAATGTTGAACTACAGTTTCTGGGTCGAACGGGAGTGGTACGATGTAATACTTTCTATTTTTGACGGACTTGCTGTTAACTATGTTAACGGTTGTTGTTTGACATTCGAAGTTTTCCTCGAATATAATATTTTATGGTGTAATTTTTGTAGTTTATCTTGCCAAAAGAAGGTAACTATGTTTTTATGAGCTTTGTCCAAAAGTTGTGTGTTTGATGTTTCTATTTTTGAGTAATTGATTAAAGATCTTGTTTTATAGAGCTCCATAAATTTGTTAAATTCTTTCGTTATTTGGTCGTCGTTAAGATCTTCATCTTTTTCAGCAGTGCTTGTGGCTTCGTCTTCTGGCTCATCATCTTGATCGTTTGATGCAAAGATCTTTATTTTCGATTGTAGGTTTGCGCACTTCTTGAAATGATTTATTTTTATTCTGGAGAGTGCATCGACATTTTTATTTATCTTGCCGGGTTTGTGTTTGATCTTATAGTTGTATTCTTCGAGTTTAAGACGCCATCTTGCTAGTCTGCTTCCGGGATCTGTTATGGAAAATAGCCAGGTCAAGGGTCTATGGTCCGTAATAAGGGTAAATTTTCTACCAAAAAGGTAAGTGCGAAAGTGCTTAACGGCCCAGACTATGGCAAGTACTTCTCTTTCAATCGTAGAGTACTTAGTCTCTGCGCTGCAAAGAGTTCTAGATGCGAAGGCTATGGGGAGATCTCTTCCTACAGGTCTCTGGGAGAGAACGGCATCAATTGCAAACGCGTTCGCGTCTCTTTTAAGAAGGAATGGCTCTTCGAAATCGGGGTAGATTAAAATCGGGTCAGAGATTAGAGCCTGTTTAAGATTGTCGGATGATGCCTTACAATCTGCATTGAAATTAAATTCAGCGTCTTTTTGGAGAAGCCTAGCGAGTGGTTTCGAGATTTTGGCAAAGTTAGCTATGAAACGGCGGTAGTAGCCTACTAGTCCAAGGAAAGATTTTATTTCCTTTGGTGTTTTAGATTCGGGAAATTCCTGAATACATTCTACCTTGGAGGGATTGGGTTTTACACCGTCTTTATTAACAAGGCGTCCGAGGTAGGCGACTTCTTTTCGTAAGAATTCGCATTTGTTGGGCTGAATTTTGAGATTGGCTTTACGAAGTCTTTTGAAACTTCTTTAAGGCGATCCATATGTTCATGGATAGTAGGAGAGTATATAATGATGTCGTCCATGTAAACAAGGCAACGCTCGTTTTGAATGCCTAGTAAAATGTTGTCCATGACCCTTTGGAAAGTGGACGGGGCATTCTTCAAGCCGAAAGGCATACGAACGAATTCGTGGTGGCCATTGTCAACAGAAAAAGCCGTTTTAGAGATATCGTCGGGACTCATCTCAATCTGGTGAAATCCAGATGCGAGATCAAGGGTAGAAAAGTATTGGCACTTGCCAAGTTGATCTAAGAGGTCGGAAATGTTGGGGAGTAGATGCTTATCGTCCGCCGTTAACTCGTTTAGCTTGCGATAGTCAATAACCACACGCCATTTCTGTTTTCCAGATGCGTCCAGTTTCTTCGGCGCAACCCATACAGGAGAGGACCAAAGTGACATAGATGGTCGGATGATGTTTTACTCTAACATTTTTCTGATTTGGGTTTTTACTTCCTCTTTATGCACCTATAGGTACCTATAAAATTTAGTAAAGATCAGCCTGGAATTATTTGTCTCGATAGTGTGTTTGATTTCACTTGTAAAAATTAATTTGTCACCCTCTATGTAATATATGTCGGCATAGTCTAGACAGAGTTGTGTAACAGCTTCTTTCTCTTCTGCGTTTAGGTGCTCAGTTCTCAACTGATACCTAATTATTTTTATCCTGTCTATTGGTCCCATGTCTTTATATTCGCGGCTATTAAAGATTAGGATAGTTTCGATGTTTTCTATTGGTTCTATAGAAGGGTCGGAAAAATCAACCGTGTTTTGTATTGTTTTTGCATTAATAACAGTTGTTAGAAATTCTCAGTGGTCGTTTACGTGAACAAGAGCATGAGGAAGCCTAACTTTTTTCCTTTTCTTGACCGATTAATATTGCGTCTGTGTTTGATAAACCGCATTTAAGATTAAATGTTTGTTCTGTACGACCCTGTATAGAAATTTTATTCCGGGTGTTATTATTAGTCTCTTGCATTTGTCATGTAAAATTAGAATCCGCTTTATGTAGTGCAATTATTTTAAAATTTGTAATAAGCGTTTTGGAATTAAGGTCTATTATGCATTGATAGTGTTCCAGAAAATCTAGGCCTAGTATTCCGTCAAATTCTATGTCGAGATCGTATATAAAAACTTTGTGGGGATCATCTGTATTGAAAGGAACCAGGGTGGATTCGGTTATAAGTAGTTTTTGATCGGTAATTCCTTGGATCGTGATATTTTCTGGAGTCCTATTGCGGAAATTTTGGGCTGTATTTTTTTTGAAAATGGATATGCCTGCTCCGGTATCGATAAGTAATTTAAATTTGTTAAATGCGTCATGGATATAGTATAAATTTTTTGAATTGACAGCAAGAAGTTTGCTTAAAGGAATTGCTGTTCTTGGAAATTTAAATTTGGGTTCATGTCGTCCAGATTCAAATTGTTGATTTGATCCCGAATAATTTCCAAAGGGTTCGTGATCGAGATAGTCTCGTTCGGGGGGTGATTCTGGTTCGGGAGAGAGCAAAAATTTGGGTTTTGGTATTCATCGCTCGGTGGTAAAGTAAGATCACTAGAATAATTATCATAATAATTATTTTCAAAACTCTGATCGTATTCGTAGTAATCGTGAGTGTTTTCCTCATATTGTGGGGAATACTTTTCATATGGTTGCGTGTTGTAATTTATAGGGTGGGTTCTGGATTGGTGCTGAAGATTTGGGTTTCATTAGACCGTTGAACGGCGAAACTGCGACTGATGTTGATCTTGTTGTGAGTACATAGGAGGCCTTGCTTGATTTTGTTGTGAAAACATGGGGAATCTGAACTGGGGTTGAGAAAAGCTAGAATTTTGTGTCGGCTTTTGGAAATTTTGATCATTTTGATAGTAATTAGGTCTCTGCATCATTTGGGTTCGACACTCGTTTGTTATGTGTCCTAAACGTCCACAGTTGAGAGATTTCGGGGGTTGGTTTGGAAATTTCCTGGGCTGTATTGGGGGTCTAGAAATTGTTGGTTGTTTGTTGATCTTTTGATTTTCGAAATAAGAAAGTTGAAATTCTCGCCGGATTCGAACTTGGGCATCTGAAAGATCTTTTGGATTTCCAGCACGAATGATTTGACCAAGGCGTGGTTCTAAACCAGTTAAAAGGGTGTTAAGGGCCATAGTGTCGATTAAGCGGGTTTGTGCTTTCTTTTCATTAGCACTTAGGTTCGATTTTTGGATATTCGGGTGCATCTTGGAATTAAACACTTGTACTCTATTGAAAAAGGTCAAAGGTGATTCATTTTGCATTTGCTTTAGTCGCTGAAGATCTTGAATGAGAGACGATAAATCTCTCGAATCGCCGAAATGAAGATTTAACACGGTTTTTATTTCCGCATATGATTGTGGATTGCGCGAGTTTATTAATTGGGCGGCTCTTCCTCTTAGTTTGTTTTTAATATGAATAACTAAAAGAATCTTCTGATTATATATCGCCATATCATTGGCATAATCGCATGCGTTTAAAAACGTACCCAATGAAATCTGATCACCGTCAAATTCGGAGATAATAGAAAATATTTCAGAAAGTTTGAAGGATTCTAAATTTTCATTTTCCTCGGTTTTACCGCCGGTGGTCACGGTTGAGCGTATCTCTGGCATTTTGTTTAGAAGTAAAAAAAAATTTGAGTAAAATTAGCTATAATACGTTAGTTTTGAAAGAAAATATGAAATGTTACGATAATATCGGATAATCAACAGATAGTTTCAACAAATCACTTTATAAATGTAATAAACGAGATGATTCGTTTACTTACGCAACTGCCTGCTTGAGTATCGATCGTCTTATTCTTCACCATTTGCAACCAGGGGCTTCACCAGGTGTTCCTTCCATTGCTGTTGAGTGAGGATATCTTCTTTGGTTCTTTTTTCGCTTTAAAAGATTACGATCCGCCGTCGACCGTGAGAATATCTTCTTCTTCTGCCAACGTAAACGAATAATACCAACTGCGCCAATTTTTATATTTTGTTTACTTTAAAACACTTTAAAAAAAATATTTTATTTATTTAACAATTATTTTATACTTTCAAAATTAAATATAAATTAAATCTTAAGTCAAAACTTAAACTAGAAGAGTAAGAGCATTAATTGCTTTGTTTACTATTACTGATTTACAATAAAAAAGGGAATATATTTATACTTTTCACTTTCCTTATAGCAACATCAGCAAGTTTGTATGATTAAAAGTCACGTACTCACGTATTGAAATTTTGCTGATTTTGCTTAATTGGAAAACAGTCTGGTTGTCATTGCGAAATATGACACCTGCGGTCAATGAACAATTATTATTTATAACATGGGCGGAGATTCGCATGTAACATCATTGTGGCATGGCAGAGGGTGCTACTTGCAGTACTTGGCCTATATTTAAAGCTTCATTATGATAAATCCCGTGAGCGGGAGTAGTGTAAAAAGTGACTTCTAGAACGTCCGCAGGCGATATATTAGATAATATCATTCGTAATGCAAATAATGTTACTTATTATTCACCCCGTATATCGAATTAGCGTGTTAATTGCCCGTTTGATTGATTGCAGCACTCTACGTGTGTGTTAGGCGTGTAATAAGTAGTTGTTATACAGGGTGATACAAAAAAGTAAGTACATAAAATTAATTACAGGTCAGGAACTCCGCGTCTGGGGTGGCAGCTGGGGCGGGCGGTCTGGTGTTGAATGCAGGGTTTTTTGTTGTTGGTACTGTGTTGTGTATATTTGTAGAGAGAGATGGGAAATAATTGTGTATTTGTTTGTATTTTGATATTAATTTCTTTGTGTATGAAATGACCCCGGACTATATAGAAATGCCCACGGACTATTGCATAATTACGTATACGGTTGGTAATCTGCTCGAAGGCCTTTATGCGAGTATGTAATTAATTTACATAATGTGATCTGGTTGGTTTATAATTTATGGCAAGATTATCTGGTTTAGCGAAGAAATAACTATAAAAATGTAAATGTTAATGGGTTTGTGGTAAAAATAGGTAATTGATATCTATAATGTGTAAAGCAAGTCTAGAGGATGTTATAGAAAATAGGGGTGTGTGCGTTCATATTCAAAAATGTTTTGTCTTCGTTCGATATATGGTTTCATTTCAGTCAGAAATTCTGGAGTAACTCTTTGAAATTTGGTTATATATTCTCAGGTGACTTGTTGTTTGTGCCTTCTAATAAATTCTTTAGATAAGTTTTGATATTTAGAAATATAGTCCCAATTCACCGATATTTGAAATTCAGTAATACATTTTTCACTTAATACTTGATACTGAGATATGTAGTCCCAGTTAACTTTTGTAAGGTATGTACGAATAAAATCTTCACTTAGTTTTTTTTTTGGTAGTATATTCAGTTCAATTTATCTTGAAAAAAGATAATGAAATTATTTTGGAGGCCTGGAAACGTTGAAATATCATCCCATATTTTAGAACAATCTATTATGGTTATAATGTACGCACAACGCTGATAACATTAATAATGAGTAATTTATAGAATTATCAGCCTTTTAAGAATGATAAATAATTAGATAAATAATGAACATTACTTAGTGCGCAGATGCATTTTTGATTTAAATGGTGAAAACATAGAGGTTCAGATGGTTTTAAACATGGCTATTCTGGAAATTCTGTAACAGGTTTAGAAGAGTATTTTCGCATGTAGTTTGCTTTTTCTTTTCCTTTGACAAATACGTTATTCGCTTTAGCTGTTAGGTGTAGTTAATTTGTTAATAATTTAATGTGAAAGGGGTTTGTTAAACATAATGTCATACTTGTGATCCATCATAGGCGGCCAGTTCCTTTGGTACAAATTGGTTATTTTTAATTTTGAACCCCTGAACGTCTATTATTAAATTCATGTTATTTTTGTACTGAGGGATCTATGTGGTTTGAAGTAATATAAATAGCTTTTTATGGGCATGCGTATTAAACTAATTCACTTTTGTTAATCCACGAATTATGTCTATTATCAAATCCTAACCATTTTACATGAACTTAAAAAGAAAGGGTGACAAACCCTTTCTTTTTAAGATGCGTTCAACAAGATACCTTTCAGTATATTTCACTTTTTGAAGTTCATGAGTATAGAACGTGCCTTGAATTTCATCGCCATTGTTATCCGTCAGAAGATAAACCCGAGGATTAGTTTCACGTATCTTGCTAATTTTGAAAATTTCATTTGACGAATTGAGTGTATATCCTTTTTCAAATACTTGGCTATATTACAAAGTCCCCTACTTTAAATTTAGTAGGATTTGAGTCAATGATTTTTATAGGGCTATATGTTCTTGATAAAATTTCTTTTTCATTTTTTTTTGTCACATCCCTCGGTTTAAGTCCGATAACAGATTGTTTTGTATTATTGTAATCATATACAATTTTATCTAAATTATTTAACCATTTATAGTTTCTTTGTAAACTAAACTGCTTCCATAATTTGGTTTTCAAAGTTCGAATTACCCTTTCGACTATACTAGCTTTAAGGTTAGAAAATGTACTATAATGGTTTATATTATGTTCCTCCATTAATTTTTTAAAATGTGGATTGTAGAATTCTCCACCCCTAAAATAACAAAGGGGTATATTAGTAGACAAGAAATAATAATAAACTAATTTCTATATTACCTATCAGATTGAAGATTTCGAGGAACGGTATTTTTCATTTTAAGTATTTTTTTCATGGCATTTGTAACAGTTTTACCTGTTTTATCTTTAATTGGTTCGACCCAAACATATTTTGAGAATGCGTCAATGGCTACCAAATCGTATTTGAAACTTCGATTAAATTTGGCGTAACGGATAAGTGAAATTAAATCAATTTGAAGAAGATCTTTAAGCCCCTTAATAATTGTCTTTCTTCGAGCATAATTTTTACGAGCGGGTTTATGCAATTCATTTACAATTATTTGTTTGATATTAGTCGTACTCATCGTTGGAAACAGCCACCTTTATAACTAACTCTATTATTCCGTCCCCTGTTTTTGGGGAATTCAAATATCGTATTATCAAAATCTTATCTCCTTCCGATAAAGTTTCCCCTTCAAGGGTGTCAATAAGTTTGTAGTTTAGTATAAATTTAATTTCTCGGTGAAATTTTCTACAAGTTTCAATGGTTCCAGAAGGTAAAGGATAAACCCAATTATAGCTTTTTTTTATTGATTTTATAGGAAAAGATAGTAGTTGAAGTTCCTAACGTGAATTTGTTTTCTAAGTCACTAGCTAGTAGTGGAATAAAACATTGATAATACACATTTTTATCAAAATTTTTGCTGAAAATATGACTTCCGAATTTATCAATTGACATGATTAAACTGTTGTAAATTGTTTAAAACGTTTACTATTATTGAATTGATTCAGCCTCTCTTAACTCTTCGATTATAGAAATGATTTCGTTTGTATGGGCGTATGCCCTGCAGCCGAGGAAGACATTAATAATCGAAGTCTATCCACTAATTCATTCGGATTATCCCAGTACACATAATCAACATTTTGTTTATAGGTTTTTAATGTTATTCCCTTCCCCTTCCCTAATTTGCCGGTTTTTGGTCGCATAGTTCTGGTAGGTGGAGGAGGTTTGACAAATTGTGATGACACAGATATATCACGAGCAATGTCACTTAAGATTTTCGATCCCTTTTTTGTTATTCCTTTTTTATGCAAATAAAGTAAAATAATTCGCCTAAATTTTGCATATGGATTTAAACTTGTAATTATATTTCCTATTTCATATTTATATGCATTTGTTCATTCTAATATGTCCATGTAGTTATCTAAATCTTTTGATGTATACAATTTAGGTTCCTTTTTAAATAAAAGTTCGTATAATCCAATGGTGCCCGGGTACTTGATTGTTTTAACTTTTATAACTTTTCCAATAAAATCTATAGGTGTTTGGGTTAAACCTAAGGTAAATTTATTTTCTTGAAAATCGTGAATAATTCCAAATTTATGGTCAAACTCGTTTTCTGTGTCACGTATATTTGCATCAATGTATGACCTAGGTAATTCATCAAAATAGTCTAGATACTCCTCATAACCAGGTTGACCTACATACTGTTGTATGCTTTGTCTAGTTTGATTAATTATATCCTCTAGAGTTGCTGTGGGTGTTAGGTCTTGTATTTCCTGCTGTGCGTCATCGGTTGTTGCAATTTCACTAGTTTCTTGAAATTGTACTTCACGAGCAGTTTTATTTAACAAATTATCATATCTATTTTCATCAAAAAAACGATGGCATCTCTGTAGGAACTTGCGGGGCTTCAGACATTTTCAGTTTGTTTTTTTTTTGGGTGTAGAAACATGGAAAAACATAACGATCATAATCTTCTTCTTTAATTTCTTGTTTTTGGTGCAATTAATTCTGCGTGATCGATTTTTGTTATGAGTTGTTTTAGAGGTTGAATTATCGGCTTATAAGATTTTTCTAATTTAAATTCTATCGCTGCCGTATCAGATTTTAGTTTTTGATACTTTTCTTTAACGGCTTTTCGCGTTTTAACAAGTTGTTGGGAGATGTGTTTATCCAAGTTAATTTTTTAGCGACTGATGACGTTTCTAATAATTACTTTTAATTTATAGTGAAATAAATCTATCAAAACCCTTACGATACCTTCCTTTAGTCCTTTCGCAATCTTTATCAACAACGATAAACCCATATTTATCATTCTAACAATTTTGGCATATTTCTTTGAACTGGTGATATGACATGTCAACACTAACTTGATCGTCGAAAACGTGTTTTAAATTTCTATTGTTTTGTCTAAACATTATTATTAAGTTCGCATCATCACGAATCAGTTGTTTGACATAAATAAAAACAATCTATATCTTTGTGACGTCCAAAAGAAAAGTAGTCTCTAATTATTTCTTGATTACAAGAAGCAATGTCGTCAAATATTATTCTCGAATTTGGACTAACTTCGGTTGGTGGTATATTGTCACCTCCCTCTTCATATTCATTATAATCTATTTCTTTTATTGGTTTTATATGCTGTCTTAGATATTCATATTTAGGTTGATGAAGAGATTTCGAGACCAGATATATATATTTTCAAATCTTAAACCGTTTGGGTGTTCAATTAAGGATATCATAACATAGTTTTTCCTGATCCCGAGGCGCTAACTAATAAACATCTTTTTGATTGCCCTCCAAATAAACCACCATGTTTTTGATATTTTTTTATTTCAGTTTTAACATCAATGTTAGAAATGGAGAGCGTAATTTTAGATTTTCGTATCTTCATATCACTATGTTATTCTAAAAATTAACTTGTAAATATTTTAAAACCATATTTATAGGTTAGTAATAATGGAAATTGGCTTAGTAGTTTTTAAGAGGTACTATAAAATGATAGTTCATCAAGATCCTACTTTTATTCACAGGCGAGGTCGTGTGAAGAAAGGATCGGGTTTATTTGATAAAATTATCATTAATCTCCTTTTTGAAGCGCATATTCCAGGATATAGGTGAGTATACATAAAAATAGCACCGTTTATTTAAGTTACGTTAAGAAAGTGTTTTTAATTTGCAGATTTTGTGGTCCTGGAATCAAACTAGACAAGCAAATTAACCAAAAAGGAATAAATCCATTAGCTAGTGCTTGTAAGGAGCACGATATTGCTTACTCATACTCTAAGGATTTAGAAGCCATACATAAAGCTGATAAACTCTTGGCGGAAAAATCTTGGAAGCGTGTTATTGCCAAAGATTCTTCTATACCAGAACGACTATCAGCTTTAGGTGTTATAGGTGCAATGTAAATTAAACGAAAGCTAGGAATGGGTTTGAAAAAAAAAATAAATAGGCTTCTGGAATAGTAAACAAAAAGCATGTCAAACATGGGAAAGGATTGAAGGGTAGACCTAAGAGGAAACGTATAATTAAAATCCCAAAAAAGATAGGTGGTATTTTACCATTACTCTTTTCACTTTTGGGTGCGTTGGGGGCATTAGGAGGAGGTGCAGCAACAATAGCAAAAGCTGTCAATGATTTTAAGGCTGCAAAAAAATAACTTGAGGAGTCTCAAAGACACAATAAAGCACTAGCAAAAGCAAGGGGTTAAAAATTAAATCGAGTAAGAAAGGACGAGGAATGTTTTTGGCACCTTATAAAAAAAACTTCCAATAAGTCTTCCTTGGCATGCGTTATCTAATATCGATTTGAATAAAATTATAAAGACATTAAAAATACCTCATTTTAGAGGTGTCTTTATGAGAAATAATTTGCCTAGGAAGATTAGAAATTTTGAATGTGGTATCGTTAATCTAGACGACAAAGATGGCGAGGGATCTCACTGGACTGCTTATATTAAGAAACAAAAAGAAGTTATTTATTTTGATCCTTTTGGAAACCTAAAGCCACCCCTTGAACTAATTTATTATTTTAATAGTTCAGAGTATAACAGAATAAAATATAATTATGATAGTTTACAAACTTATGGTTCTTCTAAATGCGGACAACACTGTATTATGTTTTTATATAATAATTGTAAATAACAAAATTTTAACATTTAAATATAAACCGTTCGAGAGATAAAATGTCCGCTACTTTGACAATTTCCGGAAATGAATCGGTTTTGAGTACAAATTTTAATCCACCAATATATTTAGAAGATGACAAAGATTACTTTATTGGTCTGGCAGATTTTGAAACATTTTTCACAATTCCAAATATAAAAAGGGATTCTAATAAGTTCTATGTGGGTACTAAAGTTATAACAATTCCAGAAGGTTCTTATGAAATTAACGATTTAGAAAGAACTATTAAAAGGGAAATGTACGAGAAATTTCCTATGGAAAAATTTGATTTATTCGATATCAGGGGTAATACGAACACTCTGAAGACGATAATCAAGTGTTCCCATCCGATTGACTTTACTCACGAAGATTCCATTGGAAAATTGCTTGGTTTTGAAAAAAGGATTATTCCTGGTAAAAGGAGAATGGAATCCGATAATGTTATAGCAATTTTAAAAGTAAATGCCATTTGCATTGATTGTAATATAGTGACAGGTTCTTTCCACAACGGCAATCCTGTTCACATAGTTCATCAATCTTTTCCATCTGTGCCCCCTGGTCATAAGATAGTTGAACCTCCACTACCCATTTTGCATTTTCCTGTTAGTGTTAAAACAATTAACAATATAACTATAGAAGTGGTTGATCAAGATTATAATTTAATTAATTTTAGAGGTGAAACTATTGCTGTAAGACTCCATCTAACGACAACGATAAAGAACAATGGTTATTAGATATAATAATAAATTGAAAGAAGTAAAACTTACAAAGCCGGAAACTGTTTATAAAAAACAACCCAAAAAAACATTGTTAGTTCGAAATCAAACCTGAAACGATTGACAGCAAAAAATCGTCAATTTTTACGTTTCTTATGATTTAAAGTGTTTCTAAATTAAATAATGGACCTTTTAAACATTACCGAAAAGCTTTTTGTCGACAATTCTATTTTAAGCTCGGAGTTACACACGTATCAACCCTTTGTTACATGGAAATTTGAGTATAACGATGAAATTAGGATTCCTATTCAAGAACTTAATACTTACCCATTACCTTGTGAAAGTCTTTTGTATATTGAAGGAAAATTAACCAAGGATGATGGGATTAGGGCTACCAAACTTAGGTTTATTAATAACGGGGTGACTTTTCTATTTAGAAAAATTCGTTATGAATTAAACGGTGTAACGATTGATTCTATTCGAAATGTTGGTTTAACATCTACAATTAAAGGGTATCTATTCTATAATACCAATGAAAGTATCAAATTGCAAAATGCCGGGTGGTTTCCGAAATCTGATTCCAGTATGGCCGTTACCGATAAGGGAGCATTCAATGTATGTATACCTTTAAACATGCTGATGGAATTCTTTGAAGATTATCAGAAGATTATAATGGACATGAAACAAGAATTGGTTTTAATTCGTGCTAGCAACGATTTAGATGCAGTAATATGCGAAGACGAAAGTGAAAAGCCGAAAGTAGAATTTGAAAAATTGTGCTGGAAAGTGCCACATATTACAGTTGATCAAAAGATAAAAGGGGTAAAATAAAGGAGGATATGAGCAAATTTGATCATTGCTTCCTAACTAATGTTCGAGTCTTTTTAAATTCTGAAAGATATCCGAGTAGAGTAACTAACGTGGATCTACTACTTTTCAAGGTCACGCTCTGGATGGCCGCTGTCCATCCGCAGAAGCCGTAATTGGTTGCCATGCGGCAAAAGAAGAGGCTGAAGATCAAAGGCAATGACAAAAAGTGACCTGATAGGTGTAAAAAGGTGTGTATAGACACATGTGGGGTAGCTGAAGAGGCCGAAGAAGTGTAAAAGAAGTGACGTCACAAGTCCAGTGGCTGTTGAAGTAGTTACAGGGTGTGATAAAAGTGTGTTAATAAAAAGTGTAAATGTATGTAAATGAATGATTAATGTATGTGTGTGCCTCCCCCCGTATATGCAAGGTAGAATGGAGGATGAGTCCGTCGTAATTAGTAATACCTGGGCTAGCTTAGATGTGTATTATACAGGTTGTATCAAAAAGAAAT
Organism: Diaprepes abbreviatus; assembly: GCA_034092305.1. Lineage (NCBI taxonomy): Eukaryota > Metazoa > Arthropoda > Insecta > Coleoptera > Curculionidae > Diaprepes > Diaprepes abbreviatus. Next base: position 903,022 of record JASJET010000261.1, on the reverse strand, counting down.
AAATATGTTTTTGTATTGATTTTGTATTAGTAGAGCCGAGCCTAGCCTAGCTTAGCCTAGCCCAAGCTAGCCACCCTGTATACTGTAAGTGTTGGACAAGAACAAATGTATGAGAGAGAGAGAGAGAGAGAGAGAGATGTAGATAATTTGATATTGTTACGTATATATCTATCTCACTCATATGTATTAAATATATGTGAGAGAGAGAATTTTAGGTTATTTAACGTATATTTATGTCTCTTTTTTACTCGTAAATTTATGAGAAAGGGAGAGAATTTTAGTTTATTTTACGTATATTTTTGTCTCTTTTTTACTTGTAAATAGTAAAAGATGTACGATTTACGTTAGTAAAGAATTTAAATCGAAAATATATATATTGTGAGGTCATATTATAAGATAAGAAAGGTGAAATTCAAGTAGATAAGCTAATAAAATTTTGCATGTAAAACATTAGAACTTAAACTGTTTTTAAAATTATTCATGCAATTATATATTTCAATATAGACTGAGGCAGCCGGTTTGCTGGTATCAATGTTATTACTTTTTTGCCTGAATTTCCCTGTATAAACCTATCTGAACCTATCTAACCTATCCTAACCAATTTATGAACATATTTTTTGTGGATATGGGCTAAATAAAACAATTATTTAAATGCTTCTCTTTATTTATTTACAAAAATAATAATTATTACAATAAATCTAATAAAAATTGATATATTTCTTTTTCTAAAGCCCTAAAGATCCAAAGCCCTTATCACTACGTTCTGTTGTGCTAATATTTTCCACCTCTTCAAGTGTTGGATAAAAAATTCTCTCACAGATGAGTTGTGTTATTCGATCTCCAGATTTAACGTAGAAATCTTCATCAGAATGATTGAATAGAACCACTTGAATTTCTTCGGTATAGTCTGCATCGATAACGCCCGCTGAAAAAAAACGTTCTATTAAATTTAGTGTAAATTAAAAAAAATTTAAATTATTACCTCCTACATCAATGCAATAATTCACAGCCAAACCAGATCTTGGTGCTATACGGCCATAACAGTCATTAGGTAGTTCAATTTTAAGTCCAGTTGCAATTACTGCTCTTCCCCTAGCAGGAACAATGCAATCATCTAGACTTTTTATATCATATCTAGCTGCTTTTTCACTACCCTTTGTTGGTGTATAGGTACGAGAATCGGTTTTAATATATTTGAGATGAAGAACTTAAAAAATTGTTAATTAAAAGAAAAAAATGTATTTTAAGTAAAAAAAATATTAAATTATTTGATAGCCCCAAGGTACTGTAAATAAATAATTAACAACCCTTTTGTCATCTTGTGGCGTAAGAGCAATTTTTCTCTGACTTACTGTATATACATTATGTTTTTTGCTTCGAATTAAATGTTCTTCAGCATGAAAATTTTTATTATTAAATAAACAATTGTAGTAATCGTCAAAATAAATAGATTTTAATGAAGTACTGGTAATACCTTTAGCTTTCTTTGTAATACTTGAATTTATTAACCTATCCTGTAGAACAGTCTCATTCATACCTTCTTCAGATTCATTAATTTCCTTCAATATCACGTTTTTCTCTGAATTTGTACAAAATAATTTTAAAGCGTACATTTTCGATTTTAGTCCAATAAATTGGCTCATTATTTTGTCATTGTTCTCGTCTTTTATTAATCCCAACACTTTCTTATTTTTAAAGGGATATTATAAACGTTATTAGGAGGATAATGAGAAGTGTCAAAGTTATAAATATCCTCATTGATATGTTTATAAATATCATCAATATAAAACTGATAAATTAATGAATCTGTATCTGTGTATAGTAATTTCGCGGAATCATTAAATTTTGGCTTAATATAGTTATAATGGAAATCATATAATATTATTTTTGAAATTTCTAAAATACTGAAACCGGCATAGATGGGTCTATTAAATTTAATATTAAGTCGTTTCATTTCAAAAATAACCATATCATCATCAAAAATTGTTAAACTATGGAAGTTTGGTTTAGATATATAATTTTTGGCACCGTATCTACCTTCCCAGGACGTTACCAATTTTACATCTTTATATTTTCTCACATTTTCCATAGTTTTACCAAAAACTGCATTATTCATTAGTTTAAAAAAGTTTTTTTCAAATTCATTTTTGCTTAGTTGTTTGAGTTTTGTATTTAAATCAATATAGGTTTTTAGCCAAGGTAATTGTTTAAATTTTAAAATTTTATGAATTTTGGTAATTCGTAAACCCAAATTAAGAGCTTGTTTTAGATTTCTATAATGAATAACATAGTTTTTCTTATTAAAAAGTGTAGTTAGTAATTTTGAATGTTTTGATGATGATATGGGTGGTATTAAACGTTCTGGACACAGAGGCAAGTCTTTATGAAGTTCTACAGGATATTCCAAATCTACTTCCAGTATATATCCTACAGGTGAATCGTTAGGAGTATTGATAATATTTTCTGAGTAAAATTCAGTATTATCAATAAACCTGAATTCACCAGTAGGTAGTGCTTCTGCCATAGCTGTGCCATATAAATTGTTCACGTCAAAGTACATTAAATATGATGATGGAATGTTAGGATTGTACTTATTCTCCATGTATTTATTATTAGCCTTCCTATAACGGTTACTACATTGAGAAATTCCACCTCTAATTCCATTTTCAACCATTAATAACTGATCTACGTCTGTAATTAGTTCTAAGGTGACCTGAGAAATGAGGAGACATGCATCATAGGCCAAACCAGGAGCTGTATATGCCTTTAAACATTCTAAGCCGTATGTTTTTAAACATACATTTCTGAAATTTTCAAAAACATCAGCCAAAAGTAACACATCAGTTTTTAAGTACAATTCCATATATTCACGTAAATTTTTAATTTCAAAAGTGTTCCAAACATTAAGAGCATGTTCATATTCTTTTAACGTTTCTGGCAATTTAGTATCTTCTAGTTTCTCCCAACTATTAATATAATCATATGGAAATATACCTTTTTTTGATAGCAAATTGAATTCTTCTGTATTTTTACAAAAACTTTTCGTAATATGTTTTTCCGAAGGATCTAAATACGAACTTAATTTATCTAGGCTACTTGGATGAATCTAAATGAGTCTAAAAATCTAAAATGAATACTTGATTTTTCGATACGTTTTGTAAATGAAATATATTTTTCCTTACTGACAGGTAATAAACTTATTGGACCCACTATTTCAGTAGCGAACTGTTTAATTAAAAAATGACTGTCATAACCAGATAAATTATGAAATATGACAGGTATCATATGATCATCTTTATAGTTTAAGTTACATGAAGAATGAGCAGCCCCTCTATATTGTCCTGTGAAATGGCAATGATCTCTCACTTTTCTATCATCCTCATTAAATGGTTTCAAGCAAATATGACATTTTTTTGATGTAAAAAATGATTTTCTTTCAGTATCCGTTAATGGTGTCATAAGAACAGTATAATTAAATAATGGATGTAGTTCTAGTGCCAATTGCTCCAATTTTTTGCAAAACCAACTTATACAATTTTTACCTGTCGTTACAAATCGAATTTTGAAAGATTGTTATTATAACTACATAATAGATAAAATGCAATACTACAGGGAATATGTTTTTGATATTTTTTAATATTACTATTTATGTTTGAATCTTCACATTTTTCTAATAAACATTCGAGATCTGCATAAATATCAAATGGCACCTTTTCTTTATTTTTGAAATTTTTAAACGTTATAAATTTATCCTGTTGTATTGGTAGAGTTATTTTGGTTTTATTAATTTTTCTACAATTAAAGATATGTTTATTTAAGGAAGCGTTTGAATAAAAATGATTTAAATATCTGTCACAGTAAAATTTGGAATGATTGAAGTCACCACTTTGTTTACATAATAAACGAGAAAGATTTTTAATTAAACCAAAATGATAGACTGCTTGAAAATTGTTAAAATTTTCAGAAAACCTGTATGTATAATCACCATTATCTTCAGTTATATCTATGGGGATCATTAATAAATTAACTGTGGTTAAATATTCACATTGGCTCAAACATACTGGCACTATCTCTCTTTTTTCTAAACTAAAAACGTTAACTGAAATTCTATTAATTTTTTCAAATTTATTACTATTTTTAACTGCATAGGAAAATCAGTTTCATCGTAAGTTAAAACATCGCCAAAATAAGGATAGGCCTAACTGGATTTTTATTAGTAGGACAGGGATGAAGGGCAGCTACAATAGACCAGAGAAAACAAAACTTATCATTATTTTGAATATTAAGGACCCCTTTAGTGTTCTGAATATATTTTGGTAGTGAAATGTAAGTATTTATTAAAATTAATTTTTAACTGTAAAATCTCATAAAGAGCCCAGCTTGAATCACGCTCTTGAAATTCTTCTAATTTTGATAAAATATTGCTTTTAATATAATCGTTATAAAATTGTTTCAAATCCGTATTATGGTCAATTATACGGTTTTTTGTATTAAAATGTTTTCAGTCAATTTCACCTGTTTGAGGCTTTACAAAGTTTGCCAAAAATATCACATTAATTTTTAATAATGATTTTTTAAGTTCTTTCCTTACTTTACATGCAAAAGATTTAAAAGCTTTTTTAAAAAATATTAAAGGATCCTTAATATTTAAATTAACGATTGCACCCGTTCTTATGCCATTATTAAAACAAGATTCCAAATCAATCCAAATTAAATGCTTTGTTTTATTTGCATTTTTAAATTGTACCCTATAATTTTTCAATAAACTTAAATTTGAATCTAATTTTGATACTTTTTTCTTATTTACAGATTCACCCTTTAAATATTTTTTCAAAATAAAAATATTTCTATTTAAAAATTTTATCCACTTACAATAGTCATTTTTGGTTTTAATTAACTTACCAATTTTATCGACTTTTTTCAACATTTGTTCACTCAGCTCATTTATTTCATCACACCTGGACATTGTTAGTTTTACGTATTGCTTTTACAAGACGTGAAATTTAAATAAAATTAAAATAAACGAATTGACAATATTCTCTAATCAGTTTTAGTAAAATTCTAAATTTTTAAAAACATACTTTAATAAAATAGAGATCTTTTACATTTTCAACAAAAAATACTAATAATTATAATTATAAAATTGTTTAATTGTGTTAGAAGCTCTCTAATTTTTCTTATCATAATTGTATATTTAGCTGCAATTATTCTTATCATATATCCAATTTTTCTCATTAGGAACATTTTTAAAATATTATCACAATTTCTATTTAGCTAACATTTGACCTCACCAAATTTTTATAGACTTAACGTCGCTTCAATTAAAATTTTTATAGACTGATGACACCTCAAGTGGAAAAATAGGTGTATACTGGGTAATTTTTTTTTTTATATTTTCTTTGAATTTGTTTTAAAATTTGAATTAAATTTTACCATGTTCTTCTAGCATTACGCAGGATGGTGATAAGGATTTGTTACTATTTAAACTGTAAATTGTAAATGACCAAGTATTCTGAAATCAACTTAATTAAAATATAAAGTTTGACTTTAAATTTGTTACAGAAATGGCAACAACTCCCTCAACAATTATGGTACATAGTACCGATAAAGTTAATTTTCCAACAAAAAGTTGTTTTGTTGTGATGAAACAGCTGTTCCAGTAAGTTATTGTTTTTATTTATTTACTTTTTTAATATAAATTCAATTCCATTTCTTTACGATTTTTGTACTGATATATTTAAAATACCTTTACCAACATGTATACACCTCAATCTTTTGAAGTATTGGAAAAATATGGTTACATCTCAATATAGAAGAGTAAAAAATAAAATAGTTTAAGATTTAATTCGTTGATAGCATTTGGAAGCATAAAATAATTTAAACGTAAAATTATAAAAAATCAATTAATTTTACTCTTTAATTCGAGATGTTAATTATGTTTTAACACTAGACTATTTAAAGAAAAACACACCTGCACCAAATGTTTTTAATTTGACAGATTTCTACTGTGTCAGTACTTCCACGAAAGCTAAAAAATTTTATATTAGATTTAATAATTAAATGTTCTTGTTGACATATCTATGTCCGTTTGTTAAGTTAGATGGTGTTGATATTATTTTATTGTAGATATGGTGTTAAAAACATTAATTTGAAGGGTGAAAAAGTTTTCATTCAGTTAACTTATTCATCCAAACCTTCTACATTACAAAGGAAGTTTGGAAACCTGCCCCTCCAATATCTGAGGGCGAAGTTGGAATCGGATGAGGAATTGCTATTAGTTGAAAAAGCGGTGCGAATGCATCACTTTAATTTGTTAGAAGACTAGGAAAAGGAGGAAGAAGATACCCTACAGTTGGAACCTCCCCCGAAACAGAACAAAAAATCAGTTAGATTCAACAACAAACCATCTACGTCGAATGAATCGGTGGTGGTGTTAGTGGACGATCCTCTTGGAAAGGACAAAAGTGATGATGATGATGATTTGTTAATATCTCAAAGGTTTTTTTAATTAAATAAATTTGATAGTTACCTGTTTGAATGTGTGTTTTATTTTATACTCTTAATGAAATTTGCAAGATTTATCCGAAATTTCCAAAACTTTAGTTAAGTTCTGTATAAATTAAATTAAAAAAAAAAATTGAAATCTTTTATTTTAAATATTTTTCTTTTTCTATTCTTAAATATCTAACTATTGTATTTAGGTAGAGAATGTGAGTAGGTAGGGTTGGTAGGGCTGGTAGGTAGGGTTAGTAGGTAAGGCTGGTAGGTAATTAAAAAGATCTAATACATTTAACAGATAGTTTTATTGCCTCCAAAGTATTATATAACATTATTTTTATCTATCCAACTATTATGGCTATTATCAAAACCTAACCATTTTACAAAAATTTTATTACCTTTACTTTTCAAAACTTTTTCAACTAAATATACATCAGGATAATTTACTTTCTGTAATTGTTGTTCGTAAAAACCACCTTTAATTTCTTGTTTATTTACATCTTGCAGTAGGTAAGTGGTAGGATTTGTTGGTTGTACTTTGTTTATGGTAAAAATTCCCGTTGACCAATTAGACTGATATTTTTTAGCAAATACACCTCGTACTTTTGAAATGCGTACGTGATCGCCAACTTTAAATTTCGGTTTATATACCAACTTTATATGACTGTAAACACTATTAAGTAAATATTTTCCACTCTTTTCATTTACTTAAAACCTATTGTGTGGAAAATAACGTCGAGTTACCCATCCTCGAGATTTTTTCATTTATTTTCGCAGATAAAGACATAAAATTAAAAATTTGCCAAAATATTTTCAAAACCCCGGAAGATGACGAAATACCTCAAATTTTAGACCATTACCATTCAGGTAAAAATAATTTACACCGTGGTATAAATGAAACAGTTAGGCGAATAAAAGAAAAGTACAACTGGCCAAACTTAGCCAAAGATGTTGAAAAATTTATAAAAAAGTGCGAAACATGTCAAAAAGTAAAAGTTTGCAGGAAAAATCTAAGTACCCCTCTTGTCATAACAGAAACACCCAAGACCCCTTTTGAAACAATTAACATCGATATTTACGAATATCCCTTAAAAGACAAAAAAGCAAATACTATTGTAAATACCCTATTAGTATTTTTTCAGCACTATGGAACTCCACAAAGGATCCATTGTGACTATGGTCGCGAGTTCGATAACACCCTCATGAAAGACCTATGCGAACTTTTCGATATTAAAATAACATTTTCAAGCGTAGGCCATCCACAGTCAAACGGTTCAGTTGAACGATTTCACGCAACCCTCTCTGAAATGATCAGAGCTAATATGACAGAAAACCCTCATGAACACCCCTTCAACGTATTACTCTATGCTACTATATGCTATAATAACACACAAAATAAGACCCATGGATTTACACCCTATGAACTTCTTTTCGGACACACGTCTAGTAGACCCCCGGAGACTTTATACAACCAACAAAAACTGATTTCAAAATACGTGAGAGACTTAAATAACCGCATGGAACATTATTACAAACTCGCCAGAGAGAGAACGCAAACCCAAAAAGAAAAAGCCAAAGCTAGATTTGACCAAAAGACAACCCCTCATATTTACGACTATAAAATTGGCGACAAAGTTTATCTTAAAGAATCTCAAATCAAAACAAAAGATAAAAATAAATTTAATGGGCCCTTTGAAATAAAAGAAATTTTCCAAAATTCAGCTCTTCTCTTTAACCCCCGAACCAAACAAAATACAAAAGTCAATTTCGATAGGTTAAAGCCCTATTATGACTAGCGTTCTTTTCTTATTTACAGATATTGCGGGCTATTCTCGGTTGCCCTCGCCCAATTCACTCTCGCACCCATTGAAAACACCATAGGAATCTTCTTCTATGAAGCTGGAAACTTGAAAATATCAAATGATAAATGGACACTTCTCGTATACAAAGACCTCGCACATATTAAAGAAAGTATTGTTAATAACGATAAAATTTTAGGCCAACTTTTAGATGCCTTCATACACGCGGAAACACCCCGAATAATAGCTTTCAAAAAGGACGTACAAATTCATATCAGCCTCCTTAATCAGATTTCTGAATCCGTAAATCTAAAATATAAGGAAATATTTGCAGATACGCAAAATTATATTTATAGGGAGAAACGAGTTTTTAACGGAATAGGTACCGTTTGGAAATCAATCACGGGAAATCTTGATGCTTCAGACGGAGAATATTTTAACGAATTCATCAACAGGGTATCACAAGATGAACGACAGATAGAAAGTGTTTTGAAAAGTCAAATTTCGGTAACAACATCGGTAATTAGAAATTTCAATACTACGATACAAAAGTTACAGATAGACGAGGAGACCTTTAATAGAGATCTAAACGAAATTAATCAATCTATCCTAAATCTATCAGATGACCTAGCTTCCTACCACGCCCAAGTAAGAACTTTAGAATACTGTGAATCACTAATGGAAAGCTATACCTTCATTGAGAACTTTCTCAATGACGCTCTAAATGCTATTTCTTTTGCACGACTTAACATTTTGCACAGCTCAATAATTACCCCGATAGATTTGGTCTCGTCCCTACAACAAATTTCTCAATCATTAAAGAAAAACAATCTTCCCTTGCCTGTTTTTTCTTCCAGTATAGCAGAATACATTAATATAATTGAATTAGATGCATATCAATCTGATTCAAAGGTAGTTTTTGTTCTTAAAATACCATTAGTCAAACCCGAATCTTATACTCTTTATCACTTGTACCCTATACCAGTACTCGATAATCGAACAGGTCTTTATCATATTATTCCTGTTTCTCATAAATATATCGCGAGAGATGACGATTTAGTGCTATATGTATCTTTTCAAAACTTGGAGAAATGCAAGTCTCTGAAACAAAGCAAGAAGATATGCTCTGAAATCTTACCATTTCCCATTGATAGTGAAGCCATGTGTGAAGCCCAACTTCTGAAACCCGAAACCTATCTTCCGAAGACCTGCCAAGTCATAATTCTCTCTGCTAAAGAATACAATGTCAAGGAAATCGACCAAAATTTTTGGTTAATTACAGTTGCCGACCCGTTACCAGTAACAGTGAAATGCGAAGGCAAAGAAATGAAAACCAAAATAATAAACAAAAACTCACTGCTAAAACTCCAACCAGGATGTAATGCCTTTATAGGAAGCACTAGAGTCCAGTCAAAATATCTTATAGAAAAATATCAAAACATTCCTGACCTCAAGCCTTTCAAGCTCAATAAGATCGATATGGAAGATCTTAATGTGGCCCAACAAAGATTGGACCAATACTCTGAAGAACTCGACCAATTAATGAACCAGCCATTCATACACAAACATTTGTCGTTGTTCACAATCTTCACCATTGTGTTAATATCTGCCCTATTACTCATTTATATTTTCTGCAAATGTCGTAAGAAGAGATTGCCCAGGCTTACAGCAAATGAAGACCAATGCTACCCACCTGGGCCAGCACCACGGAAACCTAGGCTACGAATCCTCAGCACGCTAGGAAGAAGAATACCCTCTATTCGTCCCCAAGAAGTCCCAGAAAATGAAATCTTCGAGCTCAGGGAGAGCACTTAAAAAATTAATGCATGCGATTCTACAATAATATTATAATTAATAATTATTAATATATTATTCCTCGTATCAAATGTCGCATTAACAAATCCGCCAATTAAAGCAGAATCAGCAAAAGCAACATTGTAGCACGCTTTACGTGACTAGGATGATGCAACATGACGCAACATGATGCAACATGCAGACGCTGCTTTATTTTTAAGTATAAATAGACGTTATTTTTGTAGAACGACACTTACTTACTTATATATTTATAATTCGAGTTGTAAGTCGTCTTAATGTTAGTTGAAAACAAAAATTGTATTTTAAAGAAAATAAATGTAAAAGTAAAATAAAAGTTTTTTTACATTTGAAGGCTGACCAAACATTTTGAGCATGTTTATAATCTATATCAGAAATATGTTTTTTTATTTTATCAAAAAATTTATCTTTTGGGGGTAATTGAGATTCATATAAGGTTTTAAAGGAATTTACATAGCTATAAGGGAAGACGCCTTTCTTAAACAAAAGTGTAATATGTTCTATAGGCCAATTATGAAGCATATATTTATTAATTTCGTAGCTCGTTAAAAATAAGGAAAGGCGTTCCAAACTAAATAATAAAAAAAAAGTATGCTATCTATAAACTTTAAGTGCATAATTTTATAGTATTCACGGTGATTTTTTGAGATTTTCAATTTAAGTTTCTTTGTAAAACATCTATATTTTTCTTTATTGTAAGGTAGCACTGTAATAGGACCCTCCAAATCAGAACAAAGCATTTGAATAAAAAAATTACTGTCAAAATTAGATATAGTGTGGAATACCACTGGAATGAAATTTGGAAGCTTACAATTCAAATTACCAGTATAATGCGCTGCACCTCGGAATTTCCCAGTTAGGTGATAATGATCTTTAACCTTAAAATCAGATTCAGAGAAAGCTTGCTCACAAATATGACATACAGAGGATTCTTCAAAATTAACTAATTCCTGAGGGTTTAGTTTTCTCATGGGGATAATATTATCAAATATTTTACAAACAAATTCAGCCACTTTATGCAATTCACTTATAAACCAATCAGTAAAGTCTCGACCCAAATAAGATTCACATTTCCATAGTGATTTGTCATAAGAACAGTGCAAAAAGTAACCTATATTATACGCAATATGTTTTTCTGTGGTTGTTATAGAAGAAGATTCAGGTGAAGGCATATAATTTGCAATTGGAATTAGTAAAGTTTCTAAATCACAATACAATGCAAAGGGGACCCTTTCCTTATGAGAAAATTTTTTAAAATATACAAACTTATTTTTTTCGTTGGGCATTACGCTTTTTACACTTTTAAATTCTGAACAGTAAGTACTGTGAGTGTTTAACTCTGGTTCAGTTGAGAAAATTGATAGACATCTGTAACAAATTAATTTTTTTCGTGTTTTGTATTGATTTCCGAGTAGTCTACTAAAATGTTTGATCCAACAAAAATGATAACGCGTTTCATTCTCCTTTATTCTATCATATCCCTCCTTAGTTTGTATTAATAACAAATTGATATGCTTTGGTTTAATAACATCTGAAACAATTATCGGTACTATTTCATATTTATCTTTTTGTATTTGGGATGTAACTTCATCATTGCTCTCATTTTCGCTCTCACTTTCACTAATTAACGTAATTGTTTTTCCGACATAAAATTTATCTGATTTATTTTTTTCTTTAATAATATATATATTTACAGTTAAGTTTTTTTTTTCAAATTTTAATAACTGATTAACGGTAAATGGCTGAGTTATTCCTTTTAGATTTAAAACTTCAGAATAATGTCTGTATAAATTAACTCTATGAACATTCTTTTTAGCTGGCTCCAATGCTGAAGTTACAACCCAAGCAAAACATGCACCATCATTTGTTTGAATATTTACACAGCATTTTTACGTTTAATTTCATCAGGCAAACCTCTATAACAAGCCTCGACCGAAAAAATTGTGTATCTATTAATTTTGATATCTAATTTAATTATATATATATCCCGACCCACGATCACTAAATTCTGATAATTTTCTTAAAATTACATCAAAAATATTCTCTTTATAAAATTTTTTTGCTAAATTAATATTCTATAAAATTTCGTTTTTAGTACTTATAAATATATCTCTTTGATTTATATCTTCCCCTGCATCTGAATCATTTTTATCCCCTTTAGGAATAATAAATTTTCCCTATATAGTTACATTAATTTTACACGGAAAGTGATGGACTCTTTTAACCAAGTCGGGGAATATTATTTCGATTTCCTGTAAAAATTTGATAGGATCTAAAAAACTTAAAATATTTCTAATTTCTATAGTAAGTAATCTACATTTAAAAACTTACTCCACGATTACTAGTTCTAGCTTTGTAAACACCAACATTGTCACTCACTCAAAAATTCGAACTCAATGTCATTAATTTCACGACCTGTTGATATCTTCTTTTTCGCCTCTAAATAAATATGACTTTTTTACCCTTATTTATCGATCCTAGGTATTCATCTGACAAATCCTTAAAGCGTTCGGGTAACCACAGAGCCTTCCCCTCTTCGTAAACTATCAGAATTCTTCTGTCGTATACTGTGTCGACCGCTCTGAATTGTATAAGATTTTTTTTTACATTTATAGGCACATCCGTAAATTTAATTACTTCATAGTCTAGTCTTCTTAGAAAATTAAGAGTTTTAAGTGTATTCATGTTCTGCAAATAAAAATTAAAGGTGAGTTGTGTTTGAAGATTAATGTGTTACTTTTCGAGTGTGAAAATAAAATAAGCGAGGAAAATAAATTTATTTTATAAAGTGTCAGTGATTACCCCAAATGTTTCGTATATATTTTCTTTAGAGAAACCTATAATATTTTGAGCTGAAATTGAAATTAATTTAAAACATAATACCGAACAACAAATTTGACACCAGCTGTTATTACTCCCAATTTCTTGTAAAAGAGATTCTCTAGAAATATCTTCTTTAATTTTTATTTTTTTAAATTTTGCATAAGTTAAATTACATCTGGACCAAATAGACCAATAAACTCTCTTAAAACATTCGGGGCAACATATTATAACACACCCATACCAGCATATACTATAGCACCCCCAAATTATTTAATGTTTTACATTATTATCAATAAAATCCAAAAACCTAACTGAACTAATTTCCCCATTCCTCTTCAAACTGAAATATAGAATTAATTAAAAAATTATTATTTTTTCCTGTTCTAAATATACATTTTTAAATTGATTTAAAAGCTGGCTTTTTAATTGTGATGGTATAGGTAATGTTATAATACCTAATCGATTTGTTATATTTCTCAAAATAGCTTTTGATGCAAATCATTTTAGAGAAGGTACTTTTTTATTTTTTATTATATTTTCACACTCACTAAAATCAAAATCTTCAACGTCATTAAAATCGGGCATTATAAAAAAATAAAATGGAAAATTTACTTACGTTTCTTTTCTTTCTTTCTGACGATGGAAACTACTTGATTATTACAATAATTTTCCGTTTAAATTCTTCTATTTACATACGCTGCACATTCACCTTATTCACCTTGAGGAAAATAAAAACTCGCAAACTAGGCGCGCAATTGCCTATAAATACTGCATTTATTACCCAATGTTTGCAAACTGAAATCATTTACATTAGATAAAAGACAAAGTAAAAGTGTAAGTAAAACGTTTTCGTCATATAAAAATAGTTTTATTCAAAATTATAATGAAAAGGAAAAGAAATATAATCCGAAAATTTTATTTATTATTTCTTCAGGAAATTGTTTCAAACCGGTATTTAATATTCCTAATGGTTTTGTAAAACTATTAACAGGCAATCTCCAATTACCTTTTCCAGTTCAAAAACAACTTTTTAAAAATCGACATAATCTTTGGAAAATCTATTTTGAAACTTTTAAATGTCATATATTTGATTGTATTCACCACATTAATTTAAATAGTGGATTAATTGAGCCATGCTGCCAAATATTTTTAAACAATATAGACAATTCTAGTTTAGGTAATTTTTCCATCAAAAAATATAAGTATCTCATTAGAGTAAATAATAAAGTATATGAAATTTGTAAAAGTTGCTATAGTTATTTAGAAAAAACAACAAAAAATTTGTTCTATATAAATACATTCATTATTTTAAAAAATATCATAAATGTACATTAATAATTAATAACTTTAAAGGTAATTTTTATCAAATTTGTAAAACTGGTTAATTTTTTTTTCAAATTTAACATTTTTTCCTTTGTCGTGTAAATAGCTCGCTAGAAATTGATAGCTCAAATTCTGATTATCTAGATATAGAAAGCTCTGATGATGACTTATAGGGTAAGAATTTTTTTAACAATATAAATTTAACTTTATTATTTTTTAATACATATGTCTTCAATAAAATATACTAAGTTCTTTCAAATAATAATATTGTGAAGGTGTTATCCTTGTTTAAAATTAAACATTTTTCCAGTTGAAGATTCGTTAGCTCACTAGTTGCAAGTCTTAAACTAAATGTACTGAGAAAATAAAAGTGCGAGTAAGTAAAAATTTTTAAAATTAATATTTTTCAATGTTGGTTTCAAAATGATTTTTTATTTTGATGATTAATTTTAATTAATTTTTTTTTAGAATAATAGAATAAAGCAAGTAAATCATTTTAATCCACCAAGTTTGGAATTTCTTGCTATTCAAATAATTATAAAACAGAAATATGAAAAATGTAAGCGTTTCATAAAGTACCAATAGCTTTAATTTTTTATAAATTATACTTTTTGCACAAAAATTTATTTAACAAAAAAAAAATTTCTCAAAAATTTTACAGATGACTACTCATAAATTTTGGAAAGAAACACCTGCTAACTAGAAGCAACCTCATATAGTGCAGAGCTCGGCCTATATGACTTCGAAAATTGTTCCATCCCAATGGAAAAAGCACTCTTTTCGACACTGAGCCGCTCGCTCTAGATTTACATCTTTTTATTTGTAACATAAAAACCTTAGGGTAAATAATTAGATATAAAAAGACTTCAGATCCCTTGGTAAATAAGTTTACTACATTAATAAATATCAATTAATTATTGTTTAGTTTCATTTATTTAAAAATATATCTAATCCTTAAAATTATAAACCAACCAAATTAGAATTGCTTTCCTCATTCTAGATATCAATTACCTACTATTAACGCAAACCCAATAACATTACATTTTTATAGTTATTCCTTCGCTAAACCAGATAATCTCGCCATAAATTATAATACATACTCGCATAAATGCCTTCGAGTGGAATATCAACCGCACACGTAATTCAGCAATAGTCCGTGGGTATTTCTATATAGCCGGGGTCATTTCATACACACAGAAATACATATCAAAATACAAACAAATACACAATTATTTCCCATCTCTCTCTACAAATATATACAACACAGAACCAACAACAAACAAAAAACCCTGCATTCAACACCAGACCGCCCGCCCCAGCTGCCACACCAGCTGCCACACCAGCTGCCACCCCAGACGCGGAGTTCCTGACCTTTAATTAACTTTATGTACTTACTTTTTTGTATCACCCTGTATAACAACCACTTATTATACGCCTAACACACACTTAGAGTGCCGCAATAAATCGAACGGGCAATTAACACGCTAATTCGATATACAGGGTGAATAATAAGTAACATTATTTGCATTACGAATGATATTATCTAATATATCGCCTGCGGACGTTCTAGAAGTCACTTTTTACACTACTAGCGGGGTATCCAATTTGCAAGTGCATCATTCCCTCTGCCGAGCCATCGATTGTGAAAATTCTCATTTAAATGATTTGTAACATTTAATGTGTGGGGTGTACCATCGTGCATGAACCGCTTATTTTGTCTAGTTGCTAGTGGAATATCATTTAATAAAATGGGCAAATTTACTAGGTATTCTAGGTAATTCAAACCATTTAAACAAGATGGCAAAAAAACAGGACCAATAATAAAGCTATCAATGATCGTTGCCCATATGTTATTTTAAAATTCATATTGATAATGCATAACCTTTATTATGCAGATTTTCGTGAGCATGTTCATTATGTTAATTTTTACCCTTTTTTGTAAATCGATACTCATCGGTAAATAAAAGATTTTTATGAAAATTTATCAGCTTTCAATTTCTTTAGAAAACGAAACGGCCGTTTGTAGCGATAGACTTGCGTTCTTGTCCCCTTTCACCATTCACATCACGTCGGCGGTATTTAAATTTTCGATACCATTCACGTATAACATCTTCACTCATAAAGTTTTCTCCATGCGCTATTCCCTTCTGCCTGCAGGAAACGAATAACCCTTCGCACTTGGCGAGATAATCAATTGTGGCGCCATTTTTATGTGACTCCAGCTCAGCACGGTAGTGCAAGATGCACAGCCTACTACGCATACCACCCGCCTGCCACAATCATTGAAAGGACAAATACATTTTTCACTGGAGATTCTCAATTTAAAGTAGTTGAATCAGACATGGTTATTCAAGAAAAAGGCTATAATAGCATAATTGGTTTATGTGAATTACTTTTTAAAAAATATTCTGTAAATTTTACTATATAAGATGTAAGAAATTATGTTGAGATTATTTTAAAAACCAATGAAGGCCAACGTTATTATAAGTCTTCACGGCAGGTTGAGGGAAGTATTTACTTAAATCTAAAAGAATATAGGCACCTACGCTTTTACAAAAAACAGGTGGAAGTCTTGGGAAACCACCATGTCTAAAAATCTCCCCAATGAACTTGTTGATAGACTACATTTATTATTAGCATCGCAAAGTGCAAAAAATATCAGTCATACGAATGAAATTAATTTAATTATAGAAGAACTACGTGAGGCGAATATTATAAAATAGAAGTTATTAACCTGGTAAAGTTTTTACGTGAAGCTAAAAAACGGGTAGGTGAAGGAATACATGGACCTGCAAGAATTAATTTTAAACAACGTTGTAAAATTATAAAAAGTCTAAATGAAAAGAAAATGGTATAAATATGTTCTGGTATTAATGCATTCCTTTTCAAAATACCTATGGGTTTTCCCACTTAAAACCACAACTAGTAAAGAAGTAACTTAAACAATGCAAAGTATTTTCAAGGTATCAGCTCCTCAAATTTGCTTGAAAAGGAATCAATGCACTGAATTTCTTTCAAAGGAGTTCCAGCTACTTTTAAAAAAGTGTAAGATTAAACACTATTTTAGGTATAGGGACAAAGAGGCATCTATTGTTGAACATGTAATAAGAATACTGAAAGTTATTTTATGAAAGAATTAAATATATTTGGTTCTTGTATTAAATTACTAGCTCACATTGTTAAAAAATATATACAGGTGTGGAAAATCCAGAACAGAACCTCTAAAAAAAAAGGAATGTATCAGAAAGCGACGGACAACACGTTTAGCCATATTGAAGAAGTGAAATAAAGCATACTGTTGTATCGTAGCTTGCTTCCTGGTTTCCAGCAAAAATGGTATCGGACAAGGACTTTTCGCTGGTTTCGGGTCGTCAAAACACAGTGGGTCGAAAGCACGGATTTGATATTAAAAATAAAAATCGGATCCAACAATAGCAGACTGAAACTTTAAAATCATGAAAATAAATTCGAAAAACGTCTAATGTGGTTCAACGCTTTAAAAATAACATAAAAAGAATAATTGTATTTCCATGAATAAAATATTGCGCTTGACTTCAAGGTACATTTTAAATATAATACTATAATAATAAATACATGAATATCGATAATCGTTAAAAAGGCAAAAGTACTTTTTCGTCTATGCTTAAGACTTCTTAATAAATATCAATGCAAATAATTTGTAAGTAATATAATATTTATTGATTCACATAAATGAATAAATAATACGACTGCAATAAAAATAATAAAAAGAACTTTTTAATCACTACCTTCTTTGTTAACAGCTCTTTTCTCATTCTCCAATACGCATGAATTGTTATCCGAATCCTTACTATGTCAAAAATAGTGTAAGGATCCATTGACGCCAAAAGTTTTGGAACACATCCTCCTTATTTTTCTCGAGAAGATTTTCGGGCAAAGTCTAGGCGATAGTTTCTTATCAACTTGTCCGTTGATTTTTGTGCATCTTTCGATAGTTTACCTATCGGTAATATTGCAAATGCTATGATGTCTGGTCAATTGAGTAAGTCATTTGTGGATTTCTGTTGGAATGTTGTATCAAGAATTTCCTTTGAACAATAATCTTGCCATTTGAAGTTTGTATTTCCAAATCTTCTCTATTGCAGTTTAATGTCCGCTTCCAATAGTTTGAAAAATGACGGGAAACGGAGGATCAGTTTTCACTTTACTCTTGTTATAATGGCTGACTCATCACTCTCGAAGAAACGTCGAACTATGTTGTCATCGTTAGTGCTTCCTAACCCTTTCTTTGGCATGTCAATAAGAAGTCCTAATCTCTCTCCTTAAAGGCCTGTTGGATGGTAGCCTTTGTCTGTGCTTTCACTTCTTTGTCTTTCTGCTTACGAGCTTGCCACTGCTGTGTGTCACGTTGATACGACAAATACAAGCAGCATTCGAAGAATCTAGTACATGCGTGTAGAGCTAACAGTTGTAGCTTGAAATACTCTGTATTTACTGGGACACAGTATCAATTTGTTGAACTGAGATGTTGTTTGGCAGAGGTAATAACGTTGGACCGATTTCGCTCTAGCCGAAACATTCACCTAGCTGTCTATCATCGTCATAGATAAGTTGTACTGTACTGAAGCTCGGGTGGCAAAGAGAACTCTTTTATATGGTGCAAGTTGTCTGGTTCGAGTTCATAATTTTCTATTTTCGTTAAAGACTTTTGTTCGGTTTTCTAAATAAATTCAAATTTCAGAGGCCCGCAATTCAAAGTAGAGGAAGATTTGGAATTGTACAACACAATCTGTTCTTGTTGAGTTTGCTAATTGAAATGGAATAAAAGAGGTTAGGAATAAGTTTGTTTCAGAAATATTCGGATCAGTGAATTTCATTTTGTACTGGCTCTGACCTGACGTTCCATCGAAGCCCCATTTGCAAATGAAACTCATATCTACAAATCTAATTTATCGATTTGTACAAGGGCGTCTAATTGAAGCAATAAAATTCGATCCACTGTATGATCCAGTAAGCCTTGGAATTTAACCTCGGCTTTTGATTTAGTAAAAGTTAGATACTCGTCATGTGGATAACATCCTTTTTTTGTATGTTACACACCAGAGTAAGGCGAAGATATATTACTGCCTTTCTGTTTAGCCCAATTTTGTAATCGTTCAATTGTAACTGGGCGCGATGCAACTATAACACTGTTGCCTTTGACCTGAGATGAAACTTTAGAAAGAATAGACTGGCCGTTCATATTACCGAGATTTAATAGAAACGTTACTATAGCCAACTTTCTATTTTAAATTCCTTAACTACAAATTATTTTGACCGTTTCCTTAAATTCTAACTCACTAAGCCAGTCTAACTTAGTTCTGGACAGAAGATCGTAGGGAACGCCTACCGCAATATTACCCCCGCTAACTTCCGTGCGACACGAAGACGAGCAATACCTTGAAACGAATGAGAGGGTGTATTTACTTTTCGTCTAAACTTATAATGTAATCGACGGAATTTGGAATATTTAATGACTATTTGATACATTGATTGTTTTAAATACATCTAATAGTCGAAATACAAAAAAATTTGTTTTTGTAGGGCATTGAGCGCAAAGAAAATTGATATTTCTGTTACAAAATAAACATTTATTCTAATAAAAATACTAGTGAAACGCAACGGTAATTTCTAAGTAAATAAGCTAATAAACCACTTTAAACCTAAAAATCATTCTCAAAAATAAACTTTTATTCTGGTAAAAAATAAAAGTAACACGTGTTTCCTGGTCTTTCGGAAAAATTTCTTGAGTCATTCGCAATTTGTAACACCGATATTTGTTCCGCTTTAAAATATTCCGAACTGTTCGAGCGTTCATATCAAGTTCTTATACAATTACGGTACTATTGCAGGGAAAATTAATTTCAGCCAAACTACAAAATTCCGTCTCCCGATTTGCTCGTTCTTCAGTAATTTGAGTAACCGGTTGCTCCTCATTATTATCAGTGCACTTTTTACAAATTTTTAGACAACTGATTTCCCAAATTTTTTAACAATTTCCGAAATTCTAAATTTTCAAGGAACAGGATGATTTTCGCACGTAAATATAAATCTGCTGATTATTTACCAGAATAGTGTACCACTTAGTAATCTGTTCTTTTTGTTCCGTGGAATAAACTACCATTGTAACAAAAAAATTTGGCGCGAAACACGGTACTTACGTTTCGACGGCCTGATTGAAAGCAAATAACTTGGAATGCTCTTTTTGTGCTAGGGCGTGGCGTATGGCAGCATACGCCCGCTCTCACCGCGCAAGCATTGTATTACCCTTCACCCTAGCGCGAAACTGGTAATTTACAAGTATGTCGATGTTTATGACCGTCTCTCTGATTTGATGAATAATATAGTATTTTCTTTATCTTACTTAAGAAACGTCCAGTTTCTGGTTTGGATTTTCCAGGCCTGTATAATATGACTAAGAACATCTAACTATAAAACTTGAAAGTTTTCTTATAGAAACAATCATAATCATATCAAAATAGCATTTAAACCAAAATTTTAGATAAAAATATGAAACTATTTGACCTATAGAAAATTTTAATATAAAAAAAGTTTAGTTAACAAATCCACTTATTTATTACAAGATGTCAGTAAACAAGAAATTAAGCGTGGCATTATGAACAACAATTACAAAAAGTAAAATATCCTGAGTTTTGAAACGCAAAGTTAATAAAGTTTTTATAAAATAGTTTGGTTTTGATAATAAACATAAGAGTGGGATAGATAAAAAGAATGTTATATAGTTTTGGTATTTAATAAACCATTTTAAATAATATTGTTTTTCTGAAAAATAAAAAAGAAAAAAGTATATTAATGAAATGTATTATTTACTCTGATGATAAAATCATAGTTATTATAGTTTTTCTACCATATGCATATATGATTTTGTAAACAATTTTTACAATATTTTGATATTCTAATTCTAGATTTAAAATAATTATTTTATATTTTTATTTCACAAATATCAGATTTAAAATGGTATTCTGTAAAATGACAAGGGTTTGTTGAAGTTTCCATCTTGTCAATTATTATTTACTCTTACTACTCTGTCTCTTCTTATTTTTTTTTTGGTAAATTATAAAGTTTTGTTCTAATTGTATATGAAAAATTCATACCTTAAAATAGGTAAATACTATAATAAAATAATCAAAATATTTATTATTTTTCTCATGTGAAAAATATCACTCAAAGAATCAACACGTAATGTTACAAAAATATTTTATTACAGTTCTAAGCACTACTTTTATTGCTGTCAATACCACTTGTAGTGCATGCAAACAAAATTATGATTATATTAATTATGACTGAGACTTTATACAATACTAGTTTAAATTTGTATCAACGATGTAATTCTGAACTCGATAAATATAAAATTGACTTATATTACAGCTAAATGGTGGTAAATGACATATGTGTGGAAATTTCCACGAACGTGAGAACAAAAATGTGAGTCTCACCAATTTGCAAAATGATACAAACCAAATCAGATTAATTGAAGAGAATATTGAAATGGAATCTGCTTTATTGTTACAACAAAAGAAAATCTAGAAGTGCGAAGAACAGAAATAACTGCCTACACTTTGCTGGGGGAAAAAAGGAAGAAATATTAAGTTCGTTCTTATGTTTAGAAGATGTGTTGTATTGGAGAGAAACAAACCACGATGTGATATATGCGGGCGAAACTTTAAGCTATTGACATATCTTGCCAGAAGCAGTTGTTTTCTATAGGAGAGAGATGGAAGTTCGGATTCCCAATATACGCTTTCTACTGGACTTGTATAGAAGGCTTCCATTGCTGATCTAAGGCCGTTATGGTGGACGGAGTTAAGATGGTTTAATTGGCTTTCATTTGCTGAGCCATATGCGACGCATCCCTAATCGAGCTTAGAAAGTATCAACGTGCTGTGGATTTTCATGAGGGAGGTTCTATGAGATCCTCATTTAACTCTAGGAAACATCCTCAATATGGACAAGTTTGTTGATTAGATAACCGGTATGAGGCTCCTATGTAAGGGGGGAGTCAAAGATGAATCCAAGAAACCTGTGATATAGGGGTTAGGGATGGAATTGTTCAATTGGAGGTCACACATTTTAAGGCAGTTTCTGATTTTACAGAACTGAACAGATTCAGATTTAGACGTTGATGTCGATAGGCCCACTAAATTTGACCATTTATTAATATTGTTAAGACATTCTTGATTTAACCTTTCACTTTCGTGAGGGTTTACGTGGGAGTGGTATATTAAAATATTGTTTGCGGAAAGTCTCAAGGAGATCTGTGGAGGAATTGTATTCCCTACTTGATTAAAAAGAGTTGGGCTGATCACTGAGTCCTGGAGGACTCCATTTAGCAGTTTATGCAAGTTTGATAAATGACCATTCAATCTTACCATGCCTGTTGGACAGGAATTCCGAAATGAGGAAGAATATATTACCTCTCAGTCCCCAGTTTCATATTGTATCTAGGATCGAGTAATGATGGACCGAGTCAAACGTTTGATTGAGATCTAGGACAGCCGCAATGGTATGTGGCTTAGATTGAACGGAATTTTGAGTGCCAATATTGAAATCCACTAGTTGATCAATGGCAGATCTGTTTTTCTAAAACACATTTGTCCATTGCTGATAAGGTTTCTTTTTTCGAAGATCCAGTTTGGTCTGGAGTTAATGATCCTTTCTAGCAGTTTGCATAGGTGACTAGTAAGGGGTATGGGTCTATATTTCCTAACCTGAAATCTGAGTTTGAAGGGTTTGTGAATGGGGATTAATATTGGGGTTTTTTAGGAGGAGGGGATATTGCTGTTCATGCAGATTGGATTTTATAGTTGAAGAAGGTAAGATTGGGTGAATATTGGAAGGCTTTTAAACATTGGAACCCTGATGTTTTGCCCTGAGATAGAATCTCTTGATGAGGTTAAGGTCATTTGAAGTAGATGGGAAGTTAGGGAGAGATTGTATGAGATATTATTGTCAAAGTAGGAGGGGGATTATTTGAGGGCGAGTGGAGATTGAAAAAGAAGGAAAAGTGGGAAGCACATATTTCGAGGATCTTTTCAGAATTACAGATCTAGTCCATGATAGTTAATAAGTTCGGCAATGGTTCTTAGAAGTTTTCCCTTCAGTTTAGTTATTTTATTCCAAATGCCGATTATATGAGGGCGAGTGGATATTGAAAAAGAAGGGAAAGTGAGAAGCAAATATTTCGGCGACCTTTCAGAATTACAGATCTAGTCCGTGATAGTTAATAAGTCGGTAATGGTTCTTGGAAGTTTTCTCTTTAGAGCCTTTTTGTATAGGTCCCAGATGGTCTTTCTGATATTGAATGTAGGATAGAATTTGTGGTTTGATGATCAGTTTAGAGATTCCGTTGCTTGCTTCTCAGTATAGACCATTGATAACTCGCTGAGAGAAGGATGGAACATAAGCACAAGTCTATGCAGGAAGTAGTTACATATGATGGAGAAATATAGGTGTAGGCTCCAGCGTTCTTAATTGAGAGATTATGTAGATTACAGGTATATATTAAGACGTTTCCTCGAGGTCGGATTTACACGAACCCCAAGACCGATGATGGGCATTTAGATCTTCCATTAATATAATGGGAGTGTAAAGCTGTGATAGTGGTAAATTAATATTTTGTTTGGTTACTGTGATGGAGGGAGGGAGATACAAGCTACCGATGGATGGATTTGGGAAGTGAAATAGGTTGGAGAGAAGTGGTTTCTTTGGAAGGAGGTTTAGGAAGATGGTAGTGGGAGGAGGGACCCTAAGCTTTGGACAGCAAATGAAACGGAGAAAGTCGGATTTTGAATAAAATATTTGCTTTTTGCTTCCATGTGGGGTAATCGGTCCGTAACTCGAATTTTTTGTATGCCAAGCTCGACTCTGAAGATATTGCAGCCCTATATCTTGGAGAACGGGATTTCAGGCAGTTGACAACATGCGGAGGGGGTCACAAGGAGAGTCTTCGAGATATGACTTACCACATCTTGGGCAGATGGGAATGTCTTATATCTTGTCTATAAATAGGGGAACTGGAAACAACGTAATGGATTGGGAATGAACGGCTTTACACGGATACTCAGATACCCAGCTTTAATAATCTCATGTAAGCTGTAAGATTTAAATGTGAAGATAATTGTAGCTGAGGGAATTAGTTCACCATTTATTCTGATGATCTCTATGATCACTTGACAGCTTAACCCTTCTGTAATTTTCTCCATACTGCAATGGATGTGATGTGTGTGTTATTACCCCCTTTAATGAATTGAGATTTTGGTGTTCTTTAACTGTGCCATCCATATCATGAAGTTTATTTAACTTTAAGTTCTCAGGCTGGTTACTATTATTTACTTCAACTAATAAGTCTTCTTTTCTCACTTTTCTAATATGATCAAGTTCGCCTAACTCGTTGCTACGCGTTTTAAGGATCAGGAAAGGAGACACCTTTTCAAAGGATGCTGGAAATAACGAAACATTCTATATTTGGAGCCGCGAGTAGCGAAGGATGGAACTGTCACCTGCAGTAATGCTCCACAAGCTGCAGGAAGGCGTTTTTTAAACTCTGGGGGCGCCCGGTTCTCGGAGTTCATATAATGACTAACTTACCCGTTGGTCATACAAACGTGTTAAAGTCTCTGGCTTTTTCCTTATTTATTCTAATTCTGCTCCCTATTTTAGCCAGCATTGTTTCTAGCTTAGTCATCATTACTTGAGGAATAGCAATTATACACCTTAAAATCTTTAGTTTTTACATATGTATATCTATGTCCATGCTTCTGTGCGGGTACTCTGTATTTACATTCGACTTACACTTTAAGGGTTTCCCCGGGATTTATTCGCATCATTTTGGAATATCTCGCAGCATGCGGGTATCAACAGTTCGATTAGACCGTAAATTTCGGATAATGCTACTTTTTATCCATTATCGCTGATTAGACGGGTTTTAATAGTCTTCAAAAATTGAAACAGAAGTCTACCTCCCTTGTAACTGGTGGTTATTTAATCGTTGAGTATGGGTAAGTGGATACATCTAGTCATCTGGTCGAAGTTTCCTGCGTCATTCGGAAAGCCTAATGCATGTAACATGAAGGCTATTTCTTCTAACTGTTTTTTTAATATGTCCATGCCGCCAAACTTATTTATTGCTATTTCAACAGCATTACATTGGCATATCCACATTGCAGAGAAGGATAACGTTCCATTCTGAAGGAGCTTCCCAAATCTATCTCTATCGAACGGTGGGTTTCTTGTAACACCCCACTCTCCCAGTCCTTATCGCTTACCGCTTGGAAGTTTTCGAAGGAGTCATCTATTTTTAGCTTACGCCTCCTGCTTAACAGTAGCTTCTTGCATTCTGGGCACTTATCATCCATGTTAGTGATGGTCTATAACTAATGCCAAAGACGTTCTACTACATTCTCTGTTCCTGTCCACAGTATGTACCTTTCCCTTACATCACTGAATCTGACAGAACCACTGCAGAATAATCTGGCTTACAGAAACGCCCCAAACATAGTTAAATTCTTGGAAATAACCAGAATAATAAATCAGATATAAATCCATAGTATTAACTCTAAAACAAACCTCAGTATAGAAACTAGAAAGCCCCAGAGGCTGATTTGCCTTTAATCTCTGCTAGAACATTGATTTTCTCACGAAGTTTGTCGTTTTCTTTGCATGAATCTTTCAATGCATCGTCGCTGGTGTCTATGACTGCATTATCCAACCTCCCCTTTGAGTCTTTTCGAGTAAAGTTTTCCAGTGGGCATTGATAGCTTGCGGCTTATTTTGGTGAACAATTTTTTTGGCTTATAAGAATCCTTTAATACCCTCTCAAGTGACTCAGCTTGAGCAGAAATCTGCTCGAGGATGAATCGAAGTGCCTCTTCGTCATTCCCGAAATTACTAGCGTCTTCGCTGCAGACTCGATAGGTTTTTTTCTTTTGCTTGACCTATCTTCTTCACTGTTGAGCTTTTTAAGCACAGACAAACTTTCCAAGTCGGGAAAGAAAAAAGTTCTGCCTATCGGTACTATCCTTGTTAGAGAATTTCTGCGTGCAAAGGGGACCAACAAATCTAACCGTTTGTCTTTAAAATCCAGTGACTGGTCTCTCATATTCATTATTGTCTTTGCTTTTATTAAATAAATTATCCATTTAGTTCCTTCGAGTTAAATCAATATAAGTCGAGCGTGGCAGTGCGTCTATATCGCGCCATGTCTGGTGCTTTCGCTAAAAGCAATGGTTGCCTGGTAAATGCAGAGCACTGTTTGTGACTAACTGTCGTGTAGCCATTCACTTATCAGCACGGTACGTTTGGTACCTTGAGTTCTGTAGGATAATTGAGAAAGAAAGTGGATTCTCCTAGCCTTCTGATACCCTAATAGCATTGGGGAAGGTGGATTTGTGGAAAGAAGGCGAGAAGTGGAGGATAGCGGATTTCGCGAGTTGGAGATTTAGGTGCAAGCTTAGCTATGGCACCTCGGGCTTGTCACACCCGTACTCGCGAGCTCCTTAGGAATTATAATTTGTTTTTTCAGGGTAGTAAAATTAACAGTTTAGTAACTAGAGAAATATCTATACAATTACAAAATACCTGATCAATTTTCACCTAAATTATAATTGATTTTCCAGCATTGTTAAAATTTTTGTCATATATTGACACTGACATTTATCGTCCTCAGTTTTGTTCTCCGCAGCTGGAATATCTATTCTGACAAATTCAAATGAAATATATTTAGTTTTTTTTCCATAAATTTAATTCGAATAAGTACAACTCGATGTATAATATGAAAAAATCCTCAATTCATGTACATTGAGGACTATAGTAGCGTTCCAGGTATACCCGAAAAAAAAAACACACTTTAATTAGTTAATTTCTTCAAGTTTAAGTGTACGATTTTTCCATAAAATTACATAAATACTTGATGAATTTTCATTTAAATTGTGAATTAATTTTCCAGAATTATTAAAATTATTGACACTGACACATTGTCCTCAATTGGCTAAATACGTTGAGAAATTTGTTCTCCGTTGCTGCAGTATCTGTTGTACCTACACCTTCTTATTGGTACAGCAATGAGAAGTACGGTAGCTCAACATGTCGGAGGCTAGATTTTTTTACAGATAGTTGTGTTCTGTTTTGGTTATCTGATAGGTGACACCTGTACATTGTTTGTAGCACGACCTACTCTATAAAAAACACAAGCTTGAAAAATGATATTAATTTACCAAATTTCTTTTGTATAACTCCACAATAAGACAAATTTTTAAAACAAAGTAATTACTCTGTTCTATTCTCACTGAATGAGTGATAGAAAATTATTTACAACAAAAGAGGAATGATACCTACAATTTGTTTGATATTAGTCTTTCTTGGTAATAATCATTTAGACAAGTTGTTTTAAATTATTAAATTAAAATTTGTATATCAAGGGTAAAATCACAGTAACAGCCTAAAAAAGTGTTTTTTTAACATTTTTTTTTGGATAGAAAAAAAAGTAACATAATAGTAATATTGGATTATATTATCAAACATATATTTAAGTACCAAACAAAAAAATTATCATTGGCAAATTTTACAAAATGGTTATGCCAGAGCCATTCTTCCGCGGCATGTTGACTTTGAGGCGCTTGCTTAATCTACATAACAATAACTAGAGGAATAGGTACACTATTTTAAAAATATTGTTTTTTATATAATTGGTGAAAGTTTCAAGTGAATACAATGAAAATTATTAGAGTTATACTACGTGCCATTTTGAAAAATCGTGATTCGAGAAAAATACGTTTAAAATTTCAAAATATAGTGGACCACACCATTAATCTCCTATGCCAGAACTATAAAGATGCAGTTTTGTATTGAAATGTTCCTCTTCATCCTGTTTTCTTTATGATTTTATGCTTGACACGCCTGTTTTGCTGCCTATAAATGCCTTCGCGTTGTACTTTACCCATTTGGCGTCGACTTCAAGACAAAAATTATACGCCAATACCCATCTCCAAAACGTTTATGATTTCTAGAATACTAATCAACCTATTTATAAAATTGCACACAATATCAGTCGCAATATTCAAGATGTTTTGCCACTAGAAAAACAGTTTGAGACCAAATTCTAAACAGTAGCTGAAACTTTCATTGCTATTTTGCATCTTTATTTCACTCCTCATAAATCAGTTCGATGACTTCAAAAAGCGGCGACTTATGTTTGTAGGTGTTGAAGTAATTAGCTGCTGGCGCCTTCTTCCAGTCATAACAAGACATATAATACTTCTCGTTATGCAGATTTGCGTCTGTTGACAACTTATGCTATAAAGTCGCCCAAATTGTATTTTTCATATTTTTCACGGAGTTGGAATTCCGACGTAATACTAAACCATAATAAATTGTTAATTTATCTTTTCCTTCGAGGCCCTTTGATTTGCGCTTCAGATTTCTTAATCGAGGGCTTACTCTCTTTTGTGCGTGATCACAATACACTCTTTATTTTGTAATTCTAAATTATCGTACACACTTTTTTTTTTATCAATTATTCCTTTGAAGGTTTTACTGTCACCATTACCGACGTAATTTATATTTTTGAGGCCATGCAAAGTTTCGGAGCGCTCGAACATCTCCACGATAGTGTCTATTTCCATCTGATTAGATAATATTTCCTGGTTCGCTTGACATTTGTCGGCGTGTGTTTTGTGCCACTCTTCATACTCAGGTGTTTCTGTTTTACACTTTCAGTGTTCACAAAATGTGCAGTACGTTGATTTAACTTCAGCATCGACGATTTTCTCTATGAACCATCCAATCAATATGATTACAAAAAGGTACGAATATCTGCATTTCCTCGACGAACCATAATCGGATAAAGTTATCCCTTTACATTATCCATTTTTTTTTCCTTTCTTTTTTCTCTTGTTGCGTTGCATTCTTCATGCTGACGTTTTGAACTGCTGACGTTGCGACCGAAATTGAATGGATTAATTTGTTATAAAAAGATTGAAATATCTGTCACGGAAATTTTATAAATGCACAAAACTTTATTATTCCATTTAGACCTAATCCTAATAGTCGTATTGCTAGCACGATTCGACGGTTAATTTCATACTCATTTTGTATGACTTTGTTATTTGAAATTTTATCTTCTGGACATTTCGATCAAACGACAACGTGATATCTGAATTGCATTACACTTCATGTGTTCTGAAATAACAAAAGAAAAACCTAAAAAAAAAATATAATTCTGTAGCCAAATTGACAATTAACATTAAAATCTTCATCACAAACTTTTAATTTCTTCGCAGAAGCATTGGCTCAATTCCAATCGCTCTCACTTAAACCTATTTAACGGTCATCTCGACGACATATTCCTCCCACATCACGTGGAGTATGATTTTTTTGTACTTTTCTTGGCCGTCTACATTTTTTTAATAAGCACTCTGAGATTTCCAATAAAATGTCAACAATGAGCACTAAACATAAAAACCACGATTTCAAGCGAGAAAAATCAACACTACATACAAAATCTGCGATTTCTAGCAAGGAAATGATGTCCTTTTAGTACACTTGTTTGCACTACACTAACATACTTTTATTTGAAAATACTTCTAACGAACGCTAACTGTTTCTAATGACACTTGTTAGTGCCTAAAATAATTTTGAAGTCAAAAAGTAATATCCGACTTACCTTCGCAGCGAGTAACTATTTGACACAAGGAGCATTTTAGAAGCAGTTCGATGCAGTTGAAAAAAAGCTCGAATTTCTCAAATTTGTTGAATTTTTTTTCAGTAATACACTTTTTACTGCACATTCTAGAAGATTCAGAGTATCTTTTAAGCCAACAAAAAAATCTTAAAATTTCCGAAGAAAATTACTGTGATGTAAACCTTAAAATAAATCGGCTGCAAAAACGTTCCAGAACCTTTTATAGTACGTTAAATTATAACGAAAGTTAATTAAATTACTAAGATGGTATTAGAATTACTAAAGTAATGCGGGTTAAATAAAATGTATATCCTAAAATGTTTATTATGGTTTTTACTGCTCTTAAGATTAGAAACCTTCGAGGTGCCTAATGTACGACCCATATATTTAACTGCATCTTGACTCGATGCTGACCTCTTGGCTCGAGGACTGAATTTCTGGTGACCATTTCACTTCAAAACAACCCTGAATCATAAAAAAAATTAAGGTTGATCCAAAATCAAGAACCAGTTATAAAAACCAAAGCCAAAGAAACTCTGATATAAAATCCGCTTTTAGAATATTGAATCTAAAGACATGAAGACAAAATTTTATCTCATTGATTTAGCTGACTGGATTTAATTCGAATCTATTTTTACATGGCAGTAGATGCTTTCAGAGCAATTGGCCAAAAATATGGCCCTACATGCTTTAGATAGTTCAGGTGTAAAGAAAGTTAGAACATTTTTGATACAGTTTCACGTGAATATTAATTTCTCACTCTCCAACCTTATTCTGGACCTGGAGCACTTCCACTCGGTTCTGAACTTACACGGGTTAATGGGTAATAAATAAAATAACGGTAGGATGTGAAAAATGTTCAAGAAGATAAAAATGAGTAGGTATTGGGGCACTTTGAACCGACCAGACATCGCCAGTTGCTTTTCCCGGAAGCAGCTTTATTGACCCGGGCCGACAGTTCTTTGTCACATGTCGTCGGGGTCATTATGTATGAACGAATGTATTTTCCACGAATAATGGCACTTTCAACCATACATCACTGATTACGTTTCCCAGTATCGGCTTTATTGAATCATTCCGGCAGTCCTTGCACACGTATTGTCGGGGTTGTTACTTATGAAATAATGTATGTTATCTCAAATAATTGCACTTTGAACTGCCATACATCGATAATTGCTTTCCCCGCAAGCTGATTTATTGACTCGCACCCATAGTCCTCCAAAATTGCATAACTTTGAGGTCTTACTGATCATTTTTTATTAATATACAAAGAACATATATCGGCGGTAGCTTTGAAAAAAAGTTTTAAAATTGGCAAGGGAATAGGCGAATTAAAGTATTAATTGCTTTCTAGATATTGTCTATATGACAGGTCTGCAGAGAACGGGTAAGAGTCAATTTTAATATAATTTCTAGAAAAGTTGAACAACTTCGACCATATTGCTAGCGCTAATCATTTATATTAAATACACATACGAAAAACATACATCGGTGATGATGACTCTTTTTAAATAATGTCTATATATGTTGGATTTCAGAAAGGTATGAGAGTAAATTTTGATATAATTTCTAAAAGAGATACATAATTGGATGCTCACAAAGGTAGATATGAGGGCCGTTGGAGTAGATTTTTCTACGAAATATGGTATATTAAACGTAATAATAATAAAATTGAGACACTATTTTCTTGAAGCCAACCTCACGCTTGGTTTTCTGTGAAACATTCATTTTAACGTACAGGGTATGGATAACTATTGTGTTATAAAGTGTAGATTCTATTGTTTAAACAAGACATATGTTTTTTTTTAATGGGGCTTACCCGAACCCTGCTTCCTGTAGTCTGTGTCTGTGTGTGTATGTCTTTATGTTCACAGTCTGGATAGCTATTGTTTTATCAAGGCTAGGTTCTATTGTTGGAATTTGTGTTATTTGAATTGGCGTAAATGATGTATATTAACATTTGATTTTTTACTATTTAGGTTCTATCGGGGATCTTTATTACAGCTATAAATTATAGTGCTAATTCTAAATTCAGGATTATTTAACTTCTTAATATCCTTTGAAAAGTTTGAAAAAAAATTAAAGTATTATTTAAAATTTTTGTTTAGTACTAAATAAATAGGGGAATAGTCCTTAGAGCTTAATAAAATGCATCTTGACCTACTTTAGATTTACTATTTTTTAAAATGGATACATGTAGTAATGCTCACGAATAGGAAGTTGTTTTGTAGGTACCAATTCAGGCAGTTCATGTGGAAAGAGCCCTGGCGAGTTCTATGAAGACATTATTCTAAGAATTAATGACGAAAAGTGCATCCTGACAGAAGGATAATTAAATTGTGAATGAGAATATAGGTAGCAGGTTTAATGTAACTCTTCTCAAAAAGTTCAATAAAAAAAGTCAGTTAGCTTAAAAATGACATCTATACTGTGTGCTCTGTTTTTGTTATTTTAGTCGATTTGTCTTGTTGTTGCTGCGTCATCAATGTGTTATTACTGTATTATCAATGCCTTGTTATTACCGTGTGTTGTTGCCTTTCATTATATTATGCCTGATTTGATTTCTGTTCATCTTAGCATCTCATTTAAGAAAACCCCCATAAAAACACAGGAGTGGAGTACACATTACATATTACTTTAAATGGAACAAAGATAAGAATAAATTAACCAACCACAAACTATAATATAAATTAAAAATATGTCTTTACAAAAAGTGGTCGTACGCTGCGGGGATCAGAAGTATTCAGGTAGAGTTAATAAAATGTAAAAGATTATTTTTATATGTGCGACAGATAAAAACTTACAAAATGTAGTGCTATCCTAAAAAGTATCCGCTTTTACCTAAAATTATTATCTATGAGAGAAAACAGACTTTACTACGTCTTTAGGCCTAAATTTTAAGCTTCACTTTTCTTAAATGAACTTCGCTCTAAAAAGAACTCGTTTGATTTTGGAGTTATATTCAATAATTGCATTTTGTTTTATATTTCCGTCCTCACAAATTGTTAATTTTGACCAAAAAGAGGCACAGAACGCGGTAAAAGTTAGCAAAACAGCGATTTTTCAGTTTTTATCATTTTTTAAATACCCTCTAAATACATCTATCGCGAATATATTTTACAAACCGCTTTGCTAGACAACATGTTGAAAATCGAATTAAAATAACTCAAATCCGTCAAATATTCAATTTAACCATATTTAACGTTATAATCGAAGTTTAGATCAAAGTGGACTCGTATTATATTTTATATTTCCATCCTTAGAATTTCGGCAGTTTTAAACAAAAATAAACAGAATGCGACAAAGTTCGCCGAAACGATGATTTTTCCAGGCTATTACCATTTTTAATCCCTTGAAATAAATCTACCGAGGCCTTATTTTTACAAAACTCCCTTACGAGAATCTCGTATGCTGAAAATCGAATCAAAATATTTCAAATTAATCAAAAATATTTAATTTTTACATATTTAAGACTATTATCAAGGTACAAGATCATGATAAACTAGTGCTGATCGAGTACTTAACTGAAACCCATAAAAATTTTCGATAATAAATGGATATTTACATCTTAGAAATTACCAGTTACATTTCTTATTTCTATGTTAATCTATAAAATTAGTTATGTTACTTAAACTAGCAAGCAATTTTATTGCATTTCGGGTTTGTTCTTTTAAAAGTAGCATATTATCATTTAATTTTTATACAGATCCTGAAAATTTCTTGGTACCGAAATAAATAAAAGTATTTCCTTTTAAAATAGAATAAAGGTTTATAGACATCACTGGCGGTCCTCAATCTCTGTTTTTTTTTTAATATTTTTTCATTGTCGAGCTTCACACGTTTTTTTTTTATCGTAAAAGTCTTTATATATATATATATATATATATATATATATATATATATATATATATATATATATATATATATGTAATCGAAGGTTTTCGGGCATCCCGTGTATGTGCTGAGTCTCATTCACCATCTTCAAAGCTCGCCGTATGGCGTGTACGAGCGAACTGTTCGCTCTTCATTCGTGAGGGTCTGGTTAATACTAAAAACATTTTAAAGAATACACTTTTTGTTAAACTTTATTGTCTCAATATCCAATTTTTAACGATGATAACAAAAGTTGTAAATAAATTTAGCTCTGTTTAACAGAATTTATCCACCGTTTTATGGAAATGTCAAATTTATGTTCCCAACACGTAATTTATATTTTTTTCCATTTTATTACTTGTTTAAGTTTATTATACAATACTGGGTAATAAATTGTCGGTTTCTTTATTTATGTGTCACTATATTAAAAGTTTTAGAAAGACATATGTTTTCTTTTAGTTTTTGTTTAGATTATAACCTGGTATACTATATAAAAAAAACTCTAAGCTTGAAAGTTTTTCAGTATCGAATACACAGTTCTCAAGTTTCCCACTTGTGAAATTTTAATATATTTGTGGCGTTTCATAATAGAAAAGAAAAAAAAATTCTTCAACCAGCAGCTCGACCTACCAACAGACAGATAATAGAGATGGATAATTCGGCCCAACAACAGCAACTTTTGATGGACATGGATGATATACTGAGTCCTGATATATTTGAGGAACTTTATCGGGATGTGTTCACTATGGACGACGAGAGAGATGCCGAAGTTCAAAAAGCTTGTGAGGACTTCTTAAGTACCATAGCCTTACGGCAAAGGCCAAAGAAATCAATATTATAAGTAATATAGTAGTGAAAGAAGCCACAGCAGCGTCGATAACAACAACTTTTAAGCTGAAGAAACTTCTGACGATGCCTCGGGAATGTCTACGAAATGGTAAATGTTTTTTTATAGGGAATATGAAAAAGAAGAACAGTAAAGCGCCAATCGGATCAGCAAAAAATTTCCAACCCTTTACCTACTGTAGTGATGAAGGGTGATGTAGAGAAGGAGAAACCACAATCAGCGATTCCCACAACAGTATAAAAGCCGGGTAATAATTGCGCTTCGGGAACTAATGGGGAATAAGTATGAACCCACGTATAAAAACAACACGTCATCAACTTCAAGAAAAACTTTCAAAGAGTTTCCGAAGCTTGCTGAGGGAGAAAAACGCAGTAACTGGGTTTTTAGAAAGTTGGTGGGGAACATATATAAGGTTAAGAAACTTCAACCTGTGATCCCCGCTATTGTAAAAAAGCATGATGACAATAATAGCTGTGCCTTTCGGAAATTAATGGGAGCGCAGTATAAAAAAACACATATGAAATAAGAGTTTCGAACAACCAAAAGCTTGCACCTTCAACAATACCATCTTCTAGATGATTTAGTAAATTTTACGACGGCCAGAAGCATTACAAAGGCCTACGCAAGAGTAATAAAAACACTTAAGTGTAGTGGAAGTGAAGTGAAACTTAAGCTGTGAAAATGACGAAATTACAAAGACAAAAAAGAATGGAAAAAGGTTAGACATATGTGAGATAGATAGCATATTTTTGTACAATATTTTGTTTTTTCTCATTTATTCTAAGTTTAGGTTATTTTTTAATTAAAAATTATTTGATTTCAATTTGGTAATTATCTTTTCTATTATTAAATGGTTTTTCTATTTTTATTTCATGCTGTTTAAGAATTGTTTTATTAAATAATAATTTCTGGCATTTATTAGTATATTTTTGTCTCCTGAATTGAATTCAAGGGCGGCACCAAAGTGAATTTACGAGAATAAAATATCTACCATTGCAATGGGGGTGAATGTACAAAATCAGAGTATTTCTATTAGTAGAACGAGTTCGAGGGCGGTACTAACCTGAATTTTCAGGTAAATAGTTTAGAGCTTAGAAGGTAGTAAAAAAGCTTGTTAAGAGGGTCTAAAATTTATATTCTTTACTCACGAATTAGAGTCTGTACCAGTTAAGTTTATTGTTCTTCAAGTGTTTTACTTTGGGGTAAGACGATTTTGATTATATTATTTTTATTTTAAATTTTTAATTTCGTTAAAAGTTAAAGAAAATGGAAATTTCTCGACAAAGTCTATTTTAATAGGAAAATGTGTTTTTTCTTTTACGCTTTTCTTAAAATCATAAAAGTTTTATTTTTCTTCACTTATTTTATATCAAAATAATTACGTTAAAATCAGATGTTCTTCCAAATTGGGGTTTACTTTCAACAAAATTTTTTTCGAAACAAAATATAAAAATCAAAAAACTAATTATTAAGAATGAATTTATCTTATCTTTGAAAATCTCGACGGAAATTGTATTTTCTACAAACAATTTATAAAATACTATAGGTAAGACGAATATACAATTTTCTTATAACTTGCTTATTCTTAAAAAATGTAGATCATTATATATTATTATTAATAAGACTTGGTTAAAACTAAGCCAACATTTTTGTGTATTTTAAAAAGAGCTTGAACTCTGAAGAAAAGTATTATTCTGCAGAGAATTTTTAATGTTTCCTAATTTTTCATGGTATACAACAGAAATAATCCGATTTATTTTAATTGTTTCGAATTAGGTTACTACTTAGTATGTCATGATATATATCAGGAACTAAATTAATTGATATTTATTTAAAATTATTTCAAGGATTTCAAGGAATAGAAATTATTTACTAGGATTACTAGCAGTTTTATTATTTGACTATTATTGTCAATAAGATGTTAAACTATTTTAAAGATTTTTGATTACCTTAAAATAACGTCATAACCGTGTTACGTTCGTGTTGAGATGTAGTAAATAAATAATATTTTTCTTAAACTTCATTATTATAATGAATGTTAAAGAGACTGGTAGCGAAATAAATCAAAAGTTTAATTAACAAGCATATAGAAAGGAAAATTCTAAATGAATTATCGAAAAATTACCAGTATAGTTCTTAGAAATACTCTATTAACTGTTGATAAAAAAAAACACATTTAGTGAATAGATTACATCCCGGGAGAGCTACTTCGATAAAAATTTAGAATATGGTGGAGAAATTACATTATTTAAAAAATGTACACAATTGAAATTCAGATAGAAAGGCATAATTTCGATCAAGATGTTATTATAAAAACATTTCCAAAAAAAAGTTGATTCCATTAGAAATTTTCTTCTGAGTTCAAGCTCTTTTAAAACACACAAAAATTTTAGCTTAGTTTCGACCAAGTCTTTATTTTCAATGCAGAAATATATATAAAGTGTTACTCTATCTTTCCTCGGGGTTTTTTATTATGAATAAAAATATATACTAAATATTTTGCTATTATTAAAATTAACAGACGTTATGAAACTAGGGAAAGTTAACATTAAGTTACAGGTAAATAATTTTAATATTTAACAAATATAATACACTCTCTCATCTAATTCGGTTAAGATTAAAATAATTTTAGAATGAAGCCATAAATCTAATGAATTGAGAATTAATCATATCTTGGGAATGAAATGATTTGTAGAGCACAGCGTCAGAAATTCTACAGTATGTTAGTCTATTTCTTACAGTAGTAAAATATTTCATAAATTTACACGTTGTTAAAGTGTTAACCTAATTTGATAAATTC
This sequence comes from Diaprepes abbreviatus, assembly GCA_034092305.1. NCBI lineage: Eukaryota > Metazoa > Arthropoda > Insecta > Coleoptera > Curculionidae > Diaprepes > Diaprepes abbreviatus. The sequence goes on along the minus strand of JASJET010000261.1, from coordinate 865,511 downwards.
TTGATTTTGAATATGAACTATTCTGGGAAGTACCAACTTCGAAAATTTTTTATCTATTATTGATTTACTTATACTACACTATAAAATTCATTTCAATGTGGTGTACACTTTGTGAATTATTTATTGGTTATAAACTTCGCTCGTAGGAACTAGCGTTAACGTTTCTTCTGTTTGTTATAGAACTTCAAAACAACTTATTTTTAATTCAAGAAGTTTAAGTCACTTCTGGAGAAGCATTTAGATTATTCTAGTGCTATTCGAGATATCTGCCATCGTTCAGGTATTTATAAAATCATTAAGCACGCTTTCTAGTATCGTTACTAACTCTGGTTGTAATTTTAGTGCTCCCGAATTATCTGTTTTATTATTATAAATTTTTAGATTCGTACAGGGTATTTATTGGCTGATCCCAGTATTACTTCGTTCGAGTTCTTTTTGTTAAAAGGCTATTTTAATAATTTTCGTCGAAAGTTGACTTATTTTACTTATTTCTAGAGTATATAGTACATACATATATCGTAAGAGGTCATTTTCATTTCGATATCAGTTACACTAGCATAATTTTCAGTTCATTACAGTGATTTTTTCTTTTTTGGTTTTCAATATTTAATTGGTTTTTCGTACGTTTTCGAAATTTATCTCAAGTTTATTAGTATAAATAGATTACCCATCTTTGATCACACCTTAGTGACATTTTCGACATTGACAAGAGTAGTTGTGTTCTACTTTTGATCTCTAGGTGATATTGCTTAGTAGAGTTCTCATATTGTTTATGAAAATTTTGTGCATAGATTGTGAAGTTATTTAATTTGGCTATAAAACAACTAACACTCATCTCATATCATTTCTTGAAATGGAGAAGTTTACTATAATCAAAGACACAGTAAAGCATGTAAGGCATTTCAATATATGTGGACGTACAATCGACTTATAACCAAAAAAATCAACATAGGTTTGGTAAAACATGTGTAAGCTGTCAACAATCTCCTCGCTGTCAATTTGAAACACAAACTAAATGTCTGGACTATCATCGTTCATTTAAAAGCCAACAGTGTTTCGATAACCATAAAAGACAGGGTTCTTATGATAAAAATAGTTCGGTTTGTAATCGCTTAAAGCAATGTCTCCTACATCTCAAGGTAATAAAAGACAATAGAAAGCACACATGTAGTTAAATTTTCTGCAAAATTTGTAACAGATATCAGCCACAGGGACATCTTTGTTATATACAACAAGACACGAGAGTGCCGAAAACAGAAAATACAGTATTTATATTTTTGATCTTGAAACTCGTCAAAAAAAAACAGTTAGACGATGGTTCTCTACTGCATGAAGTTAACTTGTGTGTATTTAAACAATTTTGTCAAAATTGTATAGATGTAGATACACGGTTGTGCGCAAAGTGGGAAGTAACTAAACAAATATTAAGTGCTAACCCATTAGACCGATTTTTGGAATATGTTTTACAACAGAGGAACCTTTTTAAAAATGTAATAGTAATAAGCCATAACTGCGGTGCGTTTGGTAATCAATTTTTCCTTAATAAACTCATAACAAGCACCGACTTCACACCGGAGGTTATCATAAGAGGTACTAAAATAATTATATTACAGTTATTAAACCTAAAGTTTATTGACTCAATCAATTATTTTCTACTAAGTTTGTTGAAGTTACCGAAAACATTTGGACTACCTGATAAATTCAAAAAGGGGTATTTTCCTCACCTCTTTAATTAAAAGATAACCGACGATAAAATGGGAACGCCGCCACCTGTTGAATATTACAGTCCGGATACAATAAATGAAGAGGAACATTTAACATTTTTGAAGTGGTATGAACTACATAATTTAATTTTTAACGTGATATTGACAAGTAGTGTATTACGGATGTAGAAATACTTTATGAAACTTGCAAGAAATTTAGAGAGCAAATGTTGACCACTACTAATGTTTGTCCATTTACCAAAGCTACTATTATTGCATCAACTTGTAATAAGGTTTTTAGGCGCAATTTCCTAAAAACTGAAACCATTGGAATAATTTCTAAAAACGGATATCGCTATGGAGATAATCAATCATGAACATTAGAGGGAAATCGACATTAGGCATGCTGCAAAGGAGAATCAGATGAATATAAATGGTGGAAAAGTTGTTGAATATTGCTCATTGACGCGACACATATTTGAGTTCCATGGCTGCTACTACTACGGTCACCCTCAGTGCTTAAAACATCAAAGAGAGACGCCTTTAGCCCAACGATTCTACAGAGACGTTGAATAATAGATATGAAAATACAGTAGCGGGAATTGGAACATTAAGATCGTTTGGATATGAGGTGATAGAAATTTGGGAATGTCAGTTTAGAAAAATATTATAGGAAAACCCCGAAATAAATGATTATACAGAAAAACACCTCCTTAATACTTCACTAAACCCAAGGGAAGCATTTTACGGCGGTCGCACTGGTAATTGTAAAACCTATTACAAAACGACCATTGAAGAAAAAATAAAATGTTTCCTTTATCCCTGGTTTGTAAGTATGGAAAGTGTCCCGTTGGGCATCCCTAGGTTTATGTTAGAGAAGAATGTCTGCATGTCTAACTTTACATCATACAGAAGGACTAATAAAATGCAAAATTTTACCACCGTCAACTACAGGGTTTTACCCTTAAAAATGAACAATAAATTAATGTTTGTTTTATGTAAGATATGCGGTGGTCGTCAAATTATGCAGAATGTACTCATGATGAGAATGAATGTGCTCTTCAAGGAACTTGGATGATAGATGAGGTGTTAAAGGCCCTAGAAAGGGGTTACAGAATATTAAATATTTTAGAAATATGGAAATGTCAGGTAGAGATTTATGATCCTCTCCAGAAAAATGGTGGGTTATTTGTCGAAATGATGAATACGTTTATTAACATTAAACAGGAAGCGTCAGGTTGGCCAGCAGAAATGTAACTCCTGAAGAAAAGAATAAATATATAAAAGACTTCTACTATAAAGAGGGTGTAAAGCTCGACTATGACAAAATTGCTAAAATCCCCGGATTAAGGGCTCAAGCGAAGCTAATACTAAATAGTTTTTGGGGCAAATTCGGTCAAACAGATCATGTCAATCAAAATGTAAGATAGTAAATAGACCTGAAGAGCTTTACACAATGTTAACCAACCCCAATTTAGATATCAACGACGTTTTCCCCGTGAACGAAGTTAATTACCAATTTACAGAGGAAAGGTATGACCCTTTATCAACAGTTAATTTAGCTATCGCAGCTTATGTTACAGCTCAGGCCCACTTGAATGAATGAATGAAAAAGGGGTGGTGATACTAGATCGTCGATGCCTAGGCCTCCATTAGGCCCTTTACATCCCACCCACACATCTGCAGGTTATTCGAGGCCGATCGCCTTTGCGAATCCAAGCAGCCTCGTTAGTGCAATTTGCCTAACTGCTTCCGGTAACAAAATTGTATCTCTGTTTCAGTCCGTTGAGTGCTGGGCACTCTCTGAGAACATGGTCGACAGTTTCATCCTCCTCCAAACACCATCTGCATGTCGGGTCGCCTTCAACACCGATTCTATGAAGACGGCCCCTGAGGTGACAATGTCCTCTCAATAATCCCATCACAATTTGCAGCCCTTTCCTTCCCAAGGAGAGAAAATCCTTAGAACGCCGGGCGCTAGGCCCAGTTATATGTTCTTTAGTACACATCATTCCAGGAGCTCCCCTCCGTGATTCAATAAGTTTGCTTTCCAGCAACGATTTTAATTCCCTTTTGCCAATAGCAATTGGGATAGGTAATAATGGTTGGGGTTCATACGGTTCGGTCGCCGAACCCAACTTTGCCAGACGGTCTGCTTCCTCATTCCCGCGTATGCCCGAGTGACCCGGGACCCATACGAGTCTGACTATGCAGCCTTTCCTTATCATACCATTTAGTACATTCTTGCACTCAGACACCAGTCGCGAAGTCACGACACTCGACTTCGGTGCCAATATCGCAGCCTTACTCTCTGAGCATATATTTATTACTCTATTCCTGTCTATGTCCCTCTCACAGAGATGAGTACACTGCAGAATAGCATACATTTTCGCTGTAGTACTCTCTGACTCCTGTGCTCCTGCCGAATATTCCGGTCCCACTCTTTCTTCTTGGGATCCATCAGTATACCATCAGGATCCATTTTTCGGAAGATTTTGTTCTCCCTCCCAATCCTCTCTACTTGGCATAAATATCTCTAGGGAGAGGTTGGGTTTTTTTTAAAAAAGCGGCGTCATGTAGTCTGTCCGCATGAGGAGTGATGGACACCTCTCCACCGCGCTTTCGCAGACACCTGAGTCGTCGCCCGTTCCAATTCCAAGATGTCCCAGGCAACTAAGACGATAAGCAGTCTTCAGGGCCTCGTTCTCTATGTATAAGTGAAGAGGAGGCAGGTTCACCAGAACTTCCAGAGCCCTGGTGGGAGCAATCCTCATTGCACTCAATATTCCCACATAAGCCATTCTCTGAACTTAATCAAATTGTAGAATGTGTTTGCGCTCAAGCGAAGCTAATACTAAATAGTTTTTGGGGCAAATTCGATCAAGCAGAATGTCAAGCAAAATGTAAGATAATAATTAGACCTGAAGAGCTTTACACAACGTTAACCAACCCCTGTTTAGATATCAACGACGTTTTCCCCGTGAACGAAGACACTCTAGTAGTTAATTACCAATTTACAGAGGGAAGTTATGACCCTTTATCAACAGTTAATTTAGCTATCGCAGCTTATGTTACAGATCAGACCCGCTTAAAATTGTGTTTTTACCTCGAATTTCTGGGTACCCGTGTTTTATATTACGACACAGACGCGGTGATTTTTACCCACAAGGAAGGGGAGTCTGAACCTTCGATAGGAGAATTTATAGGAGACATGACGGATGAGCTAGCAGGATACTGACAAAGGAATTATATAACAGAATTTGTAAGCAGAGGCCCTTAGAACTACGCCTACAAATTATTCGTCGCTTCGGATAACGACGACAAAGTGATATGTAAAGTCAAAGGTATAAGCCTAAATGACAAAGCGAGTCAGCTTATCAATTTTAATTCCATTAAGAAAATGGTTTTACAAGAAAGAGTCTGCCCCATTATAATATCAACCACAAATATTAGAAGAACTAAGGTACATGAAGTGATAACTGAAGAAGAAACGAAGCTATATAAACCAAATTCAATTAAGCGCGTGTTTCTAGACAATCATGACTCTTACCCACTTGGTTATAAGAAATGTAGAAAATAAAAATAGTTTAGTTATAAATTAATGGTATAATAACCATTGAGTAAGCTAAAAAGAATAAATTCAGTATTTAGTATGAGTTATTCTTGTGTTTTTATAATCTCTGTAAAAAAATAAACAGTAGTATATCTAAAACCATACAATTTGTGACTATTATTATAGCCTCACTATTAGCTTTTAATATAATTTATATTTTAATTAGGATGTTTTCGCTTAGAGAGAGAACCGCACACAGTGCGTAGTTTTAAGGAAAGAGGTTCAGTAGTCCTCCTATAGTAAAATACATATTCTTTGTTCAACATAAGCGTTGAAAGTAGTAACATGTTTTGACCATTAGTTTGTACTGAATGAGTAGTCAGATTACTAAAATATTTTAAATTTTAGTGAAAATTGTATAACTCTAATATAATACAGTCTCCATAGTTTTAAAACTGGTTCAAATGTGATAGTTTCTATAATAATATACCTATAATATTCATCTGTATGTATTTAATGCATTTTGTTGACTTTTATTTCAGAATATTTATTTGAAATATCCTAACCCTAGTAATTAAATATTAAATGTTTCCTTGTTATGGAAAATTATGTAATTATTACGGAGTACCGTAGTGAATACACTATTTGTCATATAAGGTAAAGAGGAGGGAGGGCGGCCCCTATCAAAGTATCTGTAACCTGACGCTGGTGATAGGGCTTAAGAACAGTGATCCGAACTAAATCAGATGCAGTTTTGATTAAACCCTGAAAGTAAATTAGTATGGAGGCCTGGTCAAAAAAAGTATAAAATATGTCTTGATAAATCGATGAATTTTCAAATACATACAAGTGATTAATACATAAATTTTTGGATTTTTCTTTATATCATGTATATATAATGTAGCTAACAAATTCACATAATGTATTTTTCTAAAAAATTCTATTAAAATCTACTCTCACACCTTTCTGAAACCAAATATATCTAGAACAGGCAATCAATATTTTAATTCGCCTACTCTTAACAATTTTTAATTTTTTCTCTAAAGCTACTGTTAATGTATGTTTTTCGTATATTTATTTAATAATAAAATGATAGCATGAGCAGCGTGATCTCTAAGTTGTTTTATTTTTTTATAGAAATTATATTAAAATCAACTCTTACCTCTTCTCTAGACCTGTCATATAGACAGTATCTAAAAAGCAATCAGTACTTTAATTTGTCTATATTTTGCCAATTTTTAAATTTTTCTCTCAAGCCTGTTAAACGGGGCTAAATTTATTTACATTGTTATCATCGTCGAAAAGAGGATATTGAGACAATAAAGTTTAACGAAAAGTATTTGCTTTAAAATGTTTTTAGTATTAACCGGACCGTCACAAATGAATGGTCTGACAATTTATCGCCTTTGTACTGTATTGTAAAGATATAAAAAAAAGTCGAGTTTCAGAAATGGGGAAAATGCAAAGTAGTTTTAGGATGTTATATAAAAAAAGTTTTGCGAGACAATGAGATTTAATAAAAAGTCTTTGCTATTAAATATTTTAGTATTAACAAGTACCATCCACGAAAGAATGGGTCTGATGATTTATGCCCTTTTGTATAGTAAAGGTAAAAAAGACGAGTTTCAAAAAGCATCCGGTTGGCCAGCAGAATGTGTAACTCCTGAAGAAAAGAATATATATATATATATATATATATATATATATATATATATATATATATATAAAGACTTTTACGATAAAAAAAAAAGGTATGAAGCTCGACAATGAAAAAATATTAAAAAAAAACAGAGATTGAGGACCAAGCGAGACCGTCTGTGATGTCTTTAGACCTTTATTCTATTTTAAAAGGAAATACTTTTATTTATTTCGGTACCGAGAAATGTTCAAAATCTGTATAAAAATAAAATGATAATATGCTACTTTTAAAAGAATAAACCTGTAATGCAATCAAATTGTTTGCTAGTTTCAGTAACATAACTAATTTTATAGATTAACAAATAAATAAGAAATATAATTGGTAATTTCTAAGATGTAAATATCCATTTATTATCGAAAATTTTTATGGGTTTTAGTTAAGTACTCGATCAGCGCAACTAGTTTATCATGATCTTATACCTTGATAAGAGTTTTAAATATGTTAAAATTAAATATTTTGAAATATTTTATTTCGATTTTTAGCATGTGGTAAAGAGTCTCGTAAGGGAGTTTTATAAAAATACTTCCTCTGTAGATTTATTTCAAGGGGTTAAAAATGTTAATAAACTGGAAAAATCGTCGTTTCGGCGAACTTTGTCGCATTCTGTTTCTTTTTGTTTAAAACTGCTGAAATTGTAAGGATGGACATATAAAATAGAATATAAGTTCACTTTGATTTAAACTTGGATTTTTACGCTAAATATGTTCAAATTAAATATTTTGACGGATTTAAGATATTTTAATTCGATTTTCAACATGGCATTGATAATACAGCAATAACACATTGATGACGCAGCAATAACAAGATAAATCTACTAAAATAACAAAAAGAGAGCACACAGTATATTTGTCATTTTTAAGGTAACTAACTTTTTTTTTATTGAAGTTTTTGAGAAGAGTTACATTAAACCCTATATTCTCATTCACAATTTAATTATCCTTCTGTCAGGATGCACTTTTCGTGGTCAATTCTTACAAGAATGTCTTTATAGAACTCATCAGGGCTATTTCCACATGAACGACCTGAATTGGTACCTACAAAACAACTTCCTCTTAGTGAACATTACTTCATATATCCATTTTAAAAAACTGATAATCTAAAATAGGTTAAGATGCATTTTATTACGCTCTAAGGACTATTCCCCTATTTTTTACTACTAAATTTGTAAAATATGTCATGTATCATCGTTTTTGACAAAATTTTAAACTCTTGTATTTTAAAAATATTTTCGTCCATGCGCGTTTTGGTTCGGCGTACCGGTACCTGTTGTTTGAAATTCGTGCGACAGAAAACAATATTTGTTTTTGAGGAGAAACACGAGACGAACTTACGCCCTTGCTAACGCGAATATTACTTAATTTATTAATACTAGTTTCTAACGTTTGACCTTCAACAGTAATAGAAGTTGAATTAAATAAATTAATTAGTTTTCTAACAGAACCTGTATTAATTCTCAATGTTTCTGTAGTGTTGTCTTTAATATAAATTGTTCCGAAGTCGGCGCCCATGATTTGTACGACAGGCAGGCCTGCCGTAGAGGACCCTCCATAACCACCCGGGAGGTTTTGAGAACCCCCCGCCTCATTGGACACGGGCTGAAATTTGTTAAAAGGAGTAGACATAGTTTTAGATAGAAATTCTGTATTTATATTTTATTTCAAGATTCAGAAATTTCTGAGACTTATTAAAACAGGAAATATTGACACAGGGTGGGCAAAATATTTTATTTTCAACTTTACGTACGTCGGTTTGTCTCTTTTTATTGGGAAAAGTCAATATTGGAAAATTGTTGTTACGTCTGAAAATATTCTTTTGTCAAGCTTAGTTATTTTTGGTATACCCTGTCCGTACCTAACTTGAGCTCAGATATTACTATTCTCAAAGTACTATAGCGTCCTATAGCCTTTTTACAAAATGTGTGTTCTATTCTTAATTTTTTTTAACAAGTTTTGCTAATTACTAGACTTTTAACTTACTAATAATAAGTTTTTATAACTACAATTTAAAATTATTTACAAATAAAAAGTCCGTACGCTGAGTAGTTAATTTTTTGTTGTAAAAGAGAGTTTTTGATTTCTTTAGCAAAATATCTATGCTTAAGACTGTTATTTAAAGAAAGTAAATTTTAATTTGTAAAATTAATTATTACTATTTAAAGTTCAATTTGTTAATTTTTTACAATTATTTTTATCAGTGTAACGGTTGGTCTCAATATGATTTTTCAGTGCAAGAATAAAAATAATATAAATTCAAAATATTCTTATTTTGGTTTTGACAGAACTAAAACAAAATTCTTTCAATTACCCATTAATGATAATTAGTTTTAAATAGATAAAAATAAAAAAAACTCTAAGTATTGTTATTTTTCCAAAATAATAATTAAAAAAAATATTTGTTTTTTAAACCAAAATATATAAATTAATACGATTTTACTTCAAACCAATTAAGGCCAACAAACTTAATTATCATCCAAGAAAAATAGGAAAAGTGAATTTCCTTTATAAAGGTAAATTTAAATTATGTATAAATGTAATTACAATTTTAATTTTAAAAACGAAGTTAAAACTATGTCTTCTTGTTTTCTATTGCCACGGAAAGTTTTTGTTTTCGAAGATAAATGCTCTTGGTATTTTTCCATTGTGTCGGCTGATGATTCACAAGTGGCGTAGGTACATATTTTGTTCAGCCCGGAAATATTCCACTCGATGTTATAAGAATGTTTTTTAAGTTTTTCACAAGTTTTCACGCAAATTTTCAATGTCTTTGTTTAACTTAAATTTAGTGTTAATTATTAATTTAGAAAGGGTATCTAAGTGTTTAAAATTGTTCAATTATATTAAAAGTTCCAAAAACACGCGGTCTATTTAAAATTTGGTTTATTTTAAACAGTATCTTTAAAACTTTATGAAATGTCCAAAATTTAGTGTTGTTAATCTATTTTATTTTTTAAATACACAAAATGTCTTTATTTAACATTTTTGGGAAAAGTCTAATTTTTTTTCACGGAATTCTAATGGTGGTTCATCCCTGAATCCTGCACTGTTAGCAGAGATTCCAGGTTAGCCGTGCCTCGGTTTTTATTTAACAGAATTTAAGGATATTTAGGACTTTTTATTGCGAAGTTATTGTGTTACCTGCCATTCTCGTTGTCAGAGAAGCGGGTTTTCACCTAAATACCTTAAAACGCAATTTAGAACTTCCCTAGCCCCGCCAAAATTCGGTTTTATTATAATGTTTTTCTGAGAGGGAATTAACAAGGTAATTTCTCTCGAAATTAACCAAGGTAAAGCCCTTCAATTGCAAATCCCCCCGACTGTTCACTATCTAAGTGCACATGATAGTTAATAAGTCGTCGAAAGTGATCTCGCGGCACGGGCACAATCAGCTTTTAAGCATGGAATTGTACATTCTGACAGAAGAGCTGGCGATTAGATCTGAATATATACTTTTTGCTTCCCTCGTTGCAGATCTCGTAAAGAAGGGCGATTGTAGTTGTCGTGTGGTTTTTATAGTTTTCGGGACTCCGGTTCGCTGTTTACGCCGCATAATCATAGGCGGGGATTATTAGCAAAGTTTTTCGTCTCTTAAATAGTAAATGTAGAGCGTTGTCCCTTATTTGATTTTTTGATGGCATTGTAAAATTGCTATTTTACAACAATATACATATAGAAAGGTAAATACAATACTTTACATATCATATGAAGGTTACGTAATTAATGAACCACTATACATACTCAGTCTTATTTACTTATTCAAAGTACATATATTGTCGTCCACGAGAGGGGTTTCGGTTTAGGGAAAAATGCAACGTTTCGTTTTTTGTGATCATCATTGTTTGAAATCGGGTAAGTTCGTATAATTTCGATAGTCGGATTTATTTCTTATGGTTTGCGACCCGTCTGCTCGGGCGCTTGCGTTTACCCGCTGTCCCTTTAAACTGTTAAACCTGGTCAAGGGTCTCGAATAATTTGGAAAATCTTTGTTCGGAAAATTCGCGAGTCCTGATGACAATATTTGTTTACGCGGAGAAACGGCCGAGGACGTCGCACGCTTGTCGTACATATTATTACTTATATTGTTTTTATCTAATTTAGTGTTTTTATACCAAGATCGTGTGAGGTTATTTGTTTCTAATGAATTTTGATTAATATTAGTGGACTCGAAGAAGTTCACTAATTTTTTTACGGAACCGAAAAGTATTATCGGAGAAAGGACCGCCTACGGTTTTGTGCTTCTCTCATTTGTGCACTACTTGGCTCCGTCGATTTTTTTGAATTTGGATTTTTGGTTGTGGTGAATGGAATTGAGTTGACTCTTGAAGTGAATCGATCTTAGTAAATTCCATGTGTGAATCAAATGAGTTAGCGGGGTGTCTCTCTGTAGACGCGAGCGTTTGGTTTCGTTGACCCAAAGGTCGTAAACCAGGGAAATGGTTGAATTGTGAATGATTTTCCAGGGGATTAATCGATGTAATTTTAGAAGAAACCTCGTAGTACGATTCGTTTCCGAAATCGATGAATTGTCTGCCGAGTCTTGCAGTATTCGTAACGGGGTTGTCTAAATCGATTAGATTCCTCTGAATCTGTTCACTGTGGTGCTGTGGTTGTTGTGTTGGTTGGCGAAAGGAAAGGCACCCAAGGGGTGCCGGAGAGGACCCACCGTAACCTCCCGACCCAGGAAAGATCCAGGCCTCCTCACCTTTCTTGCTGTTTATTTGTGGCATTGGTAATTGTTGAGCCATATTTTATGCTCTTAAATTTTGAAGAGTTTTGAAGTTTTGTTGTTTTTTGTGTGAGCCAAAAGTCAAATGGGGACTTTAATTTAATACAAGACGCGTATGGAGGTGAGCTGAAGTGCTCTACGGGCCTTGTGCAATGTGATTGGGGTAATCTAATTATTGGAAAATTAGATTGGTTGGTTGCAACTTTTGAATGTACTGTGTGAAAGTTTGTTTGTACGAGAAAGTCAATCTAAATTTGTCAAGTGTTTGTCTTTTGGTCGGAAAAGATTTTTCGCAAATTTAATTGTATTTCTCGTTGGTATCCGAAATCCGCTGCCTTCTCCGAATTTCACGATATTTTATGTCACGGTGATTTGATGGGACTTTTCTGTTAATTTTTTCGCGCTCGAATTTTGTATGCCAAATTTTTCTAAGTGTTTACCAATTTAGAAAAAAATTCGTGCGGGACCAACCTTAGAAAAATGCTTTTCTAAGTATTTGTGTGGTATTGTTTAATATATGGGGATGGTTCAAGGCTTTTGCAAACCTTCAATGTCTTTGGAGAGTGAGTTTATTGGGAACACTCTTTATTTAATTTGTTTCGCGAAATTTATGACGGTGATCCGTAATTGCAACCCCAGTTCGTGTATACAATTACAAATAACACCCGTCTTTCGAACTCTAGTATATCGGGCTCTGAGGTTTAGAAAACCTAGCTTACCTTAACCTGAAAATTTAAATCAGAGGAACCCCGATATACCGTATTTAAATCCGATTTCAGCAAAAACAAAAATTAAATTATTTTTAGAGTCTTCAGGCGCCCCAGCCTTTGGCAATTTCCCGGGAAAAAGCTACTAGTTCGTCCAGGGGCCTAGGAGGTACTTTGTTTTAAACTTAAAATTAGTAGAAAAATCCTTCAGCCACGCAGCCGTCGAAAAAGATCGTCGAGGTTGATATTTTCTGGGCTATTGAGCCTTCCTGCAGAATTATCTTCTCGAATTTGTCAAATATCTTTCCCCTAAAATACGAATTTCTTTTAAGAAAATGCGAATTTCTTTCAACAAGTTGCGATATCCGACAAATTCTAACGTTCTTTCTTCACAACTGATGTTTTCTCTCTTCAAAACTGATGTTACGTGATTTTCTGTCTCTTTCTTGAGAATAAAATACTGGCAGTGACGTTTTGGCTGACTATTGCACAAAACATGGGGTTTATATAGTTTCCGAGAGCTGGCTCTACTCTTTTGTGTGTAACCAATCAGAACAAAGCGAACTTTTGATTGGACACTTTTTCGTTTACGCCGGAACTATATAAGAAAATTGCATTGTGCGATTACCGTCATTTTATCCGTCGGATCGCGACGAATCTTGCGGCAATCGATTGGATTTTTCATTATGCAATTTCTCATTCCATTGTAAATTTGTTAATCCGTAAGGGATATTTACAATAGTATCGATGAGTGTTCGTATTGTAAAATTAAGTAGTCAGGGTTCAAAAGTTGGAAAAGTTGCCGTGTCCCTTGGCGCGCCAGTCAGTACCTACGCAGAGGACCCTCCATATCCACCCGGGGAACTTTGAAAGTCATCCGCCTCATTGGACACGGACTTGAAACTAGATAGGGGATTGGACATTTTTATGAAGGAATTTTTAAAACTGTACAGAAATATTTATTTTTAAAAAAATGGAAAAATTATTTGCAAAAAATTTTTAATCACGGGGGGCTTATTTGTTTTTATTTAATTATTGATGGTGGCTAAAAATTTTTAATCGTAAATGAAAAGTTTGAAAATTTATACTGTAGTTTTTATTGGGTCAGTTAATTTGCGTAGTCAAATTTGGAAGAAAAAATGTTATTTTTATTTATGTTAATACAATAGTTTAAGTCCGCAATTATCCTTATTTTAGTTAGGCCTTTGATGTTATTTAGATTTTTACCGACCTCTATGAGCTCTGATTTTATTTTCTTCTTTGAATTAAAGAATTCTATGGCGTCCCATAAACCACTTTAAAATATTTATTAATTTTAAATAAGTATTTTATTTTACAAATGTTTTTTGATTAATTGCTAATAGCTTTTGAATTTACTAATTTTTTACAAATAGCAGTATTTACTTTAACTTTTAATTATCTTTTGTTTCAGAATAAATGTCAGATTTATAGCTGAAGGTTAATAAAGAGAGTTTTTTGTGTATCGTCAATCACTATCCTACACCAATAAAATTTATTTACAGTCTTTGTTTTAATTTGTTGAGGAGTATTCTTATTGATACCAAATATTTAACAAAAGATCCAATATTCACATAAGTTAATTAGTTTTATAAATTAATAATTAAAAATTCCTTTCTAGGAATTTATTCCAATCTTATTGGATAAACCGTAACAAAATTATAACGCTAATTAGCAGTTGATTCAAAACTAATTAGGCTTAAAACATAAATAAAAGATTTTTCTTGGAAAACAAAACAAATAAAAATTAATCTTAATTTTATGATTATATTTATCAAGTAAAAGAATTTAAATCTGTGTGATAATAATTTTAGATCATCCCAAGAACCAATCAATTTTTTCAGGGCCACAAAATACTTTGATTGTAGTTTGAGGTTTTCACTTTCTTTTTAATATCTAATATTATGTGAGGAATGTCCTATATAAAAGAAAATACAACAAATATTTTTTAAAGTAATTTTTATTATATTTGTAGAAATACATATGTTGAAATATAACATTCAAGAAGGTTTTTTTAGTACAAAATTTCCGTTCAAAACAGACCCAAGTAAAATCGTACAATATAAAATGAATTGACAGTACCACTGGCCAAAACAACGGCCCCAGCTCTGACTGCTATATATATATATATATATATATATATATATATATATATATATATATATATATATATATATATATGTTTATACGGCTTTTACGGATTCTTCCGTGTGAGATGCATTAGCAGTGGTTATATCCACATTATGCTGTTGTAGTGCTGAAATCACATTCAGCAAACGTACAACTCCATATGTAAGTGAAATAAAATGCGAAACAGTGAATGCAAACTTCGCTCCATTGTATCCTTTCTGTGTTAGAGGTTGCACAGTTAGAATAAATTGTAATAAAACACAATTCATCCTATTCCACCACCATCGAGATGGTGGCCCGCCTGTACCACCACACCGAGAAGAAAGTCAAAGCTTACCCGCCCCGCCACAGTGATACGGCAGAGATATATGTTTCGTCTCTCACTAGACTCATCAGGGTACCGACATGCACCTGGCTGTGCAAAGGACAGATCGGAAGGAAGCATGCAACACTGAACGCGGCTTCGCCGACCTCTCGTCGGATGGCTTATATATGTTTATACGGCTTTTACGGATTCTTCCGTGTGAGATGCATTAGCAGTGGTTATATCCACATTATGCTGTTGTAGTGCTGAAATCACATTCAGCAAACGTACAACTATATGCAACTCCGTATGTAAGTGAAATAAAATGCGAAACAGTGAATGCAAACTTCGCTCCATTATATCTTTTCTGTGTTAGAGGTTGCACAGTTAGAATAAATTGTAATAAAACACAATTCATCCTATTCCACCAACGTCGAGATGGTGGCCCGCCTGTACCACCACACCGAGAAGAAAGTCAAAGCTTACCCTCCCCGCCACAGTGATACGGCAGAGATACATGTTTCGTCTCTCACTAGACTCATCAGGGTACCGACATGCACCTGGCTGTGCAAAGGACAGATCGGAAGGAAGCATGCAACACTGAACGCGGCTTCGCCGACCTCTCGTCGGATGGCTTATATATGTTTATACGGCTTTTACGGATTCTTCCGTGTGAGATGCATTAGCAGTGGTTATATCCACATTATGCTGTTGTAGTGCTGAAATCACATTCAGCAAACGTACAACTATATGCAACTCCGTATGTAAGTGAAATAAAATGCGAAACAGTGAATGCAAACTTCGCTCGATTATATCCTTTCTGTGTTAGTAACAATATATATATATATATATATATATATATATATATATATATATATATATATATATATATATATATATATATATATATATATATATATATATATATATATATATATATTGTTACAGTTTTGTTATTTCATGAACAAAACTGTAAATAATTTTACCAAGATACCAACAATCAAGCCAATACTCACATCAAGTAGTCTCTTTAATACATATAAAATAAAAGCTAAAAGTTTTTGTCACTGTCACACCAAAAACCGGTTTTGTAAAAAAAAATCAAGTGTGCTTAGAAATGTATCAAACACTCCACTTTTGCCACTTTCATCAAGGGTGTAGTTAGTTAATCTTTTGTTTTTTTCTTGGCGCTCTTGAGTGTCAGTAGAGACAGTCTGGGCCAAGCCTTGGTTGTGAAAACTGGCAGAAACCCAGAAAGCAGAGATTTTTTGCTGATTTTCTCAGAGTACAATACTACTTTTTTTCCTGTTTGCAGCTAAAATCATAGTTTAGTGCGTTAAGGCATCATTTGCCAGATATTGAGGATAAACAAAGTTTTTATTGTATTCGTTTTTCATTAAGTACAGTTTAGTGAAAGTGATCTCACCTAAGAAGTTAAATCACCATCTTTGTGACTTTAAATACTTGATGCATCCTTAAAGACAATCAGGTACATGCCACAAACAGTTCTTATTATACCGGGACTTTGCCATCCTGTCTAAAATTAGATTTGCCTACCGTAGCCAACATATTACACACCACTGCTCCATAGAGGCCATCGGCTATCCAGCTTGCCGAAAGTGTTTGGATTTAATGACAAAACTGCCTTTCAGGTATTAGAACTTCGTAATAAACAGTGAAATTACCGGTTTTAATGTATACTTTCCTTTTTCCCCTGTGATTGGGAACTAATAAGACTTTATGCGAGCAATTACAGGATACTTTATTTTTAATTTCATTTAAAATACCTTGTAAACCGAAGGTATACGTATACACTAGGTAATTTCAAATAAATAAAACATCACTTCACATATTAATAGTCCAACACTTTTAATTAGGCTTAAGTAAACATAACTTTACATAATTTTAGACTTAATCGGCCTACTAGAAAAAGTAAGGTTATTCAGTTCAGCCGATAGTGAAAATTAAGGCCTGACCTACATCTAAACCGACTCGGCGTATGGCGCAGATGACGTCATACTTGCAGTAGTGTTGTTCATTGTTTCTTTGTTTTTTTTTTTGATCTAATCCAGGTAGCGAATAGTCACATATTGCTTTAGTTTAAGATAGAAGTCACATAGTTGTAAAACAGAATCCTTTTTTTTTATTTAATATAGATATTAATTGTTTTTGGAATAGGTGTGTTTTATTTTGGGATCTAGTTGTTCCCTGTTTTCGATAAAATCATCGCTTCTTCTTACCGACGGGCCTAAAACAGGTGGCGCCTTGAATTTATATAACCCCCCTAATCTCCGGCATGCTAGCCTAGGCACTGCCCTAAAAGAAGGAGCGATCAACACTAAAAAATAACCACCTGTACAGAAGCATTCAATATTTAATTGTCATTTATTTGTTTTCATTTTAATTCTTTTTCTATCCCTTGACGTAGCAATATATATATATATATATATATATATATATATATATATATATATATATATATATATATATATATATATATATATATCTTGTAGTTCTGTACTGGTGCTATTTCTTTTGCTTTTTCGAAATCGATGTTTGGTGATGTTGAAATAGAGCTGAGGTTGTCTGTTTGTTTTTAAGGCTATTTTTATGTTCTTGAATTCTTGCCGTACGCGTCATAAGAGAGGCCCTAAAAATCGAAAAAGCGGGACAGCTCAGTAAATGAGACGATGCTTTATATATTCCAATTACATGGCAAACTTTAATAAAAAATCAAGAAACAAAACAATAAAAATCAACCAATACAGGGGAGACCACCATACAAGAATCAAATACATCGCATTCGGTTCGTTCAATCAGAAAGCGAGCCAGCTAAACAAAACTCCAAATTCATCAGAGGCAACCATCAGTTCTCAGCGAGTAATGAGATGAACCGCACTTGAAAATGCCAAATGTGATTTTGGCGAAACGTCGTGAAAACGATTCTTTGAACGAACGGATTGAAACCCGGAACAACCAAACCATTCATTCCACCATCCGTGAAAACCTACGATATAACATATATATATATATATATATATATATATATATATATATATATATATATATATATATATATATATATATATATATATATATATATATATATGATTCAGTATTAATCCGGGAATACATTTTCCTGTGGAAGTAGTGGTGAGGGGTGGGAATCAGCATTCAGGTATCTGTCCGTGTATGTTGGTTTTCGATATACTGTATGTCGTAGATCACCATCCATTGTTTTGGTTATGAGGACGTCTAGAAACGGAAGCTGATTATTTTCAAGTTCCAGAGGAAACTGTATCTTTGTGTGGATAGAATTAAGAAACTCATGGAAGCATTTGAGCTGTTGTTCGGCATGAGGTCATATTACAAATACATCGTCGACGTAGCGACACCAGAGTCTGGGTTTGAGGTGGAATTTTTCAAGAGCTTTCGTCTCGAAATAGGTCATGAAAAGATTTGCCACCCCTCACAAATACCCTAATATTAAGATCCCTTTGTCTAACTGATGACCAAGGAAAAGAAAAGGAACTGTCACCCATAAAAGGGGCCCTCCAACAAAACAGCTACAAGACACTAACAATAAATAAAGCAATCAAATTACAACAAAAACGAACGCAAGAAAGAAGGCCACCTGCCACGGACAGCCAAATCACCGTACTTCTTTACATAATAGGCACAAAGACAGAATCGGCAGATTACTCCGGAAACACAACATATCTACAGCCTACAAACCATATAAAACCATAGGCTCTTCTTTAAGAAAACTAAAAGACAAAATCAACCTGGAAAATTAGGCGTATATAAAATCGCATGTGGCACCTGAGTAGTGGGAATAGGGGGCTTCTAGTTGACCCCCCCACCACTTTTTTGATTGGTCAGCCAAGAATGACCTTGTTTCTGATTGGCTGCCCAAGTTCGCCCCCTATTCCGATTGGTTTCATAAACTCCGCCTCTTTTTGCTCCACCTCCTACCTCCTTCCTAACCACCACAGTAGTTGGAGGGGAGCTGGTAGCAGTTGGAGGGGAGCTGGTATTTTAAACGATCGAATCTGAGCGAACTTCAGTCATTCGTGCGCGATGTCAAATAGCGACCAACAACAACAACAACAGCAACTCATTGAACGTGTAGGCCAAGTAATAATTTCCTACCAAAATAACGGAAAAAATCTTACCGATTTTGAAGATCAAGACTTGGCCTTCTTTCCCATCAACTACTTGAAAACATTCGTCGATTCACTTAGTTTACAACAAATTTGGAACAGGTTGCCGGAAAATTATAGAAGTGACGAAGAATTGCAGCTAAATTTGCCGTGTTTTAAACACTATCCACTATATCAACACCACATAGACGGCCCACCATTATCAATAAAAAAGTGTTGTAAAATTAAAAAATAGTGTGAACAAGTGAATCGAGTTTCATCGGACAGTCTTCGAAATGGATCAGACACATGTATATTTAGATTCTGCTTGCGATGAAACGATCCAGTCAATGTACAAAGATGAAACAACTCATTTTAACTTGGCTGGAAGAGGAAAGTTTCACGCAAGACAGGATTCTCTGATCACTATTGATCGAAATAATTTCGAAGACGACGATGAAGATGAAGAAGATGATGGGATAGAGGATAATGGCGTTCCAAACGGGTGTGGAGAAGAGGGGCTCGTTAAAGTGGCAAAAATAAATGCAAGTGATACATTGACACCAAATTACCTTACGCGAGAAGTGTGCGTTTTTCAATCTTATGTCGCAATTATTTCATCTTCTGGCGGTGCATATAATTTATGTTGTGAATGTTACTATATACATGCTCTAAATTGCCCAAATGGGAAAAATAATTTTGTTAATAGCCACTATAAACGATCCTTTATATGTTGCGAAAAAGATCTGCAATGCAACACGTGTGAAAACGATTTATTCATAACAACTCCTTCACAAGCATGTATAATATGTAACAAACCAGAACTAAAGAATATGCAAAACCATCTAATCGAAAAATCAAATTTTAAATAAATTTATTTCACTTGCACTTATTCATGCACTATGGCGTTTTTAATATTAAGTTTAAGTTTAAAATATTTTATAAGAATTTAGATTTTGTTCTGCTAAGTTAAATAAATATAAGAAACTATGTAAATAAATATAAGGGAATGATGTGAATAAATAAGAATTTGTATTTATTCCCATTGAAAGAAATTATAATTTTGTTCTTTCAGTGTAGAATAATTCTTTTCAAATAATATGCACAACAACCCTACCGATAAATCAAATTTAAATAAATGAATTTGATACTCCACTTGAATTTATTCATGCACCCTAGTAGTTTTTGAATATTAAGTTTAAAATGTCAACTAATTTAAATAAGATTTCATATAAAATATAAGTTGTAAGATATAAGTTATAAGATATATATTAAGTTTAAGTTAAATAAATATAAGGGTGCCATCTAAATAAATAGAAATTTGTTTATATTAAGATTCGAAGAACTAATGATTTTGTTCTTTCAGTGTAGAATAATTTTTTCTACATAATATGCACAATCAATCCTATCGATAAATTGAATTTTAAATAAATGAATTTGATACTGCACTTGAATTTATTCATTCACCCTAGTATTTTTTAATATTAAGTTTAAAATGTCAACTAAGACATTTAAATAAGATTTTATATATAAGATAAAGAACAATTAGGTTTAATTCCCTGACAGCAGACTATGATTTATTCTTCCATGTTAAAAAAAAAACCTAGTTTTCATTACTATGCTTGTAAAAAAAATTATATTCATCCTATTCATAATAATTCTTTCAAGTTAAAGAAACTTGGTTATTAGGTGTGATTCTGTATAAGAAATAGAAAAAAATAAAATATTTTCTTCAACGACTTTGTTTTTTATTATTCCTATATCCAAAATACAAATATACATATATACATAAATACATATTTATAATTTATACCATTTTGGGTTGCCAATTGCTGCTGTCTGCCAGAGGTTGCTGCTGCATGCCAGAGGTTGCTGCTGCATGCCAGAGGTTGCTGCTGCATGCCAGAGGTTGCTGCTGCATGCCAGAGGTTGCTGCTGCATGCCAGAGGTTGCTGTTGTCTGCCATAGGTTGCTGCTTTGCCATCGGTTGTTTTTGTCTGCCAGAGGTTGCTGCTCTGCAAGAGGCCAATTTATAATTTATAATTTATTGGCCTCTTGCATTTTCGAGGGTAACTCTGCCTTCGCTGCTGCTGCTGTTGTTGTTGCTGTTGTTGTGGCTGCTCCTGATGCTGTTGATGTTGCTGTTGATGTTGCTGTTGATGTTGCTGTTGCTGCTGTGGCCTCTTGCATTTTCGAGGGTAACTCTGCCTTCGCTGCTGCTGCTGTTGTTGTTGCTGTTGTTGTGGCTGCTCCTGATGCTGTTGATGTTGCTGTTGATGTTGCTGTTGCTGCTGTGGCCTCTTGCACTTTCGAGGGTAACTCTGCCTTCGCTGCTGCTGTTGTTGCTGTGGTTGTGGCTGCTCCTGCTGCTGCTGCTGTTGTTGCTGCTGTTGTTGTGGCTGCTCCCGCTGCTGCTCCTGCTGCTGTTGTTGCTGCTCCTGCTGCTGTGGCTGTTGCTGATAAACCGGCAGAGGCTGCATTCTCATTATTTCATCCAGAGCTCGGTCAAATTCGACGGGCTCTGGATCTAAGGAGGGCTCAAACATATTGAGGAATTCCTCACTTGGCAAATCATCCATGAGGAATTCATCGTTAAAT
Organism: Diaprepes abbreviatus; assembly: GCA_034092305.1. Taxonomy (NCBI): domain Eukaryota; kingdom Metazoa; phylum Arthropoda; class Insecta; order Coleoptera; family Curculionidae; genus Diaprepes; species Diaprepes abbreviatus. The sequence goes on along the minus strand of JASJET010000261.1, from coordinate 843,935 downwards.
TCCTCACTTGGCAAATCATCCATGAGGAATTCATCGTTAAATTCCTCTTCCAAAAATTCAGCCTCTGACGGCGACGGCCACATCACAGTGTCTTCTGAGTTCGGTGAAAGGCTTCTTAGGCTATCCATCAGGTTCGCCTGATGCTCTAAGAAGCCTATGAAATCTTCCAGAGTCAACACGATGAAGGTACTCATGTTATATTTTAAATTCAATGAATGCTAAGTCAAGACGCTGTAAATCCTTATATACAATACTGAAATACCACTTTTCCTACCTCCAGCGGCAAAACCAGTCCGACGAATGAGAAGAAGAAGAAGGCAAAGATAGCGTGAACTCGAGAGAGGTCGTTCAACGGTCGTAAGTTGTTTTGTTCTTAAGAAAAAGACGAGTAAAGAGGAGAAGAAGAAAAAAAAAAAGTTGTTTTTTGGAATAATATAAAAAACGGAAAAAAAAAAATTAAAAAAAAAAAAAATGTTTTTTATATTATTCCAAAAAACAACTTTTTTTTTTTCTTCTTCTCCTCTTTACTCGTCATTTTCTTAAGAACAAAACAACTTACGACCGTTGAACGACCTCTCTCGAGTTCACGGTCTCACGGTTCCCGTCGTACCATGCAGTGCCACGCCGTACCAGCCGGTACCAGGCTCTTGGCTGCTTTAAAAGGCGGCTGGGTACGAAGCGTCTCTTCAGTTTACATCTCGCTATTAGCGTACGCTTGTAAAATTATCGAATCTGTTGTGAATATATCTAGATAGTCCGATTTATTTCGAATTGTGTGACGTAGTGACATATTAATTTTTATTTGGTTTGTATTGTTGATTTCATATTTTTGATTTGATATTTTTGATTTAATATTTTTGATTTAATATTTTTGACTTAATACTTTGGATTTTCACTCATTTTTACTTAATCTTCTAAAAGCCAATTTTTGATTTTTGTTGATTTTTCATTTTTGTGGATTTTTTTTGATTTTTTATTGATTTTTTGATTTTTTTATTGATTCATAATTTTTTTATTTTTTAATTTATAATTTAAAATGTCATTTTTAAATGTAAAAATTGAAAACATCGACTTAACAGCCTTCGATTTAAACGACGCTTGCCTTGTGCATGATTTGATTGATTGTTCATTTTGTGGGCTAAGCGACGAGGAGCTAGATATTAAATTTAGGGAAATTGATATTAATACATTTAACAATTCATCTGAATCTGGCGATTCTTCCGAAATTGGTGAAAGCGATATTTTGACACAGCTCTTAAAAGTTTTGGATGAATCTATTATCCCTGATATTCCTCAAGAACCTCTTGAAACAATTAATTTCGATGATTTAAATAATGATATATTAAGGAAAAATTTAATTAACAATTCTGAAATAAATGAGGGATATAATTTGGAACAACTTTTAGATATATTAGAAGGGGGTGAAATTTGTGAAAATAGCTCTGGGCAAAATTTAATTAAGGGTGATGTGGAATATCAGGAGACTTTTGAGAGCTGTGAGGAACAAAATAATAAGGGGGTTTTAAACAATAATAATAATGGGGTTGGTAACGAGGGAGCTTTAAATAATGATAAGAGGATTGGCATTGGGGGTTTTTCGAAAAATAATATGGAAGAGGTTTATCGCCCCCACTATTCGCCAGATTCATCAGAGGATTCCAACGACAGCGTTGAGACTGTTATAAACGTCTCAGCCAAAGCTCAGCATAATTTTATTAAAGTGTTGGATCAAAATTTAATTGAAGGTTTGGATCAAAATTTTATTCAGGGGTTTGAACAACCATCCAAATTTGGCTATACCAGAAATTCAGTAAATTCGGTAGATGTTTTTGATTTGAGTTGTGGCGAAATTGTGGGGGACATTGAGGTATATACTTATACTGAAAATTTTGAAGATGAGCAGCCTCAATGTCCCTTAATTTCTTCCTGTAATCAAAATCAATTTTTGAAAAATCCTTCTGGCCTAAATTTAGAACAAAGTTCTGAAAATTTAATTGAAAAAAATTTACCCAAAAAACGTTCTTTATCAGAAACAAATGATTGTTCAGATTTAAAAAAGTCAAAATTGGACGGTGATATTTCTAGTTCCCAAACTTTAGGGGCACAAATTTCAAAAAATTCTTTACCAGTCGCTGTAACAACAGCTCCGAAAATCAATCCAACAAATAAAGTCGCTATTGGAGAATTAGATAAGTTTCTACATAAGAAAACTAAGCCGAGCTTAAATAGGAATGAAACAAGGTGTGCCACATCTAGATTTAAGTCAATGGTTTATTCCTATTTAAACTTAGATAATATATGTAATAATTTATCTAATTCGACTTTAAAAGACGTTAAAAATTGTATTCAACGACAAGGCGATCTTCTTTTAAATTTGGGAAATATATTTTTTAAAAAAAATCCATGTTTTTCTTCAAATTAAAAAGTGAATCCAAAAGTTAATTCAAAAGTAAATCCAAAAGTTTTCTAAATTGCGCGAGCTGAAAAAATTGCTAATTATTCTATGTCATTGGGTCTTGATAGATCAAAATTGTATTTATTTAAAAGCGACACGGCCCTAACCGATTCCATTTTAAAATGACTCTCCTTTGCACACACTGCTTAAGAGAATTTAAAAGAAAATCACATATTGTACGCCACCTTCGAGAAAATTTTGTCAATAACGAAAACACCTTTAACTTGGAAGATTATATAATTAATCGTAAGTATTTTTTTATAACATATTTAGCTATAATTTTCCTTTTAATTTTTCTTTTTATTATTAATAAAGGTTTACAGAGGAATTAAAAAATAATAATTGTTTCAGTTGATGAACTACTTTCAAGACCTCCAATGCGATTTTGCCAAGATTGTGAAGTAAATGTCAAATCTAATTCCTGGAGCACACACTTGAGGACAAATATTCATAAAAACAGGAGCTGCATAAAATATGGAAATGGAATTGACATTATCAGGAGTGCATTTAAATGTCGAATAGCTTCCTACAGAATATATTCACAGAATTATCACATCGACATCAAAAAGTTTCAGCAAGATATTGGTAATAAAGTGCAAACATTAATACGCCAGCGTCAACAAGAATTTACATGTGCTAAAGTAAATTTGGAATTATTTGGAATATATTATTCTCCAACTTTAACCTCTACTTCAATTAAGTCATTTAATACACCGTTCTTCATTGTAACCCATACAACTGATCTACAACAGCTTTACGATGATTTATTCAAGATTATTGAAACCAAAGCAGATGAATTGCCGGAAAGAGACTCAGGTAATTATTATTTAATCTCAAGAGCTAAGTTTTCTTAATCTCAAGAGCTAAGTTTTCTTAATATCACTTGTACATCTCTAACAAATATTATTCAGAACTAATTTTTTAATTCCTATTACAGGGTGGGCTCTACAAAGAATTCTGCATTTGGAAGTCAACATCAATAAGTACAACCCATTGAATGCCTCCTCCTACATTAAGATGCATCACTTTTCTAAATCAATAGTGAATGTGATGAATGAGGACAATTGCTGTTTCGCCTGGGCAGTGGTTTCAGTAGCATACCAGCCAACCGGTAATCCTCGAAAGACCTCATCATATCCAGACTTCAGAGACGCTTTCGATTTTACAGGTATTGAATTTCCAGTAAAATTATTAGATATAAAAAAGTTTGAAGAAAAAAATAATTTGTCCATAAATGTATATGGAGTTGAAAAATTTTTAAGGGATAATAAAAAGGCATATGAGATTGTCGGTCCTTTACATTATAATAATGAAAAGAAAAAATTACATATTAATTTGCTTTTAATAAGTTCTGATGATGGAAATAACCACTACTGTTGGATAAAGGATTTAGGTTGCTTGGTATCCAAACAATTATCAAAAAAGAAAATAAAAAAATACTTATGTGATGGATGCCTTCAATATTTTGGAACATATGAAAAACTTAACACACATTTAGAACGTGATTGTAGTTTTGTTCGAATTGAGCTTCCTTCAGATAATTTGATTTTGGATAAATTTGGCAATTATATTCCTGCAAATATATTAAAGTTTCAAAATATTCAGAAACAGTATAAAGCTCCTTTTGTTATTTATGCCGATTTTGAATGTTATTTGAAAAACATTGAGTGCCAACAATCTACACCTGATTCGACAACCTCATATACTATTAAAACTGCTGAACATATACCCTATTCATTTGCTTATTATATTAAATCATCATTTGATGAGAATGTTGTGTGTCTTAAACTTTATAGAGGTATAGATTGTGCTATAAAATTTATTGAATACATTGAAAATGATGTAAAAGAAATTTATAAAAAATATTTAAAATATCAAGTACCATTGAAAGATTTATCATCTGTGGAACAGATTGAATATGAAAATTCTAGCATTTGTTATGTATGTGAAAAACCTTTTTCAAAAGGAAATTTCATAAAGTGTAGGGATCATTGTCATATTACAGGTAAATATCGAGGAGCCGCCCAGTCAATATGTAATTTGCATTTTAAACCTCCAAAATATATACCAATAGTATTGCATAATTTAAAAAACTATGATTCTCACCTATTTATTAAATCGCTTTGCTATAATAAAGAAAATATTAGTGTTATAGCTCAAAATAAAGAAAAGTATATTTCTTTTAGTAAGGAAATTTTCGTTGATGTGTCAGAAAAGCGGAAACCAGTTGCTTTGCGACTACGCTTTATAGATTCTTTTCAATTTCTCCCAGAGTCTTTAGAGTCACTATCACAAACTCTACAAGATTCACAATGTTTTGAAATTAAAAAGTTTTTCTCAAATGCTGATGAATTTCGATACATTAGACAAAAAGGGGTATTTCCATACTCTTACATAGATTCCAACGAAAAATTAAATGAGAAATCTCTACCATTGATTGATAAATTTTATAATAACTTAACCGATGAAAATATCTCTCCTCAAGACTACAATCGCGCTGTAGAAGTGTGGAATCTATTTAAGTGTTCTACAATAGGGGCTTATTCCGATATTTACTTAAAATCAGATGTTTTACTTTTGGCTGATGTTTTTGAAAATTATAGATCCACATGTATTAAAACCTATAAGTTAGATCCTGTTAATTATGTCACTAGCCCTTCTATGTGCTGAGATGCAATGATGAAATTAACTAATGTAGAATTAGAATTATTAACGGAACCAGATATGCTTCATTTTTTCAAAAAAGGTGTTCGTGGTGGGGTTAGCACTTGTTCCAAACGCAAATCTGAAGCAAATAATCCATTCTTAGAAAATTTTAATCCTGAAAGACCTACAACATATATCGCTTACTTAGACGCCACAAATTTGTATGGTTATGCTATGAAACAATATTTGCCTGAAAAAAATTTTGCTTGGGTACCTAAGCTCGAAATAGAAACTTTAAATATATCCGAACTTTCAGATACATCATCTATAGGATAGTTGATTTAGAATATCCAAATTATTTACATGATAGTCATAATGATTTCCCATTTTGTCCTGAACAATATACACCACCAATTTCAAACCACTCAAAATTAATTCCAAACTTACATAATAAATATAACTATATCATTCACTACCGATATCTGAAACAATGTCTACAATTTGGACTCAAAATCATAAAAATACACAGAGCAGTTAAGTTTACACAATCACCATGGTTAGCGGAATATATAGATTTAAATACAAATTTACGAAATTTATCTAAAAATAAATTTGATAAAAATTGTTATAAATTGGCAAATAATTCAATTTTCGGTAAAACCATGGAAAATGTTGATAGGCGAGCAGATATTAAATTAGTATCTCAATGGGAAAGACAGGGTAATAAATTTAGTGCCGAAAAACTTATTTCTAAACCTCAATTAAAGGATTTTAAAATTTTCTCTGAAAATCTAGTTGCTCTTCAACTTCAACAGGTTTGCATTGAATACAATAAACCAATTTATGTTGGGATGAGTATTCTGGATATTGCAAAAACTGTAATGTATAATTTTTATTATGGGTATTTAAAAGTAAAATATGGTAATAATTTAAATTTATTATATACGGATACTGATTCCTTAATTCTTGAAGTTCAGACCCAAAACTTTTATGAAGATATGAAGCGAAATCTGAATAAATTTGATACTTCTAATTTTTCTGAACAAAATATTCATTGCATGCCTATTACAACATCAGTTGTTGGTAAATTTAAAGATGAGTACAAAGGGATTCCCATTGAAAGTTTTTATGGAACTGGTGCTAAAGCATATTGTATAAAATCCAAAAATAGTGTAGATAAAAAAGCAAAAGGCGTTAGTAGATCATGTATAAAAAATCAATTAACATTATCAGATTATAAAGATGTTGTTGAGAAAGGTGACAAAATATTCTGCACCATGTATGTATTCAAGTCAGATATGCATAATATATACACTAATTTGTTAAATAAATTGGCATTAACAACTCATGATGATAAAAGATATTGTATACCAAATTCCACAAAAACTCTTGCATGGGGACATAAGGATATTTTGGAAACAGATTTTTTTGATAAAGATATGAAAATGATGTATGATACTCTAACTTTTTTAAGTTCTGGAAACGAAAATGGATCTAAAAATAAAAAACCGCGATTAGAATTAACTACTCCTAGTAATTTTTCATCTTTATAAAGACATCATTTTATATGATGATAAATTATGTAAGTCGTTTTTGAAGCTTTAAAAGTTGGAGGGGGAACTGAATCCAAAAACATATATATTGTATAGAAATACCATTATTTGTTAGTAATATTACAACAATGACTGCTGCATCTTTAATAGTTTTAGTTTCCCTTGTTGGAAATGTGATATATGTAAATTACATTCCTAATACAGTTAGGGCTGATATATGTATAAATGCCCTCAAAAATGAAACCGACTGCTACAAACAGATGAAAATGACATATGTTGTTGGAAATTCACACTTTTTTACCTATAATGTAACTGATTCTGCTTTGTGTGAAAATACATACATAAAAATTAAATATTCCATGACAAACAAACCATTACAATATTCAGATTGGATTCCTTTCAATAATAAAAAAGAAGAATCTTGTCATTGTGTCTGTTGTTATATATTTGTTATTATATTTACAGCAGCAATATTTATTTGTACATGTTTAATTTTATTGTATTTCATGAAAAAATATCTATAAAAATATTTAATAAATGTTAAAAAAATAATATAAATTTTGTTTTTTATTGATTCTCGTTAGTATAAAGACATTTAAAGTTTATCCCCTCCTCTTAAATGGAGAGGGAAAATAAGTTTACCCCTCCACTTGAGAGGAGAGGGAAAATGTATAAAATTTAGGAGCAAACGGATTGATAGTTAGTTTTTTGAGAGCAAGCAGATAGCCAGTTAGTTTTTGAAATACATCATTTAAAATGTTCAGTAATCAGAGTAAAAATATATTTGAAAATTCACCATTAAAAAAGAAAATAAAAAAAACAATTATAAATTCTACAAAATATAATTTAAATAATTCTAACTCTAAATATGCTGTGATTGGTTTGTGGGTGGAAAGTGATTTTCTACCATGCATTGAACTTGGTGGTAAAAATGGTCAGTCTGTGATATTAAATGAAGATGATTGGAAGAACTTATTGCAATATCAAGGAGTTATAACAAATTATATGTTTTCACCAAATGTTTTCAATGAACCGATATATTTGCAAAATTTATCTATTCATTTTGAAAAGATTGGTGAATTACCAATAGTGAAGATTGTGAAAAGCTGTGATTTTATTTACTATGGAAATGAAACTGTGTGCAGACTATGGGAACAAATTCCACTTATAGAATATAGACTAAATGTTTTACAAAAACAAAACTTTCGACGTTATTTCAACGTTTTTAGAAATAACAATTTTTACGACGGAGATTCTTTTGACAAAATATATAATGTCCTTTCTCCAAAACAAAATCTAAATAGTGAAAATGTGTGCTCCATGCTGGAACTGCTGTTGAATCATCCCGAAGAACTAGAACAAAAATTAAAGTCTAAGCACTATTATGAAGAAGACAGTATCTATTGATGAATCAAGAAACCAAATTCATCTGATGGTTGCTTGGAACTTCGCCTACAGAAAAGCTCGTATGACTTCTGAAGAGTTTATAAATCAAAAACATTTTAGAAGAAGGATTAAATTGACTGAAGAAATTTTAAATCCCATATTAGACTCTGATTATAGGAATATTGTATTTAAAAAAATGTTTATGTAATAAGCTTATTTTTAAATAAAACAAATATATATAAAAAATCATTTTTTTTTATTACAAACATCAATTATTATTACAGCATCAATTACTATTACATCACATCTCTCTTGAAGATCCAAGAGTTATAAGATTTATCTAATCCTAACCATTTTACAAATACTTTGTTTCCTTTCTTTCTTAACACTTTTTCCACCAGATATACATTTGGGTGTCTTACTTTTTGAAGTTCTTCTTCATAGAAACCTCCTTGAATATCTATCCTATTTCCATCTTGAATCAAATACGTTGTTGGATTAGTAAGCTGGATTTTTTTTATTTGAAAAATTTCGTTTGACCAGTTGGGCGTGTAACCTTTAGAAAATTGTTCGCGAATCTTGCTTATTCGTACTCTATCACTAACACGAAATTTTGGTGATCTGGGATTCACAGTTTTCCTATGAGTATAAGCTGATTTCAAGATTTCCATTTCATTCTTTTTGTTAACTTCGTTTGGTTCTTTTCCGATTGTTGAATGCTTAGTATTATTGTATTCTGTAATTATTTCTTTAAGAAAGCTGATCCATTTATAATTACCTAGTAAACTAAACTTTTTCCACATTTTGTTTTTTATCGTTCTATTTACTCTCTCTACAATACTAGCTTTCATATTAGAAAATGTGTTGTAATGATTAATTTTGAACTGCTCCATAAGTTTCTGAAAGTCTTGATTAAAGAATTCTTTACCCTGATCAGTATTCAGATTTGTTGGGGGAGTTTTTAAAGTTAATAGAATTTTTTTCATTGCAGCTGCTACATCTTTACCAGTTTTGGATTTTACAGGTTCTGCCCATACAAATTTAGAAAACACATTTATTACCATTAAAATATATCTTAAACCCCTATTAAATTTCGCATATGGCTGCATTTCTATCAGATCAGCTTGAAATAGATCATTAAGCCCTTTTACAATTGTTCGTCTCCTTCTATATCGCCTTCTCGCCGGTTTATGTAATTCATTTACAACGTCTTGCTTAATTTTACTCATTATTAATTTATACCTTACTCTCGAAAATAAATCCCACAAATAACTTTACCTCCTTCTAAACCGTTTATAAAAGCCCTTTATCGCTGATGTTGTAAAATATAAAAAAATCATCTCAGTTTTTTTTAGTAAGTTCCTTAATTTTATTTTCCATTGCTTCAAATGATTTTTTATTTTCATTTATAATTTCTTTTATTGACGAATTTATTTGGGTGATGTTGTTAGTAAGATCAGAAATTTTTACATTAAATTTATTTTCCATTGTTTCAAATGATTTGTTATTTTCATTTCTAATTTCTTTTATTGACGAATTTATTTGGGTGATGTTGTTATTAAGATCAGACATTTTTACATTAAATTTAGTTTCCAAAAGAACATTTGATAACGTATAATCTTTTTTGAAACCACCTAATGTTGAATTCATTTCTTCTCTTGCATAATTCATTGTATCATTAAATTCTTTTCTAGAAACTTCAGCAGCTCTTTGAACTAATTCGTTTAAAGATTTTATTTCTTTTGTTAATTTATCTTCTAGATTTTTTATATCTTTTCCTAATTGAAATTCTGCATTTGTAATATCTAATGTCATTTTCACAATTTTTTTTTCTATATTTTTTATGTCTGACACTGTCTTTTCAGCTTTGTGTAGTATATCTGTATAAGATGTTTCAAGTTCTTTTATGAGTAAAGAAGTCTCCTCGATTTTTGAACTATTATTTTTAATTTTAATTAATACATCCTTTTTAGAAACTTCTATTATAGCTTGCACTACTTCTAGTAAGGATTCTAATTCTTTTTGTAATTTCTCATCGATTGCCTTTGTAAAATTTCCCTCGTCAAAAGACGTTTCAGATTTGGTTTTCAGATTGTTTAACTGCTTTAGTATATCCTCGATTTTTTCATTATCTTTTGTAATTTGATCTTTGAATTTTGTTTCAATTTTTTCATTTTCGTTTTGAAAATCCTCCTTCAATTTGTCTTCTAAATATTGTAAATTTGATTTATATGCATTGATTTTAATTTCAAATTCTTTAATTTGTTCTTTAAATTCATTAACTTTGTCGGTATCTTTTTTGTGAATTAGGAAATGAGTGTTCATTGATTTTTCAAGATTTTGTGTATTTTTATCCATAACGTCATGTATTTTCTTAAAATTCCCTACTTCTTCTGCTACTCTATCATTAAGCAAATTAGTAAAATTTTGAAACTTTGATGTAATTTCCTTGGAAATACTGTTCTTGACATTGTCAATTGCTGAAGTATCCTTAATTATTGATTTAATTGATGTAATTTCATTTTTTATTTCATTTTCAAAATCATCAACTTTATCATATTTTAACTTCACTACGTCAAAGTCATTTGCATATTTAGAAACTTTCTGAGAAAATTTTTCTACTACCTCATCATTTCCATCAACAGTATTTTTCAAATTAATTATCTTGTCATTATATTCAGGAATAACTTTATCCTCAAATAACTTAATCTTTTTTGCAATATTTTGTATATTGTTATCATATTCATTTATTCTCTTATTTAAATTATTAACATCGCTTTTCAACCCGGGATCTAAATTTTGAATTAATTTGTTTTCAATATATTTGACATCGCTTTTAAAAATTTTTATTATTTTCTCTTCAACATTTGATAATATTTTATTTTCTAGTGATAATAATGTGTTTAGAGCAGATTTTTTTGAAATATGACGACCAAATTTATCGATGGTCATTTTAGAAATGTTTAAAAGTATCTATTATGTCCTTTTATATAATAATATTCGCTTCTCTTAGTTCTTCAATAATGGAAATAATTTCATTGTTATGACCAGTGTGTCCCGCAAGCATGGATGCTACCAATAGTCGAAGTCTCTCAACAAGTTCGTTTACATTATCCCAATATATGTAATCTGTATTAGGTTTATTAACTTTTAAAGTTATACCAAATCCGGTTTTTTTTGAAGACACTCGACTTTCTCTATATGGAGCTTTGCGTCTTTCAAAAAATCCCTGGACTGCTTGTTGAGATTCGGGATTTAGAGTTTTAGTTTTTGTAATTCCTTTGCTTTGCAAATAAGGTCCTATTATAGAAATATATTTATGTGATCCATTCCCCTGCACCTGCTCATTTGGATCATTATTTCTACGGTATGCATTGGTTCTTTTTAAAATATCCATATAATTTTCCAAATCTTGTTTTTTATACCCTATTGGTTCTTTTTTAAATAATAACTCATATAAACCTGGTGTACCTGTATAGGTTATTCCTTCAATTTTGATGTTTTTACCAATAATTTCGACAGGTTTTTGAGTTAAACCCAAAAAGAATTTCTCGGTTTCCAAATCATGAACTATTCCATATTGGTGATCAAACTCATGTTCAACATCTTTTACACCGCTATCAATATATTGGCGAGGTAATTCATCAAATCCTAATAAATATTCTTTATATAAATCTGTATCAACAAATGTTCTAACTGTTTGCCGTGTTTGTTCCAGTATATCTGAAAGATTTCCTATTGTGGAGTGTGAACCTGAAGAAGGGTTTGTTTCTGCAATAATACTTGTTTGTTGTATAGATGGCATTTGACTTGCTGAAGCTAAACTCGCGTCCCAGTCAATAATCGATGGTATTTCTGTAGGAAGGAGTGGAGTTTTTCCCGTCTTTCTTTTTTCTGGTGTTGATGTTCCATATTGTAATTTTCTCTTTGGTGTTAGTGTTTAAATTGATCTTTTCTGTGGTGTTTCATAAATTTTTTTAATTGGTGTGTGTAGCTCTTCCTTTATTTCAACAGGTTCAATTTTACCAATCGTTGAAATTAATTCTTGTAAGGGTTGAGTTATCGGTTTATATGTTTCCTCCAATTTAGTTTGCGCCTCAAATTCCGCATTTTTTAAACTCTGATATTTTTGTTTAACAGCTTTTCTTGATTTAACTAGCTCTCTTGCTAAACGTTTATCCATGATTGGTATAATTTACCATCAAACGTTTATTTTTATAAGTAAATATATGAATCAAATCCTTTTCGATATCGGCCAGATTTCACATTAGAGTCTTTGTCTATTACTAAAAATCCAAATTTATCTTTCCAACATATTAAGCACAACTCATTAAATTGGTTTAATGACATATCAACATTAACATGATCATCATAACTATGTTTTAAGTTTGTTCGATCTTGTTGAAATATAACAATTAAATTTGCATTGTCACGAATTAATTGTTTCGGAATAGAAGAATATGTTTGACATAAATAAAAACAATCAGTATTTTTGTGTCTTCCGAAACAAAAATAGTCCTTTACAACATTCTGATTACAACACACTATATCATCAAATATTATTATAGAGTTTGGTTTAACTTGTTTTGGTGAAACAATTGTTTCTTCATTTTCAGATTCATAGTATCCAATTTTTTTCAAAGGTTTAAAAAGTGTTCTCAAATATTTATACTTTGGTTGATATAAGGATTTTGAATAAACATACAGATTTTCAAATCGCAAACCATTCGGATCTTCAATCAAACTAATAATAACATTGGTTTTGCCACAGCCTGACGGGCCAATAATTAACCCTCTTTTACTATTTCCCTCAAACAGTTTTCCATGTTTTCTAAAACCATTCACTGAACTTTCATGATCCTTAATTGTTATAGAGTATGGTTGTTTCTCAACTCTCATTTTATATATAAAACAAACTATTAATATTCAGTATTGTGATGTAACTGGTTAGTTATCACTAGGATTGCAACTATATATAATGTTTCCATCACATAATAAACGAATCATTTACAAGACAAACAGCAAAAGGAAAGGAAGTGGTTTAGTAAACTCATTAATAAATAAATTACCCTTTGAATTGCATATTCCTGGTTATAATTTTTGTGGACCTGGAACAAAATTGGAAAAACGATTGTCAAGAGGTGATAAAGGTATAAATTTATTGGATGAGGCTTGTAAAGAACACGATATTGCTTACTCACAATCAAATGATATAAAAAGAAGGCATTTAGCTGATAAAGTATTAGCTGACAAAGCTTTATCAAGGTTCAAAGCTAAAGATTCTAGTTTTGGGGAAAAAACTGCTGCACTAGGAATTACTGGTGCTATGAAAATTAAAAGAAAATTAGGTATGGGACTTCGAACGAGAAGAAAGTTCAAGCGAAAAACTCGAAAAGGACGAGGACTATCATTATCTCAGGTAATTTCAAAAGCTAGAAAAGGAATTAAGGGGAAACGTTTTAAAGACCTAAATGAAAGTATTCAAACTGCTTTAAAAGCTATTAAAAAAACTGGTAAAGTGTTACCTCCAAAGAAAAGGGTAATTCCAATCCCAAAGACTGGCGGATTTCTTCCACTTATACCTTTATTTGCTGGTTTGTCTGCTCTTGGTGCTCTTGGAGGAGGGGCTGCAGGTATTGCTAAAGCAGTAAATGATGCAAAAGCAGCCAAAGCGAAATTAGAAGAATCTAAACGACACAATCAAATGATGGAGTCCATTGCGGTAGGAAAAAAAGGAAGTGGACTTTATTTAAAACCCTATAAAACAGGATGTGGATTATACTTGAAACCTTATTCAAAAAACTGCTAAAACATATACCTCGAAAAGCACTTACAAATTACGATTTACTTAAATACGCTAAATATTTACAAATTCCCAACTTTCGTGGTATTTTTATGAGGGATAAATTACCAAAAAAGATAAAGTTAATTGAAAGTGCAATTGTCAATCTAGATAATCACAGTGGTGTTGGTACTCACTGGATAGCATATACAAAAAAAGGAAAAAACATAATATATTTTGATAGTTATGGTAATTTGCGACCCCCTTCTGAATTAATTAAATATTTTTATAGCGACCAAAATAATAATATTGTTAATTATAATTATAACAGTTATCAAAACTTTAACAAAACAAATTGTGGTCAATTGTGTCTAAAATTTCTTTATAACCATATGTAACACCTAATTTTAGTTTATTATTAAACATATTTTTAAAGTAAAATGTCATATAGTTTTGTTCTTAGCGGCAATTCCGCTATTTTAACATCAGAGTTACATCCTCCAATATATTTAGATGAAGATGTTGAATATGTTATCGGTCTTGTAAATTTCGAAACATTTAATGCAATTCCCAATATTGATGTTGGAAATAATGTATTAATTCATGATGAAAATTTAGAAATAGCCATACCCCCAGGTAGCTACGAATTAGAAGACATAACAGATTTTTTAAAAAAACACTTGGATGAGGATAAAATTAGTTTTAGTCTTTATGCAAATAATAATACTTTACGTACACATCTTAAATGTTCAGCCCCCATAACTTTTCGTGAAGGAACTATTGGTAAATTATTAGGGTTTAAAAATGGGCGATTGGAAGCCAACATTGAACATATATCAGATTTTCCCGCGGAAATAATTAAAGTAAATTCAATAAATATAGACTGCAGTATTGCAGAGGGATCATATTTAAACGGGAAACCTGTTCATATAATACACCAATTTTTCCCGAGCGTTGCTCCAGGGTTCAAAATAATTGAGTCACCTCAAAACGTCATATATTTCCCAGTCACCGTTAAAGTAATTGATAAAATAGCCATTAAAATAATAGATCAGGAAGGTGATTTGGTTAATTTTAGAGAAGAAACCATAACCATCAGACTACATCTTAAAAAAGTAGATTAAAGATGGTAATATTATATAACAATAAATCTGCAAACTTTACCAGAAAATTTAATAATAAAAACATTAATAAGACAAGAAAGAAACCAACTTCCTTTAGTAGGAAATCAAACTTCCAAAGGTTAACACCTTCTAATAGAAAATTTCTTTAAAGTTTGGGTTTTAAACTTAAATAAAAATGGATTATTTAAATGTAAGAGAAAATGTATTGGTTGATGAATCAATATTAAGCTGGGAAATTCTTTCTTTCGATCCTTTTAATCCTACAAAACTCGGACCAAATGATGAAATCAGAATTGCTTTGCAACAAACAGGAAAATATCCTTTACCTTGCAAAAGTGAAATTTATGTGGAATTGCAAGTAACTAAAGAAGATGATTCCCCTTTAGCTAATACTGTTTTAATTAATAATGCTCCGGCATTTTTATTTAAAGAATTACGCTATATTTTAAATGGTGTTACTATTGACTCCGTTCGGGATATTGGTATAACTTCAACTCTTAAGGGATATATTTCATTTAATCAAAATGAAAGTGCTAAATTGGAAAATGCCGGTTGGTATCCGAAAACAAAATCCAAAGAAAAAATTATGACTGATGACAAAGGTAATGTTTCATTATGTATACCATTAAATATGTATTCAGGATTTTTTGAAGATTATAATAAGATTATTCTTAATTCACAACAAGAACTTATTCTAATAAGAAGTAATGATGATACAAATGCATTATTATCCAGTAATGAAGATGAAAAACCCAAAGTTAAAATTACCAAGTTGTGTTGGAGAGTTCCTCATCTTACTGTAGCGATTCCGCAAGAATTAGCACTTACCAAAATTATTGACAAAAATAGTGATATACTAATAACCTTCCGAAGCTGGGAATTAGTTGAATATCCAGAGTTATTGGAAACTACGAGGCACAACTGGCCCGTAAAAACATCTACAAAAGTCGAAACGCCACGTCATGTTCTAATTGCTTTTCAGAAAAATAGACGTGGTAATCTAAAAATGGATATGAGTAAATTTGATCATTGTAATTTAAGAAATATGAATGTCTTTTTAAATTCAGAAAGATATCCTTACAATGATCTTCAACTTGACTTTGAAAATAATAAATTTGCTACTCTGTATGAAATGTTTACAGACTTTCGTCAAGGGTATTATAACTCTCCAGTGGAACCAATTTTTAATCCGAAAGAATTTAAAGAAAATGCTCCTATAGTTTACATTAATTGTTCACATCAAAGAGATTTACTACAAACAGGTCCAGTAACCATGAGAATTGAATTTGAAACCAAGGAAAAAATTCCCCCTAAAACAGCGGCATATTGTGTTATAATTCATGATAAAGTTTTCAGTTACAATCCATTAACAAAAATTGTGAAACAGTTGTAATACAATTTCCTTAAGATAAAATACTCTTTTTAAACAAACCGCTACTTACGCTTAAGAGCGCACGCGTCAATTTTGATATTTATTAACGTAGCCAAACCAGAATTCTTCATTTATATAATGTCTTACGAGATTTCAGTTCGAGTATTAGATTTTCAACTTCAGTTGCAGAAATTAAAAAAACAAATAAGTGAATATCAATTAAAAGTAGAAATGATCAAGAAATTCAAATATTTGAAAATATGAAACTTATTCTAGATCTTCAAGGATTCAAAATTGAAAATAATAAATTTATTGTAAAGGAATTAGCAGCGTACGATGGGCAAAAGACAAGTCATTTTATTTTCAAAGCTCCATTTCCGATGGGTCATTTACCATCCTATTTACACAAACAAGCTCTGTGGTTAATAAAAAATTACCATTGCATTGAATGGTGTGAAGGATTTACACCATTACACAAATGTGGAGATATCATAAGAGATTTAAGCGCTAAGGTGGACTATGTTTATGTAAAAGGGGAAGAAAAGGCAGATTTCGTAAAGAAGTATTCCATGAAACCAGTTATCGAGATTGATGAACAACCCACCCTAAAGAAAATGGATCCTTGCTGCTTTTATCATCAAAAAATACCATGTGTATGTGCATTATCAAATGTTTATTACCTTTACAACAATTTTTTTATGTAATAAAAGACTTGATTACAAATTATGTGTTTTATTTTCTAACATTGTTTTAATACATGAAATATTATTATTTAATCCTAGTTCTTGAAGTTTACATATTAAAATATCTATATTTTTATTTTTTAAATATTCGCTACAACATTTAGCTGCTAGTAAACATAATTCCGCATGTTCCATATAATTTAAAAACAATATAATATTCTGCGCTTCACTTTCTTGACCTTCATATGCATAAAACTCGGAACAGGCTGCGGACATCAAAAACTCTTCATACATTTCTCTTATTAATAATTCCATAATAAATCCTACACTAAAACCTCCCTGTTTCTCAATATCTCTTTATCTCTCTCTTCCTCTTCCACGATTTCTTTTAATATATCAGGATCTTTTATATAATCCTTCAATATCCTTAAAAAGTAACTGAATCCTATTTTCTTTATTTCATGAAAGAACTTCGGCAAATTTTGGGTTTTTCTATAATTTAAACAGGCTTCTGCAGCTAATTGGTATTGGAAGGCAGTCTCATAATATACCTGTGCCCACTCGGGGTGTGTTTTCCTTAGCATTGCATTCTTTAATTCGGAATTTTGAAGTTTAGTAAACTGTTTACCTAATTTGATTATTTCATTTTGCAAATCACTGTTCATAACTACCACTTATTTTTAATTTAACACTGTTCTTTATTAGTGGTGAATCTTCTATATAAGCTTAAGACTAGTTGTAAATGAATGTAGCTCGCTCAGATTCAGTCCTTTAAAATACCAGCTCCCCTCCAACTACTGTGGTGGTTAGGAAGGAGGTAGGAGGTGGAGCAAAAAGAGGCGGAGTTTATGAAACCAATCGGAATAGGGGGCGAACTTGGGCAGCCAATCAGAAACAAGGTCATTCTTGGCTGACCAATCAAAAAAGTGGTGGGGGGGTCAACTAGAAGCCCCCTATTCCCACTACTCACCTGCAATAAAACATACATAGGCCAGATCAACAGTAGAATATCAGCTATACTAGAAGAACACAAACTCAGTATAAGAAACAAACAGACAACATCGGCGCTTTTTCAAAACCAGCACGAGACAAGACACAAAATTGATGCACTCAATCTTCCTTGCCACGCTTAACCTGACACCAACGGTGGCGCTCGAGAGGGAGGCGGAGTCAACGCCAACCAACCGTTACTGTCTACGACCGCGTATAAAGCATGCTGCACGTTGAATTTTTTTCAGTTAATCTACAACCACCAAGCACAGGAGATGCCAAATGAGATTATGGCGAAACGTCTGTAAACTTTCACAGGAAACCAAACGAACGAACGGATGTATTCCCGGATTAATACTGAATCACATGTTCCCATCCGTGAAACACTACGCAACAACAATATATATATATATATATATATATATATATATATATATATATATATATATATATATATATATATATATGTAATCGAAGGTTTTCGGGCATCCCGTGTATGTGCTGTCCCTCTCAGGACTGTAAGGCAGCTGACGTTTCGGTGAAATCTCATTCACCATTTTCAAAGCTGGCCGTTGGGCGTAAAGACAATTGGTATTTCTGTTACTAAATAAATATTGATTCTAATAAAAATAACGGTAGTTTCTAAGTAAATAAGTTAATAAACCATATTAAAAAATCATTCTCAAAAATAAACTTTGTTTCGGGTAAAAAATAAAAGTAACATATTCAGTAGTTATAAATAAATAAACAAACAGTTAAATTCTATTTAAGTAAATAAAAACATCTAAAATTCTACAAGAGGTGTTCAAACAGGCCTCCACTTTGAGCGAGACAATAACCCAATCTATTGTAAAACCCTGTTCGTGTATTTGCCAAAACTTCAGGTGTTATATTTATAATAACTTCATTAATTTTTTGTCTCAATTCATCCAAATTAATAGCACGATCATATATGTGCCGATAAATTTTTTGGGAAACATGACCCCAAAGAAAAAAATCGTTTTGTTCCAAATCGGTAGACCTGGGTGGCATTTGAATGGTTCCCCTTGTGCTTATGAAGTGCTCAGAAAATATAGTTTGCAAAAACTGTTGCACTTCTCTCGCATTATGAGTAGGGAAACCATCCTGCTGAAACCAAATTTCCTCAAAATTAATATTCAATGCTCGAACAGCTGGAATGACGTGATTTCGCAAAAGGTCCAAGTATTTATTGGCAGTTAGGTTCCCATTAATATAAAAGGGTCCAATGATAAAATCCCTTAACATACCAGCCCATACATTAACCTTTTGCGGGCATTGTGTTCTCTGAGGAATATTGAGATGTTGATTCTCTCTAGAGTATCCTACGGCAATAGAAGGATTGTGACGGCCGTGCAAGGAGAATGAAGATTCATCCGTAAACAAAATGTTGCTGATGAATCTGTCGTCCCTATTAGCCCTTTCCATCATGTCCTCACAAAACACCATACGTTTTTCCTGGTCTTCCGGAAAAATTTCTTGAGTTGTTCACAATTTGTAACAGCGATATTTGTTACGCTTTAAAATATTTCGAACCGTTCGAGTGTTCATATCAAGTTCTTCTGCAATTGCGGTACTATTGCAAGAAAAATTAATTTCCGCTAAACTACATACGTCAGTCTCCCGATTTGCTCGTTCTTCAATAATTTGAGGAGCCGATTGCTCCTCATTGTTATCAGTGCATTTTTTACAAATTTGTAGACAACCGGCTGTCTCAAATTTTTTAATAATTTCTGAAATTCTAGATTTTGAAGGAATAGGATGATTTTCGTACGTAAATGCAAATCTGCCTATTATCTCATGTATACTTTTACCAGAATAATACCACTTAATAACCTGTACTTTTTGTTCCGTGGAATAAACTACCATTTTAAATAAAAAAAATTTGACTTGAAACACGGAAATACCAATATTCGGTACTTACACTTCGACGGCCTGAATGAAAGCAAATAACTTGGAATCTTCTTATTGTGCTAAGGCGTGGCGTGTGCTGCCGCCCGCTCTCAGCGCGCCAGCATTGTATTACCCCTCATACGAGGGCCAAACTGGTAATTTACACGTATGTTGATGCTACGATGCTTATCTTCTGTCTCATTCTGATTTGCTGAATAATATCATACTTAAGAAATGTCGAGTTTCTGTTTTGGATTTTCCAGACCTGTATATATATATATATATATATATATATATATATATATATATATATATATATATATATATATATATATATTAGAGTGTTCCAGGCTATAAGCGGCCTATAATTTTTTTTTCGAATTTAGATACGCATACCGTCTATTTTTTAACTTAAAATATTATAAATATTATTGCGATAGGATAACGTTTACCCGTGCCGACTTGATGTCAAAGCTATCTACCAGTCACCTTTGCAAATTATTGACAAGGATCATTAACCTTAGGTTAAATTGGATTTTAGAAAAAGGAATCTCATTATAAATGAACAAATTAGCGTCAGAAGAAACACCCATGTCAACGCACATAGAAGTTCTTCTGGTATGTCAGTTTCAACCACCTAACTCGAATCTGTTGATTATTGTAAAATTAAAAACCATATTAAAATTTGCGATCTTCATCTGAACAATCTCTCTCATCACAAGTTCCTTGGTCTTATCTGGAAACAACACATTAATAAATGCTCTTCCGACTTCCGATCTTAAGAATGCTTGCAAAAGTGAAATGGGGTTCTCATAGAGCTTTCCTGCTGAGAATTCACGGTGCATTAATACTGTCTAAAATCGATTATTGTAGCATGGCTTATTACTCAGTCAATGAAAGACAATGAAATCGTCTCAGTTCTATTCACCATAATGGTGTCAGAACAGCATTGGCGGCTTTTTGCTCAAGTCCGATTAGAAGCTTATACTGTGAATCCGAACTCCTCCCTCTCTTTCTCTCTCTCTTCCGGAAGATAGGTTGAATTGACAAGACAAGCTAATGGCCTCAAGTTTCACCCCTACGTCTTACACTGTAATTGCTTCCTTTCCCCTCCTATTCTCTTTCCAAATGTCGCGGCGAACTCCTCCCACGGCCGTTACAATCAATTATCTTCCAGGCCTCCAATCAACTCCCCCCAAGTTATACCTTTTAAAATGCGTAACCTTGATATGTCTTTGGCTAAATATCTCATAGATCAATACAGTAACCAATTTCTTATTAAGCAGTTCTATTCTTTAATCAACCATCAATACAACAATCACCTCATTATTTACACAGATGGTTCCAAAACTCTAGAAAGTGCCGGTGCAGCATTTCACCTAAAATCCAGATCCTATGCCTTCCATAGATCTACCAGTATACTCCTACTAGACAATTGCATCAGATTTTCTAAACTCCGTTTAATCAGTCCATTCCAGACTACCGAATTCTCCTTTACTCAATCTAATACTCTATAACATTCATCGTTTCTTAATTCAAAACAAGAGAGTTTCATTTATATGGATCCCCACCTATGTGGGAATTGAGGGCAATTAGAGAGCAGATTCGCTGGTTAAGAGTGCTTGCACCACAAACTCCTCTCCAGATATAAACAAATTCACTGACAGGATCATTAGGAATACAATACAACTGGAGTGGGACTTACTCGATGAAGAATTTACACTTCATGAAGTCAAAGACATCTTTTTCAGCAAAGAAGACATTTCACAAATAAACGGAAAAACCAAGAATTGGGCATTTAATACTGATACATAGATACCTCATAGAAAAGACTGATCCACCTATATGCCAACTATGTAACACGGGTCTTTTCATCAAACACATCTTCTGTTCATACCCACAATATGGCCGTCTTTTATTAGCCTTGAACATTACTGGCTCCTTACGAGGAGGGAGGAATTCTAATAAGAGACGCTCCACAGATCTTCAAATTTCTTGAAATATACAAACTGCCTGATCTGATCTCAAGTCGTATCTTAGACACTAAAAAGTTCAGGATGCTGATATGTCTATAATTAGTACATCTCTCTCTCTCTCTTTCAATATATTTTATTATACGGATTTGATGTTTTTATTAATTTAATAATGTTGGTTGTTACAAATGAATTAAGTTTAAGAAGGGAGCTTAGGAAATTCGTAGTAATCAACCAACTATCAGATGCAAATCTATAAATGAATGATGATTCCAGAAGCCCAGAATGGTGATAGTATTGTATTAACAGAGAAGCCTTCGATTTCTACAACCGTACCACAAGGTGTGCAGGAGGATGATGTCAGAATGAAAGCAGATATCAGCCAACTAGATCTCACAAAAAAGTCCAGGGTGGTAGAAGAACTTCTTTAAAAGCAAAAATTCTTACTATTAATGATGTTAACATGTTGGAACCAGAATGTTTGATCCAAATGAAAAGATGAGAAATACATACTCTGTATGAACTTATTACATTGGAACAAGTTTGTGAATATTGTTTTAAATCTTATATCTATTGAAATAAAAATACTGTTTTAGGACTTAAAATTAACATTAGTTTCACCATTTAATTTTTTAAGCTCAAAATAAAATTATACATCCACCTTTTGAACAATGTCATAAATAATCCTAAATATAATATTAGCACCAAATTAAAATAAAGCACTGTGTGAAACATGTCAGGTAATTCATAAGCGAAGCGAACGTATACTGATCTCATTAAAATGAACATTTGATTCGAATGCATGGATGTCTGGAGGCTTTATTTACGAGTTAAAAGTTTTACAATATATGTAACACAAAATAAAATATAACAAATAAGTTTATGTATTATTTATTAAATAATGTATATATACAATTTGGTCGTCTTTGGAACATAATATTTTTAAATTACTTAGTTATTATTTTATATTTTACTTATACTTAATTTTACTTAAACAGAACGTCCCAAAATGACCTAAATACTATAAATACATTATATTTTTTATTTCTTTTATTATGAGAGGAAACATGAAAAATTATAATTAAAGAATTTTTTTTAAAATTTTAGTAGTAGTAAGTATTGGAAGCGCCTAACCCTCTCATGAATTTCTCCTCATAAAATTTTTTGATCTGCATGTATACAAAAACTAATAGCTGTAAATAAATGGAAATAGAGTGGATCGATCTTAACTTTTATCTGTCGCTGAAATTAATACTGCATTCAGCTTTGACTTGATTTCACCTTTACTTAGATCTTATACTCGACCTTCATCTTGATATTGAGAGTATAGTTTATAACATGTTTCCATAAAATTATCGACCAAATGATTTCCTATGTTTGAAATTACTCTCTTATGTCAGACTAGACATTCTTAGGATGTAACAGTTTGACTGAGGTTCTTTTCGTATAAAGTAGAACATATTTCATTGTCGCGGCCTTTTAGCATGCAAGAAATAATATGGGTGACAAATTCTGTATACACCATTAAATTTGGATACTATTGCAACATACGATTGTGTTACTCACACCACTCTTAGCAAATAGTCTGGCTTAATAGGCTCTTAAGCACCTAATTTTTTAAGTTTTATTAAACCTTTTTGACTACAAGTACTTTCACTGTTATCATTTTTCATGATACTGTCTTCTTCACAGTCTTCAGTATCACTATCAAAGGTAATCTTGACAATGTTTATTAACATGTTTTGTCTACTCTCGTTATATTATGATAATCCGTTACTAGAAAGTACACCATCTAATCCTTGTAAATGGATGTGATTTTTTCCTCACTCATTACTCACTTCTTTTTGATATGATTGATTCACTTTTATTATTTGAAAGTGAACAATTTGCTATTTTATTTAAAAATATGTTTAAAAATATAGGTAGGGGTGATTAATACTGTTTTAGCCAGTGGAGTGTTATCCTTTTTGGTAACTTGTAATTCTAAATATATTGCAAGCTAACGGATATTTTTCGGTTTGTTGTAAAGGAATTAGAATTTCATCATTTGTTCTAAGTTTTGTAGTATTAAAAAAATTAAAAGAAAGTATTTTCCAGCTTATTATCCACAAGTATATGTTCTTTTACATACACTTAAACTTATAAGAAATTTCTGATTACAGGGTGTTAACTTTCTACAATTTACTTAATTACTAATTAAATTGCGTTTGGTGCCTTTCTTGTAGAATTTTTTAGAGGAATTAAAGTTCGTGGTCTTTTTATTGCATAAATAATTATTATTCATCTATATTTTTAAAATGTAGTCTAACTGTTACGGTTTCTCCTCTGAAATTGATGAGTTCACCATCCTTATATACTATGTTACGGCTGTATTGTCTATTACTTTTACATATATGGGAAAGTACAGACCATTTTGTGACGAATCTATTATTTTAAAACCAGGTGCTACACTAGAAAAAACTGATGTATTATATGAACAGGTTTTTCATTTTAATATGATCATTCAACAATGTTAAAATTGATGTTTGTTGCATTTAATTTAATCACTTTTGCTGGATAGTATGCTACTTATTTTTTTTCTAATTCATTATTTTCTAAACGTAATATTTTTCCAATAGTTCTATCACGGAAAGTGTTGAAAAAGTTGTAATAACGTCTCTCAAAGTATTATAATTTGGATAAATGGTATAAAAATAAGATTATCTAATTGTCTTTGAATAAGGTTATTTATATAATCCATTTCATAACCACTTGGAGGTGTCCTATTTCTTTATTTGTATTACAAATGAAAAGGCTATAGGTCTCATCAATATTTGGAACAGCATTGAAAATTTCAAAATTTACAAGATCTATAGAATAGTCATAATTTTCGTCCAAGTAAATAATAAGCTGAAAATTAACAGCCAGTGTAGCAGAATTACCACTAACAACAAAATTATAGAACATATCTCATTAAAATTTTTACATATAATGAATTCAGATTAGGTCTCACACATTATCATAAAGGAATTTAGGACATAACACAATTTGTTTTGTTATACGTCTGATGATCATGGTTATAATTCACAATATTTTTATAATTATCGTTGAAAAAATGTTTAATTAATTCGGTAGGTGATTGCAAATTATCGTGACTATCAAAGTAAATTATATTTTTTCCTTTTTTATGTAGGAAGTCCAATGAATTCCCTCACCACTATTATTATCGAAATTAACTATACCGCTTCCATATTTCTTTTTTTTTTTGATAATTTATCTCTCATAAATACATCTCGAAATTTTGAAATTTGTAGAGGTTTAACATATTTAATTAAATCATAATTGGTAAGTAATTTAACATTTTTTTAAAATTAGGTTTAAGATACAATCCATATCCTGTTTTGTGCTATTTCACATAAAGACTACTTCCTTGTTTCCCTACTGTTATAGGTCTTTTAGATTCTTCTAATATTAGCGGCTTTTGCATCGTTTACAGCTTTTGCACTACCTGCAGTCTTTTTTTCAAGAGTTCCTAAAACAGACAAACCAGCGAATAATGGAATTTTTGGAAAAAATCTTTCAATTTTTGGAATTGATATGATTATTTTCCTTGAGGATAATACCTTTCTGTTTCCTGTAGTTTTTATTGCAGTTTTTATACCATCGTTCAAATATTTAAAATATTTTAAATCATTTTCTAGCCATTGACATATTTTGAAATAAGAAATTCCTCTTCTTACACGAGTCCTTTCGAGTTGCTGTTTTTTTAAGTCTCATCTCATATTTTCTTTATATTTCCATTTCATCACTAATTTCAAATGCAGCTCTTTTTTCTACACTAAAAAAAACACTATTGCATAATCAATGAAATACCCATTCAGTCAATGATACACTCTAATTCGTATTCTGCAACTACAATATTATTTAATACATTAACTATTATATCCTTGTTCCCCAAACTTATGTTAATATTGATAAGAGTCCATTGATCTTCAGTGCTTTAATTAATGTTGTGAATACACGCTTATTTTACGACAAAATATTCAATTTCAGATTTATTATGCCTCAAGTTCCCTAAATAAATAAAATAAATTAAATAATATGGCATATCGTGTTAAAATGACAAATCTTTGTTTGTCGCAGCGGGGAAACACTAATGTGTGCCGCGGTGGCGGCAATTTAATACGGGAACTGATTCGGTGCTTCCCCGATTTCAGAGCGCGACGTCACCACTGCTATAGAGGCGAAAAGCGGGTTGTGAAATTAAGGACATTACAAATTGCTGTTCTTAAGACAACTCGTTCTTTTTTCGATTGAGCTTAGCTCTCGGAGGTCACGAGGTCGTTTCCTTATTAGGACAAATCGCTAGGAACGTTCCCTTGTAAAAAAAATAAATCTTCGTTTATTTTGAGCTTTGCTCATTTCCCATCTATCCCAGTGGGCGAGAATAAAGGTGAGGCGGCTAGAGTTTTCATTCTAGCTAAGAGGTTTGGTGGGACATCAACAACCCCTGATTTGTGTTAAAACTTAGGTTTTACACAAATAACTGGTAATGTGAAAATTCTTAAAAATAAATAAGTTCCGATGGGAACGAACTTTCATATTTCCAGAAGGATAGATCAATCCAATATACCCGGTAAAAGTGTAAATAGGTCCATATTCTCGGAGATGAGTACAAAACTACCAAATAATTGCGAGAGGCGTTGACGTCTCGCTGAAATCCGAAAAATAGTTAAAGTCTCGAACGGTAGTTGAAAGAAACCTTTGGAAAAAATTAACTAAAATTCGGTAAATAAAACCGTTAATACAACATGGAATCCGAAAAGAGCCATGAATGTTACTGACTTGGCAAAAATTCAAATTAAAATAAGTATACTCATACTCCGTTAATACCACTTTAAATATAGTAAGTATTCAACAATATATTAAGGTTTATTTTAACAGAAAATTGATTGTTGATTGAATTATATATTCTGTTTGAAAAAACATAAGTACATTTGTGGAAAAACTTCCAATATTGTCTTAATTAATCTGTTAATTGAAAGAAACAAATATGCTTTATTTCAACGTTACGAACTTTTTATTCTAAAACTAACTTTAATTGGTAGAATGTCATCATCGCATTAGTTTTATTAACGTTCTTTTTGCTTAAACTTTGTTTAATATGATTTTAAAAAAATAATTTTGATCAAATATAAATAATATTTAAAAAAAATTAGCTTTTTACAATCTATCCAATAAAATTCTTTTATTTGATTATATTTAGGTTTGAGGCAAAATTATACACATAATTATCGCAAATGTCTTTTTTTATATGGTATGGTATACTATATACAGGGTGTCCCATTAATGCGAGGATGGGAGATACCTTAATTTTTGGTAAAGATAGTGTCGATAGCTAATTACTGGACTGTAATAAACTAACTTTGAATTTTTAACTGTTTTTATATATACATAACAAAACAGAGAGAAATATGCACCGTCGTGTACATTCAACTATTTTATTTTTGGACTCGTCTGTTTTTACATTTGAGGGTTGATAGGTATAGAATTAGAGAGTTTTTGCATTGTCTCATTTTTGTCAAGAATTTCTTAAACTTTCTTAGACATGCCGCCCGCCTTGAAATATAAAAATATTTCAACTTAAAGTTCATGTCATGTAACTATAATAGTTTAAGAAAACTGAACAGTTCACAAAAAGTCTGATCAGTTAAGAGCTCTAGTCTCTGATTAAACATATCAAAGCTTTTAAGGTTCATTTTCATTTTCAAGAGGCAACGGACACACCTTAGTTAAAGCACGCTTAGCCCAACTCCCGTCACTAAAACGCACCTTAATTACTCTCATAACTCCGACACTTCCAGGCAAGAGTTCGATGACTCAAGCTAGTTTCCAACATAGAGGGAGTAAATTGTCATCTTTAATGACAGCTAAGTCTCCAATCTGAACCCTAGATCCATTTTTGCGCCACTTTTGACGTTGTGGTAGCTCTGACAAATATTCCTTGTACCAATGCTTCCAAAAATGTTGTGTAATTTGCTGAAGATGTTGATATTTGTTCAAGCGATTTTCTTTTAACTTCTGTTACATCAGAATCAGGAAAAAAAACTAGAGATCTTCCAATCAAGAAGTGGCCTGGTGCCAGAGTCGTAACATCATCTGGACTTGGAGATAGAGGACTAATTAGCCTTGAATTGAGTATAGCTTCGATTTGCTGTAGTACCGTAGTAAAGTCTTCATAGTCTAAATGAGTGTAACCGACCACACGTTTCAAATGTTGCTTAAAACGCTTGACTCCCGCTTCCCAAAGCCCGCCAAAATGGGCCGCGCGCGCAGGTATGAAATGCCACTTTATTCCTTCATTTACCATATTGTGTTGTTAGACATTACAATTCAATTTTAAGAAACTTTGTATTTCAGAATTTGCGCAAGTAAAATTTGTTTCATTATCTGAAAAGATATTTAAAGGCTTACTTCTTCTCGAGATAAAATGTCTGAGAGGAGCCAAGAACGATTCACTACTTAAACTAGTAACTACTTCGAAATGGATAGCCTTAGTTGCTATACAAACAAAAATACGAACATAGGCTTTGTATAATTTGTACCCACGAGTTTTTCTGTCTTTCAATAAGAAAAATCCTGCGTAGTCTCAATCAGTATTCATGAACGGAACACATTGATTAGGTCGCTCAGCTGGTAAGTTGTCCATTAAATAATTGCACGGCTTTGGCTTTGTTTTAAGACAAATTATACATATGTGAATTA
The DNA here is from genome assembly GCA_034092305.1 of Diaprepes abbreviatus. NCBI lineage: Eukaryota > Metazoa > Arthropoda > Insecta > Coleoptera > Curculionidae > Diaprepes > Diaprepes abbreviatus. The sequence goes on along the minus strand of JASJET010000261.1, from coordinate 815,316 downwards.
ATTTTCTGGCCAAGTTTTCTCCTGAAATAGGCCAAAAATGCTCACGCACGGAGTTTCGAAATTGTTGAGGACCACAATGCATTAAACGCACATGCTCACTGCTCATAATAAACTCAGTTAATTTATGTTTATTGTGTAAAACAATAGGATGCTTTTTAGAGAAAGGTATATTGGCATTCTGAATCCTTCCTCCAACCCGTCTAATACAGTCTTCTAAAAAAGGATGAAGTAATAAGATATTACTAGATGTATTAACCGAATCTTTACTTTTAAAATCGTATAATTCTGATCTAAAAGATTGGACTTGTACAATTTTCACTAATGTAATAAGATCATCATTAATATCTTTACGTTTTAATTCCCCAGTTAAACGTTCTGATTTTTTATGTCTAATATTAAAAATAAATCGTTTGCAATAAGCAATTACTCGTTTCAGTTTTAATAAACTCGAAAATTTAGAAAAAATATCCCATTCGTGTTTAGCAACTGTTACGTTAACTTGAATTCGCTTTGTGGCCAGTCAGTTTCATCAAGCTTTAACCAATAAGGACCTTCGAATCAAAAGAATTATCTTTGAGAGCTTCTGCTGAAATTCCTCGGGAAATTAAATCTGCTGGGTTATCATGTGTTCTGACATGAAACCAACTATTAACATCAGTTTTATTCTGAATTACACCTACTCGATTTGACACAAATTTTTGACAACGCTCAGGAGGACCATTCCAAGAAAGGGTGATCGTGGAATCATTCCAGTAAAAATATTTATTGAATTTTATCTTTAAAGAATTGCCGACTTCCTCTGCTAATTTACAAGCTAAAACCGCACCGGATAATTCTAATCTCGGCAATGTAACAGGACGGACTGTGGCTACCTTTTTGCGGCTATTAATCTAGATGAAAACTCAAAATTGTTTAATTTGCACCGTACGTATACACAAGCTCCGTATGAAGTTTCAGATGCATCAGAAAAAGTATGTAATTCAATGTTAGAATCACTAGAAAACACATGTCTAGGAAATTTAACAAGGTCGTTATAAAAGGAAATCCATTTATCACAGAGAGCGCCTGAAATTTGTTCATCCCAAGAAAGCTTATTTTTCCAAAGCATTTATAATATTATTTTTGCGCGTATTATGACTGGACCTAATAAACCTAATATGTCAAATATCTGACCGGTAATTGAAAGTATTAATCTTTTTATTATTTTAGAAAAGTCAGTGAAATCCTGAACACTATATTGTATTGTGTCATTGTGAGCATTTCAATAAACACCTAATGTTTTATTATCTTTGTTTCCACCAAATTATAAAATACTAGCATTTAGTGAATTATTAACGTCAAATTGTTTGAATAGCTCGGATTTATTTGAAAGATATTTGCGTAATTCAAACCCGCATTTTCCAGGATCCTACTAACATCCTTTTGTACCTGAATCTGATCCTACAAGAAGGTCATCAATATAGAAACAATTTTTTATAACATCGCTAGCCAAAGGATATATTCTTTCATTATCTAGCGCAAGTTGCAATAAACATCGTTTAGCTAAAAATGGGGATGACACTAATCCATAAGTAATTACATTTAGCAAATAACATTTTAGATTCTATGACGGATTGTTTCTCCAAAAGATACGCTGATACCGTTGATCTGATTCATGTATTAGTACTTGTCGGTACATTTTTGAAATGTCCGCACTCAAAACATATGTATGTTTTCTAAAATTCAATAAAATAGTTAACAAATCATTCTGTGTTGTAGGCTCTACATATTGTACATAGTTTAATGATATTCCACTGTCTGTACAAGCAGGACCATTAAAAACTACTCATAAACGAGTTGTCAAACTAGTTGACTTAACGACTGCATGATGGCTTAAATAATAAGTATCAGTATCAGTAAACTCCTGAATATTGTCAGTCAATTGAGACATGTGCCCCAATGCCTCATATTCACTTATGAAATCATCGTATTGCTGTTTCAACTAATCATTTTTTAAATACTCGAAACACTTTAACGCATTTCGTTTGGAATTACTCGATATATTTTTATTTTCCTTAAAAGGAATTTTAACAATAAAACGCCCCTCTTCATTTTGCTTATAATTTAAAATGAGTTTCAGAAAAATTGTCTTGCTTGGCAACACTATCGCATTCTTCTATTTCCCAAAACCGCATAAGATTTTTATTAATTTCGGTATCTACTGACAGATAAGAATTCACGTTGTTCTTAAATGAAAAATGATTTATTTCCCCTGCTAAAATCTAACCCAATCTGGTAGCTTGTAAGGTTAAATTTTTGTTTAATTTTATTTGGTTCATTAAGATGAAATCATAGAATCAACCTACTCCGCATAAGATATATATTTCTCCTCTAATATAAAATTCTGGGTCCGCAATTTTAATATCTGGTGGAATATTAATAACACTAGGATCAAAACTACTTGTAGGTACCGGCTGTGTGATCTTCGATAAAGTCATACAAGAGATTTTTCTTGAATAACCACCACAGCACGACTCTATTACTACATCAGTCTTATAGTTTACCAAAACCGTTTCATTTCCTACGCCCGTCATGGAAACATTAATTCTTTGTTTAGACAAACCAATTTTATTATATAAACTCTCGGTTATAAAATTTGATTGAGATTCAGGATCTAACAATACTCTGTCTTTAAAAGTCTGATTATTGTATTTATTAACAATTAAAACTTCAGCAGTTGATAATAATGCATATTTGTTCGCTTGTTCGAATAACGTGATCTGTGAAGACGTTGCCATCGCCGTATCTTTGTCTAACTTATCGTTCCCATGCTGTGCATTTTCTCGCTCTCTCACTACCGACAAAGGGTTACTTGTCTGCGTTGAATTCGCGCTTCTTTCGGATGCGACGTCGCCAATTTAATCTTTCGGTGGCATAAGCCTACTATGTTGATTACTATTGTTGTTAGAATATCCGTCATTATGCAAAAATGAATTAATATATCTCGAACAGTGTTTACATGGCGCTTTTGGACATTCTTGTACTGAATTATTTGGATTTAGACAAATTAAACAAAGCTTTAACCTATTTAATTCCTTATTTCTTTTATTCACATCTAATTTAGCAAATAAACTGCATTTAAAAATAGAGTAATAATTTTCACAATAATAGCATACAAATTTGTCATTTTTGGATGAAACGAAAGCATTGATGTGTGGTTTATTTTTTTATGTAAGGCTTATTAGGTTTAACATTTTCACCCTTAACAGCTTCCAACTTCTCGGGTAACTCACATTTTTTCTTTAAGAAATCATTAACATCTTGTAAAGTGGGCAACTCATCTTTTAACTTACGAGCTTCCCAATCACGCATGGTTCGACTATCAAATTTACTAATAAGTAAATAAATTAAAAGAATTGACCACTGATTTGTATTTTGGCCCAACACTTCTAAACTATTTAAGTTTTTTGTGAAAGTATCAAAGACTCTTTAGTTACTGAAGGTGCCTCAAATAAAGCTTTAACATAATTAAAAATAATTAATCGATTATTTTCATATCTTTGTTTAAATGACGACAAGGCTGCATCATAATTATTCTCGGTAACTTTTATGGATTCTATCATTTGTGCAGCTTCACCTTCGAGATGGGCTGTCAAGAATTTCTGTAAAGTATTTAAAGACTCATTTTTATCTATCATTGAAGTTAAAGCATCTCAGAACTCTAACCATTTATCGTAAGAACCTGACAATTTAGGTAACTGCATTTCCGGAAGTTTAATTGAAAAGGTAGAACCCTTAGCATTCCCTGCAGAGTCAACAGAAGTCGCTATTGAACTATTGGAACTTTTGTCAGAAGCCTTATGTTTTGCTTCAAATTCTGAAATAATTACTGTAGCTCTTGACACGGCATCAAAAAAATCATTCTGAAACGAAATTAAATCACTTTCACTCTGAGTGTCATCAGAGGAAATCAATAGTTCAATATCACTTTGATATTATAAAAATTTTTCATTTAATGGTTGCACTTTGTCTAACCTTACATTGATCTGTGCGATTTTAATCTGATTAATGTCCTCTGTTTCAAGAGAATTATGAAACGTTTCAAATCTTGTTAAATTGTTGTGCCAAGCAATTTACGTGCAATAAAAACTATTAAATATTCAAACTAAGAGACTAAACAAACCGTGTCAGAACTTTCGTCAGTTAAATTATCATATGTATTCTAGTAAAGCAAATATTAAAATTGGAACACATATGTATCTGGCTTGGTCTTGGTACAACGTAGGTCTTCCAACAACCGTCGCAAATTAAGATGGCTGAACTTCTACTACAGTTCTTAAGAAACACCGTCTAATGTTTCTCAAATCCCATGTGGTGGGTATGGACCAAAAATATCTCGATAACTAATTAGTGGACTGTAATAAATTAACTTTGACTTTTTAACTATTTTTATTTTACTTATACATCACAAAACAGAGAGAAATATGCACCGTCGTGTACATTCAACTATTTTATTTTTGGAATCGTCTATTTTTACATTTGAGGGTTGATAGGTATGAAATTAGAGAGATTTTGCATTATCTCATTTTCTATTGTCAAGAATTTATTAAACTGGCCTAGACAGATAGATAGATAGTTTTTTCATAAAATTTGTCTAGCTCCTAGAAAACTATAATTATGAAATTGTATAGGGTGGTTCAAGAAAGATGGAGAAACAATATATGTATATATTTCTTAAAACAGCACACCATCATCCATATTCGTGTGTTCGAGGCAACACTCCTCAATAGAACGTTGCTAGAGTACAGCTAATAACGATTCCCGAACCTCGACAATGTTCTACCGGGGAGCGTTCCATCATTTAAAGAATTCGGCAGCATGTATATTGTGCTTTCTTCTACCTAAAGTTTTTAAAATATAGCGAAAAATTCTGTTTTTACACTTTGATAGCTTGTAGCATCTCAACGGTGCCACTCGAAGAAATATAATGTGCATACCCTGTCCTAGTTTTTTACTATGCTTTATCCAAATATATCGACTTACGGTAAATCCGAATCTAAAAATTCTTGGACTTCCGGTTGAACCGAGAGTAAACCGAAAGTTGACATTTTAGATTATGAAAAACTAAGATAGAAATATTTAAATCATTTTGCCTCAAAGTGCATCATTAAGATATGACAGGGTGTCAAAATGTAAAAAATGATAGATGCTAATATCTCGAAAATAAATGAATTTTGACACATAATGCTTGATAAAAATATGTCTAGAATTTGGAGAAGAATTAAAAAATAGCATAAACTACATGATGTGGCTGTTTTAAAAAAAAAGATGTGTTTGGTTTTTCTCACTCTTTTAAGCCATCCTGTATAATCGAAAATATTTATGAATTATATATATTTAGTAGGTATTCAACTTTAAAAAACTTTCTTCAACAGAAATCGAGATATCTTCATTTATACACTAATGGGCCAACCTGTAAATGGTATATATATATATATATATATATATATATATATATATATATATATATATATATATATGTTATACGGGAAAATTACCCTTTATTTATAAAATATACAAGTGTGTTATCAACAGGATGCAGGTGTTTACCTTGAAATATCATGTTACAATAACAATTCGCAGTAAGTTACGTTTTCATAATTAATAAAGACGCAGTTTCCCACAATAATGGCTAATTAAGCAGCAAATGTAGCACTATACAACAAAATAAAAGACGCGTCATTATAATTTGACGATCATATAAATACCTGGAACTATGAAATATGGTCAATTCGAATTAGTTAACTTAACAATAACATTTATTTAAAAATTCTTATTTGATTATACTTCGTGTAAAATAAATAAATCCTTTTTATTTAAAGTGATTTTATTCCGTCACGATATAACATCATTGGCGCAGTCGGTAGGATATTTCGACGCGATTAAAAAGAAAAATCATGGTGAATTCCAATTCCTCGTGAAATAAAAACCGAACACTCCCAAATTCAAGAAGAAAAAACTTCAAGGGACAAGCAGCCCACATCATCAAATCATCAAAAGAAGAAAAATTTCAAGGGACAAGCAGCCCACATCAACAAATGAACCCAAGAAATCAACCCTTCGAGAATCTCAGTGGAACAGGTGGCCTGAGGGCAGGATCCAACCACAAGAACTCGTCGTAGCAACCCCAGTCGTCGTGGGAGCTCCATGGAAGCTAGCGCGAAACAGCCTACACACCTTACGTAGAAGGAACACCTAGTGACACCCCTGGTGTAAGAGAAGCACAGATGAACTTCAAACTAGAGTAAGTCTTCATCATTAATTCATTGTAAATAACTCATTGTAAGAATTGATTGAATCTTACGCATAAATTTTCAAAAATTAGTTCAAATTCAGTTCGATTATCTTTTTAAAACAAATTAAAAGGTTTAATTGAACTTAAAGATAAAATAACTTAAAGACGATTAACCAATAAATTGGCAAACGACCAGGCTAACGGTAACGGTGTAGCCATCGAAGCATATAAGCTATCCGAGATATTCAGTTTAATTCCTGAATAGGAGGACGACCAAATAGGTCTAAATGCCTTCATAACATCTTGTGATCAAGCAAGTCAATTATGCACTGTCGACTAAAAAGTCTTATGGTAATTAAAATAAAGGATCAGCTACGTGGAAAAGTAGTGCAGTTAATTAATTCAAAAGATTTAACCACTTGAGCGGATATAAAAGGGTTATTAACTGTTCACTTTGGGCATCCTAGAGATCTTACCTGTTTAATACAGGATCTACAAAGAATGTGTCAAATGCCAAACGAGAACCCCATAACATTCGCGGGTAGACTACAAAGCCACCATGCAAAAATTTACGCAGCCATTTCAAAACAAAATCAAAAACTCGCACAAATAACCCTTATTGATGGTATGTGTCTTAATACTATTTTAACGGGCTTAGAACCTAAGCCGGGTCAAATATTACGTGCAGGAATCCCTCTAACCATAGTTGATGCAAACAGTAGGTTAAAGCGAGAATTACAACTCTCATATTTTGAAAATCAGAAATATCAAAGGACTAAAGCGCAACCACTTCAAAAACAAAATCAAAAAATGTGTTCATTTTGTAATAGAAACGGGCCTACAGTAAGTGAATGTCGTTCAAAACAAGTTCAAATACAAAATCAAAAGCCAATATATGTACAAAGTGTACGAAACTTTCAAAATATACAATTACTGTATAATCCAAATTTTCAAATGAAAAATCCACAGGCGCAGCCACAAAATAGCCGACTCCAGGTACAGCCACAGAGAATCCAAAGGCAAAATCCTTATCAAAATATTCAAAAATTTCAACCACAGCAAAAGTCCATAATAGTTCACAATCCGAATTATCAATTTTGACCATAATAGTCAGAATTGTTATAATTATTTTGAACCTGAGTATAGTAACTCAAATCTTAATTTTGACTACTATAATACTGATAATGAAACTTTTACCCCTGATTATGAGATTTTTACCCCTGATTACGAGATTAACCCCGATATTGACAATTTTAATAACCCAGATTTAATGTATAATTCTAGTCAAAGTTATTGTCCAAATACCCAATTTTATTCTCAAAATAATGAATTAAATTTTGAAAATAATTACTTACAAAATAACATGTTAGACTCCTTTTCGCAGTATAACGAAAATTTTCGAAAACAAGCCTAGGAAATAAACCAACTTACAGATCAAATACACGCATTACATGTCCATCAGAACAACAAACAAAGTTCCAACAACAGCTAACAAAATTTCGTTTAAATAGAGTTAGTTCTCAAAATTTATTTTATATCTATGATACAACCAATACTTATAAATTATTAATCGATTCTGGAGCAGGCATAACAATTTTCAAACCTAAAACATGTGTAAAATTTAAAAATAGATTTCCAGAAAATTTTACAATAAAGGGTATAACTGATGAAGGTATTCCTATTTATGAATCTGTACTGGTACCTTTTAATGTTCATAATCCATTAAAATGCTATGTATGCAATCTTCCGGTGAGTTTCGACGCAATAATTGGCATTGATTTTTTAGAAAAATATGAATGTGTCATTGACTTGAAAAATAAAGTTTTAATAACAAACTTTAAAACAATCCCATTGCATGAAGTTCCAACTTTTGACAGGTAATTCTCTCGAAAATGTCCAAAAATAAATTAAAAATAAAAATTTTTGAAAATGATTCTAAAAATTTTGAAAGTAATCTGATTACTATAGAACCTCGAGTAGAGCAAATTTTTAAGTTTAAAACAAATAAATGATGAAATATAGAGCCAATACTTTTAGCGCAGATGGTTGAAAAAGTCAAAATTCCTAACGCAGTAGTAAAAATAAACGAAGAGGGTGAATTTTTGATTTAGGTTTTGAACGTAAATATAATTACAAAAACAGTGAATTTTAGTGATTTACAGTTTGAACTATTTATTAAAAATGTTAGTTCAGTTCATAATTATAATAAAAAGATAATCTCGAAAAATGATAGAGAAGACGAAATACTAAACCAGCTCCGTATAGATCATCTAAATGAAGAAGAAAAAAAAGGAGATAACTGAAGTCTGTCTCGACTTTTCCGATATATTTTGCCTGGATGGTGAGATTAACGTTCACAAGCGAAATTAACCACCACATACCAACAGGAGACGCAAGACCAGTATACACCAAGTTCTATAGATATCCATACATATATAAAGATGAAGTTAAGAGTGAAATAAATAAAATACTTGATCAAGAAATCATCTAACCATCGGTATCTCCATAGTCAAGTCCGGTATGGGTAGTACCTGGATGCTTCTGGTAAGCAGAAAATTAGAATTGTGGTAGACCTACATCGTGTTAATGACCTCCAAATTGCAAATAAATATCCCCTTCCTAAGATCAGTACCTTGTTAGATCAGCTAGGAAACTGTTGCTATTTTACTACACTTGATTTAGCATCTGGATTCTATCAAATTGAGATTGATCTCAAGGACGTACCCAAGACAGCCTTTTCGGTTGAAAATGGACACTACGAATTTCTTCGAATGCTTTTTGGAAGTAAAAATGCACCAAGCACATATCAACGTGTTATGGACAGCGTATTAATAGGCCTACAAAACGAAAAATGCGCGGTTTACATGGACTATATTATTGTCTATTCAAAAAACCTTTAGGAACATATTCAAAGTTTAAAAGAAGTTTTTTCAAGATTAAGGAATGTAAACTAAAAATCCAACTTGATAACTGTGTACTCCTACGAAACGAAGTTGCTTATCTAGAACACCTAGTAAAACCAAACCCTGAAAAGGTAAAGGCCATACAAGAATTCCCAACTCCCAAAAATATAAAGGACATAAAATCATTCCTTGGAATTATAGGATACTACAGAAGATTTATTCCTGACTTTGCAAAAATATCCAAACTCTTAACAGCCTTAATAAAAAAAGATACACGTTTTATATTTGATCAACAATGTAAAAAAGCGTTTGAAAAATTAAAAGAATATTTGATGTCAGAACTAATATTACAATTGCCAAATTTTGAAGAACCCTTTGTTCTAACAACAGACACTTCACTATATGCAATCAGTATAGTATTGTCACAAGGACCTATTGGAAAGGACCTTCCAATAGCATATGCATCACGAACATTTTGGCCAGCGGAGACCAAATACAAATTAATAACAGACTATAGACCCCTTACTTGGTTATTTTCAGTAAGAGATCCAGGCTCAAAACTCCTAAGACGGCGATTAAAACTTGAGGAATATGACTATGAAGTACAGTATAAGCCTGGAAAAATTAATAAAAACGCAGATGCCTTAAGTCGAATCAAAATAAATTATTTTGAAAAAATTTGTGCTTTTAATAAATATAAAAATAAACCTTCAACATCAAAATAAAATTCTGAATGAGAAATTGACGAAAGTGAAATAGTCTTTATGTCACCTCATGCGATGCAATACCAGCTCTATTTAAAATGCTAACAAATTCTTTAAATATCTTAGATGAAAGTAAAACTTATCACGTTGAAAATAACGTCGAATACCAAGAAATAATTACTCAACCTCTACAGGAATAAATACCTATTAATTTCGAACGATATTATACAGGAAAATCTAATTTTCATAAAGGAGTTAATGACACAGTTCGATGGAATAAAGAAAGATATAACTGGACAGGTTTAAATAAGGATGTTGAAAACTATATAAAGAAATGTGAAATATGCCAAAAAGCTAAAATCTTACGTAAAAATATGGACAGTCCGTTGGTAATAACAGAAACACCAAAAATACCATTTTAAAGGATTAAAATAGACATATTAGTAGAAATTCCAGAAGGTAATTATATTTTAACAATAAATAACGATTTAACAAAATTTATCCAGGCATATCCACTGATTGATAAAACGTCAAAATCAGTTGTAAATACACTCGTATTATTTTTTGAACACTACGGTACTGATCAAGGATTACAATTCTTCGCAGTTAATAAAAGATCTTTCCAACCTTTATAATATAAAATTAACTTATTCTAGTGTAAATCATCCACAGTCAAATGGACCTTCGGAACATTATGAGAAAAGATCCGAGTTGACATTTTTCAGTTTCACTTGAAAACGGCTAGAGATAACTACTAGCCGAAGCATCGTGATATTCAACAAAAATAAAAACAATGGAAGTCCAACAGATATCTACTCCTTCGCAAGAAACATCATTTTCTATTACCTTCAAACAAATTATGAATGTATTTGAACATGTAACAGAGTCATTTACTTTTATTGAAAATCAACTAAATGATATACTACTATATAACTATATAACTTTTGCTAGGTTAAATATTATTCACTCTTCTATAATAACGCTTAAAGATTTAATTTTAGCCTTACAGACTACTTCTCAAATTTTAGTAAAAATAATTTATATCTTTTACCTAATGAAGGTAAAATATTCACATATCTGGATATAATAGAATTATGGGCATTTCAGACTGATAAAAAATTAATATTTGTGTTATATCTTCCCCTGATAGAGCCTGAATTATATACTGTTTATCGGCTTTATCAAATTCCAATTAAAGATAATCAAACTCAACTACATTATTTTCTACCAACGATACAAAAATATATTCTGATCAATTTATCTCTTTAGCACATGTTGAAAAGTGTAAAGAAGTAACGTTAAATGTAAAACTCAGTAAAAATTTGTATTCATATCCAATTGATTCAGAATCAATGTGTGAAGCTCAGTTACTTAAAACTAATAATATGAATAAATTACTCAAAAACTGTCAAATAATTCTGTTCTTTGCACAAGACTATAACGTCCAATTACTTAAGGGAAACATTTGGCTACTTATTGTTTCTGATCAAGTTCCTATTATTATTAAATGCTCTAATTTCGATCCAGCCTCAAAAATAATTAATACCAATGCCTTCTCTCTTTCTTAATTTAAAACCAATGAAAACAGAATAACTAAATCTCGAAAATTTAGAGATAGCAAAACATAAATTAGATCAATACTCTGAAGAACTGGATAACTTGATGAATGAGTCTATGATCCAAAAATATACACCCTGATTTACTTACCTTTCAATAATTTTGATAATTTGTTTAATTTTTGTATATATTTTCTATAAAAGTAAAAAACGTAAAGAAATGCTTATAATAGCGATAATGTTGAGTCCTTCACCGCCACCACCTCCTATGGGACCTAAACAATCCATTTTAGGAAAAAGATTTACTAGAATACTACCCCACGTAGACGATCTACTATTAGGTATGTAGAAAATGAAAATTTTGAATTAATGGAAAATATAAATTTAAATAAAGCTAATGCTTAAATGTACTATTTTAAATAATAATATAACTATTTTAAAAATGTAAGCAATTAAATTCATAATAGTTTTAATCTTTATATTATATACCAAGTAAGATCAAAAGTTATCGTATGGCGAAAACTTTTTGATATGGCGGGGTGTAATGTAATACGGGAAAATTACCATTTATTTATAAAATATACTAAGTATGTTATCAACAGGATGCAGGTGTGAAGTATGATATTTCAATAACAATTCGCAATAAGTTACGTCTTCATAATTTATAAAAATGCAGTTTCCCACAATAATGACTGATTAAGCAGCATATGTCTATAGAACACAATAGAACAAAATAAAAGACACGTTATTATAATTTGACGAGCATATAAATACCTGCAACCATGAAATAAGGTCAATTCGAATTAATTAACTTAGCCATAACTTAACATTTATTTAAAAATTTTTATTTTGTTATACTTCATGTAAAATAAATAAATCCTTTTTTTAAAAAACTGATTTTATTCTGTCACGATATAACATATATATATATATATATATATATATATATATATATATATATATATATATATATATATATATATATATATATATATATATATATATATATATATATATATATATGAAGTAAAATGCGAATAGTAATTGCAAACTTCGTTCCATCATATCCTTTCCGTGTTAGAGGTTGCACAGTTTGACTGAATTGCTATAGAACACAATTCGTCCTATTACATCACCATCGAAATGATGGCCTACCTGTACCACCATATCGAGAAGAAAGTCAAAACTTACCCTCCCCGCTACAGTGATACGGCAGAGGTACATGTTTCGTCTCTACTAGACTAATCAGGGTACCGACATGCACCTGGCTGTGCAAAAGACAGATCGGAAGAAGGCATGCAAATACTGAACGCGGCTTTGCCAACCTCCCGCCGGATGGCGTATATATGTTTATGCGGCTTTCACGGATTCCTCCGTGTGAGATGCAATAGCAGTATTTGCATGCCTCCTTCCGATCTGTCCTTTGCACTGCCAGGTGCATGTCGGTATCCTGATGAGTCTAGTAGAGACGAAATATGTACCTCTGCCGTATCACTGTAGCGGAGAGGGTAAGTTTTGACTTTCTTCTCGATGGTGGTGTAATAGGATGAATTGTGTTCTGTAGCAATTCATTCAAACTGTACAACCTTTAACACGGAAAGGATATGATGGAACGAAGTTTGCAATTACTGTTCGTATTTTACTTCATTTATTCACCGAGTTGTACGTTTGCTGAATGTGATTTCAGCACTACAACGGCATAATGTGGATAAATCCACTGCTATTGCATCTCACACGGAGGAATCCGTGAAAGCCTGCATTAACGGATTATGAGTGTTTTTTTTATTTAATTTTAATTTAATTTTGAATTTACCGAAATTTTTGTTAGTTTTCTCCAAGGGTCTCTTTCAACTGCCTCTTGCAATTTTAATTATTTTTCGATTCTAACGAGACGTCACTGCATCTCGCCATTATTTGGTTTTTTTCCACTCATCTCCGAGAATATGGACCTATTTACGCATTTGACGGGTTTGTTGGATTAATGTTATCCTTCAGGAAACGTGGAAGTTCGTTTCCGTAGGGATTATAATTTTAAGAATTTCCGCATTATCAACTATTATTCGTAAAACTTGAGTTTTAACACAAACCCGGGGTTGTTGGTGAAGTCCCACCAAACCTCCCGACTAGAATGAAAAATCTAGCCGCCTCACCTTTCTTCTCGCTCATCGGGAAAGAAGGGAAATGAGCGAAGCTTAGAGTTAACGAAAATTAATTAAATTTTATTTTATCAAGGGAACACGTCTAAGGAATGAGCCAATTAGGAAGAGGTTATCAAGTAACACTCGTCCTTGACTCTTAGTTAACTTTTAATTGATTTTTTTTTATATTCAGTACTGTTTTCCGCAAGTCAAGTTCGGGATTATTTTCTCTCCACTATCACGTTCGGGATTTGTCAAGATCGGTATTCATAGTTCTATAGCCAACACGAAGTTGACTATTAGTCGCAAAGTCAATATCAGGTTTTCTCCACTTTGTCACGTTCTGGTAATAATGTTTAAATCAGGACGCGTTTTTCAGGATTACTAGACCCTTCAGAACTGGCAAGAAATCTTTTGTTGTTTAGCTCTGCCGAGCATTACACTAGACTCGTAGCTCTTCCTAAACCAAACGTACGATCGCTTTGATTTATTGGCAAGACTCTTACTAAACAAGATTTAGTCTCCGAGTCCCGAATTATTTACCTCTCCCATGAATGTAAAAATTCGTACGCGCCACTAACCTCGCCTTTTTATCGACGGTCATTTTAATTTCTATTTTAGTAATGTAAGACACGTGCACGTTCTTTACTGTCAGAATAATTTATGTTGTCCAAGACAACCTACTTTAAGAACCACGATTTCTCCTAATAAGGGAACAATCTTGTGACCCCGAGAGCTAAACTCAATCGGAAAAAGGACAAGTTGACTCTAAGAAAGCAACCCGTAATGTCCTTAATTAAGCTGCTGTCTTTTCGCTTTTACAGCAGTGGTGACGTCGTATTCTGAATTCGGTGAAGCACCGAATCAAACGGCCACCGTCCCGTTTATTCTCTGTATGGCGTATTATTTAATATAAATGCCCTAATTAATTGGTGAATAAAGTACGTCTCATTGCTTCTATAATCTTTATTCGAAATGCATTTTAAGTAATTAAATTACATTAATAACAACATGTTTAAAAAATAAAGGTAACCAAGGATTAACAACAATTACTCAGTTATAGTGAAAATGGCAAAAAGAACTGATCTGATAAAACATGTATATAAACATGTAAATAAAAATAATAAAGAACTTTTTATTTGATAAATAAAATTTATTTTAGTAATTAATACAGAAACTGGTTTAATTAAAACAACAACAAATTATAGCGTGTTAGGAACAAAATCTCTCTCTCTCTCTCTCTCTCTCTCTATATATATATATATATATATATATATATATATATATATATATATATATATAACAAAAACTAAACTAATAAATTCAAATTTGCATAGGTACAAGAATTTAAACATAGGGAAGAGAATTTAAACATAAGTATGAGAATTTAAAATAATTCAACTAACAGAAGTATTATTCTAGATAACTTGTTACGTATCCTAATGGTTTGTATTTTACTAGTTTTGATCCAAAATTCTTTAACACCTCCCAGTATAAATACTCATTACTTTTAAGTGATTACATTTTCATGTAATATTTTCTCAAACATAGCAGTTT
Organism: Diaprepes abbreviatus; assembly: GCA_034092305.1. Taxonomy (NCBI): domain Eukaryota; kingdom Metazoa; phylum Arthropoda; class Insecta; order Coleoptera; family Curculionidae; genus Diaprepes; species Diaprepes abbreviatus. The sequence continues at coordinate 800,184 of JASJET010000261.1, read as the reverse complement.
TAACTTTTTTTTCTATACTTTTTATCTGTATATGAACCATGGCTGATTTTAATTTAGCTTGAGCTATTTTTAACCGTGCATCATGTTTAATTTTTCTCAATCCTATTTCTCTATCTCAATCCTATTTCTCTAATTATACATTTTTTTTTGAAGTGCAAGAACTTCATTTTTTTTCGCAGCCATTGATGTAATGTTGTTTAAGGCATCTGCTTTTTTTGATGTAGTTTTTTCCCTGAAAAAAAAATAAGGATCTTTATAATGTCCTAAAAATATATTTTTCTATTCTATTATCAGACTTCCTATCATCATTCTGTTCTATTTCTGTAGAGCCCATCTTGAATATTTAATAGTATTTTAAATTAATTTTATTTCTATTTAATTTCTGTACATCAAAAATTTATAATCTGTGATTTGATCCAATTTTGGGACTACAAATATGCAATTATTTATTTGATATTTCAAAAAACCACATTTTATATTTGGTAAATAGTGTTTTTGAATTTGAAATACTCAGCTACTATTGAAAATTTTAAACAAAGTATATTATTGCACATAATCTTGCTCATCTTTCCTCCATTCAAACTTTTGTTGGAACTATCTCCCCTATCAAGAAGTATAAAAACCCCTATTGAAATAACCTTTGCTTCTCTTATTTATATGAGGAAGGTTCTCTGGAATTTTTGGATAGCTCTAAACTACACATACGTTTACATAAATTATACTGGCTAGGGTTTATTACTATTTGTAGCAGCTATGGGGTTTTCTTCCATTGCTGAAATATAATTTTTATAAAATCATTTATATATAAACCAAATCTACAAAATTTTGAACTAAGTTTAATAAATCATTCATAACAAAAGTTGTACTAACAGAGTCACATTAATACAAACCATGATCAAAGTATTAAATAGATTATACTAACCATCATCATTATATTTTGATCATATAGTCCAAATCATAGGTAAAAATTAGTTCTGTTTTTGACGTAAATAAAGAGATGGATAAGACCTATCGAGGAGTGTTGCGGGCAATGCCAGAACAAACCCTATATAAAATGGAACAGCAAAAAATAGGATGGGGCCAAGAGGGGGAGGGTCAAATTTGGTTAGAACAGGTTTTTTGAGGAACGAATTTTGGAAAAAAAATTTCAAATAAAAGTTTTAGAGATGTTAAAAACCTACAAAGCTATGGGATCATTTTCATCAATTTATTATTGTAAAAATGCAAAAAAAGCCTTAAAATTGACAAATTTTTGCATATCAATTATTTATTGCAAAATTAACATTTTTTGCATTTTTTTTATTTTAAAGGGAAGCTCTCGTCATTTTGAACAAAATGATATTTTATAATAGTAAATCCGACAATTTGATGCTGAGATATTGCTATTTGTTTATCCCAAGACGCAAAATGTTGATTTGCCTTTTTTTGAGTGAATATTTTGACCTCCACAAAGGCTCAATCTCTTCGTGAAGGCTTAAATTTTCATATCTTGTTAGGGACAAATGAAGAAATTAATTTTCCACCCCTTAAATATCGCTGTAAAAAAGGGGCTGTGCCATATTCATAATTTTTCGAGCTACCTCAGATTTAAAAAAAACATCAAAATTGTTCCATTCGTTGCTGAAATACGGCGAATTTTTCGGAGCTCCGCTGATTCAAAGCTGCGAGTTCAATTTTCTCGCGCGCACAAGCGCTCTATTTCTTTTCCAAAAAACACCCCCTTTTTTTAAAGCAATATTTAAGGGGTTGAAAATTAATTATTTCATTTGCTCCTAACAAGATATGAAAGTTCAGGGTTTCATGAAGGAATTCGGTTTTTGGCCTTTTTGCAATAACAAAGTAACATAGAGGCTTTCTCCTCTTCCTCGTTGAATCTGAACTCTTTTCTTTCTGCCTATCCGATTGAGGTGTCCCTTCAGGTGGCAAGCCCCTTCAGGATTCCTGTCAGAATTCTAAATTGGTTTTTGTTTAAGTTTATGTATTCCTTAAATCTATTCTGGTCATAGTTCCCAAGAAGTATCTTCGTTTGTCTCATTCCTTGCAGATCTGTCCAGTAATTGAATCTCCTGCTCTCCTCCCCTCTTTTTAATTCTTCCGGCATTACCCTGTTACTGATTTTAAAGAAAGGTTTGGGTCCCAGAAATAATGTCTCAGCCCTTTTTGTGAGCTTATCTACGACTTCATTTTCCTCTATTCCGATGTGTTTCTGTACCCACAGGAGTAGTGTAACTAATGTGGATCTGTTACACTTTAAGGTCATCTGCTCTGGATGGCCAGTATACATCCGCAGAAGCCGTGATCAGTAACCGATTGCTAAAAGAAGCGGCTGAAGAACCAAGAAAGTGACAAAATATCACCTGACAGGTGTAAAAAGTATGTATGTGTGTATATACGGTAGGTGAAGAGTCCGAAGAAGTGTCAAAGAAGTGATCGTCAATGACGTCACAAGTCCAGTGGCTGTTGAAGTAGTTATAGGGTGTGATAAAATTGTTGTAATAAAAAGTGTAAAGGTATGTAAATCAATGGTATTGTACATGTGTGTATGTGTGTGCCGCCGCCGCCCCCTGTATATGCAAGGTAGAATCGAGGACGTAATTAGCAGTAGTAACACCTGACGTTAGAGGTATATTTGTTATACAGGATGTATCAAAAAAGCTAAAAAAATATATTTTGTATGTAAGCCCAGCAGCAGCAGCCCAGAGCCAAAGCCAAAACTTTGCCTCCCCCTGTATACTGCATGTGTGTTGGACAAGAACAAATGTATGAGAGAGAGAGAGAGAGATGTAGATAATTTGATATTATTGTATATATGTATATATATATACATAATTTTAGGTTATTTTACGTATAATTTTGTCCCTTTTTTACTCGTAAATAGTAAAAGATGTAAAATATATATGTATGATTTACGTTTTTTAGTCAAGAGAAAACTTAAATTTTATTTTAATTAATTAAATCGAAAATATATATTGTGAGGTCACATTATAAGATAAGAAAGGTGAGATACTTTTTTTTCTGAATTTAATTGTATAAATCTGCCATGTGTTATACCTATCTATTTTTATTCCTAACTAATTTATGAACATATTTTCTTGTAGATATGGACTAAATAAAACGAATATTTAAATGCTTCTGTTTATATACAAAAATAGTAATTATTACAATAAATTTAATAAATATTTATATATTTCTCTTTCTAAAATCCCGAAGATCCTAAGACTTTATCACCACGTTCTCTTCTGCTAATATTTTCTACCTCTTCAAGTATTGGATTCTCTCACAGATGAGTAGTGCTATTCGATCTCCAGATTTAACGTAGAAATCTTCATCAGAATGATTGAATAGAACCACTTGAATTTCTCCAGTATAGTCTGCATCGATAACTCCAGCTGAAAAAAGATTCTATTAAATTTAGGGTAAATTAAAAAAAGTTTTAAATTATTATCTCCTACATCAATGCAATGTTTATACATTAGGTTTTTTGCTTCGAATTAAATATTCTTCAGCATGAAAATCCATATTATTAAATAAATAATTATAGTAATCATCGAAATGAATGGATTTTAATGAAGCCACTGGTAATACCTTTAGCTTTCTAAGTAATATTTGAATTTATTAATTTATTCTGTAGAACTTTTTCATTCATACCTATTTCAGATTCATTAATTTTTTTCAATTTTACGTTTTTCTCTGAATTTGTGTAAAATAATTTTAATGCGTACATCGATTTTAGTCCAATAAATTCGCTCATTATTTTACCATTGTTCTCGTTTTTCATTAATCCCAATACTTTCTTGCTTTTTAAAGGGATATTATAAATGTTATCAGGAGGATAATCAGAAGTGTCAAACTTATGAATATCCTCATTGATATGTTTATAAATGTCATCAATATAAAAATGATAAATTATTGAATCTGTGTGTTAATGGCGTCATAGGAACAGTATAATTAAATAATGGATCTAGTTCTAGTGCCAATTGCTCCAATTTTTTGCAAAACCAACTTATACAATTTTTGCCTGTATACAAATCGAATTTTGAAAGATTGTTATTATAACTACATAATAGATAAAATGCAATACTACAGGGAATATGTTTTTGATATTTTTTAATATTACTATTTATGTTTGATACTTCACATTTTTTTTAATAAACATTCGAAGTCTGCATAAATAGCAAATGACACCTTTTCTTTATTTTTGAAATTTTTGAACGTTATAAATTTATCCTGTTCTGTTGGTAGAGTTATTTTGGTTTTATTAATTTTTCTACAAGTAAAGATATGTTTATTCAAGGAAGCTTTTGAATAAAAATGATTTAAACATCTGTCACAGTAATATTTTGAATGATTGAAATCACCACTTTGTTTACGTAATAAACGAGAAAGATTTTTAATTAAAGCAAAATGATAGACGATCTGAAAATTGTTAATATTTTCAGAAAACCTGTAGGTATGATCACCATTATCTCCAGTTATATCTGTCGAGACCATTATCGGATCATGGAACGCCTCCGGTTTTGTGCTTCTCTCATTTGTGCACTACTAGGCCCCGTCGATTTTTCTTGAATTTGCCTTTTTAAATTTTGTAAATAAAATTGATTTGGCTCTTGAAGGGGATCGATCGCAGTAGATTCTAAGTGTGTATCAAATGATTAAGCGGGGTGTCTCTCTGTAGACGCGAGCGTTTGGTTTCGGTGACCCAAAGGTCGTAAACCAGGGAATTGGTTTGATTGTGAAAGATTTTCCAGGGGATGTATCGATGTAATCGTTGAAGACACCTCGTAATACGATTCGTTTTCGAAACCGATGAGTTGTCTGCCGAGTCTAGCAGTGTTTGTAACGGGGTTGTCTAAATCGATGAGATTCCTCTGAATATTTTCACTGTAGTGATGTGGTTGTTGTGATTGTTGATGAAAGGAAAGGAACCCAGGGGGTGCCGGAGAGGACCCACCGTAACCTCCCGACCCAGGAAAGATCCAGGCCTCCTCACCTATCTTGCTGTTTATGTGTGGCATTGTGAATTGTTGAGCCATTTTATGCTCTTAAATTTGGAAGAGTTTTGAAGTTTGTTGTTTTTTTGTGAGCCAAAAGTTAAAATGGGGACTTTAATTTAATACAAGACGCGGATGGAGGTGAGCTGAAGTGCTCTACGGGCCTTGTGCAATGAGATTGGGGTAATCTAATTATTGAAAAATTAGATTTGTTGGTTGCAACTTTTGAATGTAATGTGTAGGAGTTTGTTTGTGCGAGAAAGTCAATCTAAATTTGTTCAAGTGTTTGTTTTTTGTCGGAAAAGATTTTTCGCAAATTTAAATTTGTTTCTCGTTTGTATCCGAAATCCGCTGCTTTCTCCGAATTTCACGATATTTATGTCACGGTGATTTGAGGGGACTTTTCTGTTAATTTTTCGCGCTCGAATTTTTTGTGCCAAATTTTTCTAAGTATTTACCAATTTAGAAAAAAAATTCGTGCGGGACCAACCTTGGAAAAATGCTTTTCTAAGTACTTTTTTGGTATTGTTTATGGTATGGGGATGGTTCAAGGCTTTTAAAACCTTTAATGTCTTTGGAGGGTGAGTTAATGTGGAACACTCTTTATTTAATTTGTTTCGCGAAGTTTATGACGGTGATCCGTAATTGCAACCCCAGTTCGTGTATACAATTACGAATAACATCCGTCTTTCGAACCCTAGTATATCGGGCTCTGAGGTTTAGAAAACTTAGCTTACCCTGATCTGTAAATTTAAATCAGAGGAACCCCGATATACCGTATTTAAATCCGATTTCAGCAAAAACAAAAATTAAATTATTTTTAGAGTCTTCAGGCGCCCCAGCCTTGGGCAATTTCCCGGGAAAAAGCTATTAGTTCGTCCAGGGGCCTCGGAGGTGCTTTGTTTTAAACTTAAAATTAACAGAAATCCTTCAGCCACGCAGCCGTCTGAAAAGATCGTCGAGGTTGATATTTTTCTGGGCTATTGAGCCTTCCTGTAGAATTATCTTCTCGAATTTGTCAAATATCTTTCCCCTAAAATACGAATTTCTTTTAAGAAAATGCGAATTTCTTTCGAAAAATGCGATATCTGACAAATTCCGACGTTCTTTCTTCACAACTGATGGTTTCGTGTTTCAAAACTGATGTTTCGTAATTTTCTGTCTCTTCCTAGAGCATAAAATGTTGGCAGTGACGTTTTGGCTGACTATTGCACAAAACATGGGGTTTATATAGTTTCCGAGAGCTGGCTCTACTCTCTTGTGTGTAACCAATCGGAACAAAGCGAACTTTTGATTGGACACTTTTTCTTTTACGCTGGAACTATCTAAGAAAATTGCATTGTGCTATTGCCGTCATTCTATCCGTCGGATCGAAACGAATCTTGCGGCATTCGATTGAATTTTTCATTATGCAACTTCTTATTCCATTGTAAATTTGTTAATCCGTAAGGGATATTTACAATACCATTAATAAATTAACGGTGGTTAACTTTGACACTCACACTGACTCAAACATATCTCTCTTTTTTCTAAAGTAAAAACGTTAAATGAAATTCTATTCATTTTTTCAAATTTATTAATATTTTTTAACTACGTCAGTTTCATCGTAAGTTAAAACATTACCAAAATGAGGATAGGAATAAGTCCTTAAAATACACCTTAAAAAAAATTAAAGGATCCTTAATATTTGAATTAACTATTTCACCTGTTTTTATGTGATTACTAAGACAAGATTCCAAATCAACCCAAATTAAATGCCTTTATTATTTGAATTTTTATGATTTTTAAATTGTTCCCTATAATTTTTCAATAAACTTATATGTTTCAAAATTAAAATATTTCTATTCAAAAGTGACTAGTGTAAATGGATAAAATTTTTAGTTTTAATTAACTTACTAATTTCATCAATTTTTTTCAACATTTGTTCACTCAGTTCATTAATTTCATCACACCTGGACATTGTTAGTTTTGCGTAGTGCTTCTACAAGACCGTGATACATTCTAATCAGTCTTAGCAAAATTGTAAATTTTTTAAATACATACTTTAATAAAATAAAGATCTTTTACATTTTCAACAAAAAATACTGATAATTATAATTATAAAATTGTTTAATTGCGTTAGAAGCTCTCTAAATTTTCTTATCATAATTGTATATTTTGCTGTAATTATTCTTATCATATATCTAATTTTTCTCATTAGGAACATTTTTAAGATATCACAATTTCTATTTAGCTAACATTTAACCTCACCAAAATTTTGTAGATTTAACGTCGCTTCAGTTAAAATTTTTATAGACTGATGACATCTCAAGTAAAAAAATAGGAGAACATTGAGTAAATAAAAACAGTAAATTTTTCCGTTGAGTTTTATGCAATAATTTGAAATAAATTCATTCAACTTGACCGTTTTACCCTACATACTTCACAAAAACTGTATCCTACGTAATAAAGTGTATTGTCCATCTTTTGTATAAATTCTTGGAAAAATCGTTATATTTTCAAATCAATTTTAAAGTTTAAAATACAAAAGTAATACATAATACATTTTTAAAAATGTCTTCTTCACCATGCACAATTATCCTAAGGTCATCTGACATGGAAGAATTACCCACAGAAAAATTGTTAGTAGTGTGCAAACATCTATTCAGGTAAGATTTTATTTGTTTATCAGATTTTTATATTGTTTTCCAGTTTTTGTTTTATCTGTATACCTATTTAAAATTGGATATATTTTTTTTTAAATTTAGGAAAAACTCAAATTTTTAATTTTTTAGATATTTTGAATTAAAATGAAAACAAAGCTGAAAGCAGATTTTTCAACTTTACCCTAGATACATATATATTGAAATCATAGGATTTTGCGCTAATGGAATAATAAATTTTTTTTTCGATGCCATATAATATAATATTACAAACTGTAAACGCCAAACCAAATTCTGGCTACATCTTATAAGGTACTTCAGTTCAGACTTACCTAATTTTTGGTCCTAATGCTGACTGGAGTCTACCTATACGCTAGCTCATCTCAGGGTAGATTCGTTATTTTTATATTTTTCCACTATTTTTAATATATTGTCTGTGTAAGTTTTATAAATGTCTAATTCAGGAAAAAGGCACCACCAAATTTTACTTTAGAATGAGCCCTACTGATTATACTACGAGTACTTGTAGTAGAGAAAACTTGGAAAAGAACAAATCTTTAATATGTCATATCCGGGTAAATAAATTGCTGAGTTTAACTGCTTAATATTATTCTAATTTAAGATTATAGGAAATAAAACCGATTAAATAGAGGCCAATACATTTATTCCTTACGGTATGTTTGCACCTCGGCTTGGTTTCGTTAATTTAATCGACCATTTATGACCAAATCCCTTGGGAAAATAGTAAAACTAAACCACTTCTTTTTACTCTTGCGTCAGATAGTCAAAAGAGGACGATTTTTCTCAAATCACTAGCACATTCCTTCCAACGGAAGTTACCAAAAAAACTTAATAGAAAAGTCCATCAAAAATCCATCCAAAAAAAAAATAACCTTAATCTCGAGGCAATAATCTCTAACCATTTATCATACAATTTGAACTGCTTCCGGAAAAATATATACAAAAATACTTCTATCTCAATTTCAACTGGCCAGTACTCAAATCAGACAAAGACACATAATACTCTAAACTATCTTGTCCTACAAAACGAATACTCAATAATAAATTACTTAGTGGGCTCGAAATATTCAAAAATGAAATCCAATTAGTTCGAATTAGTTCGACGGTCTAATTTCAAATATTATAATTACCAAAAATTCTAAATAGTAAGGTAAATTCAACAGATGTGTCATCATATAGGTAACCACAAAAACTTTCCATGCAGTCAAGTGGACCTGAATATTTATCTGAAACAGGTGATATGTGAAAATAAATAAACATTATCTGAAAAAGGAAAATCAACAAGAGAGCAAATAAACACTGTAAATATTTAATATCATGACAACACTTTTCCCAATCTGTGATACATTGTCTCGAGGAACCCAACGAAATTTACAAATTATAGAAATAGGTTAAGTCTCGATGTCAATCAGAATTTCAAAATGTAAACAAACCGACGAGGAGTTTAACATTTTAAAAACATATATGAAGAAATACAACTTCGATCTACCATCAATAGAACAACAAGAATATGATGAAATTCGACCGCTATAACCACCTAGTTTGGAAAATACAAGAAAAAGGAAAGCCATAAGCAGCCCCAATCAAACAATCAATAAAAAATTCAAATATTGGAAGATCGACTTTTACAGCCAACAACTTCGTATGTTGAAGTTTATGATGTGGATGCCGATCAATTTGAGGCTCAAAAATATTCCGTTGAAGATTTATAATTTTTCTATTTAAAGTAATATAAACAATTTGTTTTGTCAAAGTGTTATTTATTTTCCTATCTTTTATGATACATAAGCTTTAGAATTAAGTATTATATAACATTATTTTTATCTATCCAACTATTATGACTATTATCAAAACCTAACCATTTACAAAAACTTTATTACCTTTGCATTTCAAAACTTTTCATCTAAATATACATCAGGATATTTTACTTTTTGTAATTGTTGTTCGTAAAAACCACCTTTAATTTCTTGTTTATTTACATCTTGCAGTAGGTAAGTGGTAGGATTTGTTAGTTGTACTTATTTATGGTAAAAATTTCCGTTGATCAATTAGACTGATATTATTTATCAAATACATATCGTACTTTTAAAAAGCGTACGTGATCGCCAACTTTAAATTTCGGTTTATGTACCAACTTTATATAACTGTAAACAGTATTAAGTAAATATTTTTTATTCTTTTCATTTATTTCAGCAGGTTTCATACCTATGGTTCTGTTTTTTATTATTGTATTTTTTTAACAATGTTACCTAACAAATTATACCACTACCACCAGTTCTTCTATTATCGAATTAATTTCATTCGTATGACTGGTACTTCCGGCACTTTGAGATGCTACTAATAGACGTAATCTATCGACAAGTTCGTTGGGATCGTCCCAGTGTACGTACTCGATTGGCTTGGTATTAAATTTACCAAGACCTCCACCTGTTTTATGTCCTTAAGCAGGTGCAATTATTTTTTTATATTTAGGTAATATACTACCTTGCACTTGTGAAGCTTTATAATATCTTCGATGAGTATTGGTTTTTGAAACAATTTCAACGTATGTTTTTTTTTCATCTAGTACCGTGAAATTTACAGGATAATTTTTAAAAGTAATTCATATAAACCAATTGTACCTTTGTAGAGTTTCCCCTGTACAACAATGTCTGAGTCTACTATTTTTAATTGGGAATCACCAATATAAAATTTATTTGTAATTTCGTTTAACACCACTCTATATTTGTGGTCAAATTCATTATTTGTATCTTGTATCATATCTTTAACATATTTTCTAGGTAATGATTTAGATAGTCACGGAAAGATGACTCCAGAATGTCTCGATTTCTTGCAGGTCCAAAATTGGTTTGCAGATTTTTTTCACTTTCACTTTCTTGTCTGTTGGCTTCTTGAATAATCGACCGTTTAATACCATTTGGTTCATCATCATCATGAAACTACCATCTCGACAATTAACCAATATAGATTTGGAAAAATACGTTAATCAGTTAAAAATTAAAAATTTTCGTGGAATTTTTATGAAAGATAATTTACCAAGAAAAATGCATAGACAAGAAACTGGAAATGTTATTATGGATAACAGCAATGGACCCGGAACTCATTGGATAGCCTATAAAAGAAGTTGTTGTGATATTATTTATTTTGATAGTTTTGGTAACCTTGTACCTCCATTGGAATTGATAACGTATTTTAATTCGAATGGCTTACCTAATATTATGTATAATCATGATTCATACCAGACGTATAATTCTGTTAAATGTGGTCATTTATGCTTACCTTTTTTATATAATAATTTATAATAAATAGAGAATCATTTATGCTTACCTTTTTTATATAATAATTTATAATAAATAGAGAATAAATAGATGTAAAATATTATTTGTCGTTTAATTTTTGTACAGTAAACATCATGTCCTACACTTTTACTTTATCTGATCGGAAACCTCTGTTATCTGCAGCTATTTATCCACCAATTATTTTAAATGAAAATGAAGAATATGTTTTGGGCCTAATAAACTTTGAAGGTTATAATTCAATCCCAAATATTGACAATACAAATAATAAGTTTCATTTTAATAATAAGGAAGTTATTACTATTCCAGAAGGTTCTTACGACATTAAAGATATCAGTGATTATTTAAAACTTGGAAAAACTTGAAAGCATATCAAAACAAAAACAAGTGGGAACAGAAAATGAAAAACCATTTTTATCCATTAAAGCAAACTATAATACTCTAAAGTGTGAAATAATGAGTAATTTATATATTGACTTTAACAAACGAAACAGTATCGGTTCATTATTGGGATTTAGAAAGGAAAAATTGATCAAAGATAAAATGCATATATCAGAACATCCTATCAATATATTTAAAATAAACAGTGTTTGTATCGTATGCAATCTAGTAACGAATAGTTTTAATAATAGGAAACTAGTGTTTGTTTGAAGGTCATAGACAATGATGTTTCTTGCGAAATAGTAGATATCTGTTGGACTTCCATTGTTTTTATTTTTTGTTGAATAACACGACGTTTTGGCTAGTAGTTATCTCTAGCCGTTTCAAGTGAAACTAAACAAATCCCTTAGGTACATGACTATTTATACTAAAAGTAAATGCAGTGGAGTGTGACTGAGATGGTTGCAGTCATGCCTGCTATGGCAAAATTCCATTTTTTTTTATGCTGCATTTAGTTTTAGATTACAATTATTAAGAAGTGGTTTCCACACTTCTTTTATATCTAAAGATGGTTTACTAAAACAACTCGGGTTCTGATGTATAACCGCGGCTTCTTTGAATTTCCGTTTTCTTCAGTGTTGTTCTCGGTGTAGTATTTTAGCGTCAGACCATTTTATGTGGTGTCCATGAGTCGAGGCATGGTTGACAGTACCAGATTTTTCTGTTTCTCCTCGAGATTTGCATTTTTGGTGTTCTTTGATCCTTACGTCAAGAGATCTCTTTGTTTCGTCAACGTAGGAATTGCCACATTCACATGGTATTTGATATACACAGTTCTTCATGTCCCTTTGAGCTGTTGGTTTGACCCTCGTAAGCCGACTTCTCAGAGAGTTATTTGAATTGAAAACAACGTTAATTTTATATCGTTTTCTTATCCTTCTAACTTTTCAGAAAAAGTTAGGATAGGAAAACGATATATATATATATATATATATATATATATATATATATATATATATATATATATATATATATATATATATATTATACAACAATATCTCAAATTCTCTACATTTCTTTCTCATACATTTGTTCTTGTCCAACACACATACAGTATACAGGGGGAGGCAAAGCTTTGGCTTTGACTCTGGGCTGCTGCTGCTGGACTTACATACAAAATATATTTTTTTAGCTTTTTTGATACATCCTGTATAACAAATATATCTCTAACGTCAGGTGTTACTACTGCTAATTACGTCCTCGATTCTACCTTGCATATACAGGGGGCGGCGGCGGCACACACATATACAATCCCATTCATTTACATATATTTACACTTTTATCATACCCTGTAACTACTTCAACAGCCACTGGACTTGTGACGTCATTGACGATTACTTCTTTGACATTTCTTCGGACTCTTCACCTACTGTATATACACACATATGGACTTTTTACACCTGTCAGGTAATATTTTGTCACTTTCTTTGTTCTTCAGCCGCTTCTTTTAGCATTCGGTGACCGATCACCGTTTCTGCGGATGAACATTGGCCATCTAGAGTAGATGACCTTGAAGTGTAACAGATCCACGTTAGTTACACTACTCAGAGGGGGATAACCTTATTATTATTGCTTAATTCATTTAGTTCCTCTAGGCATTTCCAGATCGTCTTGTAGCTCCTGATCGCATAAAAGCTCAAATTGTAGGTTTTTAAAATCTCTAAAAGCTTTTATTTGAAACTTTTTTTCCAAAATGTGTTTCTTGGCTTGTAGATTCAAAAAAACCTATTTTAGCCAACTTTGGTCCCTCCCTCTAGGCTCCAACCTATTTTTTTGCTGTTACGTTTTATGTAGGGTTTGTTCTTATATTGCCCCCTATACCCCTGAGTAGGTCTCGTCCATCTCAGAATTTGAGTCACTATATTTACTTTCGACTAATAAACCTTCGACACTCAACGTAATATATGGTAATTTTTTTTCTTCTGCTGGTAAATAAACCATAAAATTTCCTCCACCTGTCTCAAATTTTAGTTTTTTTTTTGCTTTTTTCTTTTTAAGATCTTCTTTAAATCTCTTATATTTTGATTTTTTGTTGGCCGTAAAACACTGTTTGTGGTCTTAAATTCAGAAGTAATTTTTTCCCTAATTTAATTTTTCTTTCCAAGAGCTAGCATGAGTTTTCTTAGATTCTATATTTCAATATTTAATCACCAAATCAACTAATAAATTCAATTCTCCCTCGGTCAAATTAGCTGCTCTATATTTGATTTTGTCGGACACAGACATATTTTACCTAAGAAAATAAAGAAAATAGAATATAATGAAATGCACACATAAATTAAAACCACAAAACACGAACAACTCTTTTTCACACTCTTTAAAAAACAACAATGACAATTTTTGAAATTAACCTCAAATCCTCTTCTTTTATTTTTATTGGAAATCTCACCACATAGGGATAGTAAACAGCAGTCTAAGATGCACTTGATATATAGTAATAATTTAACAGAAATTTTGACAGAGACTATAAATTTATTCTCTTGATAACCATCAGCACCTCTACCAGTACTTGGATATACCGAGCCTAAGTGTTGTATACTTGCAGCCAACGAATAATAGAGGTAGTTTACAACCTAGGTTCGTTTTTAGTAGTTTTAGTTAGCACTGGTGTTTAGAATTTAAACGGTCTACACAATTTTCTGACTGCTCATAATAATATTTTAAATAGGGTGGTCAAATTGGGTGGAAAATTATAGTTAAAATGAAGTAATTCTGAAAAATTTTATTTCTGATCATAATTATTAATACGAATAGGATCTATATTTTAAAATTATGCTACAATAGGTCTGTTATATCTTATTTTTTAAAGTTATTTCTTAAAATACCATAACTCCCATTTCGGTTTTTTCCGGTTTAACCAGAAGTTGACATTTTTAAACAGAGCATCGTTTGAATCCCGTAGCCTATGAGAGTTCTAAAAATATAATTTTTTATAGCCATCTTGAATCGTCGTAGAATTTAAATAGGTGAATATCACAATTTTTATTTTTTTTTGGTAAAGGAAAAATAATTTTTAAATATGCGTCCATTGGGACAGATAATCAGATTCTTTTAAGCCATGGTCTTCCTCCGGCTTCTTGTTCGACTATAACCTGTATTGTTTGACATATTAACAGCTACCGTAAATAATTTTTGTATAAGAGGAGTAATGAACACAAACAAGTTACAATAACAGTGTTATTTTTCCTTAATTCATTTAAAGGCAGCTTGCAGAGTAAAATTAGATTTAAATACATCGGTCGTAACACTGGTGAATTAGACCAAATGTCTGTATATTCTACTTGTATAGATGATTTTAATTATGAAGTTTAATTTCCAGTAATCTGGGAAAAGTAATTAAACTCATATTTTGGAAATGACAAATCACTGTAGCAAGGCAATTAATTGAATTAAAGTTTAAGCAAATATGCTTTTTATTAAATTCTAGTATGTAAGACCTATGTAGGCCTTCTATTATTAATTCTTTACAGACCAAAAAACAAATGTCTGAAATTTAATGCTCAAAGTAGTGGATATAGGGGGCTCTAAGTTGACCCCCCACCACTTTTTTTGATTGGTCAGCCAAGAATGACCTTGTTTCTGATTGGCTGCCCAAGTTCGCCCCCTATCTCGATTGGTTACGTAAACACCTGTTTTTTCTTTAGCTCCGCCCATCAAAATTTTTCTCTGCAACACCATCATGTATGCACTCCAGTTCGAACAGCGAACCGGTGTAGACGTCTCCTATGGAGCCGAATTGTCTTAGAATTTAAATTTAAATAATGGGTACGATTGAAACATTTTCAGATTTTGAGAAGGCCACAGACTGAATAGGCGCGATGTAGAATCGAGAAACTCTATGAAAATTTGTGTTTTCGGGGTGGAATTGTTAAAAGACTCGCGAAAATGAATGCAATTTAAGATTTTCGTAAGAAAATCAGGGAACTTGCGCATTGAACCAGGGTGTACAAGGAAGATTACGTAATCTAAAGTTATGCTCTTGTCTTTGAACTTTGCATATTTGGTAATATCCCTGCATAGGGTTGAAAACAGCAGGACATATAAGATATTCAAAGTGTAGGATGTATAGTCCATAGGTCAAATATTATAAAGACATTGTGAGTTAAAACAACATTTATTGCTGTTTTTTGTATGGGTCAGGATTAGAAAATTTTTAAAAATTTTGTGTGGCCATTTTTTTATTTTTTTTAGGGTGAAATTGGCCCGTTTCAAATTTTCGATTATCAGGAATACAGAAGTTAGTGAAGATATATCAGAACCTGACATTGATGGTATGCTGTTACTATCCTTAGTGGTGGAAGCCCTACATCGATATGTTACGTTCTCCTTCTTACTCTTCTTTCTTTAGCTCCGCCCCTCATCTTTTTTCAATCCATAGCTACTACATATGCACTTTAGTTTGAACAGCGAAGCCGTGCGGACGTCTCTTTTGTGGCGGTGAACTGTCTTGGAATGGAAATTTAATTAATGGATTTCAGATCTTGAGAAGACCACAGACTGAATAAGTGCGGTACAAAATCGGAAAACTATGAGTTTTTGTATCTTTTTGGTGTGAAATTGTTAAAAAACTCACGAAAATGAATGTCATTTAAGGAAATTAGGGAACTTGCACCTTGGACCAGCATGTACAAGAAAGATTTCGTGACCTATTGTTATACTCTTGTCTCTGAACTTGGCATATTTGGGACTATCCCTGTGTAGGGTTCCAGACAAAAGAATATAAACAAGGTATTCAAAGTGCAGGATATATAGTCCATAGGTCAAATATTATAAATACATTATGAATTAAAACAACATTTATCTGGCTCTTTTCTACGGGTGACTGAAAAAGTGTTAAAAAATTTGTGTGGTCTTTTTTTTTAGGGTAACATTAAAGTGTTTTAAATTGTTTTAAATTTTCGATTATTAAGAGTACAGAAATTAGTGAAGGTATATCAGAAAAAGATATAGATTGTATTCTGCAACTCATCTTAGTCGTGGAAGTCCTATATCGATTGGTTACGTAAACTACACCTTTTTTCTTTGGCTCCACCCCTCGTCTTTTTTCTCTTTAACACTATTATGTAAGCACTTCAGTTCGAACAGCGAAGCCGTGCAGACATATTTTTGAGAGCTGAATGGTCTTGGAATTTAAATTTAATTAATGGATTTTAGATCATAATAATACCACAGACTGAATAAGTACGGTGTAAAATCGGAAAACTACGAATTTTTGTGTCTTTTCTGGGTGAAATTGTTAGAAAACTCGCGAAAATTAAGATTTTCGTAAGTAAATTAGGATACTTGCACCAGGGTGTACAAGGAAGATTATATAAACTAAAGTAATATCCCTGCATAGGGTTAAAAACAAAAGTAATATCCCTGCATAGGGTTAAAAACAAAAGAACATAACCAAGATATTCAAAGTGCAGTTTGAATATTCTATAGGCTAAATATTATAAAGACATTGTGAATAAAAACAATATTTATGGAACTTATAGCGTAAAATAAAGGCTGTTTCAATTTTTCGATTATCAGGAGTACAGAAGTTAGTTAAGGTTTATTCCAATGAGATATTGATGGTTTCGTGCGACTATTCATAATAGTGAAAGTTCAGGTTTGCCTCCTATATTGATTGGTTACATAAACTACACCTGTTATTTATTTAGCTCCGCCCCTCATCTCGTTCCTCTCCAGCATCGTTATGCATGCACTTTACTTTGAGCAGCGTAGCCGTTCGGTCTTAGGCAGGCTATCGAGTAGGTATATAGAGACTTTTCGAAATAATGTTATGAATACTGTACGATAATTCGAAAAAATTTAATAATTTCCTAATTGGAACGAAATTTTGGGGTTAGGTTTTTATGTATGTAGGCGATCATTGTTGAAATATTACAGGCTTAAATTGCAAACCCTTCGTGTAAGGGTAACTACCCCCAATTTAGTATGTGGTTTTCCGATTCTTTTTAGTAGTGTTCTATTTTAAGGGTATACGGAGACGTTAAATCAGTAAATAACGATTGGGGTAGTTTCAACCCTTAATTTTATTTTTTGAACTGTGCGACAGGGAGTGAACCTTTTCGACTGATTCTCTGGGATTGAACAGAGAAGTTCTTCAGCCATCGTGGTTGGAGGTTTTGAAGATGATCATTATATTCCTAGAGGGTAGTTTTTGTGTATAACTGAAAAGAGTTGCGGGCTGCACTGAGAGAATTTAAGTGTGTGCGTTAGGGGGCATTTTCACCCAATCACTTAATAGTAACAAGAATTTTGGGTTGGGGTAGTTTTCACTCCTATTTTTGATGCCGTATTTTGAGCTTATTACTTGATGCCTTTTAACGAAGTTTTGGGTTTAGATTCCTATGTATGTGGGCGATCATTGTTGAAATATTACAGGCTTAAATTGCAAACCCTTCGTGTAAGGGTAACTACCCCCAATTTAGTATGTGGTTTTCCGATTCTTTTTAGTAGTGTTCTATTTTAAGGGTGTGCGGAGACGTTAAATCATTAAATAACGATTGGGGTAGTTTCAACCCTTAATTTTATTTTTTGAACTGTGCGACAGGGAGTGAAACTTTTCGATTGATTCTCTGGGGTTGAACAGAGAGGTTCTTCAGCCATCGTGGTTGGAGGTTTTGAAGATGATCATTATATTCCTAGAGGCTAGTTTTTGTGTATAACTGAAAAGAGTTGCGGGCTGCACTGAGAGAATTTAAGTGTGTGCATTAGGAGGCATTTTCACCCAACCACTTAATAGTAACAAGAATTTTGGGTTGGGGTAGTTTTCACCCCTATTTTTGATGCCGTATTTTGAGCTTATTACTTGATGCCTTTTAACGAAGTTTTGGGGTTGGATTCCTATGTATGTGGGCGATCATTGTTGAAATATTACAGGCTTAAATTGCAAACCCTTCGTGTAAGGGTAACTACCCCCAATTTAGTATGTGGTTTTCCGATTCTTTTTAGTAGTGTTCTGTTTTAAGGGTGCGCGGAGACGTTAAATCAAGAAATAACGATTGAGGTAGTTTCAACCTCTAATTTTAATTTTTGAACTGCGCGACAACGAGTGGACCTTTTGGTCGAAACTCTGAGATTAAACAGAGAGGTTCTATAGTCATCGTGGTTGGAACAGCAAGCAGAGCTACAGCAACAGAGCTACAGCAAGCAGAGCTACAGCAAGCAGAGCTACAGCAAGCAGAGCTACAGCAAGCAGAGCTACAGCAGGCGGAGCGACAGCAGGCAGAGCTACAGCAAGCAGAACGACAGCAGGCAGAGCTACAGCAAGCAGAACGACAGCAAGCAGAATGACCGCAGGCAGAGCTACAGTAAGCAGAACGAGAGTAGGCGGAGCAACAGCAGGCAGAGATACAGCAAGCAGAACGACAGCAGGCAGAACGACAGCAGGCAGAGCGACAGCAGGCGGCGCAACAGCAGGCAGAACGACAGCAGGCAGAGCTACAGCAGGCAAAACGACAGCAGGCAGAGCTTTTATAACATATATAGCTATAATTTTCCTTTTAATTTTTCTTTTTAATATTAATTAATTAAATTTTACACAGGAATTAAAAAATAATAATTGTTTCAGTGGATGAACTACTTTCAAGACCTCCAATACGATATTGTCAAGATTGTGAAGTAAATGTCAAATTTAATTCCTGGAGCACACACTTGAGGACAAATATTCATAAAAACAAGAGCTGCATAAAATATGGAAATGGAATTGACATTATCAGGAGTGCATGTCGAATAGCTTCCTACAGAATATATTCACAGAATTATTACGTCGACATCAAAAAGTTTCAGCAAGATGTTGGTAATAAAGTGCAAACATTAATACGCCAGCGTCAACAACAATTTACATGTGCTAAAGTAAATTTGGAATTATTTGGAATATATTATTCCCCAACTTTAATCTCTACTTCAATTAAGTCATTTAATACACCGTTCTTCATTGTAACCCATACAACTGATCTACAACAGCTTTACGATGATTTATTCAAGATTATTGAAACCAAAGCAGATGAATTGCCGGAACGAGACTCAGGTAATTATTATTTAATCTCAAGAGCTAAGTTTTCTTAATATCACTTGAACATCTCTAACAAATATTATTCAGAACTAATTTTTTAATTCATATTACAGGGTGGGCTCTACAAAGAATTCTGCATTTGGAAGTAAACATCAATAAGTACAATCCTTTGAATGCCTCCTCCTACATAAAGATGCAAAAATTTTCTAAATCAATAGTGAATGTGATGAATGAGGACAATTGCTGTTTCGCCTGGGCAGTCGTTTCAGCAGCATACCAGCCAATCGGTAATCCTCGAAAGACTTCTTCATATCCAGACTTCAGAAACGCTTTCGTTTTACAGGTATTGAATGTCCAGTAAAATTATTAGATATAAACAAATTTGAGGAAAAAAATAATTTGTCCATAAATGTATATGGAGTTGAAAAATTTTTAAGAGATAATAAAAATATATGAGATTGTCGGTCCTTTACATTATAATAATGAAAAGAAAAAATTACATATTAATTTGCTTTTAATAAGTTCTGATGATGGAAATAACCACCATTGTTGGATAAAAGATTTAGCTTGCTTGGTATCCAAACAATTATCAAAAAAGAAAATAAAAAAATACTTATGTGATGGATGCCTTCAATATTTTGGAACATATGAAAAACTTAACACGCATTTAAAACGTGAATGTAGTTTTGTTCGAATTGAGCTTCCTTGAGATAATTTGATTTTGGATAAATTTGGAAATTATATTCCTGCAAATATATTAAAGTTTCAAAATATTCAGAAACAGTATAAAGCCCCTTTTGTTATTTATGCCGATTTTGAATGTTATCTGAAAAACATTGAGTACCAACAATCTACACCTGATTCGACAACCTCATATACTATTAAAACAGCTGAACATATACCCTATTCATTTGCTTATTATATTAAATCATCATTTGATGAGAATGTTGTTTGTCTTAAACTTTATAGAGGTACAGATTGCGCTTTAAAATTTATTGAATACATTGAAAATGATGTAAAAGAACTTTATAAAAAATATTTAAAATATCAAGTACCATTGAAAGATTTGTCATCTGTAGAACAGATTGAGTATGAAAATTCTAGCATTTGCTACATATGTGAAAAACCTTTTTCAAAAGGAAATTTCATAAAGTGTAGAGATCATTGTCATATTACAGGTAAATATCGAGGAGCTGCCCACTCAATTTGTAATTTGAATTTTAAACCTCCAAAATATATACCAATAGTATTGCATAAAAAACTATGATTCTCACCTATTTATTAAATCGCTTTGCTATAATAAAGAAAATATTAGTGTTATAGCTCAAAATAAAGAAAAGTATATTTCTTTTAGTAAGGAAATTTTCGTCGACAGTTATGTGTCAGAAAAGCGGAAACCAGTTGCTTTGCGCCTACGCTTTATAGATTCTTTTCAATTTCTCCCAGAGTCTTTAGAGTTACTATCACAAACTCTACAAGATTCACAATGTTTTGAAATTAAAAAGTTTTTCTCAAATGCTGATGAATTTCGATACATTAGACAAAAAGGGGTATTTCCATACTCTTACATAGATTCCATCGAAAAATTAAATGAGAAATCTCTACCATCGATTGATAAATTTTATAATAACTTAACCGATGAAAATATCTCTCCTCAAGACTACAATCGTGCTGTAGAAGTGTGGAATCTATTTAAGTGTTCTACAATAGGGGCTTATTCCGATATTTACTTAAAATCTGATGTTTTACTTTTGGCTGATGTTTTTGAAAATTATAGATCCACATGTATTAAAACCTATAAGTTAGATCCTGTTAATTATGTCACTAGCCCTTCTATGTGCTGGGATGCAATGATGAAATTAACTAGTGTAGAATTAGAATTATTAACGGAACCAGATATGCTTCATTTTTTCAAAAAAGGTGTTCGTGGTGGCGTTAGCACTTGTTCAAAACGCAAATCTGAAGCAAATAATCCATTCTTAGAAAATTTTAATCCTGAAAGACCTACAACATATATCACTTATTTAGACGCCACAAATTTGTATGGTTATCCTATGAAACAATATTTACCTGAAAAAAAATTTGCTTGGGTACCTAAGCTCGAAATAGAAACTTTAAATATATCCGAACTTTCAGATACATCATCTATAGGCTACATATTTGAAGTTGATTTAGAATATCCAAATTATTTACTTGATAGTCATAATGATTTCTCATTTTGTCCTGAACAATATACACCGCCAATTTCAAACCACTCCAAATTGATTCCAAACTTACATAATAAATATAACTATATCATTCATTACCGATATCTGAAACAATGTATACAATTTGGACTCAAAATCATAAAAATACACAGAGCAATTAAATTTACACAATCACCATGGTTAGCGGAATATATAGATTTAAATACAAATTGAGGAAATTTATCTAAAAATAAATTTGATTAAAATTGTTATAAATTATCAAATAATTCAATTTTTGGTAAAACCATGGAAAATGTTGATAGGCGAGCAGATATTAAGTTAGTATCTCAATGGGAAAGACAGGGTAATAAATTTAGTGCCGAAAAACTTATTTCTAAACCTCAATTAAAGGATTTTAAAATTTTCTCTGAAAATTTAGTTGCTCTTCAACTTCAACAGGTTTGCATTGAATACAATAAACCAATTTATGTTGGGATGAGTATCTTGGATATTGCAAAAACTGTGATGTATAATTTTTATTACGGGTATTTAAAAGTTAAATATGGTAATAAT
Organism: Diaprepes abbreviatus; assembly: GCA_034092305.1. NCBI lineage: Eukaryota > Metazoa > Arthropoda > Insecta > Coleoptera > Curculionidae > Diaprepes > Diaprepes abbreviatus. The sequence goes on along the minus strand of JASJET010000261.1, from coordinate 778,026 downwards.
TTAAACTTATTATATACACAAAACTTTTATGAAGATATGAAGCTAAATCTGGATAAATTTGATACTTCTAATTTTTCTAAACAAAATATTCATTGCATGCCTATTACAATATCAGTTGTTGGTAAATTTAAAGATGAATACAAAGGGATTCCCAAAGTTTTTATGGAACTGGTGCTAAAGCATACTGCATAAAATCTAAAAATAGTGTAGATAAAAAAGCAAAAGGTGTTAGTAAATCATGTATAAAAAAACAATTAACATTGTCAGATTATAAAGATGTTGTTGAGAAAGGTGATAAAATATTCTGCACCATGTATGTATTCAAGTCAGATATGCATAACATATACACTAATTTGTTAAATAAATTGGCATTAACAACTCATGATGATAAAAGATATTGTATACCAAATTCCACAAAAACTCTTGCATGGGGACATAAAGATATTTTGGAAACAGATTTTTTTGATAAAGATATGAAAATGATGTATGATACTCTAACTTCTTTAAGTTCCGAAAACGAAAATGCATCTAAAAATAAAAAACCACGATTAGAATTAACTACTCCTAGTAATTTTTCATCTTTATAAAATCATCATTTTATGTGGTGATAATATATGTAAGTCGTTTTTGAAGCTTTAAAAGTTGGAGGGGGAACTGAATCCAAAGACATATATATTGTATAGAAATACCACTATTTGTTAGTAATATTACAACAATGACTGCTGCATCTTTAATAGTTTTAGTCTCCCTTGTTGGAAACGTGCTATATGTAAATTACATTCCTAATGCAGTTAGGGCTGATATATGTATAAATGCCTTCAAAAATGAAACCGATTGCTACAAACAGATGAAAATGACATATCTTGTTGGAACTGCTTTTGAATCGTCCCGAAGAACTAGAACAAAAATTAAAGTCTAAGCACTATTATGAAGAAGACAGTATCTATTGATGAATCAAGAAACCAAATTCATCTGATGGTTGCTTGGAACTTTGTTTACAGAAAAACTCGTATAAATCAAAAACATTTTAGAAGAAGGATTAAATTGACTGAAGAAATTTAAAATCCCATATTAGACTCTGATTATAGGAATATTGTATTTAAAAAAATGTTTATGTAATAAGCTTATTTTTAAATAAAACAAATATATATATATATATATATATATATATATATATATATATATATATATATATATATATAAATTCATTTTTTTATTACAAACATCAATTATTATTACAGCATTAATTACTATTATATCACATCTCCCTTGAAGATCCAAGAGTTATAAGATTTATCTAATCCTAACCATTTTACAAATACTTTGTTTCCTTTCTTCTTAACACTTTTTCCACCAGATATACATTTGGGTGTCTTATTTTTTGAAGTTCTTCCTCATAGAAACCTTCTTGAATATCTATCCCGTTTCCATCTTGAATCAAATACGTTGTTGGATTAGTCAGCTGGATTTATTATTTGAAAAATTTTGTTTGACCAGTTGGGTGTGTAACCTTTAGAAAATTGTTCGCGAAACTTGCTTATTCGTACTCTATCACTGACACGAAATTTTGGTGATCTGGGATCCACAGTTTTCTTATGAGTATAAGCTGATTTCAAGATTTCCATTTCATTCTTTTTGTTGACTTCGTTTGGTTTTTTTCCGATTGTTGAATGCTTAGTATTATTGTATTCTGTAATTATTTCTTTAAAAAAGCTGATCCATTTATAATTACCTAGTAAACTAAACTTTTTCCACATTTTGTTTTCTGTAGTTCTATTTACTCTCTCTACAATACTAGCTTTCATATTAGAAAATGTGTTGTAATGATTAATTTTGAACTGCTCCATAAGTTTCTGAAAGTCTTGATTAAAGAATTCTTTACCCTGGTCAATATTCAGATTTTTTTGGGGGAGTTTTTAAAGTTAATAGAATTTTTTTCATTGCAGCTGTTACATCTTTACCAGTTTTGGAGTTTACAGGTTCTGCCCATACAAATTTAGAAAACACATTTATTACCATTAAAATATATCTTAAACCCCTATTAAATTTCGCATATGGTTGCATTTCTATCAGATCAACTTGAAATAGATCATTGAGCCCTTTTACAATTGTTCGTCTCCTTCTCGCTGGTTTATGTAATTCATTTACAACGTCTTGCTTAATTTTACTCATTATTAATTTATACCTTACACTCGAAAATAAATCCCATAAATAACTTTATCTCCTTCTAAACCGTTTATAAAAGCCCTTTATCGCTGACTGTGTAAAATATGAAAAAGTCATCTCAGTTTTTTTTAGTAAGTTCTTTAATTTTATTTTCCATTGCTTCAAATGATTTTTTATTTTCATTTCTAATTTCTTTTATTGAGGAATTTATTTGGGTGATGTTAGTAAGATCAGAAATTTTTATATTAAATTTATTTTCCATTGTTTCAAATGATTTGTTATTTTCATTTCTAATTTCTTTTATTGACGAATTTATTTGGGTGATGTTGTTATTAAGATCAGACATTTTCACATTAAATTTAGTTTCCAAAACAACATTTGATGACGTATAATCTTTTTTGAAACCACCTAATGTTGAATTCATTTCTTCTCTTGCATAATTCATTGTATCATTAAATTCTTTTCTAGCAACTTCAGCAGGTCTTTGAACTAATTCATTTAATGATTTTATTTCTTTTACTAATTTATCTTCTAGATTTTTATATCTTTTCCTAATTGAAATTCTGCATTTGTTATATCTAATGTCATTTTTACAATTTTTTTTTCTATATTTTTTATATCTGACGCTGTCTTTTCAGCTTTGTGTAGTATATCTGTATAAGATGTTTCAAGTTCTTTTATCAGTAAAGAAATCTCCTCGATTTTTGAACTATTATTTTTAATTTTAATTAATATATCCTTTTTAGAAACTTCCATTATAGCTTGCACTACTTGTAGTAAGGATTCTAATTCTTTTTGTAATTTCTCATCAATTACCTTTGTAAAATTTCCCTCGTCAAAAGAAGTTTCAGATTTGGTTTTTAGATTGTTTAATTGCTTTAGTATATCCTCGATTTTTTCATTATTTTTTGTAATTTGATCTTTGAATTTTGTTTTAATTTTTTCATTTTCGTTTTGAAAATCCTCCTTCAATTTGTCTTCTAAATATAGTAAATTTGATTTATATGCATTGATTTTAATTTCAAATTCTTTAATTTGTTCTTTAAATTCATTAACTTTGTCGGTATCTTTTTTGTGAATTAGAAAATGAGTGTTCATTGATTTTTCAAGATTTTGTGTATTTTTATCCATAACGTCATGTATTTTCTTAAAATTCCCTACTTCTTCTGCTACTCTATCATTAAGCATATTAGTAAAATTTTGAAACTTTGATGTAATTTCCTTAGAAATACTGTTCTTGGCGTTGTCAATTACTGAAGTATCCTTAATTATTGATTTAATTGATGTAATTTCATTTTTTATTTCATTTTCAAAATCATCAACTTTATCATATTTTAACTTCACTACGTCAAAGTCATTTGCATATTTAGAAACTTTCTGAGAAAATTTTTCTACTACCTCATCATTTCCATCAACAGTATTTTTCAAATTAATTATCTTGTCATTATATTCAGGAATAACTTTATCCTCAAATAACTTAATCTTTTTTGCAATATTTTGTATGTTATCATATTCATTTATTCTCTTATTTAAATTATTAACATCACTTTTCAACCCGGGATCTAAATTGTGAATAAATTTGTTTTCAATATATTTTACATTGCTTTTAAATTTTTTTATTATTTTCTCTTCAACATTTGATAATATTTTATTTTCTAATGATAATAATGTGTTTAGAGCAGATTTTTTTGAAATATGACGACCAAATTTATCGATGGTCATTTTAGAAATGTTTAAAAGTATCTATTATGTTCTTTTATATAATAATATTCGCTTCTCTTAGTTCTTCAATAATGGAAATAATTTCATTGTTATGACCAGTGTGCCCCGCAAGCATGGATGCTACCAATAGTTGAAGTCTCTCAACAAGTTCGTTTACATTATCCCAATATATGTAATCTGTATTAGGTTTATTAACTTTTAAAGTTATACCAAATCCGGTTTTTTTTGAAGACATTCGACTTTCTCTATATGGAGCTTTGCGTCTTTCAAAAAATCCCTGGACTGCTTGTTGTGATTCGGGATTTAGAGTTTTAGTTTTTGTAATTCCTTTGCTTTGCAAATAAGGTCCTATTATAGAAATATATTTATGTGATCCATTTCCCTGCACCTGCTCATTTGGATCATTATTTCTACGGTATGCATTGGTTCTTTTTAAAATATCCATATAATTTTCCAAATCTTGTTTTTTATACCCTATTGGTTCTTTTTCAAATAATAACTCATATAAACCTGGTGTACCTCTATAGGTTATTCCTTCAATTTTGATGTTTTTACCAATAATTTCGACAGGTTTGTGAGTTAAACCCAAAAAGAATTTCTAGGTTTCCAAATCATGAACTATCCATATTGGTGATCAAACTCAAGTTCAACATTTTTTACACCGCCATCAATATATTGGCGAGGTAATTCATCAAATCCTGATAAATATTCTTTATATAAATCTGTATCAACAAATGTTCGAGCTATTTGCCGTGTTTGTTCCAGTATATCTGAAAGATTTCCTATTGTGGAATGTGAACCTGAAGAAGGGGTAGTTTCTCCAATAATACTTGTTTGTTGTATAGATGACATTTGACTTGCTGAAGCTAAACTCGCGTCCCAGTTAATAATCGATGGTATTTCTGTAGGAAGGAGTGGAGTTTTTCCGGTCTTTCTTTTTTCGGGTGTTGATGTTCCATATTGTAATTTTCTCTTTGGTGTTAGTGTTTGAATTGATCTTTTTTGTGGTGTTTCATAAATTTTTTTAATTGGTGTGTGTAGCTCTTCCTTTATTTCAGCAGATTCAATTTTACCAATCGTTGAAATTAATTCTTGTAAGGGTTGAGTTGTCGGTTTATATGTTTCCTCCAATTTAGTTTGCGCCTCAAATTCCGCATTTTTTAAACTCTGATATTTTTGTTTAACAGCTTTTCTTGATTTAACTAGCTCTCTTGCTAAACGTTCATCCATGATTGGTATAATTTACCATCAAACGTTTATTTTTATAAGTAAATATATGAATCAAATCCTTTTCGATATCGGCCAGATTTCACATTAGAGTCTTTGTCTATTACCAAAAATCCAAATTTATCTTTCCAACATATTAAGCACAACTCATTAAATTGGTTGAATGACATATCGACATTAACATGATCATCATAAATATGTTTTAAGTTTGTTCGATCTTGTTAAAATATAACAATTAAATTTGCATTGTCACGAATTAATTGTTTCGGAATAGAAGAATATGTTTGACATAAATAAAAACAATCAGTATTTTTTGTGTCTTCCGAAACAAAAATAATCTTTTACAACATTCTGATTACAACACACTATATCATCAAATATTATTATAGAGTTTGGTTTAACTTGTTTTGGTGAAACAATTGTTTCTTCATTTTCAGATTCATAGTATCCAATTTTTTTCAAAGGTTTAAAAAGTGTTCTCAAATATTTGTACTTTGGTTGATATAAGGATTTTGAATAAACATACAGATTTTTAAATCGCAAACCATTCGGATCTTCAATCAAACTAATAATAACATTGGTTTTGCCACAGCCTGACGGGCTAATAATTAACCCTCTTTTACTATTTCCCTCAAACAGTTTTCCATGTTTTCTAAAACCATTCACTGAACTTTCATGATCTTTAATTGTTATAGAGTATGGTTGTTTCTCAATTCTCATTTTATATATAAAACAAACTATTAATATTCGGTATTGTGATGTAACTGGTTAGTTATCACTAGGATTGTGACTATATATAATGTTTCAGTCACATAATAAACGAATCATTTATAAGACAAACAGCAAAAGGAAAGGAAGTGGTCTAGTAAACTCATTAATAAATAAATTACCCATTGAATTGCATATTCCTGGTTATAATTTTTGTGGACCTGGAACAAAATTGGAAAAACGATTGTCAAGAGGTGATAAAGGTATAAATTTATTGGATGAGGCTTGTAAAGAACACGATATTGCTTACTCACAATCAAATGATATAAAAAGAAGGCATTTAACTGATAAAGTATTAGCTGACAAAGCTTTATCAAGGTTCAAAGCTAAAGATTCGAGTTTTGGGGAAAAAACTGCTGCACTAGGAATTACTGGTGCTATAAAAATTAAGAGAAAATTAGGTATGGGACTTCGAACGAGAAGAAAGTTCAAGCGAAAAACTCGAAAAGGACGAGGACTATCATTATCTCAGGTAATTTCAAAAGCTAGAAAAGGAATTAAGGGGAAACGGGTAATTCCAATCCCAAAGACTGGCGGATTTCTTCCACTTATACCTTTATTTGCTGGTTTGTCTGCTCTTGGTGCTCTTGGAGGAGGGGCTGCAGGTATTGCTAAAGCAGTAAATGATGCAAAAGCAGCCAAAGCGAAATTAGAAGAATCTAAACGACACAATCAAATGATGGAGTCCATTGCGGTAGGAAAAAAAGGAAGTGGACTTTATTTAAAACCCTATAAAACAGGATGTGGATTATACTTGAAACCTTATTCAAAAAACTGCTAAAACATATACCTCGAAAAGCACTTACAAATTATGATTTACTTAAATACGTTAAATATTTACAAATTCCCAACTTTCGTGATATTTTTATGAGGGATAAATTACCAAAAAAGATAAAGATAATTGAAAGTGCAATTGTCAATCTAGATAATCATAGTGGTGCTGGTACTCACTGGATAGCATATACAAAAAAAGGAAAAAACATTATATATTTTGATAGTTATGGTAATTTGCGACCCCCTTCTGAATTAATTAAATATTTTTATAGCGACCAAAATAATAATATTGTTAATTATAATTATAACAGTTATCAAAACTTTAACAAAACAAATTGTGGTCAATTGTGTCTAAAATTTCTTTATAACCATATGTAACACGTAATTTTAGTTTATTATTAAACACATTTTTAAAGTAAAATGTCATATAGTTTTGTTCTTAGTGGCAATTCCGCTATTTTAACATCAGAGTTACATCCTCCTCCGATATATTTAGATGAAGATATTGAATATGTTATCGGTCTTGTAAATTTCGAAACATTTAATGCAATTCCCAATATGGATGTTGGGAATAATGTATTAATTCATGATGAAAATTTAGAAATAGCCATACCCCCAGGTAGCTACGAATTAGAAGTCATAACAGATTTTTTAAAAAAACACTTGGATGAGGATAAAATTAGTTTTAGTCTTTATGCAAATAATAATACTTTACGTACACATCTTAAATGTTCAGCCCCCATTACTTTTCGCGAAGGAACTATTGGTAAATTATTAGGGTTAAAAAATGGGCGATTGGAAGCTAACATTGAACATATATCAGATTTTCCCGCATAAATAATTAAAGTAAATTCAATAAATATAGACTGCAGTATTGCAGAGGGATCATATTTAAACGGGAAACCTGTTCATATAATACACCAATTTTTCCCGAGCGTTGCTCCAGGGTTCAAAATAATTGAGTCACCTCAAAACGTTATATAATTCCCAGTCACCGTTAAAGTAATTGATAAAATAGCCATTAAAATAATAGATCAGGAAGGTGATTTGGTTAATTTTAGAGAAGAAACCATTACCATCAGACTACATCTTAAAAAATTAGATGAAAGATGGTAATATTATATAACAATAAATCTGCAAACTTTACTAGAAAATTTAATAATAAAAACATTAATAAGACAAGAAAGAAACCAACTTCCTTTAGTAGAAAATCAAACTTCCAAAGGTTAACACCTTCTAATAGAAAATTTCTTCAAAGTTTGGGTTTTAAACTTAAATAAAATGGATTATTTAAATGTAAGAGAAAATGTATTGGTTGATGAATCAATATTAAGCTGGGAAATTCTTTCTTTCGATCCTTTTAATCCTACAAAACTCGGACCAAATGATGAAATCAGAATTGCTTTGCAACAAACAGGAAAATATCCTTTGCCTTGCAAAAGTGAAATTTATGTGGAATTGCAAGTAACTAAAGAAGATGATTCCCCTTTAGCTAATACTGTTTTAATTAATAATGCTCCGGCATTTTTATTTAAAGAATTACGCTATATTTTAAATGGTGTTACTATTGACTCCGTTCGGGATATTGGTATAACTTCAACTCTTAAGGGATATATTTCTTTTAATCAAAATGAAAGTGCTAAATTGGAAAATGCCCGTTGGTATCCGAAATCAAAATCTAAAGAAAAAATTATGACTGATGATAAAGGTAATGTTTCATTATGTATACCATTAAAGATGTATTCAGGATTTTTTGAAGATTATAAGATTATTCTTAATTCACAACAAGAACTTATTCTAATAAGAAGTAATGATGATACAAATGCATTATTATCCAGTAATGAAGATGAAAAACCCAGAATTAAAATTACAAAGTTGTGTTGGAGAGTTCCTCATCTTACTGTAGCGATTCCGCAAGAATTAGCACTTACTAAAATTATTGACAAAAATAGTGATATACTAATTACCTTCCGAAGCTGGGAATTAGTTGAATATCCAGAGTTATTGGAAACTACGAGGCACAACTGGCCCGTAAAAACATCTACAAAAGTCGAAACGCCACGTCATGTTCTAATTGCTTTTCAGAAAAATAGACGTGGTAATCTAAAAATGGATATGAGTAAATTTGATCATTGTAATTTAAGAAATATGAATGTCTTTTTAAATTCAGAAAGATATCCTTACAATGATCTTCAACTTGATTTTGAAAATAATAAATTTGCTACTCTGTATGAAATGTTTACAGACTTTCGTCAAGGGTATTATAACTCTCCAGTGGAACCAATTTTTAATCCGAAAGAATTTAAAGAAAATGCTCCTATAGTTTGCATTAATTGTTCACATCAAAGAGATTTACTACAAACCGGTCCAGTAACCATGAGAATTGAATTTGAAACCAAGGAAAAAATACCCCATAAACCAGCGGCATATTGTGTTATAATTCATGATAAAGTTTTTAGTTACAACCCATTAACAAAAATTGTGAAACAACTGTAATACCATTTCCTTAAGATAAAAAACTACTTTTAAACAAACCGCTACTTATGCGTAAGAACGCATGCGTCAATTTTGATATTTATTAACGCACCCAAACTAGAATTCTTCATTTATATATTGTCTTACGAGATTTCAGTTCGAGTATTAGATTTTCAACTTAAGTTGCAGAAATTAAAAAAACAAATAAGTGAATATCAATTAAAAGTAGAAATGATCAAGAAATTCAAATATTTGAAAATATGAAACTTATTCTAGATCTTCAAGGATTCAAAATTGAAAATAATAAGTTTATTGTAAAATAAGTTGCTGCTTACGATAAGCAAAAGGCAAGTCATTTTATTTTCAAAGCTCCATTTCCGATGAGTCATTTACCATCCTATTTACACAAACAAGCTCTGTGGTTAATAAAAAATTACCATTGCATTGAGTGGTGTGAAGGATTTACGCCATTACACAAATGTGGAAATATCATAAGAGATTTAAGCGCTAAGGTGGACTATGTTTATGTAAAAGGGGAAGAAAAGGCAGATTTCGTAAAGAAATATTCCATGAGACCAGTTATCGAGATTGATGAACAACCCACCTTAAAGAAAATGGATCCTTGCTGCTTTTATCATCAAAAAATACCATGTGTATATGCATTATCAAATGTTTATTACCTTTACAACAATTTTTTTTTATGTAATAAAAGACTTGATTACAAATTATGTGTTTTATTTCCTAACATTGTTCTAATATATGAAATATTATTATTTAATCCTAGTTCTTGAAGTTTACATATTAAAATATCTATATTTTTATCTTTTAAATATTCGCTACAATATTTAGCTGCTAGTAAACATAATTCTGCATGTTCCATATAATTTAAATACAATATAATATTCTGCGCTTCACTTTCTTGACCTTCATATGCATAAAACTCGGAACAGGCTGCGGACATCAAAAACTCTTCATACATTTCCTTTACTAACAATTCCATAATAAATCCTACACTAAAGCCTCCCTGTTTTTCAATATCCCTTTATCTCTCTCTTCCTCTTCCACGATTTCTTTTAATATATCAGGATCTTCTATATAATCCTTCAATGTCCTTAAAAAGTAACTGAATCCTATTTCCTTTATTTTATGAACGAACTTCGACAAATTTTGTGTTTTTCTATAGTTTAAACAGGCTTCTGCAGCTAATTGGTATTGGAAGGCAGTCTCATAATATACCTGCGCCCACTCAGGTTGCCTCTGTCTTAGCATTGCATCCTTTAATTGGGAATTTTGAATCTTAGTAAACTGTTTACCTAATTTGGTAATTTCATTTTTCAAAGCACTGTTTATAACTATCACTTATTTTTAATTTAACAACACTTTTCGTTATTGGTGGTGGATCATCTATATGAGTTTAAGACTAGGAGCGAATGAATGTAACTCGCTCAGATTCAGTAATTTAAGATACCTGCTCCCCTCCAACTGCTGTGGTGGTTAGGAAGGAGGTAGGAGGTGGAGCAAAAAGAGGTGGAGCTTACGTAACCAATCGAGATAGGGGGCCTTCAGTTGACCCCCCACCACTTTTTTGATTAGTCAGCCAATCAGAAACAAGGTCATTCAAAAAATTGGTGGGGGGTCAACTGAAGGCCCCCTATCTCCACTACTGCTCAACTAGAATATTTTTAATAACGTAGGGTTTTTTAAGAATAGGAAATTACATCCAACAAATTTTATCTTATACTATTTTTTTCGTACCACTTAACCTCATAAAAATTATCTTTATAATAGTTAGTTGGAAAATCGGTAACAAATTCGTAACTGTTACAATCACTAGATTCAAATACAGGCCTGCTTATAAAAACTCTCTCTTCTAAGCCATTTCCTGAAAAACATCTGCTCGTATACTGCATTTGACATTTTTTAGCACGAGCCAGTGGAATATTTTTTCGAGTAGGGACACTATTAGGAATTTTCTTTAAATCTCAATGTTTCCTTTCAAATATAAAACATGAAGTTTTTGAAACTGGACCGCTTTTTTTTTTATAAACATAAGGATAGTGTAAGAGGAGGAATATTTTGGTTTAAAAAGTATACCAGGATATAATAGTAATAATTTGTATAGGTATTCAAATATCATTTATTCCAATTAATTTACATCAGATGAACTGATTTCAGATACAGATAAGATCTCCGTGATTCCCAGTAAATTTAAATGAAGCCACCATATTGGTAGGAACAATATCATCTACGAAACACCTATAATTTTTTACAGAACATGCAGCAGCAGAGAAAATTATCATTTTTTTTTCAAGGTGTTCTTTTTTCACATAAGGATGGTTCCGTTCCTCATATTCGTAGTGAAACTACTTAACTCTGGAATTTAGTACATCAAGAGGAAAGAAATTTTCTTGTATTAAGTAATTTGCTATTGGTGCCACATCATATCTATGTATGCCTTCAAACCAATCATGCATAATATCTACCGAGTGGTTATGATAAACATGAAAAAACTGTAATTCGTTCCAAATAGAATTTTCTTTTATTCCATACAGTTTATTTTTAAAATGATTTTCATACATGTTGACGGGACGCTCATTTGAAATAAGAAGTTCAGTTTGTTTAAAAGTAACAAATTTTGGAGTTATACAAAATCGACAGAAAAAATTGGCAGGAAAGCTTTGTACGAGTCCTAAAATTGAGTTAAGTCCAAGATTATTATCCAATATTAAAATAACATTGGAATATAATTTGATATCTTTTTAATTATTCTTAATAATCATACCCCTAGATTCTATTTCTTTCAAATTCTCGAGACGGGAATTAAATACTGTTTCATTACCAAACTCGGTTTTTACCGAACTGTGAAATATCACAGTCGCAAATATATTTTTTAATCTGCTTATAAAGTCTGGTGGTAAAGATGAAATAAGAAAATAAACTACTCCTACCTTATGAATACCAGCATGACTTCCAAATGGATTTGATGTTTCAAAGTCATCGAAATATTAATTCAAAGGAATATACGTTTTTCCTTAGATACAATGTAAAAAATTCTCCCATAAACTACCATTCAATATATTTTTATAAATTACTCTTTTAGATTCAGAAAGTTTTGAAATATAACTTTTATTATGATACTCTATAATACATTTCAAAACCCCTGGGAGCGACATACATTTTTAAGTGTTTCACTCACAGGAATAAAGGTACCAGTTCTATCTTTTAGAGCGAGGTTTATATTGCTATTTGCATTACTTGCATCTTGAGAAGAACCAATCATTTTTAAAAGTGGCTCAACATATATATCAACTTTCAAAATATTTTACTCTCTTATACTCAGAATCAATAAAGTTAAAGCAATCTGAAAAATGATCTATTAAATCTAATTCTTCTTCTTCTTATTGCGCCCTCTCCTTCCGAAGGTTGGCGATCCAAATGGCAATTGTGGCTCTGGAAGCTGCAGCACGAAATATGTCTGTAGATGAGCGATCAAACCATCTCCTCAGGTCTTTCAACCATGAATTCTGGCGTCTTCCTACTGATCGTTTACCCTGAACTTTACCCTCTATAATGAGTCGAAGTAGCTCATATCTTTGACCTCTCAGCACATGACCCAAGTATTGAATTTTTCTCTCTTTAATGGTGTTTAGCAGTTCTTTTTGTTTATTCATGCGCTGGAGTACTTCGTTGTTAGTGATCCTTTGCATCCATGAAATTCGCAACATCCGCCTATATATGTACATTTCAAAAGCCTCTATTCTTTTTTCTGTTTGTGGGTCCATTGTCCAACTTTCGCATCCGTAGAGTAAGGTAGAGAAAACGTAGCATCTGACCATACGAGTTCTGAGCTCTAGACTAAGGTCTGATCTTGTAAAAAATGTTTTCATGCTCATTAGTGTTTTTCTCGCTTGTTCGATCCTCGATAAAATTTCCTTCTTCGGGTTACACTGGCTGTTGATATTAACTCCTAGATATTTCATTGATGTTACCTGTTCTATTGTTTGTCCCTTGACATGCAGACGTACATTTATTGGCGCCTTTGAAAATACCACTATTTTGGTTTTAGAGACGTTTAGATGTAAGCCGAACATTTCGCTATGATGTACTACGGAATCTATTATGCTTTGTAGCTCTTGTACGCTGTTTGCTATTAGGACGGTATCATCAGCATACCGAATGTTGTTGATCATAGTTCCGTTAAACTTGATTCCACCTTGGGCATCGTCTAGTGCTTCTTTAAATATGGACTCGGAATACAGATTAAACAGGAGCGGAGATAGCACGCAGCCCTGTCGGACTCCCCGTCTAATCCACATATCTCCAGATGTTGTTTGTTCTACTTCGACTGTTGCCGTTTGGTGCCAATAGAGTTCTGAGATAATGCGTAGGTCTTGTTCGTCGACGCCGGTTGTTCTCAGAATTTCAATCATCTTTTGATGGTTAACGCAGTCAAATGCCTTTCGATAGTCTATAAAACATGCATATACATCCACGTTCATGTCTCTGCAGCGTTGTGTCATTACATTTAGGGAGAAAAGAGCTTCTCGTGTTCCCATTTCGTTTCGAAATCCGAATTGAGTGTTATCCATCTGATCTTCGCACTTCCTGTAAATTCGTGTATGGATGATTCTGAGAAAAGTTTTAAGGACATGAGACATCAGACTTATTATCCGGTAATCATCGCATTGTGAGGAATTAGGTTTTTTTGGCAGTGTTATAAATGTTGACTTTAGCCAGTCTAATGGTATTTTGCCGGAGTTGTATATGTTATTGAATAATGATGTTAACAAGTCTAGGCTTTTGCTTTCGTTGTCTGCAATTAATTTAAGTATTTCGACGTTGATTTTGTCTGGACCGGTAGCTTTACCATTTTTCTGTGCTTTTATTGCATGGCGAACTTCTTCTTTAGTTATTTCTGGGCCTTTTTCATTTATTCGACTGACTGTGGGTGGTGGAACACTGGGTCTATCATCATCGAAAAGTGTTTGAATGTATTCTTTCCATCTCTCTAGTTTATCTACTGTCCCCAGAATTACCTCGTTATTATTCCCTCTTAAAATTGTTTCTTGCCGCTTTCTGTGTCTGCTTGTCATTTCTTTTACTTTCTTGTGGACGTTAAAAGTGTCATATCTTTTCTGAAGTTGTTCGATTTCTTGACATTTTGTTGACATCCAATCTTCTTTAGCTTCCCTGCACTTTTTCCTAATGATTTTATTGAGTTGCTTGTATTCTGTTGGGTTTGTTTTGTGTTTTCTTCTTTCATTCATGAGGTCTATGATTTCTTGCGTTATCCATTCTTGCTTTCTGTTGTTTTTTGTAAATCCAATGTCTTCTTCTTGAATATTTGTTATTTTAGTTTTTAAAGCATTCCATGTTCCTTCAACGTCCTCTCTCCGTATCGATCTCTCCATTGTTTCCATTTCCTTCTCGATCTTGAGACTAATTTCTTTCCTTTTTATGGGGTTTTTCAATTGTGCGATATCTATTTTTCTTGCTACTTTTTCCCTTTTAACTTTCAGGAATCGTTTGAGTCTAAAGTCCATTACAACTGGATTGTGGTCGCTATAAATGTCTGCTCCAGGGTAGGTCTTTACGGATTTCATATACTTCTTAAAGTTTAGGTGGAGTAGAATGAAATCAATTTGATTTCTGACAATTCTTCCTTCTCTGTCTGCAGGTGACTTCCAAGTATACAACCTTCTGGGATGCTGTTTAAAGAAGGTGTTGGCCACCAACAGGCTGTTCTCCACGCAGAATTGTACCAGTCTATCTCCTCTGTTGTTTCTTGTACCAAGACCGCATGCACCTATGTTGTCTCCTTCAGCGCCACGGCCAATTTTGGCGTTAAAGTCCCCCATGATCATCGTCATCTCTCCCCTCTTTGTCAGTCGCATTATTTCATCGATGTTGTTATAAAATTCTTCGATTTCTTGATCTGACTTGTCGCTTGTCGGAGCATAAACCTGAACCACATTCAGGTCTCTATGAGTTGTTCGCAGTTTCAGTAGTGCCATTCTATCATTCAGAGGAACGAAGTCCACAACCGACTGTGCCATTCTGTCCGAAACGAGTATAGCTGTTCCATATCGATGTTCTGGGTCGGCTCCGCTATATCTAAATGAGAAAAATTATTAGAAATATTAGGAGGAAATAAGAATACTTTCGGTACATACAAGGATCTAGAATTAACAACGCTTTTTACAAAAACTACTACTTTTTGCATAACACTTCAGGATATTAATAAATCTATGTTTAACTTTTTAATAAATTGTAAAACTGCAATAGATAAGAACTCATGACGTTTTCCTTCCGCTTCAAAGGAAAATGAATTAACGTTTTCTTTTTTATTAGAAACTGAAGCTGCATTATTGATCTTGTTCAAAAATATTAACTGCAATTCGCGAATTGATATTCTGATTTGGAATGTTTTCAAGTTGGACATTCATAGTTATACCTCATTGAATTGATATGTTCTAAATGAAAGACAAACTCATTTAAATCGGCCATATCTTTGTTACAGTAATTGCACTTCATTTGTGACTGTAACAAAAATGTTAAAAAATATGTTACACATTATAACCGAAGTTCCTATATTTTTTCCTCTGCAACTTTCTAGTGATTATTTCAATTTGACGTTTTTAAACGAATTAAAAGAAACATTAATTAGTAAAAGATAATCAAATGTCAAATTTAACTAGTCGATGGTATTTTCGGATATTTTTCTCTCTGAAACTGGAATATCATAAACCACTTTTTGAATAACATACCACATATATTCGCTTTGTACAGGATATTGTAAGTGAAGTCCAAAACAACACTTGAAAAGAATATCTAGACCTTTTAAAGTATTTTGTATGTAGAAATGTACCTTATCAATAATATCTGAAAGTTGTGGTCCTTCAACTAGCAAGTATGGTTGAACATGTTTATCTGGCTATCAATTTTTCTTTCTAGATCTCCAGAGTCCTAAAAGGATGACCTATCAGTCATTCCTTTGCACTGTCTTGACAATATTTGTTTAACCGATATTACACTTTTATACAAGTTCTTTAATAAAAAATAAATTAAAGTTTTGACAGTATAAAATTTCTTTCAGACTCTTCGCTAATTTTCATTTAGTGGCACTAACTTTTCGCAAAAATCTCAGGTTTTATTTTTTATGTAGATCTCTTTTTATTTTTAACATATTTTACCACAATTAATAGGCAAGGCACTTATGCAGATTTGAAGCGAATAAATCAAATTGACAAGAACAGTGACAATTAAATAAATTAGTTAATTTATTTGTGAATATCACTTTAAAGAAATTTGGAGAAGTGTAGAGCGGAATTTTTATTTAAAAAAAGTTACTAAGACTAAAAGTAAATAAATATTTATCTGATTGGCATACTTTTACCTGTTTATACTAACTACTAAACAGTGTGGTTTTATATACGATCTGTGTTTTCTTCAGGCTAGTAGGTATATGTTTTTTTCTCATCAAAGGGTGCAAATATAAAAACTATTAGTCATAAAATAATGAACTTTTACCCACTGTAGCATGAATACTGAGTCTCTCTATGCTCTTTTTCAACCTTTGCTTGTTGTTTTGGTGAAATGATTCTTAGTAAGCTGGCAATTGGCAAGGCAACTTTTGAGTCTAACATAACACACTATCTTAAAGTAGTGAGTTTTGGTAGTGTTTATGACAAATAAAATATGAAACTTACATTTCAAGCCAAACCAAGAAATTTCATAAATTAGACCATGTAATATTTGGGATATTAAATTATTTATTAGGATTTACCAATTTAAAACTTAGCTTGTTTCTTACCATCGGACAAGGTATCTATATTTTCATCTGCCAAAAGGCTTACATAGTTTTGTAATATCGGATCTCTGGAGGTGGTGACGTTTCTTTTAAGTTCTAACACTTTTTGGAAAAACGAATGCCATCTAGACAAAAGTCTTTTCCTGGCTACATACGTTTAAAATCTGCTTCAATCTAAAAAATAAAACAATAATGATAAGTTGGTTTTTACGAATTTTAAATTCAAGTTTTTGAACATTTTAGAGTATCTTCTATAGTGTATATTTACTCCCAACGATAGGCATATAAGATGTAGATCACGGATCCCATACTAGCAAGTTGGCTCCTGTTTAGAGAGAAAGAGCGAAAACGTTAGTCATTCTCTATCCAATGAGCGCATGTGCTCCATTCTGTCGCGGCTCTTAGCTTCGCCCATTACAAAGAGTGCGATTACAATGTTACATCGTTTTTTCTCTCTCTAAACAGGAGTCAACTTGCCAGTATGGGACCGCGGTCTATATCTTATATGTCTATTCCCACCATAACTTATATAAATGTTTTCATTAAATCTATAGTTAAAATAGAACTAAACGCATGTGAACTCGTTTGATTGAAGAACTGATTAAAGTAAAAATAAATTTATACGTACTAAAAAATTTGCTCTTGGATCAGCAATTATAGGCCAATTTGTGATAAATTGAACAACTGAGTTGTACTTTCCTGTTGTCCTTGCATTAAAGGTCACTTTCCAATATTTTATTATCTCTTCCCGTGGTTCTCGGCAGTGTCTGAGCCACAACATGGCTTAGCTTTCAAATATTAAATACACGTAATTGATTTATACATACAATTGGATGGTTAAAAGAAAAATAATATTTATATAACTAACAGTATTACCTAATTTAAGATATAAGAAAGTATTTGTATAAAATTTTAAAAAAAGCAGACTCTAAGGCTTCCATAATATGTTTTAAACTACGTTATAATATATTCTAAAGTGACTTTAAAGCAAGTTATACCTTCTATGGGTTCATATCTACATATTCGTGATGCATCTTTCTTCTCTTTCTCACATATATTTTATCTGGGCTTTGATACAAAATGTTGTGGTACTCTGTACACTAATTTTCCCCTTTTGGTAATATGTCTAAATGGTTTCGTTTGGAAACAGACCTACTATTTTTGAACTTTGTTGATACGTGCTAACTGCCAAAATTTCTGTCTCCAGGTGTATCTCGGTGAAGATAACACAATAAACGCCAAACAGGCAAAAGATAAAGTAACTCAATATTTAAACACAATTACCGGGGTAATAAATGACTTTCTAGCCCAAAATGCCAAAGAATGATTCCAAAAAAAAATTGAAATAGAAAAAGTATTCAGTTTCTTCAGCCCAATCAACCAAGAAAAAGTGAAAGTCATAGCAAAATGGCCTTCATTTATAACCGAGATCCCCGCTTGTGCACAACGCTATCTCCTTTAGGCGCATTCACAGCTGACCCTGGGCAACAACAGTGGACTAAAATCAATTGTTAAATAAGTCAGTCGTTAGCATTTTTAGCTCAAAATTAAATAAATAACTCATCAATTATGTTTTTCTATTAAAGAAATGTATTTTCCGTCAGTCATTTCCGATACAGAATAAGTTACTTGTCCAAATTTCCTCCCAAAAATTGCAAAACAGAAACCTATGCAACCCGAAACATCAAAATAAATAAGAGAATATTCTGTTAGCATTGTCAAGTAGCCTATCGATGCAAATTCGAAAGTGGTATATAACCTAACATAAGAGCCATAATGTAAATAAAACAAAGTTTACAGATTTATTAAAAATATTTTAAGTTACCGTAAATTTAGCATAGAAAAACCCAGCACAGTGTAGTAAAATATCAATATAATGGTCGAACTGATAATCAAATTAACTTAAAACCGAAGAAAGATAAAAACAATTGCCCTAGGAAAGAAATAAGTAAAGAAGTAGAACTACGAGCGTTTGTAATATAGTAAAAGCAAAAATACAACGAATAGTATGCTTTGATTCAATGAATTTATGAGAAATGCTTAAGGAAAATGATATTGTGTTGCCCATGACGTTTAAGACGTTTCCATATATTAAGTGCTCTGTTATAATTAGAATTCGGTTTTAAGTTTATTATAAATATGATCAATACTAGGAAGTTAATTTTTATAGAATTTATCTATAGACTCAACGTAAGAATAAAGTTGTACCCTTTTTTTATTTCTACTTTCGTTAAATTGTTGAGGATGTTGAAAACATTTTTTTTATTACATATAATGGTTTGTTCTTAAACTTACAGCAAGCTTTTCCAATTAGGAATCGACGAAGCGAAAATAATTTCAAAATCTGATTTTAATAAAAATATTTCTTCCCTTAAAGAAATCTAGGAGGACAACGTTTTTTTTTTTGAAAACATTTTAACACATACCCCTATTTCGATGTCGTAGAACACAATTCTGACCTCGGTTTTCCATAATGTTTCCTCGGTTTTGTAGAAAACAATTGTATTCTATAAAATTTCATAAATTTTGCCATTTTTAACAAATCAAGAAAATGCTTAAAAAATAAATCAAAACAAAATCAGCTGCCAAATCACTGACATGTGATAGCAACATAACTTAATTTGCGATGGGTGCTAACACGATTTCTGTAAAATACGCGTATATTCTTTTTTTTTCTATTAAAGCCGTAAATAGAAAGACCCGAAAAACATATTTTTCCTTTCTTTGATTTTTATATTACAAACGATTTTCTTCCAAATATTAGTTTGTGAGTTTATTTTTAGGTGGATTGATTTAAAGCCCAAACAGGAGGAGCTAATAAATAAATTAGGATTAAGCTCAGTGGCGGTTGTTAATTGGGCAAATTTTGCTAGAGAAGTTTGTCTATTTATAATCGTAGAAAATTCTAAAATATTGTGTGGGGAAGGGAAATTTGTTGAAATAAGTGAATGCAATAAGTCATTTAGAATTAGATACTGCGAGAACTACGATTGTATTGGATTGTTGGAAGGCTTACTACTGCTTAGCAGATGAAGATTTTCAATACCTGACCGTGGATTATTCATAAAATTTTCGTATGACATGGTATTTGGAGAAAAATAATCTTGTGGATCCCAGTCACATGGGCTTTAGAAGGAATCTATCAACTACTAGTCATCTTGTGGATTTTGATATAGACCTACATGAAAACTTTGTCTCTAAGAACCATCTTTCCGCCTTTCTTGATTTATTTCATGTTTTCGACTCCACAGGAGGTACAATATATTAAAAGCCCTGTACAAGTGGGGCATACGGGGCCATTTACCAATTTTTATCCAGAATGTTCTCTCTAACCGCACCCCGCAACTGGTAATATACTCAGATGCAATGGTTCTCGAAAATCGAGTCCCCTAAGGATCTATTCGTAGTCCTACCCTATTCATAATAGCATTGGACAGCATAAGACGATACATGGCCCACCGGCTCCAATACTGTTTATATGCTGATGATATCCTCATATATTAATTACCATTCTATCAATTTCAGAGTAAAAATTTATTTGAACTCACTCACCACTTGGTTCAGGGAATACAGCAGTTATTTAATTGCACAAATATGAAAATTATAAAAAATTAATTTTTCATGCCTTCATTTTCGTTGTTCAAAATTCTATCCCATCCGACACTATTTCGATCGTCAACATCTTGGGCTGTTGCTGTTGCAGGAACCAATTCATATTTTGCAGCAACCTCACCAGGTAAATGTGGAATATTGACGAGGTATTCTTTTAATTCTTCTCAATCATTTCAGCACAAAATGTATCCATATCTATGGAACCATCTAAAAATTTGTCCCACAAGTATGCCCCAGTCATAAAATTTATTGTATTGCCTCAACATGCGGTCGATCATTTGCGCTACTTAACATATCGTAAGCCATATTTCCTAATTCTCTTCCCAACCAAAATATGTATCTATCTACACATTCATTGACGGTCATCGTTGCCTCAGCAGAAATAATGAACCCGCGTAAATATTCTGACATGTGCAACTATATTTTAAATTTAATTACATCATTTTTTTTACAAACATTACATACAATTTACTCCAATGAGCCAAAACGTAATAATGTTCGAGTATTGTTTCTAAAAACTCTAGTGCCCTGCCCCAAATAAGTTAGAGTGTTTTTCCCTTTAGTTTAACTCATAATATCTACAATATCGTCAGACAGTGTTTCGGCCACACGTTTTGGCAAAAAAGTCTCAAATGTGCTATTATCACCGTCATCGTGTAAAGCCACTAAAACAGATTTACCAAGTCGTGTAGTCATTGAAACCATTTTTACAATTTTATAGATTTTCCCCACAATCATTTCGGTAACCTTTTTTCTCTCTAAAACCTCGAAATCTTTGCTGAACATATTATTAATTTCATCTAGAGTTTCTTTTGCAATACTCATTATTGAAAAAATGGTATATAAATCCAAAAATTACCGTGAATATAAAAGCACTTTCAGAACACTACACGAACACAATATTTGATGTTTTAGCCACTGGTATCTCCGACTGTTTGAAGTCACTTCTTTTCCCACTAACCTTAATAGTGAGTTTTCAAGGTCGAATGGTAACAATGGTGGGGGTAGCTTAAGGATAGAAATAGTGGGGAGAGTCTTCAAGATCAAATGACGTCACACATCACCATTTAAAATGGTATAAGGATAACTTCAAGGTCAAAACATAGTGAAACAAATAACTTCATTTTATGTACTTTATTGATTGACATTTTTCTGTCGTTCTTCTATACGTGTAACATTATCGTTTAAACATAAATTTCTTAATTTGTTTAATAATATCTGTTCGTTTTTATTTATTAAAAAATTCTTACAAACTATACTCGCTAAAATACACACTTCAACATGTTCCATACACTTACAAAATACACTAAAATCCTGAGCCTCCGAATCTTGCATTTCATATGCGTAAAATTCCGAAAAGGCTGCAGAAATTGAAAATTCTTTGTACATTTCTCTCACTAAACTTTCCATATTAATTACTACCACGTTAAACTTAAGTCCTACACTCTAATTTTGTTTAACACAACCGGATCTGCAATGAAACTAATCAATTTTTCCAAACAGTCACTAAACCTCAGTTCTTTTATTTCACAAACTAAGTCTAGTAAATTTAATGTTTTGCTGCAATATTTATCACATGCATTGGCAGCCTTTTCATATTCAAAAGCCAAATCACAATAGCGCGACGCCCATTCTGCTCGACTTTTCATTGCATCATTGAAATAATTACTAGCCGTTTCAGTAAATTCATCGCCCAATTTTTTTACTATCTCTTGCAAAGCACTATTCATATTACTCGCTGATTTTTACATTCATGACACTTTTTTATTGCTGGTGGTGGCCCATCTATATAATGACGATATATTTGTTTATAGTGGATGTAACAGGGTAGCTTAACTGTAGTTCCTTGCTTATCCCAAATTTGCCGTAAACTCAGCGTATCAACGTAAGTTTTTAAATATTCGAGAGGAAAAAATGCTAGATCCTTTTCTTCAAAATCACACAAACTTTTTAAATTACTCTGATATAAACAAATTACTCTGCCGACTTGCTCTATAATTTTTTCTTTAGATAGTTCCGTATCTGACATTTCACACTGAATAAATGTAAATAGACTCACACAATTTTATAGAAGAACTTGCAAGGTCAAAACCATTTTAAGATCATCCCACACTATTACAATGCCCAAACTACTTCAAGATCACACACCCAAAATGACCTCCAGCAACGTCAAGGCGGCCCTGAGCAAGGTCAAGGTCAAAGTCACACACAACCCTGAGCACAACATTTTCAAGACCAAGGCCATATCAACCCAAGATCGGGTATCATGCCCAATGGGCGGGGCTACAGCCAAGGTCAAGGTCAAGGAGTGAGGGGATTGGGCGTATCGAGTAATGCTCACTACTGTAGAGTAATAAACTAAAAAGAGTATATAATTTTAATTTTGAGGTAGGGGACATATTTTGGTTACAGGTCTTTTGAAAGTACCTTGCGCGGTACGCACAGTCACAACGCGCGTAACTCCGTCCGCACCCGTATGCACCTCTAACACCCGGCCTAAATGCCATTTTAAGGGCGTCGCGTGTTCGTTTTTGAGCAACACGAGAATGTCGTTGAGAATAAGAACTGATGACTCAGTCCATTTGCTGCGTTGCATTAAATTGTGTAAATATTTTTTATTCCACCTTACCCATAAATGTTGATGTAAGGCTTGTAGTAATTGAAAGCGAGGTAATCGCCCGAGATTGGATGAAGTTAAATCAGATTCCAAAAAAGAGTTTAAGGGTTCCAAATTCAAAAAATGTTCCGGTGTAAGAGCTTTAAGATCATTTGAGTCTGAACTTAAAGGACAAAGTGGCTGGGAATTTAATAACGCTTCAATTGAGACTACAACCGAGTTACACTCTGTGTAAGAGAAAATCTGGATACCAACAACGAGGGATAAATAAAAAAATAAAACGAGCCTCAGGATCACCTTCCATAGTATGCTAAAAAGAGTTGAGAATGGTTGTTATATACTTGGAACAACGAGAAAACGAGAGAATAGGTTTCTTAGGCTATAAAATCCACAATTTTTGAACGATCAAATACTGAAAAGTTTGTTGGCCGGGATATAACTTTCCAAAAGAGAGATGAGAGTACGATTGGTGTCCGCCCACCCTCAGGATACCCAGCTCAATACGAAATCTAACATTTCGAATGTACTTAAATAAGCACACGAGAGTTCTATTTAGCTTTGAGAGGGAAAATGGATCCGGAAGAGTATCTCGCGTTTTCTGATTCGAGATAAAACGTAGAAATCCACAGAGAATGCGCGTTATTTTATCCAAGGAAGAGAATCTGTCAAGAAGATCTAGAAAGAAGTCCCTAGGGAACTAAGGTAGACAAAACGGTCATTCTTTGCTCTAAAGCAATTTCCGTGAACTTGAACGTTCGATAAAAATCTGGCCAAAGCTCTTCTGAATCAGAGAGAAAAAAGGGCCCCGCCCACCATGGCGAATGGTCAAGCAACTGAGAGGGTAATAGGCTCCGAGAACCACAATCAGTCGAATTGTATTAGGAAGGAATATAAAGCCAACGAGTAGGAGCAACCTTTTCTTGAATATGAGTAATACGATTGGAAACAAAAATATTATACTTATGAGGAGACGATTTTATCCAGGATAGATTTCCAGTCGAATCTGACCACGCATAAATCCGACGAAAATTAATTTTGTCTTTAAAAGCAGACAAAACCGAAATCAAAATATCTGATAGGAGTACTGCTGCATACAATTCTAAACGAAAAAGAGAAGTCGTTTTCAATGGCGCAACACGAGATTTTGCAGCTACGAAAGAAGTTTTTATTTGATTTTGGGACGTTTCGTATTGAAAATATATAACGGTTGTAAAGCCGTAGGAGGAAGCGTCACAAAATGCATGAATATCACAAAACAAATAATCAGGGGAGAGAAAAATACGAGGTAATTGAAAATTAGATAGTAGAGGTAATTCACACTTAAATTTGCTCCACTTAAATTTGCGCCACTTAGTTACGATGTCTACAGGTGGGATATCATCCCACTGAAGCCCAAGAGACCAGAGTTTTTGTATAATAAGTTTACCAAAAGGAAAACTGGGGTTAAGAATCCTTCAGGATCAAATATGCGAGCTAAATCTGACAAAATATTACGTTTTGTACTGGAGGTTTTACTAACACTTACGTTATACGTAAAGATATCAAATGTAGGTTGCCATTGAAGACCTAGAATTTTCACCATAGCTTCCTCGTCATTATCAAATGAAAGAGGATCTATTTGCAGCCAAGACTGCGGTAAATAAGTCAATAACTGTGGATTGTTACTGGCCCATTTCCTCAGCTCAAAACCACCAAGTCGTAAGAGCTCGACGAGCTCCTGTTGAAGCTGTAAAGCTTCGCCAACAGTATCGCAACTGCAGATCAAGTCATCAACATTAATAGAATTTTTCAATGCCTGACAAGCTAGAGGATAATTTGCTTGGTAGTCGCTAGCCAGTTGCTGAAGAGTACGAATCGTCAAAAATGGGACCGAAGATACACAGTAAATCACTGTTAATAAACGATAATCTTTAATAGATTCGTCTTGGGAGAAGCGAAATAAAATTCATTGATAATCACAGTGACTTTTAGTAACCAAAATTTGACGATACATGTGTTTGATATCAACTGTAAACCCTACAACACCAAGTCTACAGCACAGTAGCAGAGTGAAGCTATCTAACTGAAGTTTGGGGCCAATTAAAAGAGTGCCATTCAATGATAGATAATTTGAATCTTGAGTAGATGCTTCAAAAACGATACTCAATTTAGTCGTTCGGCTCCCTGGGCGTAAAATACAATGATGAGGAATATAATAGGAATGAGGTGCTTCTAAGGGATCTTCAATAAGTTCCATGTGTCCAGCTGATAGATAGTCTTTCATACAATTGCAGTAGTCTTGATAAATTGAGGACTTATTTTTCAGACGAAGCTCCAAGTTCAAAAATCTACGAAGAGTGATGTCGCGAGAATCAAAAATTAGGAAAAGAGGAATTTTTGAAGGGAAGAGCTACTACGTATCTACCAGTGCGAGTTCTATCGTGAGAATCAACAAACATGTGTTCAGCAGCTTTCTCCTCGGGAGAAAGCTTGGGGGTTTGAGCTACTTGATCAAGCTCCCACAATTTTTTTTATACAATTTTCAATTTTAGTTAAAGTACAAAATGTATCTATACGAAAATTATTTTCAAGAGATACTTTGCCCATAAGTATCCATCCAAAAGACGTGTTAACAGCGGAGTGTTTGTGGTGATCAAAACAAATTGATTCACCTTTCAATAAAGAGCCAAAAACTTCAGCACCGATGAGCATGTCAATCGAAATAGAAATATTAAAATTTGGATCAGCTAAGTTTAAATTTAAAAATTCTTGAAAATGGTTTGCTGGCAAGTCAGCGCATGGCAAATCGGCACAGCTTTGCGGTAAAACAACAAATTCTAAAGTTAAACAAGGTTCAAAATGAAAATGAGGACGAACTGTGCGTGGCCTTGGTAGCCATAACTCACCTATGGAAATATTTAGAGAATAAGAATTTAAACCGAATTTTTTAGAACACTTTTTAGTCATAAAATTAGCCTGACTGGCGGAATTCAATAATACACGGATTTTTTGAAGTTGTCCCCATGCATCTTTAACTTCTATTATAGCGGTGGACAAGAGAACTGTATGGTTACGAGGTAAATTAGCAACGTAAGAGTTCTGGAGAATTATCATTAGGCAAATTATCTTTATTGGATTGTGACTGCAATACACCAGCACCGAGAGAGCTTTCCCATAAATGGGAAACTTGAGCAGGCGCATGCGTGGATGTATGAGAAATAACTTGAGAACTCTGAGGATGATAAACAAGATTTTGATGAGGAGAAGGGCTTAAATTCTGAATCAAAATGCAAAAGTGTATGATGTTTTAGAGAACATTTACGACAAGTGCGGAGAGATGTACATGAAGGCAAAAGGTGCCTTGTACCCAAACAATTTATATACAATCTTTTAGTTTAAACAATATTATACCGTTCTTCAGGGGATTTTGATAAAAAAGCTTGACAACTATAAATGGGGTGCAAACTTATTACAAAAAGGACATTTTTCTTTGCGATTGAGATTATTCAGAAATTTTTTTATTATATTTTCAGGAGGTTGTGCTTTTACTGGAGAAGGAGTAAAAGAAACAGCATCTAAAGTTTCACAATGTGTTTGTAAAAAGTTTTTTAATTTTTTAATTCAGCATGACACTCGATTTCAAAACGTGTAGCTAAACTGTGATTTAACCGTTCCATTCACATATTAAATAGCACAAAATATCATTGTTTCGCTGTATAACGCAAATTATTTAAAGCAGCCAATGTTTCTTCAAACTTATCCACGAGATTTCTCAAAGAGCTGACCGAATAATCATCAGACAGTTTTTTAGTACCCTATATTTCTTGCCAATGAATTACAGCAATAACTCTAAGTTCCTGGTATCTATTAACCAGAGCATTATATGCAATTAAATAATTTGCATCACATAAAGGTGTACACTTAACTAGCGCAAAAGGGGCGCTGCTCAAATTGAAATTAGTATGTATAAGTGAGTTAGATAAATCATAGAATGTTTTCCATGTTCGAATATCACCAGAGAAAATGGTATTTTCAATTGGGGCAACCTACCGTTATTTTGTAATGGCGTAGAATTAGAAGCATTTAAGTTGAAAAGGGGTTCAGTTCAGCACCGATGAGCATGTCAATCGAAATAGAAATATTAAAATTTGGATCAGCTAAGTTTAAATTTAAAAATTCTTGAAAATGGTTTGCTGGCAAGTCAGCGCATGGCAAATCGGCACAGCTTTGCGGTAAAACAACAAATTCTAAAGTTAAACAAGGTTCAAAATGAAAATGAGGACGAACTGTGCGTGGCCTTGGTAGCCATAACTCACCTATGGAAATATTTAGAGAATAAGAATTTAAACCGAATTTTTTAGAACACTTTTTAGTCATAAAATTAGCCTGACTGGCGGAATTCAATAATACACGGATTTTTTGAAGTTGTCCCCATGCATCTTTAACTTCTATTATAGCGGTGGACAAGAGAACTGTATGGTTACGAGGTAAATTAGCAACGTAAGAGTTCTGGAGAATTATCATTAGGCAAATTATCTTTATTGGATTGTGACTGCAATACACCAGCACCGAGAGAGCTTTCCCATAAATGGGAAACTTGAGCAGGCGCATGCGTGGATGTATGAGAAATAACTTGAGAACTCTGAGGATGATAAACAAGATTTTGATGAGGAGAAGGGCTTAAATTCTGAATCAAAATGCAAAAGTGTATGATGTTTTAGAGAACATTTACGACAAGTGCGGAGAGATGTACATGAAGGCAAAAGGTGCCTTGTACCCAAACAATTTATATACAATCTTTTAGTTTAAACAATATTATACCGTTCTTCAGGGGATTTTGATAAAAAAGCTTGACAACTATAAATGGGGTGCAAACTTATTACAAAAAGGACATTTTTCTTTGCGATTGAGATTATTCAGAAATTTTTTTATTATATTTTCAGGAGGTTGTGCTTTTACTGGAGAAGGAGTAAAAGAAACAGCATCTAAAGTTTCACAATGTGTTTGTAAAAAGTTTTTTAATTTTTTAATTCAGCATGACACTCGATTTCAAAACGTGTAGCTAAACTGTGATTTAACCGTTCCATTCACATATTAAATAGCACAAAATATCATTGTTTCGCTGTATAACGCAAATTATTTAAAGCAGCCAATGTTTCTTCAAACTTATCCACGAGATTTCTCAAAGAGCTGACCGAATAATCATCAGACAGTTTTTTAGTACCCTATATTTCTTGCCAATGAATTACAGCAATAACTCTAAGTTCCTGGTATCTATTAACCAGAGCATTATATGCAATTAAATAATTTGCATCACATAAAGGTGTACACTTAACTAGCGCAAAAGGGGCGCTGCTCAAATTGAAATTAGTATGTATAAGTGAGTTAGATAAATCATAGAATGTTTTCCATGTTCGAATATCACCAGAGAAAATGGTATTTTCAATTGGGGCAACCTACCGTTATTTTGTAATGGCGTAGAATTAGAAGCATTTAAGTTGAAAAGGGGTTCAGATTCAAAATAATATCGCCTGAATTTCTCTCATCTTTATTTTCTACGCTTGCTATTAAATCCACAATATTCGAATGATTCTTATCAAAATCATCTTTAATACTTTCCAACATTTTATAGCGCATTTTGATCTGTTCGAGCTTTTTCCGCGATATTCAATAATTCTTTGATGTGAGAATTTGCAGCATTTATACGTGCAATATATATATATATATATATATATATATATATATATATATATATATATATATATATATTGCACGGTCTATAGCCAGTCGAACACTTGTATTGTGTATGGGATTTAGCTTGGAAAGGTAAGATGGAGGGGCGGAGCCATATATACAGGAGGCGTAATTGAGTTTGGAGAGTATGCGGGATTCATGAATTTTAATAAGGGAGTGTCGGTCAGAGCCTCAAGTAGTACCTGCTTGCATTTTGATAATTTTAAGATCAGAAATACATTTGTTCTTAAGTTTATCGATGTGGTGTTTAAAATTCAGTAATTGGTCAAAGGTTACACCGAGGATTTGTTAGTGGTGGGTTGTATAGGGAAGTTATTAAGGTGTAAATTAGATATTCTTAGGTAGTTTCTTAAACGGCAGAAGTGAACAACGTTAGATTTTTCAGGAGAGAATGAGAGGTTTTTACTGGAGGACCAAGCAGTTAGTGTATTGAGAGCTGATTGAAGAATGGAAGAACTATAATTAGGGTCTGTGGATGCATGGTAAATTAATACATCGTCAGCAAAAATTCTTATGTTGACTCTGTGGTCTATGTGTTTAGTGATATCATTAATGGCTAGAAGGAAAAGTGTGGGACTGATGGAAGAGCCCTGAGGGACTCCACCCATATGGGGATGGGTTGTAGAGAAGAATTTCTAATTTTAACGGCAAGAGTTCTGTTGCATAGGAAATTTTGAATATAAGATAACATGTTGCCTCCTATGTTAAGCTTTATAAGTGAATTAATGATGATACTGTTTCTATCAAAGGTTTTGTTGATATCGAGAAAGATGGCAGTTAGATGTTTACGTAGGCGAAAGGAGTTTTGAATATCCATTTCTAGATCTACAAGGTGGTCGATTGTAGATCTCTCAGGCCTATATGCCAGCTGCTCTGGTATCAGTAAATTGCTTTTTTCAAGATACCACAATAATCGGGAATTTATCATGTGTTCCAGGAGCTTACCCAGGTGAAAAGTTAAGGAGATAGATCTATAGGATTTGAAGGATGAGGGAGGTTTGCTTGGTTTGTGAATAGGTACAATGATGGAGTGTTTCCACACTGATGGGATATTTCCAGAAGTCCATATTTGAATGTATATATGGAGAAGTGCATTTAATCCCGTAGAAGGTAGGTTTTTAATCATAGGGATTCTGATATTATCGGAACTTGGGGCAGTGGCTTTACTTCTATTTAAGAAGTAGTGGAGTTCGGCTAGCGAGAAACGTAGATTATTAGGTAGTAAAGGAAAATTAGGTTCGGCCATCGGAAGGGAATTTTGGTTGGCGGGGATGTTATATAAAGATGAGAAGTGGTAGGCAAAAGTTTGTGATATCGTGTCTGAGTCGGTGACTAATTGGTCTTTCTGAGTAATACCTAAAATATTGTTTGTGGGTTATCCTTTTAAACTGTTGATTTTATTCCAGACTTCTCTACTGGTAGCATTTAGATTGATGGAATTTACAAAGTTATTCCATGATATTCTCTTGGCATCATTAATGGTCCTTTTCGAGACAGCCCTAAGTTTCTTGAACTCGATCAGATTTGCAGTGCTTGGGTATCTTTTAAACTTGTTTAGGGCTCTTTTGCGATCTTCAATGGCTTTTCTTCAGTCATTGTTCCACCAGGGAATAGGATTTTTCCCTTTATAAATTTTGAACATAGGAATACTAAGTTCAGATGCTTTATGAGTAGGATTTGTAAAAGCATGGACGGCGTCTTCAATGGGAAGATTGGAAAGGGTAGGAGTATAGAAAGAGTTAGCATATTCCGTCCAGTTGGTTTTCTTGATATTATAAATGGGAGTTTAGGTGGAGGATTGTTCCCAGGTGGGTGTATATAGGATAAATTGAATGTGGTCGCTACCGAAAGCATCATCTGCAGTATGCCAATTATATGTGTTGGCTAGCGAAGTACTACCTAAGGCGAGGTCCAAACATTAAGTTTTGGAGGAAGCTGCAGAGATAAACGAAGGTGAGCAATCATTAAATAATTGCAGATTAAGTTCTTCAATAATCTTGCCTCTTGTGTCCAATTGGATGGAGCCCTAAAGGGTATTGTGAGCGTTAAAGTCCCCAATCAATAAGAATGGGGAGGGGAGCTGATTTATGAGTTGAATCAAGGTAGCTCTATGCAGTTGAAAGGAGGAAGGGATATATACGCTACAAATGGTAATTTTATAAGGGAGATGAGTAGTGTTTGCTACTGCTTCAAGCTCTGTTGTCAGTTCAATTTCAGAGAAGTGTAAGCCGGTGTTGATGAGGATTGCTACTCCACCTGAGGCTCTGTCACGGTCTAGGCGGTCTTTGCGCGTGATGTTGAAATTTCGAAGGGAGGGATTATCCAAGAGCTTTAGATTGGTTTCCTGAACGGATATTATTTTTGAATGATATTGCTTAATAAGCAGCTTGAGGTCATCTTTGTGAATTTGGAACCCATTGCAATTCCAATGTATGATATTGTTAGGCATTATGTAGGTTTAGATTTGTTAGATTTACTAGAATTGATTGATAACTCTTGCTCTAGGTTAGTATCGACGCTCATTTCGAGGGATTCCGCAGAAGATTTTCGTAATATGGAATTTTGTGAATGGTGCGGATTTTTTGTGCTTCAAATTCTTTTTTGTATACTTTACAACCTTTATAACGTGAGGAATGTTCCTTGTGGCAATTTACGCAAACGGGTTTTAAATTACAGGGGGAGTTAGGATGTACAGAATGTCCCCAGGATTGACATGTAGCTGGAGACTTGCATTTGCTGGCGGCGTGTTCGAAATTAAAACAGCGGAGGAGATTTGGAATGTGAGATCGAACTCTGACGGAAAGATATCCTGCTTTGATTTTGTCAGGGAGGGTATGAGTATTGAAGGATAAAATGAATGTAAAAGGTTTGATTGGATCCCTAGAGGGGATTCTGAAAACGCTGGTGACGCCTTTTTCCTCAAGATTAAGCAGAATTTCTTCATCTGAGCAATATGTCAGATCATTACACGTAATAACTCCCTTTAAGGTATTAAGGGCACTATGAGGCGAAACTTCTACCTCATAGGTGTGGAGCTTATCTGGCGTGAGAGCAATGTTAGATTGATTTTACTTGCTGACCTCAATTAATAAATTTCCACTGCTAAGGTTGGATGTATTTTTCAATGTTCCGGAAAAACCTTGCAACCAGTGGTGTATTAAAAAGGGCGACACTTCCTTGAAAGAACCACCATTTTCCATTTTTATAGTAAAGAATCTGTTGTAATTTAGTATTAGAGAAACAACTGGAGATTTTACTGTAGGTCTCTTGGACCTAGAGTGCTGATTTGATGCTGTTAGGGGCGCATCAACCCCTTTGTTTTTTTTTTCTGGGTCCATCTTGTTCCCACGAGTCGCGGAGGAAATAAACGGCCACCCACAGTAGTGCCCCGCATGCTGTGGGAAGGCGTTACTGAAACCAAGAGGCGCCCGGTTCTTGGAGTTTTCGAACAATAGAGGTTTGGCTCTCCCCCAGCCCTGACTTGTCCGAAGACACCCTAACTTGGGGGGGGCCTACCTTGTTGTCGAAACCACTTCACTAATTTCTTCTTGGTGGCCACCAGGATAACCCCATGCTTTATAATATAGGAACACTATCACTATATGTTGGAGTAGTTTTGAGGTGAGAGTTAATGTATTTGAGAGCAAAGCGATAAGCCTTTTCGATAAGGCGAGGGACGTGCAATACGCCGAGTACTATACTATATGACTACTGCTGTTCTATTACTGATCTATCCCTTTTTACATTTGTCCAAATGCGCGAGGGCCAGTAAAATGTGTCACGTGTAAACGCGAATAAAATTAAACTAAAAAGTAATGAAACCTAAACAATGTCTTTATCATATTTTTATTAATTTTGAAAAAAGTATTATTTTTTCTAAGAATCTGTGCTTCTACGGTAGGATTTATAAACTTATATCTCCTTTGCCATATTTGCTCTAAGAAATTCTCTATTGGATTTTTGTTAAAAGTTCGGTTCATCATATAATCAAATCCAAGTGATTGTAGTTTTTTAGCGTTTAGAAAATTTTCAAGTGTTTCAATTAAACTGTTAACACTCAGTGGAACAAAAAATTGATTACTCTTGTTGAACTTGAAGGTTTTAAATTTTTGTATGCCCTCATTCCAAAAGTCTTAATTGATTGTATGATATACCAGGCCAGGGTTGAGAAGCTCTGACACTGCAGCCTTAAAACTTATTGTGTTGCCTGTTATCTCTATTCTAGGTGAACAAGTTGGTTGCCT
The DNA here is from genome assembly GCA_034092305.1 of Diaprepes abbreviatus. Classification (NCBI taxonomy): domain Eukaryota; kingdom Metazoa; phylum Arthropoda; class Insecta; order Coleoptera; family Curculionidae; genus Diaprepes; species Diaprepes abbreviatus. Next base: position 744,878 of record JASJET010000261.1, on the reverse strand, counting down.
TGATTAAGTTTAGCAGCCTGTTCTTTAGTTTGTCCTCTGGGTATAAGCCTTCCGTACTGCTTTATCCCTGAATGTGTCTCCAGTAGGTTAAAGCTTCGCATTCCAAGGTGATGTGTGAGACCGTCTCGTCCTTTTAATCAGGCAATCTACATAATGTTTCCTCATTAAACGTGTGCATTGTATGCAGATGTTTTGATGGTATCTAATAGCACGCTATGATTGCTTTTTGCAGTTGAGCTGACGTTAACTTAATATCCACATGGTTTCTTACGTCCAAAAGGCTTGATACTTAGCCCTTTAATATTTGAAAAGTACTGCTATTTAGACTATCAAGAAGTTTATCCATAATGTATTGAGTGATGAGCTGTCTGTTTGGCCTTTGTTCAAGCGAAGTTGTTCTATCTCCATACTGCACTGTCATGTCTAAAACAAATTATTTTAAATGATTTATGTTAAAGTTATATTTTTAGGAATAACTTACAAGAACATGATAGAATAAAAACAAATATGTTCTTTACCTGAATGAGCCAACCTGTTCATCGCTACAGCTACTGAACTGCTAAATATTTGACAGCGAATGGGAACTTCAATTTGGTTATCGTTTTTTGGATTAATATGCTGCTATGTTAATTTGAGGCACAATCTTAAAGAACCAAAAGACAAGTCCATATCATATACAGTCTATATAAGTTCCCACTTACCAATTTTTTCCTCATCATTTTCTTTAAAATTAATATTACATTTGAAAAAAAATATTTCTTATTCCTTTAAACAATTGAGGAAGATCTTATAAAGAAATTACTTCAGTCCATCAAATATACATTCATTTTTCTGTGAGCCTATTTTCTAATATTTTACTTTTATATCCCTAAACAGAGAATTTATTACCAAAAAATTATTTGTTTCTTGATCAGAAACGGTTGCAAATATTTGCAAGCTATTGCTTTTTTAAATTATTTATTTTAATATCCTTTGAATATCAAAGGATTTTGTTAACTAAAATTAAAATATATAGGTTATTTTCATTTTTTCTTACCCTTCAGAACATTTACACCTGAAAAATAAATATTCAGTATATAAATAAGTAGATAAGTTTTTGTCCGTGTAATTTAAAATAAAATAGAATAAAATATTGGCGAAGCGGACGTGAAAATTTGTCAATCTACATGATTCTCGTGTTAAAAAGTGCGGAGCACTCCAAAATATGGAAAAACTCCGGGTCCGAAAGATGGCGACAGCGCTGTTTCGTCCTAATATGGGACTCGTCAGGCCACCGCAGTCGGTGGCTCTCATGTTGGGATCGTTGGGCAGCGCGTTTCGTGTACTCGATTTTACATATTTCTGTTTTAATTCACCGTCGCGCCACCATATGACGATTCTTTTACAAACTTTGTTAATCTGTGTGGTTCTTGTATTATCAAGTGGACTATCGAGATGTCGCCTTTGTCGTCTTATTTGCTGTGTTTTGATTATAAATTCAGCTTTATACGATGCAAAGGCGAGATGATGGTTTGTACCGACTGCGGTGGCCTGACGAGTCCCATATTAGGACGAAACAGCGCTGTCGCCATCTGTCGGACCCGAAGTTTTTCCATATTTTGGAGTTCTCCGCACTTTTTAACACGAGAATCATGTAGATTGACAAATTTTCACGTCCGCTTCGCCAATATTTTATTCTATTTTATATATATATATATATATATATATATATATATATATATACATACATACATATATATATATATATATATATATATATATATATATATATATATATATATATATATATATATTTAGTTGGTTATTTTCTTGGGAATATGGTTCATTTTATATTGAAACTACATATATAAAGTAGTCATACTTATTGTATATATATATATATATATATATATATATATATATATATATATATATATATATATATATATATATATATATATATTTTTATTTTTCAGGACATTTCGATTCTTTCGAATCTTTTTCAACTGACGGTTTCGGAGAATGCTACAAAAATGTACATTTTTAATATTATTATATATGGAATAGGAGGTTAAAAACTTACCATTAAGAACAGAGATTTTTGTTTTAAACAAAAATTAATTAGATCATTAACCAATTATAATCACTCACTCTTTTGTGTATTCACTTTTCAAAAGTATTTTTACAGTCCAGTTAGAGGCATGGACACTACATTTTTAACCCTATAACTGTCTTGACTTGACTGAATGTGGAACCCAGATGGTGTATGTTTTAAGTACTTTTAAGTGGCATAAAAAGTTTGGGTCTTTTAATTGAAGTGATATTTTTCTGAAAAAATATCGTGATTCAATTTAGGAGAATTGAAGGCGGAGAATTATTCTTATTTATTGTTTTATTTATTTTAGAAATTCCCTTATATTGGTTTATTTTAATATATATATTATGTTTCATTCTATTGAAGTAATACTATAAATATAGTAATTATTTTTCCTGGCCGTTTTTGAAATATAATTTATTTTCTTTTTCTTGGCTTATTTCCTGATAAATCATCTTTAGCAATCCAGGTTACATTACATACGTCAAAGTATCTTACCAATCTAAACCATATTTAAAACTAATACAATTTTAAAAATAAAGTAAATTTAAAACTAAAATTGGTTTAGTTTTTAAAACCGTATTAGTTTTAAATTTGTTTTAGTTGGATAATGTACGTTAACGTTTTACAAGGTATATTTGTGATATTTTCCTTATTTTTATTATTAAAAAGTGTAACTTTAGATTTATGAAAATGGTTTAATAGTAAATTAACCGAAACTTCTCAAATTCATTAAGAAGAAAACTGTTCTTTAATTTACCAAAAATTAAAAAGAAAAGAAAATGAACTAATAAACATCAAATAATAAATTTAAAACAATAATCTTAAATCAAGGACATTTTTTTTTGTAATAAAATAATTTTCCCTAATCTGAACAAAAAAAAGAGTTAAACATTAGTTTTATTGAAAAAGAAAATGTTGTTGTACAAAGTGAACAAAACAACTAAAAAAGTTTTTTTATTAATACATTTTTGACCTTCAAAAATTTCTGAAGATTGTTTAATAGTGAATAGACTGAAACATCAAGAATTTATTAACAAAAAGAATGAGATATGTCATAAACAAAAAATAATGTTATAACCTGTATATTAAAAACTACCTAGTAAAAGAACCCACAGTCTACGTTATACATGTTTTTAAAACTAATCCACAAATGCACAGTAAAATTTTTTGTATTTAGTTTACTTTTGGCCAATACCCCATAAAAAAGGTCGAAAATGCGCATGACTATTTGCAATGAAATGAACTGATCTTAAATTTAACTGAATCCGAGGAATGTGTCAACACAGAATAACACGTCTCTATTAAAAACATTTCCATGTTTTTGGACTTCCCTTTTTTAATATGAATTTCTTACACAATATGTAATTTGAAGGCAGTCATATAATCTCTTATACGCTACTAAAAAACACATGGAACCACCGCATACCGTAATGGCACCAATATTGCTGTTTTGGGATTAATAACTGTTTATAACTTGCTTCAGGATTTCAATTTCTTCACAAAGCCGAGTGCCATGAGATTTATATTTCATATTATATGTTCTAAAAACATAATATTTGTCGACGGAACTTTTTCACTCCTATAAACTAAAAATTTTGTTCTCCACATGTCAGATCCCGGTCATCACATCTTTGCACTGTACCACCTGGTCCAATTATCGGGGACGTTCTATAATAACCAGGCGGTAATGGCGATAATACGGAAATATTTTTCTATCTTCTTCTTCTATGTGATCTTCGATAACAGCGAAAGAATTTCACATATGTAACTAAAAAACCACCAGGAATAACCCCAACGACACCAATATTACTGTTTTGTGGCTTAAAATTATTCATTGCTTGCTTCACGGTTTCAATCTCTTCACCACGCCGAGGACCATGGAATTTGTATTTCACAATGTATCGATAAGCTTGCTTCCCCGGAAAGATGTAAGGTTCCACTGATTCAACTATGTATCAGGGTGTACAGTTAGCAGAAAACTGCTGTACTAACTCTGGATCAGTTTGGTTTTGCTAGGCATATTCATCTGTACATCGAAGTTGAAACCCTCTACCTAATTGGGGTGGGGAGGAAGAGCTCTTCCAGCAGCTGCTATACCACCATTTGGTGGAGCTGTAACGTTACCACGTTCAGAATTAGTGCAATACTAAAGGTAACATATGTCGGATGCATCATGAAACAAATAGGTAAATAAAAATAATTAATAAATTTTTCCAATTAGCTAATACAGAGTGGCACATCACATTTTTGTGAGCTTTACGAAAACGATAAAATATTTTTTAAATATTTTTATAGGCGTTAAAAGGTAGATTAAGATCATATTCTAACATTATGTACAGTTTGATTTAAAAAAAAAATAGGCCTTTTATCTGTATAACTTTAAATGAAGTACCCTATAAATTATTAAATTGAATTCTAAAATATGCAGAATTTTTTGGAAAATAATCAAGTTTATGGATTTATAATGGTTTATTTTAGTAATAATGTAGCAAAAATAACAAAATAATGCAAAATTATCCAAGAAAAATTTGCCAGATTACATTCCGAAATTAACACCCAAAATCAAAATTCAATTTTTTATGATTCCCGTCTATAATTGGACCATCACACTATCTTTGTGCTAAATTTCAAAATTTTACGTCGCATAATTTCTGAGAAAATCAGCTGTGACAGACGGAAGGACACTGAAGTGATTCCGTTTTGGCACGGAATATTAAAAAATAGTCTAACCTGTAAATAGAAAAAACATTTATCTCAAAGACCATACGATACCGCCAAAAATAAACTTCAGATTCTTGTTTTTCGCCCCCAAATTAGTGGGTACAAAAAAATGTTCCAAAAATTTGTTATTTACTTCTGTTTCAATAATTACCCTTCTTTAAACTACCGTGTATATTTTGCAATAATTCAGAAATGTGGTCTTAAAGAATAACCCAGATATGTTAAAATAAAAGATTTAACAAATATTTAATCGCTTTTCGTAAAACGCGCAATCGTATGCGAAATGTCACTATGTTTATTGCTAATAAATTTAATTGATATTAAAATTTCATATACCTCGCGAAAAAAGAATCACCAGTGTATACTCCAAAATAAAATTATAAATGTATTTTTCATAAAAGTTAATGTATGAAATGAATCCAATTTTAATGGATTACATAAAATAATCATTTGCAATCTTTTATCAAGTAATTTTAATAAGAAACAAAATTTATAATTTACCCAAGTGAGTTTATATCTAATATTACCCAACATTACATATGAAGGATATACATTTTATAACCTATACTTTTTTAAGCTACACATGTTTTTTTTTTTAATTATTGGATTAAGATCAATATTAACTTACTTTTCTTTTATAAGGCTGCACACAGCACAAAACACACAAACTATCAAAAATCTTATTCTGACACTGTCACTACAACAATATTTGTTTTAGATGGGGAATGGCTTATCTGAGTTCTTGGTTTAATAATAAAACTAGGCGTGTAACTAAATCTAACATCTCTTAGGCTAAATCTATGACCGGCCTCAGTAGTTGAGGTAGTCTCATAAGATTCTATTAGGCTTTTCACAGACCTACGCGAGGTATTAGTCGAGTCTAGTCTTTTGTCAGTGGGGAAAAATGGGGGGATTGCCGTGTTAAACAAGGCGACGGGTTTCCCCGCCGCCGAGGTCCCACCAAAACCCCCCGGGAAGTCTGAATGACCACCCGCCTCATTGGACACGGTCTGATATTTCAAAACGGGACTGGACATTTTTAAAAAGAAGGAAATATTTATTTATCTATTCTTTATTTTACTTCAGAAATTTCTGGGAATTTTTTGGCATGAAGTTTTTAATCACGGGGGGCTTGTTGAATTACTGGGCTGGGCTTAATTATTTTTTGGTAATTTAATTTAAAGTATTTTAGATTTTAACTATTGTATACTGTAAGTTTGAATTTAAAAAGTTAATAAATGGATTAGTCAGAGTTTTGTCAAAAGTTCAGTATTGTCCAGTCAGTGTCCTTCCTATAGGATTAGTTGTGCACCTATCGTTGTTTTTCTTTTCAAAGATATTTTAATTTTTTCCAAATAATAAAATAATAATGTTTTGCTAATAGTCCCTATGAGCTCAATTTTGCGCAAAATGTCTATTTTTAACTAAAGACCAATATAATACCATATATCAGGTCTTTTACAAAATTGAATTAATTTGCTTATATCACTAAATAATTAATTATAAATTGTGGTTTAGATTACAATATGTTATTAATATGTATTGTTACTAATTTAAAAAGTTCCTTGATTTATCAGTTACGCTTATCTAATCACAAAGTGATTATTACAAAAGTAATTTCTGTTTTTAATCCGGGTTTTCCCGTTAACAGTTTGTTTAATTAGGTGTTATAAAAAAGGTTTTGTTTATGACAATTTGATTTTTAGTTCTTGTGAACTTTGTGAACTAAGTGCTTTTATCTTTGGATTGATTAAATTTTAACTGTAGTTAATTTAATAATAATAGATTTCGCACAAAGTATTTGACTCTAGGAATCTTTTAAATAAATGAGTAATAGGGTTATTAATTAACCAAGACGTTATAATAAAATAAAATAATAATTCTTCAACAAATAAGTAATAACTAAAAATAACTTTATAATTCTTAAACTATTAATGAACTAATAAAAGCAGTTACCTTCTATAAACTTTAAACAATTAGGAATTTTAATTATTTTCCTGTACAACAAAAAATTAATTGCTAACTCAAATAATTAAAACTAAATAACAATTAGAACTTGTACAGTCCTATCAAAAGTTTTTAAGTCTTTAAGGGTTAAAATTGCGGAACAGCTCTATGTTTCCGAACAAAAGAAATCCTCGAGGCTACTATCGATGGCGCCGGCCTGGCGGTGAAATCTGCCGGTTTACCGACGGCGTCTTGTCTGGTACGTGACTATTTGTGGTTTTTTGAAAATCTGGGTTTTTCCCAAATAATATTCACTATTAATAATCGCGATTTTTAATTGTTTTTTAAAATAATTAACACGCGAGTAATTATTGTAAATTAGTGTCTAGTTTTTTTAATGTTCACGTATATAGTTTTGTAGAGTTCTTAATGGGATTTAACGCACTTTTTGAGAGTTTGATAATAAGTTAGTTTTAATTTCGCTATTCAATAATTAGTATTTCCCACGGCGATAAAATCAAACACAATTAATTTATATCCCGGATTTTAGAAAAGTTTTTCACAATTAGTCTGATGATAAAAGTTTTCTAGTTCATACTGTGACAAGGTTAAGCGCAATTAACCTACTTGTCACGAATTAGAAAAAAAAACGATCTGTTAATTAATTTCCCACGCACGAGATAATTAATTATCAATGTATAGAATTTATTTACACAAAAGTCTATAGCAGGGTTGGACGCGGAATTCTATTGCTGGTTCCTCCCGCAGTACCGAACACTTATCGGATACTGCGGTTAGCCGTGGCACGAGTTTTTTTTTTATCAGAAAAAGGTCAGCAGGACTTGAGACATGTGAGGAAAGTGCTGTAATGGTCAGATTTCCACTTACCAATGCGTGTAAATGATTGTTTAATCGCTTTACACTTTGCCTACTGAACCTTTTGGAAAAATTTCACTTCCCTAATCGCGAAGCGCAATAAATGATTGTTTCTTCGGGAAGGGAATCCCGGTCCTAATTTCTTGGGAGAAATTAGAAGCTCGGAAAGCCCACCAATTGCAAATCCCCGGGAGCTTTCACTAGCTTTGTGCACGTGCTAGCTACTGACTCCACGACGGCGATTTCGCGAACCGAGGATAATTCAGCAAAATGCGTGAAAATTGTCATACGAACAGTAGCCCATATGCAGACTTGCGGCATAGACTTCTTCTTAATGACGAATCCCTTCGTTGTCAAATAGTAAGATACATATAAGAAATATTTAACAAATAGGCAATAAACATATCAACTGATTTTTTTTCCTTAAAAACTATATAAAAATATTGAATAACAAACCTGAGCATGGTTAGCAATTTGGTGGCTAGTCTTATACCCGTCTTCGAACTCAACTACTTTTCCATTTTTCTTATCCACAACTAATTGAAGTTGAATGCTCATTTCCTCAAGCATGGGAAGACATACCTTGTCCTTGATGTTTTTTAGATTATTAATACTGACAACATTTCTTTGTTCAGTTCTGGCTTAATAGGAATTGTATTTAAAGGTTTTGTGACTGTCTTCCGAGATGAAAGAATAAAAATTCTTGAAATTAATCTATAATTCGATCCACTGTGTCAATACAAAAAGACAAAATGTTATCTTCTAATCTTCCCCCTTTTGGTTTATTTCCAACATTTTCCAGCTGATAAAAAAAACCTTTTTCTAATTCGATCCATATCGAATAACATTTTTTTAAAATCAGACACTGCAAATTTTTTAGCATAGTCTAGCCTCTTTCTCAGGGATAATCTAGATTTTGCACTTTCAGTAGCACGTTTTTGAAATAAGATGTCGTTTACTTTGGGCAACAGCTTCTTCTTCGTGTAACAACAACTTGCTTTAATAGGCCGTTTTGTTAATTCATTTTGGGAGTTCAGACCATTATAATCTACAGAAATCAATTTTTTCGTAACAGGCTGTTACGACAATTTAATATTAACTTAATGGAAAAAAAAACTTAGGTATATATTTTACTATTAAAATATAAGTTTCTACTTATTACAATTAAATCAAAGAACTTATTCTCAATGTAGTGGCATGTTATCTTATCAAAACATCATTAGGCTATTAACTAACCCATAGAGACGACTATTATTAGTACACCTTCCATTATCCAAACAATTTTTTCTTAAGAGCGACAATTTTTCTAGTATTTTTAACATCTTCTTGCATTTTATTTTAATACAAATTTAGGTTTTGATTATCTATTAAATAAAAATATAGAGGGTGTATCATTAAAAAAAAATTATAACATAAATATTTTTACAATTTTGTTGATTACTTACTAGGAGTGGCGGTAATGTAACTCGCATCCTCAAGATATGCTTTGTAGGCTACTGAGACCAGGACTAGGTTCTTTGTAGGTATTGTAAGTTTTCAAAATAATATATTGTACACAAAGTGAAGTGTGTAACTTTTTGTTTGTGGCGCCATCTATTAGTTTTTACAGATGTGGTTTTGATGGGAATGGCAGAGTGTACAAGGTCTGAGTTTAATGGTATACTGACAAGACGTTAAATCTCGAACTGACTCCATATTTGCCAAGTTGCCTTTTAATGATATTGACGTTTAAACAAGTGTCAAATTATGTGCTTACACCCAAAAAAGTTTAGACCGTCATAGTTGATGATAGGTGTTTGGTAGTGTTGAAAGAAGAAAAATATTATAATATATTATTTAGGATTGTTTTTTGACATTTTAAACGTTGAATGATGTTATCTATGACCTATTGTTTCTTTCTCATGATCTGATAACTAGGGTTGCCAAGGGATATTTAGCATTTGTCAAGACTTCAGGCGAAAAAGCAGGATTTTTTCTACTTTCTGCATATAACATTTATAATGAGGTCTTAATTTTTAAATTAAAAAAAAAACTCAAAATACAAAAATTATTTTCTATTTTGAGACCCGACGAATAATTTTTTGCATTACTTTAATTTTTAAAGAATTTAATACATACATTCCAACCAAAGTTCTATTTCTTTAATTTTCTGGAACAGAGATAAAATTATTTCAATTAATGTTGCATTAATTTTAGGAAAACTACCTATGTAATTAATTTCTTAAACAATTCGAACACAAGTTTATCTTTTAAATTAACAAATACAAAGTTTTTATTGAGACCCATTTGTGAACTAACCAGAACAATATGGACTTCATAATGTTTAGCGATAAAAATTTAAAGACAAATAAATTTTCAACCTTTTACAACAATAATTTAACCCTTAATATTTTACCTTTTATATTATATCTCTGGATGTCTATAAATGAAATAAACTGTCGCCCTTCCTGTTTTGGCTACATACTTGACTCATATCATGAGACGAAGAAAATCTTTGATAAATATTTTTTAACGATTTCCTCATTTTATTATTCACAGGAACAAAACGATATTTACATCTACACAATATTTATTAGTAATTTATAAGATATTTAAAATAAACTCAAAAGCAAACCAACTTTTCTAGTAAAAACGAAATGAGGAAAATAAAAATGTCACACATCATTATTTTGTTCAAAAAAATTTCAGGTAAAAGTAAATTGCACTAAGAAAAATTTATAAAATTGCCACTTTTAAATCTCTGCTGAATTTTTTTTTCGATGAAGCTTTTACCTTAACGTCTTAAATGGCGGGGCTACTATCGTCCCGCTCATAGTGGCGATGGGACACAAAGGGTCAAAAGCAGAACACTTGGCAACCCTACTGATGATATCATCTATTGTATAATGATTACTTGATGCAAATACAATATGAAGATATGTACATGTTTTCAAACTTCTAAATAATTGGGACAATAAGAATAAAAGAATAATCTTATCGTAATGTATATTAATAATATACATAGTAGAATAAAGATAATAATAATAAATAATATTAACAGCAATAACATTTTACATATATTACATATTAATGGATTAAATTAATAAAAACAATCCTTTCAAAAAACAATCGCAGTTAAAAACAAAATCAAAATTAAGGATCTTACAAATTAAAGAATGCGTAAAAAATGTTTAAAAAAGTATTGACAGTTGACAACAGTAATTTAATTTCTCAAAAATTACGGTATTTTTAATTTAAATATATTAATTGGCAAGTGGAAAAAATTAACTTCGGTAGGAACTCAGTTCATTTCCCTACATATTCGAGAACTAGGACCGTTAATGCCATAATTCGTCCGGTGTTATATCACCTCAAATAAAGCATGAATTCTAAATGCTCTTTGAGGAACCGATAATCCAATATCATTGACCAGTTTAGGAGTATCAATAAAAGAATTAACAATATTTTAAATCAGAACGAGATCAAGATATATGCGCCTCACAAAAAATGGTAGCAACCTCAAAGCATCAGCAAAATCATTATATAAAGGCTGCTGCCGTTGCGCCCCTGGTGAAAAGCTATGAAACTCAAACACTTTCTTTGTACCTGTTCTACTTTTTCTTTGTACGTACAATAATGTGATGGCCAAACCTAGGACCCATACTTTAACACTGATTGAACCAAAGAGCGATATATCACTTTAAAGCAGTCCACGCTATTAAAATCTATAAGCATTCTCTTCACAAATCTGAGCAACTTCAAACCTCTGTTCACAATATTATTAATACGTGTATCAAAGCGAAGGGCCCTATCAAATGTAATACCCAGATCCTTAACATATTCAACACGATTGAAAATAATGAAAAGATATCCAATCCCCTTTTACGATAGAAATATAATAGAGCATTTATTAATATTAAGGTGCATGAAATTTGATTTACACTAATCAGAAAACCGAGCTAGATCGCTCTGAATGCCCTCGCAGTTATTGCTATTCTTGACAACTCGAAATATGTTTAATCATCTCTATAAAGAAGATATCTATGGGGCAGGGCGAGGTGAGCACCTTGAGGAAAACCAAAGGTAACATGAATATCAGATGACTCACAATTGTTAATTTTTACACGTTATGTTCTGCTAGACCAGTCTCTATTTATCCATTGAAGAAATGATCCATGGCCCAGGCCTTTTGGCTTGTACATAAAAGTTGATGGTTAACCTTGTTAAAAGTCTTGGAGAAACCCGTGTAAATAGCATCCACCTGACACTTATCCTCCAAAGCTTCCACCAAGTACTGCTCACAAACAAGCAGATATACAGTAGTTGATCGACCTGTCATAAAGCCATGCTATGAGGTCGCTAATACATGGTTGAAAAGAGGACATCTTTTGGTAAATAATGCCCTCAAAAATCTTACTAAATGGTGATAATTTCGAAATTTTATGATAATTTTCGACGTTAGCTCTATCTCCATTCTTGTGGATTGGCTTAATGTAAGTAGTTTACCATACTTTTAGAAAAACACCTGTTGATAAAGAGATATTAAAAACCCGAGCCAACACTGTAAACAAAATGCCTTGACAATTCTTAAAAAATATTACTGGTAGTCCATCGGAACCGGCACCCAGTTTACTGTTCAAGTGATCTATTGCATTAAACACGTCTACCGGCTCAATTTGAAGGAAACTAATTAAAAGTACGGATCTCACAATATTCATGCGTGTAGACTGTGAAGAAGAAACTTCTAAAGAGCTCTGATGGAGCGGTTGAGTTTTCTACTTTAACATATTATGTGCCATACTGCTAGAAAGAGAAATTTTCGTATTTTTGGTATTAACATGGCTCCAGAAAAACATACTATCAGCTTTTGTAGAGTCTTCAATACTAGATATGTATGGTTTTGCTAAGTGTGTTTACATGACCTACGTAACTCTACTCTGAAAATAAAATGTAATTAGAATTGGAATTGGAAATGTTATATTGTTTATGGGCTTTCTTTTTTCAAAGACCAGAGACCTTAGTTCTGGACTGAACCATGGTGGACATTTTTTATTTTTTGCTTTAGCTTTAGGAACATGGATATAAAAGTAACAATTTACACACTGAGAAAACGTATTTAATATTATATTAACATTATTTTGCATCAATAATCAGATCCTGTCAAAATTTGCCAAGAAAAAGTACATTTCTAGGTAAATACAGTATTTAAAATCATTATAGTAATAATCAAAATTAAATTTCTCAAATTTCGTGGGCAGTGAAATTTCCAAATATAGAGTTAAATGATAAACACATAATGGGTTCTGTGAAAATAACAGTTTTAACATCTGAACTACTGCTAAATACCAAATCTAATGTTACCAGAGACATTCGGAAATAAATTCATTTGATGCATATTTAAGTATGCTTACAAATTTGATAAAAGTTCTGATAATTTATTTAAATTTTCCATGGGAATCGCCCCAAACTCATTATTACTCCACAATAAACCTGGCAAGTTGAAGTAACCATACAGTAAAAAATGGTCACACTTATTCTCTTCCAAAAGGCAGTTCACTGATGAACGGTATTCCTCGTATATTTCTACTTGTGATCGAGGAGGAGGAATATTTACAGAACCCAAATTTAATCTATGTTGACCTATGGTGACCATAACCAAAACCATTACTCCGCCGCCACGTTGACTAACACTGGTATCATTCGAACGATCGCATCGGTATATGTTATAGTCGAAGAGTTTTAATTCACCATTGTAAATATAATTCTTTAACCATGTCTAAGTAAAGAAGGCAATATTGTATTTGTCAGTAATTGCTGAGGACATCAAGTCAAATGTCTTATTATTTAAACTACTTATATTCTGATAGTATGCTGTTATAATAGTCTGATGGTCATTCATCTCCCTTGTCTTTGACGAGGTATTCCTTGAAAATTTGGTCTCAAGTAACGCTTTCCATTAGTAATAGGAAAGATAAAAGGCTTAACTATTACATCTGTTGACCAATTATGACTGTCAACAACATTATCTTGATGAGATGAGCAGAAACTGAAATCTTAAATGAAGCAATATGTTCCTGTCTTGATGGCAACTTCTCACAGTACACTGATGATATTGTCCTTCATATTAGATCAAATCACAGTATATTCAGAGACAAGGTTTCCTATATACAACCATTTTTGCTATTGAACCGCAAACACATTAATGAATTGGTCATTTTTTCCTCTGATTATGTTCGTATTTCTTGTATTTTAAGATGTTACACAATTATTTGCCTTGTGCGAACTTCCCTGAGCTGCCAGTCATCAGTTGAGAATACCTGAGGGTTCCTTGTTCAGATTGGTCAGGTTGGGCACTAGTCGTAGTAATTATTTGATTTTTTTGCTGTTGATTCCATAGACTCCTGTTGCTCTGGATGAGAAGAACGATGAAGCAGTCTACTATGGGCTCTATATTTTAAAAATTCTGAAGCAACCACTTGTTGGTTTTGTAAACCAGAAAATGTATTTCCAATGTTCTTTTTTAGTTTATTTTTCAATTCTGTAAGTCCATTCTCATGTGTTGTTAGCCGTTGTTTAAACTTAACTCTACTTTCATCATTATTAAATGGGTTATTAATATTTATTCTGAAATCCGAGCATGAGCAAAGCTTAACCAAATCTATATTACTCTTTCTCAGATCCGTTCCCTTCGTCGACAATATAGTCAAATTATTAGAGCTTTCCACTAGGGGCTTTAATGTTTCATAATTTCCATAGTATTTACTCAAACTTTTATCCAATGCATCAATCTGTGAACTTATATATTTGAGTTGATTCTTCATTACTATTCTCTCATGTTAGAAAATATTTTCAACCTTGACATTCATCTTACCTTCAATGTTCTTTTTATTTTCCTTCATTACTACCTTAAGCTTCGTCAGTATAGACCTAATGTTTTGAGGAATCAACTTTTGAAGCTCAGTTTTTATTATTGCATTCAATTCCACTTTGAGATTAATAAGCTGTTACTATTTATCAACGTTAGAATTCGATTTTTTATTTTTGGCAGACACTCTTCACAAGCAAATTTATTTAATAATTCAACGAAGACAATTTTAAACATGGTAGGCACTGGTTGTTATTACAAAAATCACTAATCTTCTTATATTTTATTTCTTATGGCGTCAGTTTATTGTTATATTTTTAGCATGACATTTCAAAATTTTATGATCTCCATTACTTTAAAAGACTGAAGACGCGTAATAATGGCGGTACGAATCTGAATTTACAAAAAAAAAACGCTGACCTGGTATATTTGCAGAAAATAGTCAGAAACCTGCTGAATACTACAGATACAAGCTATAAATAGCCTCAAGCACAACCTTCAATTCAAGTGACTGACTAGGCTAAAACTTTTCGATTTACAAGGTATAATTTAGTTCATTCAGCACGAGGGCACTAAAATGTCTACTAAAAAAACTAAAGAATTTTATTATAAGCGTAAAGAAAATTTTACAGTGTGTTTCTAGATTCAGTTTTTAATTAAGATTATTAAACGGAAACAAAATTAACTATTTTTCTAGAAATAATTATATAATCTTGCTAAACACATTTTCAGATTTTGATTTTTAATTTTTTGGTCTAGTTTATTTATAATACTAGCTTGACCAGTGGCGATATTGTTAATACACTAAGTCAAAATAATAATAAGAAATGCAAATGTAATGAAGTGTTTGAAATTCTAAATATTCATAACACCATTATTTGCAAAGTGGATTCTATGAAGAGCATAACTTTTTTTCCTTTGGACTGATCATGATGAAATAAACCTTATAACTTACAGCCTTTACTATGTAGATAAGGAAGTGAGAGAGAATTTTGTTATAGGCGCGTCGATGTCTATGACCATTTGGTGCCTTTGCAGATAAGGAAGTATTTTTGTTTTAAATTTCATATTCAAAAAGTATATATATATATATATATATATATATATATATATATATATATATATATATATATATATATATTATTTACGATTCTGGGACCTAATATTTTTAGAAGGTGATAAGTTTTTCACATTTTTAAAAGCATTTTCAATATTTTCTTGTTTCGATGATAACTGTAATCGTAATGAATTTTTTGCAGTATGTATTACGTATATTTGAAATTGACTGTTGAGAATGTTACTGTTTATTTGATCTATATTTTTATTATGCGATAACATTTGTAAATCTGATATTTCCTTCAAATTTTTTTTCTTTTTATCACAGTCCACATTTAAATTGGAGTTATTTAAAAGAGACCTACATTGATTGAATGGTGTTTTATCTTGATTTTCTGTTTCTTTATAAGAATATTTTACATTAATTTTTACTGCATTTTTAAAAGTAACAAAATGAATGAGCTTGCAAATTACTGAATTTATCGGGGCAATTACAAGGGTACTGATGTATACAAATTTCACAAAATTGGCAAATAAAACTGCAGCATTTATCTATTGTTGATGTTTTTTGAACTACTATTCTATGTCGTTATGTTTAATGTACCATATTCTAGAACTGCTTTAATTCATAAGAAAATATGACACAACACATGACCTATGCCTCTTAAAATTAAATTGGCTGTTAATATTTCGCTTTCCCTTAGTATGTTTAATCACACGATCAACAATTTTATCTCTCGCATACTTAAGAGTTGAATATAAACCTTCTTCCAATCTTTGGACACATTTAACATTTAAATAAGAATACGTAATAACTTTGTGCATACTATCTAATCTCATGTCAATATTTATACCACAACTTTTTCGGAAACTGTAGGCCCAACTTAAATAGTTATGAATATAAAAAGCCGAAATATATTCACCAAAATTTTTGGTTTCAAAGTCATTAAGCATATTATAAACGGCAATATGTAATTTTTCCGGAAATGTATCGATAATATCAGTATTTGTTTGTAAATATTTCATTCTTCTATGAACAAATTATCTTTTTTCTCTATTCTTAATTTTATAGAAATTTAATCTCTAAGTGCGGCCGATGTGCCAGCAACAATACAACCCAATAAACACGTTTATGTAAGTTTTACATCAAACTTATGTCATGCAATGTCAAACTTTACATAAGTTTTGAGTCACATGTGAGTCATTATTTATTGCACCCTTACTTACATTACACTCTGACGTCATAAACATGACCTAGATATAATGTCTGTATGACATCATTGTGATCCTACTGATAACAATGTAACAGAACACTGATGTAATAGTGACGTCGAATTGTTTTCATAAGTGTGACTTGAATATGACATAGTGACAACATAATTTTTACGTTATAAAAATATAATCAAATGATGTACGGCAGTAGCAGTTATGTAAATATTATATCAAATTGTTATTGAAATTATTATACTTCTACGTACTTTAATATCAAAATAAAGATACGACACTAAAAGCAAAGCTTTTGTTGTATCGTGTTAAAAGTTAGTCACGTGATACCAATATGTAGTTAATGTGTTGTTCCTTGTAAAAACTTTAAATAATAAAAAAATCATTCTGAAGAAGATCAATAAATATGCATAACAAATAAAATCTAAGCAGTTTAATTAATAAAATGGATTTTACCCCCAAGAAAACGAAAAACTTGAAAATATACACAAATAGGAAAATCCAAGAAAAATACAAGATCAAATATATATATATATATATATATATATATATATATATATATATATATATATTTATTTATTTATTTATTTATCCATCGCACTTTGTGATCTATTGTAAAATTTTCGACTTTATTACAGCCACTAAGTTAAAAAAAAATATTTGTCCTATCTCTTTGACATCCCTATATATTTAACATACATTTCTGATTAACATATCTTGTGACATCTGTAAAATAACTACCGACCTTGCTACATCTTCGCGGTGTTGTCACTTCCTAAATTATCTAAGATAAGGAATGAAAAAGGGGAGGAGCATTGAATCTCATAATGTTTAAAGTTCACTATAAATTGAGTAACTGCAATTTGCCAAAGGTTGGATATAGTCATAGTTAAAAATTAGTGCTGTTTTTGACGTAAATTCCGAGATAGATGAGACCTATCCAGAGGTGTTGGGGGCAGTGTAAGAACAAACCGTACATAAAATGTAACAGCTAAAAATAGATTGGGCTAAGAGGGTGGGTCAGAGTTATCCAAAACATTTTTTTTTTTTGAATCTACAAGCCAAGGAACGCGTTCTGGAAAAAAAAATTTCAAATAAAAGTTGTAGAGATTTTAGAAACCTATAATTTAAGCTTTTGTCTGATTATTTTCGCCAATTTAATATTGCAAAAATACCAAAAAACCCTTAAAATCAGGCATTTTTTGCATATCAATTATTTATTGCAAAATTAACTTTTTTTTTTTTTTGCACTTTTTTGATTTTGAAGCCTTCGTCATTTTGAACAAAATGATATTTTATAATAATAAATCAGACAATTTGCTGCTGAGATATTCCTATTTGTTTATCCCAAGATGCAAAATGTTGATTGCTATAACTTTTTTTTGGGTGAACATTTTGATCTCCACAAAGGCTCAGTCTCTTCGTGAAGGCTTAAATTTTCATATGTCGTTAGGGACAAATGAAAAAATTAATTTTCAACCCCGTAAATATCGCTCTAAAAAAAGGGGTGTGCTAGATTCATAATTTTTCGAGCTATCTCAGATTTAAAAAAGCACCGAAATTGGTCCATTGGTTGCTGAAATACGGCGAATTTTTCCGAGCGCTGCTGATGTAAAGCTGCGAGTTCAGTGTTCTCGCGTGCGCGAAAGCTCTATTTCTTTATAAAAAGCACGCTCTTTTTTAAATCGATAATTAAGGGATTGAAAATTATTTTTTTCATGTGCTTCTAACAATGTATAAATATTTAGGCCTTCACGAAGGGATTGAACCTTTGTAGAGGTCAAAATGTTCACCCAAAAAAAGTTATAGCAATCAACATTTAACATCTTGGAATAAACAATTAGCAATTCTCAGCATCAAATTATCTGATTTGCTATTATAAAATACCATTTTAGACGAGGGTTTTCATTTAAAAGCGAAGAAATGCAAAAAAAGGTTAATTTTGCAATAAATAATTGATAAAATAAGGCCGATTTTGAGTTGTTTTTTTTACCTTTTTGCAATAACGAATATGATCGCACAGAAACTCAAATTGTGGGTTTTTAAAATCTCTAAAACTTTTGTTTAAAACTTATTTTCCAAAATGTGTTCCTTGGCTTGTAGATTCAAAAAACCTGTTTTAGCCAACTTTGACCCCCCCCCCCTCCTTGACACCAACCCATTGTTTTCCTGTTCTCAATTCGTCGCTTATTTATTTTTTTTTATGTATGTAAACCGATTATTCCGGAACGACGCCACAAATTTGGATTAAATTTTTACGTTATATTCAAGAAGTTGCTGCGGTAGTCCCATATTATTTTGGACGAAATTGATGCAGTAAAATCCAAGATGGTGCAGACAATATGGCGGACAAAAAAGTTAATTTTGTCCGATTTTCTCCAAAATTGGTAGGGAAGAATTTTCGGGGTCGTACACAACGAATCGGAAATTAAAAAAAAATTCAATATTTCGGACAAAAAAATAAATTTGGTCCGAATTTTTCCAAAATTGATATTATTTTTAAAAAATTAAATATGGCTGCTCTAAGATGGCGAATTAAAAATTTTGTCTAAAATCAGTATTGGGGGATTTTTGTTAGTGTTAAATACAAACTTAAAATATTTTTTGAAAAACTTAATCTGGCGGATCCAAAAATTTTACATCTTCCAATTTTCTCGAAAACTGATATAGGAGGTTCTTAATGGTGTAAACTATGAATTTAAAATCATTTTTTAGGATTCAAATGACGATTCCAATATAGCGGACCAAAAATTTTACAATTTTCGATTTTGTTCAAAGGTGGGACTACATCGTTTTTGAAGATTTAAATACCGAATATAAAATTATTTTAAGAAAATCTAATATGTCAGATCCAATATGACCACCTATAAATTTTAGATTTCCGGATTTCATCCAGATTTGGTACTAGGGGGTTTGGAAGGGTTTAGATTATATTAAAATGTTAAAATTATTTTTTTCAAATTCAATATGGCGGATCCAATATGGTGCGTTGGAAATTTTGCTTTATTTGCACTTTTTCAAATTGACGGTTTTCAGAGTCATGTATTACGAATATGAAGTTAATTTCTTACAACTTAATATGGCAGATAAGATATGATGGAGTGCAAAATTTACATTTTTCTGATTTTGTCCAACATTGTTTTGGGGCATATGCAAACTCAATATTCAGGATAAAATATGTCAGCCTAAGAAATTTATGTCTCAAGTGCTTTAAATATCAGTATTGACAGATTTTGGCGGTATATATTAATAATCTAAAATTAATTTAAAATTTAAGATAGCGAATTTACTATGACAGACTAAAAATATTTGTTCGATACAATTTCATTCAAAACTGGTATTTGGAGAACTCTAAGAATCAAAGAATTGTTTGTTTTCATTTTAGGACGATTTATAACTTGGATAAAATGAATACTTTTTTGTGACCCTAAAGTCATTATGAGGTACACTAATCTCTATTAGTACTTAGTTCAAATAATTTATTGACATCATAATGAATTCAAAACTAAAAATCGAAAAATAAAATTTTTATAAAAAAATTGAACCGACTTCTGAAAATGCGCTAAAAAGTAAAAAATAACAATATACATTTTTATATGAAATTGAAATTTTTGAGATTGGCGCCAAATTATTTCTAAACTAAACAAATAACTACTCATACGAAATATATATACAAACAACGGTCAAAAAGCAGTTACAAATAAAGTATTTTTAATTTGTTTATGCGAATAAAAATAAAAACTTGTTAATACATAATACTAAGCGAAAGTTGAAATAACTCATATTTACATAGTAAACATCACTTCTTCAATATAGCTATACTACGAATATTTTTATTTGCGCCCATGTTTTATTCTTAAAAGTCGCGTAATAAAACTTTTTCAGTTCTTCACATTCATGTTTTTTTATGAGGTTTCTTTGATGTTATGTGTTTTTTAAAGAAGATCTGGACGAATTTCTTCTGTTCGCTGGTCTATGGTATTAAAACGCGACCTTTTTTTACCTGCTCGTTATATAAAAGGTCACTTAGTTGAGGCCCAATTAGTTTTTAGTGAGTATGCATATTTTTTATCTCACCGAAAACTTTCATTATACGAAGTATATGTGTTTAGAAAACGCCAATAATTCTAAAATCTCATTTTATGAAATCATAGTACATTTGGATTTTAAATAAAAAATTAAGGCATTGTAAATCGTTACGCTCTGAAATGTGCCATTTGATCCAACTTTCTTGTGTGTCTAATTTGTCATTTTTCAATATTATAAAAGTAAATAAATTTTGAGACCTTACAGCAAAATATTCTGTAAATGTTAAAAATGATATGATATAGCCCATTAAAAAATATATGTGTGGCTTACCACAGTTTTTAAAGTATCCTCTTTAAGGGAAATAATTTTAATATAGAGATTATGACAATGGAGGTGATATTTATTAGACAGACCTCTAAATCGCTCTGTACATTTTAACCCCATTTTAACATTATTTTGTTTATTGTAAATGAAGAGAAAGTATTTTTCGTTTTAAAAATGTTTAAATAAGCAGAGTTTTTTCTTAATTTTGAAATCTTTTCATAATATAATCATGCTGGTCTTTACTTTGATATTAAAGAACTGATTTAAAGAATTAAAAACAACCATTGTATGCACATTTTTTGACAATAAATGTTATATTAGCACACACGAATTAAGCATACAGGGTGTTCGTATAATGCATCAGAATACTTGAAGAAGTGAATTTACCTGAAATTCAAATTTCATTTTTCACATATATTTTTTATTCTGAAAGACACTGAAAAAAGAGACATGCCAATTTAAAAATAGAAGAATCCCTAATAAAAAGAATACTCCTTACAAAAGTTGATTAACCGCACCGTTTAGGCGCAAATTGAAATTAAAGTTTTTATTACCAGTAAAATCAGTTTTTCAAATGAAAGACAAAAACCAAGTTACCAGTTCTATTTGATAAAAAATGTAGTTAATAAATAAAATTGAGAGTTGGGCGAAATCGGAGCATTCAAAAAAAAATTTTGGCTAAAATGTTGAAATAGAAGAAAGGATTCTTGAAAGAATAGAGGGAGATCCAAGCACTAGTATTAGGAAGATAGGTTTAGAAGAGAGAATTGCCAACTCTATGGCTTGAGAAGTTCTTCATGAAGACCTTGTTTATCCTTTTCATATACGAAACGTGCAAGATCTCTATGAAGGTAATGAACAATTGCGACTTCACATGTACAATCAAGTTTAAAAAAACAGGAACTAAACCATCAGTTCATTAAACTCATAATATTCACCTATATTTACACGTGATAGTATTAACAATTTTCATCACACCCATCAATTCTCTTTAAAAAACCCTCATGCCATTATGGAATGGTAACATCAGCCGCGATTCTCTCTGAACGTATTGGGCGGAATTAAAAGAGGCCGTCCTACAAGGACTTCCCTTTTTTTCATGGGCCGTTAAATATGGATGCCTTTTAAATTTTCTGCGGAATGATCTTCCACAATTGTTAGAAAATGTTCCCATCGAAACAACATGGCTACTTCAAGGTGGTGTTCCACCTCATTTTAATCTGGACCTGCGCAGATACCTCAATGAAAAATTTCGCAGTAGAAGGATAAGAAGAAGCGAGCCACTACTTTGGACGTTGTGCTCGCCCAATAATCAAGCCAATGTATTTTTTCCGAGGATATTTAAAGGCACTCGTTTATAAAACACCCTTAAATGATACCGAGAATCTTGGTCAAAAAATAATAAATATTTACCAAGTTTTACAAAGTGCGCTTGAATTTTTTTTTAGAGTTCCACAACATTTTTTCAGAATAACACGAAATATGTAGGAATGAATGGACGTCATTTTGAAAATATATTATAATTCTTTTTCTCTTTTTTTTAAATATTAATTTTTGTAACTTTTTAAAATATTAATTTTGCGATAAAAATTTCATTGACTTAAATAAAACAAAAAAGTTAACTATTTAGTTGTTATTATTGTTTTAATTGTCAGATAACCTTTTATATATCTAATTGTCAGGTTTAACTTAATTTCAAGTATGGTAACTTGAACTTTTTTCTTTCATTTGACTCGAATATACCTTTTTTATTAGGTATAGTTTTATCTTTAAAATAGCATAACCGTTTTTCCAATAGATGTCAAACCAAAGAAGATATGTGGAAAATATAATTAGAACATCAAGCAAGATGACCTCTGATATACAGACCATAACAGGAGAAATATTGAGATTTCGACCTTTTATTATATGATTTACTACCTTTATTTTATCATGTAGAATCACTTCTCCAAGTATTCTGATGCATTATCCGAACACCCTGTATATTCATTTTGTGATAAAAATTATTTTAGAATTCTTGTGGCCTTACCTGATTTCTTTCATCCAGTTTTTTGTTAGAACATTGTATTTTGTCTTGCAAAGCACTTTTGTTTTTTTTTTCAATCTAGTTGGCTCATAATCTAGAAACTAAACTTTTTAAATTATTAATATTTTAATTCTATCACTATTCTAACAAACCTCAACCTTTTTCAATAAAGATTTCCTCTGATCTACTTATATTTGCTTTGCTGATTTTACCAAGCAATACGTTATTATCTACATCATTGTCCGGATCGGGAATTTCCTCGTTATTCTCCCATAGACTTCTTCTCCATAAGCAGGAAAAATTTGGATAATTTAGCAATTAGTAACTTATCGTCAGTCTTTCTATAGTAATTAAAGTGCGTCGTCGCCTTTTCGTGTTCAAGGTGAGTTGATAATTGTTCCAAGTCATTATCGTTCATAGAAATTAACTGTGCAATAGTAGCGACATGTTTTTTAAAACACGTTGCTGTTATTGCTTCAATATTTACGACATTACAGGCAATTGTAATTTTTTTAACACTTTCTATGACCATAAAAAACTGTTTTGAGTATTTGGATTTGCAAAAAGATACGAATTTGAAAAGGCTACAGGGTCTCTGGATTTTAATAGAATTTCTGTGTATCGTTGCATGCCTTTTTTGAATAGTACTGATATAGCTCTACCTTTTTTTCCGCGAATAACAAACTTTTTTATGTTTTTACCTCAAGCTTGTTCTGTTGCTGTTAAAGATTGATAAAGATCTTGAAATCCCAACTCGTCTTCTTGTCTTAAATAGCCTTCAATTGTGATTCTTTGCGCTTCACCAGAACGTTTTCTATTCAAGAGGATGACGTGAGCTAAAAGAGTTTCGGTTAAATTATGAACAAATGTCAAATTGTTTGGCTTGCAAGTCAATTTTTGGGACCATTCTTCTTCCTCTTTTACAACAAATTCATTCATTTTTATTACGTCTTCTGTTAATGGCACATACTTCCTTTCTTCCAATTCTTGGATAATAACTACTTATTATGTTAGAATTTCCTCGTTTTTATTTGTATCGCCTTTTTTAACAGCTAAAAACATAGCGGTGTCACACACCTGTTTAAGAACAGTTGCCCATCTTAAAGCAATAGAAGGACTCTTAAAACTATCTTTATCGGCATCATATCTGGCAATTTTATTAGTGGTGTCTGGGTACCATGCATAAAAATATAGCAATGTAAGCCTTGATTTTGGGAGCACGTTTCAAATTTGAAGTCTTTATAAAAAATGGACCTCCAAAATCTATTCCTACTTTTAAAAAAGGACGCGTGAAACCTACTCTGTCTTTTGCCAGATCGGCCGTAATTTGTTCAGCATTTGTTACTTTAAAATGGAATCATTTAACGCATTTATGTACAATACGCTTTATAGCTCGTAAACCATTAAGAGGACAGTAACACAGTCGAAAACTTGATTCAACTGTTTGAGGATCACCGTGATATAGTTTAACATGTTCCAATCTTAGCATAATATTGACTATATAACACTTTGAAGGTAGTAAAATGGGATGTTTTTGGGAGAAAGGGACATCTGCATTAGACAATCTCCCGCCAACACGCATACTACCTGATTTATCCAAAAAGGGATTTAAATAATGCAACTGTTTGTTTCATACAATTTTATTTTCTTTTAAAGTCTTAATTTCTTGAGAAAAATATTTCCTTTGTATAGTTTTCATTATTGAATCAATGCACTTTCTAATTTATAAACTTTAAGTGGACCTGTAAATTTTTGATCTTTTGTAAACTTATTATGAATAAATCTTAAAGAAAAGGCTACAATTAATTGCAATTTTACAAAATCTAAATATTTTTCAAGAACTTCTATAAAGTAGTTATTCGAATTTTCCGATATTATTGACGTTAAAGTTGTCTTCCTTTGTTTTGGAACATTTTGATAATTTAAAAAAATTTAAGTTAAAATTCGGATCTTGTAAGTATTGTGAACCATTCCGCCAGTGTACAGAATCAATAAGTTCCTTAGGGTTTAGACCATGAGACACATAATCTAAAGGATTATTTTTGGATGGAATATATCTCCAAGTGCCGTTAGAAGTATATTCCCGAGTATTGGAAACTCTATTCGAGACGAAAATGTTCCATTTGCTAGGATGCGACTGTAACCAAGCTAAGGAAATTTGAGAATCAGTCCATAGATTTATAGTGTCAATTTCATAAGAATATTTAAATATTTTCCTAATCCTGTAAGTTTATCGAGCTAATAAAACACATGCGCATAATTCTAATCTAGGGAGACTTAGTGTACATAGGGGAGAAACACGTGATTTAGAACATATTAAATTACATGAAACAGTTTCACATTCATAAATTATTCTTAAGTGTAAACAATAACCGTAAGCTTTCAGGCTTGCGTCGGAATAGCCATGTTATACAGCAATTTTTATAATTTTATTATTTTGTAGACATCTAGAAATTTTCAAGTCTGATACTGATAAAATATATTTTCTAAAATTTAACCATTCCTCTTTAAACTCAATGTTAGGTTTTCGTCCCTTTGTAATTTTGTTAACCAAAGTTTTTGTATGAACAACTTCGCGATTATTACGAACGGTGAGACAAAACCTAACGGACCGTAAATTTGACTATTGATAGATTTTAACATTTCTTTTTGTTATTGGATAAATATTTACATCTTTGGGCAAAGAAATAGAAAACAATCGATTTTAAGATTCCACGATTCCTAAAATTTTGTTGGAATTGCCTCCCGAAATTATTGGATAAACTTTTGACTCTGTTTCTGCCTTAAATTCCTGCATAAATTCTAAAGAATTCGAACATCATTTATGCAAATTAGTTAACTGTTCCTTTAATGAGGACAGCTTCTCAACAGAATTTGAACCACATAATATGTCATTGACATATGTTTGATTTTTTATCACATAGCAAGCATCGGGATATTTCCAGTCATATTTATTTCCTAACTCAACAAGACATCGAGTAGATACATAGGAAGTGAAATTTTTCCCTTAACTAACAGTAGTTCAACACACTGTATTTCATCACTAGGATTTTTTCTCCATACAATATTTTGTAAATAAGTTTGGTTTGGATTTACTAAGATTTGTCTATACATTTTTTGTATCTCTATTAAAGCATAAATGTACATAATATCTACATAAGATATCAAAAATTTCTTGCTGAACTACCGGTCCTTTTAGACAAATATCATTTAAGGAGTATCCTGAGAAAGTCTTCATCGATGCATCAAACACAACTCTGAGAGAGTAGTTATTTTGTCCATACGAATTGCACAGTGGTGCGGAATAAAATGCTTATGTTCATTAGCAATATTTTTTCAATCAACTGGAACAACTCGCGCATGACCTAACTTTAAATATTCATCAATGAAATTTGAATATTCCTCAAATAGATTTTGATCTTTGTGTAATCTTTTTTCGAGAACTAAAAACCGTTTTTTGGCTAATGAAAATGACTCTCCTAACTTCAAGTTTTATGAAGGAGTTTTTAAGAGAATATCTATTTGAAATCTACCATTTTGAAAATTTTTTGTTGTATTTTTAAAAATTTGTTCAGAAAGAACATCATTGCTTGATAAAATTTCTTCTTTAGGAACTTCTTCTAAAGCCCAAAATTTTTGTAATAAACTATCAATTTGATTTGAATTGGCAAATAAAGAGATGAATTCCACAGACCTTGGAGACATAGCGAAACTTCAAACAAATTTTTCAGGTAAAGAATCTCCGATTATTCAACCTAAATGGGTATTCTGTAAAACTAGAAGTTCGTTTTCCAATCTACTTAAACTTGGAGTTATCAAAAATGAATAAATATCAGCATCAAGAAGTAAATCTACTTGGTGTGCTGTATGAAAGTTAGAATCAGCGAGTGTTACGATATTTGGAATTTCAAGTTGTTCCGATAAGATACGAAGCTGTGGTACTTTCGAAGTTATAGATTCAGTTACACAACAGATAACCTTTAATTGTTCATAAGGTTTAAAACATGAGCTAAAATTGATGTCAATATATTCCCTATAAATCATTTTACTCGAGACACCAAAAATAGATACATTCTGTTTATAGGTTGGGTAATGTAATCTTCTTGCTAATTTATTTGTAATTAAACATACCTGTGACCCGTTGTCCAAAATTGCTTTAACCGGGTTTAATGTACCATTGTTATTTGAAACATTAACCATGGCTGTAGCCAACATAACATGTGATTTTTTGTTAACGAATATAATGAGTTAAGAACAGAGCAATCTATTTGTTCAGAATAAAATCTATTTTCCGTATTTTGGTTACTCAACTCACCAGAAGCTATATTATCACTATTAGTTTTGGTATTTGACCCACGGAATATTATCCTACGACCTACACTAATCTCAGTCGAATTAGAATTTTGGTTTAAATTTCCTGAGAAATTCTTCCCTTGTTGGCTCTGGGAATTTTTGTTGTTATTTTGATTGACATTTATCAAAACTAAATTGCTATTGTTACTATGAAGTAAGTTATTATGTGATTTACCACATAAAGGACAATTTTTCCATGTACACTTACTGACCAGATGATGGGAAAAACATTTGAAACATAATTTTTTTATTAAAAATAAATTGACTTCTTTGTTTTATTGATAGTTCTCTAAATTTAAAACATTTAATTAAACTGTGATTAGATAAATTACAATATAAACCCGTTTGTTTATTATCCAAATTTTGTGCCAAATGGGAATGTCTGCGAACAATTTCTGGAGAAGATAAATTATCTGCTGCTTGGTAACGCTTTTCCACAAAATTTAAAATGTCAACCAAAGTTGGTATTTTAGATGGACCTTGATCTAACTCATAGGCTTGTCGAGTATGTCCAATTTTTGAGATAAAATATAAACCAAAATTAAGTTCCATTCCTAAACTGGCACATTAAGATTTTTTAGAGACTCTGTATGCTGCTTAATACTATAAAATCTCGCACCTTTTTAGAATTACTCTTATTTATTGATGGAAGTTCTATGAAACCTTTATATGAGAATAAATATTGGCCAATTTGTTCTCATACCTTTCTTTTAAAATATCTATTGCTACTTCTAAACTAGTTGAAATCAAATTAAAATTTTCAACAAGTTTGAGCAGCTCATCTTTCAAAAAAGATTATAAATAAATTAATTTTTGTACTTCAGCCAAATTTGGATTATTTAAAACCAGTGCGTTAAAAATATCCTAAAACGTGTAAAATTTTCTATGACAATCTCAGGCATTTTAGCTTTATTCCCAGTAGTGGATCTGGGGCGTTGCTGTGACTCCAGATAGCATGTTCTATCGACTTTTTTACTTCTTCAGCAATGACCTTGACAGAACTACCCTTAAGAAGTAAGAATTCCAAGAATTACCAGTGACGCAATTAGTTCTTCAGCAGAGAGGTTCTTCGGATGGTATGTTCCATCGACTTTTTTACTTCTTCAGCAATGACCTTGAAAGAATTACGCCTAAGAAGTAAGAAATCGAAGTATAACCAACGACGCAATTAGTTCTTCAGCAGAGAGGTTCTAAGAATTGGGTGTGTAATAGTTTCTAAGAATTTTAATTAGTCACTAGTAAAAAAATTTCTTCTGCAAGTCCTTGAAAGAAGTAAATATCTCGTAATTTGAATGATTCATGTGGTACGTGATTAATATTCATGTTTGTTTAGCTTAAACTTGGGCTCGCCTAGATGATTTCATGCATGACCTCATTCTGGTTCCCGGAAGCTTATATTAATTTAAAATATTTTTTAAATAATTATTTATTTACTTTTTTTTATATTTGAACATAGTTGTATATTAAGTAAAATGGGTTCTCTATGTTTTGAAAAGTTGCGATTTTATAAAAATAATTATTGTTTTTAACATTTCCTTCTCTTTCCGTACGATCTAAGTAACCAGAGGGTAAATGTTTAAATTTATGTTCTTCTTTAAAATATCGCCGTAAATCACATGCGAAACAAGTGCCATTTGGAACATCAGATTCGCCTTTACATTTAGAACACTTGTGTGTTGCTGGGACTGGCATTTCATAAATGCTGATAATAAACTGTAATAACAATGGTATAAATAGATTCGGAAAAACCTAAAAAAAAAGAACTGATTACTAAAATGTTGGCTCTTCAACAAAGAAACCAAGGCCATATAACCAATTCAGCAAAAAAAACATCCAAAAAGAAACAATACTTGAAAAAATATATAATTCTAAGAAACAATACCTGAAAAAAATATAATTCTGATTCATCTCCAGATATGTAAGCGAACTCTTAATTATATTTATAAGAATATATAAATAATTTTAAAATTTACATGAAGGAATGCAAAAATAATTATAAATTTCAGTGAAGACCAGTGATTTTTTTATAACATAATGTCTTTAAAGACATTGGTTGGCAATTTTTTTCCAAGGAACGATCAATATATTTTCTTTTTTTATGTAGTTTAATATCATCTGTATCTCTAAAATGTTTAATTGATATTTGTTGTAGTTCAACAATTTAAAGTATTTCTTTAAATTCATTAATATAAAATGCACTTTTACAATTATCCAAATCGAAATCATTAATTATTGTCCAGACCCAATGTTCCATACTTTTAATTTATGGATTAGATTGAATAAAAACTATATTAATAATATAATCCTTGTCCTCAATGTTTATTATTATTCCATATGATCTAAATGGTGTTAAATAGTACATTCCTGATTCATAAATTGATACTGTTTTTTGTTTTAAGGCAGTAGAAATATAAGAATTTATTTTATAAAAATTTGTAAAGGATTCTGTTTCTTCTATAAAGACATCAATATCTATTTATTTATTGGTACGCTCAAAGATATAAGAAGCGTATCCTCCAGCACAACATATTTTAAAAATTTTTTCTTTTAGTAATAATATTATTGATATTATAATATTTAATACATTATCTTGTATACAAGGCTGAAATTTTTTCGAAATAAATTTAATGCGATCTTGATTTAATGGATTAAATGTTTCCATAGTAATTTTTTTTTAAAGTCCAAATGACCCAAAACCTTTAGTTCCTCTTTGTGATAGGTCTAAAACCTCACTTTCGGTAGTTTCCAATAAAATTAAATTTACTGATTTTTTAATTAACTGGGCTATTCTATAGCTTTGACAAACTATAAATATGGAATCGGAATGATTATAGAGGACAACTTTTATTTCACCTTGATAGTCTTCGTCAATAATTCCAGCCCCAACTTCTATTCCATAGAAAAGACTTAAACCAGATATTGATCTAATTTCGGCGTAATGATCGTTGGGTAATTGAAGCTGAATTCCGGTTCCTACTAAAACCCTTGATCTGGATTTAATTGAAATATTTGACAAAGTGTACAGGTTGTATCCTGCAGATTTGTCTTTTGTTTTTGTAGGAATGATTGCCTTTGGATGGATCTTTTTAACTTTAACCTGGATTTTTTTTTAAATACATATTATATAAAATAAAAAATATTACCTGGGTAGTTAGATTCTATTAGGTCATTTTTTTTTCAGATATCCATAATTTTTAAATTATGTAAAAAATATGTTTTTTTTTTTAATATTTTTTGAAATTGTTATTTTCAATGATTTTTTTTTTGATAATTACAAACATTTCGATTAATTAAAAAAAATGATTATTTAAAAATATTATTTCATAATTATTTAAAGCCCCATGGTAAAGTATCTGTTAATGAATAATTTACTATCCTTTTATCATCATATGGATTTAATGCAATTTTTTGTTGTTCTATGGTATATACTTGATGTAATTTTGATTTAATAATTTTTTGACTAGTTTCAGAAATATTATTATTAAATAGACATTTATAATAATCATCAAAAGTAATGGTTTTGAGAACAGCTCTAGTTATACCCTTAGCTTTCCTAATAGTACCATAATTGAATTTATGAATATCCTCTTTAATATATTGATAGGTATAATCCACATGAAAATGATATATTAATGAATCTGTATCATATAAAAATGTTTTTGAAAGGTCTAATATACTGAATCCTGCATAAATTGGTTTATTTAATTTTACTTCTGAACGGGACATTTTAATAAGTACTAAATCGCCAGCTATTATAGAACAGCTATGAAAATTTGACTTAGAGATATAACAATTAGCACCATGTCGACCAGACCAGTGTGTTACTAATTTAACGTCTTTATGTTTTCGAACATTTTCTATTGTTTTCCCGAAAAATGCATTATTTAATAACTTAAAAAAATTCTTTTCGAAATCATTTTTACTTTGCAACATTACATCATTTTTTTAATTATAATTTAATTTTAATTTAATAATAATTAATTGTTAATATAAAAATAGGAGAATATTAGGTTTTGTTATTCATTTACTATCTACCTTTTACTAAATAACTTTTTTTAAATAGAATTTAAAAAAAAATGTCAGTTAAATCAGAAACTCACTTAGATACGCTGATTTTAGTTGATCATGATGTGATAGAAGAAGTAGAAGAAGTGCTAGAAATGAATTATGTCGATTGGAGTGAGGAAGATGAAGAAAAACAACAAAAACCAGAAGAATAGGAGGAATTTCAAGGTACAGTGAAATGTTGTATAGATGGTAGAAATCATTGGTCGCATATGGCGTTGCAAAAAATATTAAATAATTTTTTAATTGAAGAACCTAATTTTGTTAAAGTAACTCTCTCATCCGATGCAGCGTCATATTTATCATATATTTTCAAAATTTATAACCGAAAAATTCTAAAAAATTAGAACACACGACTGATGAAATTACTTGTAACAAATTTTATGCCTTTTGGAGTTCCCCAAATTTATCAAATAGCAATCCACTAATAGGAGCTTTAATTGTTTTAAAACACACGATTTTATGAAATTACTTAGAAGAATATATACTAATTTTAGGCCTATCGAGATACTTAAAATCCATTATCTTCCTGAACATATACATTGTTCATTATGGTTTGGCGATACAATACCAAATTTTTTTTTGACTTAATTAATTCAAAAAATTCTTTCTCGGCTCACCAAATTTATTGTATAGTAGAGTAAAAAAAATAAATTTTTAGCTCCAAGTTCTCCTACATTTTTAAGATAATATATATATATATATATATATATATATATATATATATATATATATATATATATATATATATATATATATATATATATATATATATATATATATATATATATATATAAATATAAATACAGGTTCTTCTTTCAAGTTGTATCAAAGCATTTTGTTACAAGTGCACTTATATTTTGAAATTTTTTCTTTTTCCACGTATCTGAGAGAAAAAAAGAGATAACAATATGTCTGCCAACGTTCCTATTAATCCTCGTATCTCAGACGTAGGTTTGTCTTGAACTGCTGTCAATATTTCATCTATGATCGGGACATGAGCCATTGCCCTCTTTGATGCATTTGTCCATTTCTCCCTGTTATCAAAATCAACATTTTAATTATCATATGGAAATACTTTTGAATTTAAATGAAATTTTAAATTAGATAAGTTACAATGATCGAAATGACTCATATTTTTTGAAATATTTTTTTTGTTTGTCATTTTGTAATCCGAAAATCACATTTTGAGGCTTTTCTAGTTGGTTTGAGCTCTTTACAGTCCACATATGATTTTTTGATTCTGGTAACTGAGGATATTTATGTGATTTCCATCCTCTAAAGGTTTAAATCTCTATTACTTTCAAACTGTTTAAATAAAAGTAGTTTAACATCATTTAACATGATGTGAGGCATTTTCCATAGAATTTTTTCAAGTTTACTTTATAAGTTCCTTTTTTATCATTTATTTTAATTATTGCATTTAAATCACTATTACTTCTTATTAAAACTAATTCTTGACGTAAATTCATTATTATTTTATGAAAATCTTCGGCAAATCCCATTATCATTTTTAATGGCAAACAAATATTTAAATTACCATTACCATCTAATAGTACAGGATTTTCACTTCCATTCCAACCTGTATTATGTAAATTTGTACTTTCCGCTTCGGCAAATGAAACATATCCTTTCATTGTAGTAGTTATTCCAGGATTTCTAATTCGATCAATAACCAGTCCTCCTAATTCATATCGAATTTCATGAAAAAGAAATATAATTCCATTATTTATAAATTGTATATTATCAGAAAATATATTGTCGTCTTTTAATAACTTTCCTTCGATATATATATATATATATATATATATATATATATATATATATACATATATATATATATATATATATATATATATATATATATATATATATATATATATATATATAACTTTGATTTGATAGTGTATAGAGATCTTGAGTTTGTATAGGTATTCTAATTTCATCATTATTATTTAAAGTTGAAGATGAATATGGTTGGTGGGTATGATACTGATAATTCGTAACTGAGTCATCATATATTTTTATTAACATTTAATATATTGTAACTCATAATTTTTTTGTTTTTCTTTTTTTACACTTAAGTAATATTAAAAATTTTACAGCTCTTACACTAAACGTATCTTTATATTACACTAACACTCTTTTAAGTTAATTTTTTCTCAGTTTTTTTTTTAAATTTAAATCTCAAAGATTTGGTTTTAAAAATAATCCTTTCTCCATTGCAATGGCTTCCATGGTATTGTTATGAGGTTTATTTTTCTCCAACTTTTGTTTGGCTGCTCGTGCACCATTTATAGCTCTGGCAATCCCAGCAGCTAAACCACTAAGTGCTCTAAGAGCAGTAAAACCCACAAAAATCGGTAATAATTGTAATATACCTCCTGTTTTTGAAATTTTAATTACTCTAGGTGATTTTCATTGTTTACTTTTATTCTTAATTGTTTTAACTGCTATCTTTAGAGCACTATGAAGATTTTTAGGTTTCTCTTTAATAATAACATTTTTAATTTTTTTCGTTACAGATTGAAAATTAATTAATTTCTTTTTAAATTTACGTTTTCCTTTTTTTAACTGTTTTTTAAATTTACGTTTTTTAAATTTACGTTTTTTATTTTTTACTTGCCTGTTATGTTTTCTTACTCGAGATAATGTTCTAGTCATTATAATAGGTTTAACTAAAATAATATATTAACTGCCGACGTTTCTTTTATAGAAAAAAAATATTGTTTAAGTTTTTTATATGCACTATTATCTGAATAATCAACTGCATTATCATTTTCTTCATCTTCTACGAATTTACGCTTTCTCAATTGACTTGATGTATCCAGTTTCATCTTTAATATTAAACATATCTATAGCGTTATTACTATCATCTTCTATAAGTTTTCTCTTTCTACTTTGAGATTCATTTAATAATTCATTTCTGGATTTTAACATATCTTCTTCAGTTTTTTTCTTTAAATTTTTTGCACTATTTTATCTTTTATTGCTTTCTCATGATAGTTATCAATGTTTTTCATCAGATTTTTTTTTATTTTTCGAATATCTTTTTTTCTTGCAATGTTTGTATTTTTCCTTCCGTATGAGTTGTAGGTTCAAGTTTTTTTTATCAACAATTTTATTTGATCAAGATAGGTTTGCATACTTTTAGCACTTTTTCGTAATATATCCGCAGTTTGCATACTAATATAGTCTTGTTTTTCTGGCGCATTACATTTAAAGACTAATTATTGTTCATATTTAATTTTCCTTTTAAATTTTTATTCCCATTTTGACTTAGTTCTACACTTCCACCCGTTTCAAATTTAACTTTAGTATGCATTGCAGTAGAAACACCTAAAGCTGCCAATTTTTCATTGAATGATGCATCCGATGAAGTAATTCTAGATAATGCATTTTTAAGTAAAATTCGATCAGCCTCATGACGATTATGTAATTCTGAACTATTTTTATATGCTATATCATGAAATCTACATGCTTCATCCAATGGATTTATACCTACGTCACCGTGATTGAGACGTTTTTCTAATTTTGTTCCAGGTCCACAAAAATTATAGTCAGGTAAATGCAATTCAAATGGCAATTTATTTATGAAAGAATTTTAATAAACCTTTTCCTTTAATTTCACCGTGACTTAAATAATATTTCATTTTTTTTTGTTATCGTATAAAATTCGAACGTTAACTAATTATATATTAAATAACAACACTGTTTTATAAGTATTATAAGTCTAGAAACAATATGAAAAAGGTTGTAAGACAAAAAACTACTTTAACTGTAGATAATCACGATACTGATACAACATCTACAAAAAATTTAAAACATAGCGCTCTTTTTCCAAACACAATAAGATGCATCATAACAGGCCCATCAAATTGTGGAAAAACAAACAGTATGTTAAGTTTTATACAACATCCTAATGGATTGAAATTTGAAAATATTTATTTTTTCCTGATTTAAAGGCTGTTTTTATATTATAACTGCTGGCAATTCGTCTTATTTTCTCCGACGTTCCCTTAATGTACGGGATTGTGAAGAAGGAATGTGTTTCTTGTTGTCCAATATTCGTTGTTCTAAAATTATTTATAACATCGTCAATTAGTTTTAAAGGATAACCATTCTGTTGTAAATCGGATTTAATATATGCTACCTTTTTTTCCAATGATTCGGCATTATTGCATATGGATATAGCGCGATTATAGAGATCGCGTATAATTCCTCGTTTTGTTACAACAGAATGATTAGAACTATGATTAAGATATTGTCCAGTATGTTTTGGCTTTCTGTATACTGAAGTTTTAATAGTATCGTTTGAGCGGTTCACCATGACATCTAGGAAGGGCAATTAATCATTTACCTCTTTTTCCATGGTAAACTTAATTGTAGGTCGAATGGTATTTAGATGTTTCAGGAAATCATTAAGTTCTTGATCATTGCCCTTCCATCCGATGAAAGTATCATCGACATATCTCAACCAGACTTTCGGTTTTACTGTTGCCGTTTCTGAAATTTTTTCGAAATAAATTTAATGCGATCTTGATTTAATGGATTAAATGTTTCCATAGTAATTTTTT
Source organism: Diaprepes abbreviatus (assembly GCA_034092305.1). Lineage (NCBI taxonomy): Eukaryota > Metazoa > Arthropoda > Insecta > Coleoptera > Curculionidae > Diaprepes > Diaprepes abbreviatus. The sequence goes on along the minus strand of JASJET010000261.1, from coordinate 708,759 downwards.
TTAAAGTCCAAATGACCCAAAACCTTTAGTTCCTCTTTGTGATAGGTCTAAAACCTCACTTTCGGTAGTTTCCAATAAAATTAAATTTACTGATTTTTTAATTAACTGGGCTATTCTATCGCTTTGACAAACTATAAATATGGAATCGGAATGATTATAGAGGACAACTTTTATTTCACCTTGATAGTCTTCGTCAATAATTCCAGCCCCAACTTCTATTCCATAGAAAAGACTTAAACCAGATCTTGATCTAATTTCGGCGTAATGATCGTTAGGTAATTGAAGCTGAATTCCGGTTCCTACTAAAACCCTTGATCTGGGTTTAATTGAAATATTTGACAAAGTGTACAGGTTGTATCCTGCAGATTTGTCTTTTGTTTTTGTAGGAATGATTGCCTTTGGATGGATCTTTTTAACTTTAACCTGGATTTTTTTTTAAATACATATTATATAAAATAAAAAATATTACCTGGGTAGTTAGATTCTATTAGGTCATTTTTTTTTCAGATATCCATAATTTTTAAATTATGTAAAAAATATGTTTTTTTTTTAATATTTTTTGAAATTGTTATTTTCAATGATTTTTTTTTTGATAATTACAAACATTTCGATTAATTAAAAAAAATGATTATTTAAAAATATTATTTCATAATTATTTAAAGCCCCATGGTAAAGTATCTGTTAATGAATAATTTACTATCCTTTTATCATCATATGGATTTAATGCAATTTTTTGTTGTTCTATGGTATATACTTGATGTAATTTTGATTTAATAATTTTTTGACTAGTTTCAGAAATATTATTATTAAATAGACATTTATAATAATCATCAAAAGTAATGGTTTTGAGAACAGCTCTAGTTATACCCTTAGCTTTCCTAATAGTACCATAATTGTTAATAAAATTATCAATATTTTTTTTATTTGTACCTTTTCTTTTAAGTTTCTCTACATCTTTTTCTAGTTCCAAATGTGTTTTATACATTTTCAGAGTGTACATTTTTGATCTTAATCCAATAAATTCATTAATAATAGTTCCATTAAGTTAATCTTTCATTAAACCAAAAATTTTTTAATTTTTACGTGGAATTTTATAAATATTATTATCAGGATAGTCAGATGTATCGAATTTATGAATATCCTCTTTAATATATTGATAGGTATAATCCACATGAAAATGATATATTAATGAATCTGTATCATATAAAAATGTTTTTGAAAGGTCTAATATACTGAATCCTGCATAAATTGGTTTATTTAATTTTACTTCTGAACGGGACATTTTAATAAGTACTAAATCGCCAGCTATTATAGAAAAGCTATGAAAATTTGACTTAGAGATATAACAATTAGCACCATGTCGACCAGACCAGTGTGTTACTAATTTAACGTCTTTATGTTTTCGAACATTTTCTATTGTTTTCCCGAAAAATGCATTATTTAATAACTTAAAAAAATTCTTTTCGAAATCATTTTTACTTTGCAACATTACATCATTTTTTTAATTATAATTTAATTTTAATTTAATAATAATTAATTGTTAATATAAAAATAGGAGAATATTAGGTTTTGTTATTCATTTACTATCTACCTTTTACTAAATAACTTTTTTAAAATAGAATTTAAAAAAAAATGTCAGTTAAATCAGAAACTCACTTAGATACGCTGATTTTAGTTGATCATGATGTGATAGAAGAAGTAGAAGAAGTGCTAGAAATGAATTATGTCGATTGGAGTGAGGAAGATGAAGAAAAACAACAAAAACCAGAAGAATAGGAGGAATTTCAAGGTACAGTGAAATGTTGTATAGATGGTAGAAATCATTGGTCGCATATGGCGTTGAAAAAAATATTAAATAATTTTTTAATTGAAGAACCTAATTTTGTTAAAGTCCGATGCAGCGTCATATTTATCATATATTTTCAAAATTTATAACCGAAAAATTTTAAAAAATTAGAACAAACGACTGATGAAATTACTTGTAACAAATTTTATGCCTTTTGGAGTTCCCCAAATTTATCAAATAGCAATCCACTAATAGGAGCTTTAATTGTTTTAAAACACACGATTTTATGAAATTACTTAGAAGAACATATACTAATTTTAGGCCTATCGAGATACTTAAAATCCATTATCTTCCTGAACATATACATTGTTCATTACGGTTTGGCGATACAATATCAAATTTTTTTTTGACTTAATTAATTCAAAAAATTTTTTCTCGGCTCACCAAATTTGTTGTATAGTAGAGTAAAAAAAAATAAATTTTTAGCTCCAAGTTCTCCTACATTTTTAAGATAATATATATATATATATATATATATATATATATATATATATATATATATATATATATATATATATATATATATATATATATATATATATATATATATATATAAATACAGGTTCTTCTTTCAAGTTGTATCAAAGCATTTTGTTACAAGTGCACTTATATTTTGAAATTTTTTCTTTTTCCACGTATCTGAGAGAAAAAAAGATATAACAATATGTCTGCCAACGTTCCTATTAATCCTCGTATCTCAGACGCAGGTTTATCTTGAACTGCTGTCGATATTTCATCTATGATCGGGACATGAGCCATTGCCCTCTTTGATGCATTTGTCCATTTCTCCCTGTATATGCCTTTTGTTCTTATGTGACATAGAAGTGCTGTCATTGGTCCCACACTTTGTGCCATGGATGCTCTCTTTTCTGGTGGAAAGTTGCTCCCTTCAAGTAATACGTGATGGGATCCATTCAACCCATATTTTGAGACGGAAAACGATGTTGAAATGTCTCCCTCTTTCTTTATGGGCATGTTTGCATGGCCAAGCCTGAGTTCGTTGTATCTAAGGGCGTTTCCTGCGAAGAAGTCCAAGCTGTGGTATTCGCAGGTATTAAGGACTTTGTTTCAAATTCTATTCGGATATCAATAGCACAACCTTTCAGGATGTCTTCATTTTGTCGTGAACAATCTACAACTACCAACGGAACAATATTTTTATACTTTATAGGATAAATGCAAGCCGAACTTTCATTTTTATAATAACAAGATTTTTGAAATTGCGTAAACATTTCATAAAGAATTACATATTTATTATTATCAAAATCAACATTTTAATTATCATATGGAAATACTTTTGAATTTAAATGAAATTTTAAATTAGATAAGTTACAATGATCGAAATGACTCATATTTTTTGAAATATTTTTTTGTTTGTCATTTTGTGATCCGAAAACCACATTTTGTGGCTTTTCTAGTTGGTTTGAGCTCTTTACAGTCCACATATGATTTTTTGATTCTGGTAACTGAGGGTATTTATGTGATTTCCATCCTCTAAAGGCTTAAATCTCTATTACTTTCAAACTGTTTAAATAAAAGTAGTTTAACATCATTTAACATGATGTGAGGCATTTTCCATAGAATTTTTTCAAGTTTACTTTATAAGTTCCTTTTTTATCATTTATTTTAATTATTGCATTTAAATCACTATTACTTCTTATTAAAACTAATTCTTGACGTAAAATCATTATTATTTTATGAAAATCTTCGGCAAATCCCATTATCATTTTTAATGGCAAACAAATATTTAAATTACCATTACCATCTAATAGTACAGGATTTTCACTTTCATTCCAACCTGTATTATGTAAATTTTTACTTTCCGCTTCGGCAAATGAAACATATCCTTTCATTGTAGTAGTTATTCCAGGATTTCTAATTCGATCAATAACCAGTCCTCCTAATTCATATCGAATTTCATCAAAAAGAAATATAATTCCATTATTTATAAATTGTATATTATCAGAAAATATATTGTCGTCTTTTAATAACTTTCCTTCGATATATATATATATATATATATATATATATATATATATATATATATAACTTTGATTTGATAGTGTATAGAGATCTTGAGTTTGTATAGGTATTCTAATTTCATCATTATTATTTAAAGTTGAAGATGAATATGGTTGGTGGGTATGATACTGATAATTCGTAACTGAGTCATCATATATTTTTATTAACATTTAATATATTGTAACTCATAATTTTTTTGTTTTTCTTTTTTTACACTTAAGTAATATTAAAAATTTTACAGCTCTTACACTAAACGTATCTTTAAATTACACTAACACTCTTTTAAGTTAATTTTTTCTCAGTTTTTTTTTAAATTTAAATCTCAAAGATTTGGTTTTAAAAATAATCCTTTCCCCATTGCAATGGCTTCCATGGTATTGTTATGAGGTTTATTTTTCTCCAACTTTTGTTTGGCTGCTCGTGCACCATTTATAGCTCTGGCAATCCCAGCAGCTAAACCACTAAGTGCTCTAAGAGCAGTAAAACCCACAAAAATCGGTAATAATTGTAATATACCTCCTGTTTTTGAAATTTTAATTACTCTAGGTGATTTTCATTGTTTACTTTTATTCTTAATTGTTTTAACTGCTATCTTTAGAGCACTATGAAGATTTTTAGGTTTCTCTTTAATAATAACATTTTTAATTTTTTTCGTTACAGATTGAAAATTAATTAATTTCTTTTTAAATTTACGTTTTCCTTTTTTTAACTGTTTTTTAAATTTACGTTTTTTATTTTTTACTTGCCTGTTATGTTTTCTTACTCGAGATAATGTTCTAGTCATTATAATAGGTTTAACTAAAATAATATATTAACTGCCGACGTTTCTTTTATAGAAAAAAAATATTGTTTAAATTTTTTATATGCACAATTATCTGAATAATCAACTGCATTATCATTTTCTTCATCTTCTACGAATTTACGCTTTCTCAATTGACTTGATGTATCCAGTTTCATCTTTAATATTAAACATATCTATAACGTTATTACTATCATCTTCTATAAGTTTTCTCTTTCTACTTTGAGATTCATATAGTAATTCATTTCTGGATTTTAACATATCTTCTTAAGTTTTTTTCTTTAAATTTTTTTGCAATATTTTATCTTTTATTACTTTCTCATGATAGTTATCAATGTTTTTCATCAGATTTTTTTTTATTTTTCGAATATCTTTTTTTCTTGCAATGTTTGTATTTTTCCTTCCGTATGAGTTGTAGGTTCAAGTTTTTTTTATCAACAATTTTATTTGATCAAGATAGGTTTGCATACTTTTAGCACTTTTTCGTAATATATCCGCAGTTTGCATACTAATATAGTCTTGTTTTTCTGGCGCATTACATTTAAAGACTAATTATTGTTCATATTTAATTTTCCTTTTAAATTTTTATTCCCATTTTGACTTAGTTCTACACTTCCACCCGTTTCAAATTTAACTTTAGTATGCATTGCAGTGGAAACACCTAAAGCTGCCAATTTTTCATTGAATGATGCATCCGATGAAGTAATTCTAGATAATGCATTTTTAAGTAAAATTCGATCAGCCTCATGACGATTATGTAATTCTGAACTATTTTTATATGCTATATCATGAAATCTACATGCTTCATCCAATGGATTTATACCTACGTCACCGTGATTGAGACGTTTTTCTAATTTTGTTCCAGGTCCACAATAATTATAGTCAGGTAAATGCAATTCAAATGGCAATTTATTTATAAAAGAATTTTAATAAACCTTTTCCTTTAATTTCACCGTGACTTAAATAATATTTCATTTTTTTTTGTTATCGTATAAAATTCGAACGTTAACTAATTATATATTAAATAACAACACTGTTTTATAAGTATTATAAGTCTAGAAACAATATGAAAAAGGTTGTAAGACAAAAAACTACTTTAACTGTAGATAATCACGATACTGATACAACATCTACAAAAAATTTAAAACATAGGGCTCTTTTTCCAAACACAATAAGATGCATCATAACAGGCCCATCAAATTGTGGAAAAACAAACACTATGTTAAGTTTTATACAACATCCTAATGGATTGAAATTTGAAAATATTTATTTTTTCCTGATTTAAAGGCTGTTTTTATATTATAACTGCTGGCAATTCGTCTTATTTTCTCCGACGTTCCCTTAATGTACGGGATTGTGAAGAAGGAATGTGTTTCTTGTTGTCCAATATTCGTTGTTCTAAAATTATTTATAACATCGTCAATTAGTATTAAAGGATAACCATTCTTTTGTAAATCGGATTTAATATATGCTACCTTTTTTTCCAATGATTCGGCATTATTGCATATGGATATAGCGCGATTATAGAGATCGCGTATAATTCCTCGTTTTGTTACAACAGAATGATTAGAACTATGATTAAGATATTGTCCAGTATGTTTTGGCTTTCTGTATACTGAAGTTTTAATAGTATCGTTTGAGCGGTTCACCATGACATCTAGGAAGGGCAATTAATCATTTACCTCTTTTTCCATGGTAAACTTAATTGTAGGTCGAATGGCATTTAGATGTTTCAGGAAATCATTAAGTTCTTGATCATTGCCCTTCCATCCGATGAAAGTATCATCGACATATCTCAACCAGACTTTCGGTTTTACTGTTGCCGTTTCTGAAATTTTTTCGAAATAAATTTAATGCGATCTTGATTTAATGGATTAAATGTTTCCATAGTATTTTTTTTTAAAGTCCAAATGACCCAAAACCTTTAGTTCCTCTTTGTGATAGGTCTAAAACCTCACTTTCGGTAGTTTCCAATAAAATTAAATTTACTGATTTTTTAATTAACTGGGCTATTCTATAGCTTTGACAAACTTTAAATATGGAATCGGAATGATTATAGAGGACAACTTTTATTTCACCTTGATAGTCTTCGTCAATAATTCCAGCCCCAACTTCTATTCCATAGAAAAGACTTAAACCAGATCTTGATCTAATTTCGGCGTAATGATTGTTAGGTAATTGAAGCTGAATTCCGGTTCCTACTAAAACCCTTGATCTGGGTTTAATTGAAATATTTGACAAAGTGTACAGGTTGTATCCTGCAGATTTGTCTTTTGTTTTTGTAGGAATGATTGCCTTTGGATGGATCTTTTTAACTTTAACCTGGAATTTTTTTTTAAATACATATTATATAAAATAAAAAATATTACCTGGGTAGTTAGATTCTATTAGGTCATTTTTTTTCAGATATCCATAATTTTTAAATTATGTAAAAAATATGTTTTTTTTTTAATATTTTTTGAAATTGTTATTTTCAATGATTTTTTTTTTGATAATTACAAACATTTCGATTAATTTAAAAAAATGATTATTTAAAAATATTATTTCATAATTATTTAAAGCCCCATGGTAAAGTATCTGTTAATGAATAATTTACTATCCTTTTATCATCATATGGATTTAATGCAATTTTTTGTTGTTCTATGGTATATACTTGATGTAATTTTGATTTAATAATTTTTTGACTAGTTTCAGAAATATTATTATTAAATAGACATTTATAATAATCATCAAAAGTAATGGTTTTGAGAACAGCTCTAGTTATACCCTTAGCTTTCCTAATAGTACCATAATTGTTAATAAAATTATCAATATTTTTTTTATTTGTACCTTTTCTTTTAAGTTTCTCTACATCTTTTTCTAGTTCCAAATGTGTTTTATACATTTTCAGAGTGTACATTTTTGATCTTAATCCAATAAATTCATTAATAATAGTTCCATTAAGTTAATCTTTCATTAAACCAAAAATTTTTTAATTTTTAAGTGGAATTTTATAAATATTATTATCAGGATAGTCAGATGTATCGAATTTATGAATATCCTCTTTAATATATTGATAGGTATAATTCACATGAAAATGATATATTAATGAATCTGTATCATATAAAAATGTTTTTGAAAGGTCTAATATACTGAATCCTGCATAAATTGGTTTATTTAATTTTACTTCTGAACGGGGCATTTTAATAAGTAATAAATCGCCAGCTATTATAGAAAAGCTATGAAAATTTGACTTAGAGATATAACAATTAGCACCATGTCGACCAGACCAGTGTGTTACTAATTTAACGTCTTTATGTTTTCGAACATTTTCTATTGTTTTCCCGAAAAATGCATTATTTAATAACTTAAAAAAATTCTTTTCGAAATCATTTTTACTTTGCAACATTACATCATTTTTTTATTATAATTTAATTTTAATTTAATAATAATTAATTGTTAATATAAAAATAGGAGAATATTAGGTTTTGGTATTCATTTACTATCTACCTTTTACTAAATAACTTTTTTAAAATAGAATTTAAAAAAAAATGTCAGTTAAATCAGAAACTCACTTAGATACGCTGATTTTAGTTGATCATGATGTGATAGAAGAAGTAGAAGAAGTGCTAGAAATGAATTATGTCGATTGGAGTGAGGAAGATGAAGAAAAACAATAAAAACCAGAAGAATAGGAGGAATTTCAAGGTACAGTGAAATGTTGTATAGATGGTAGAAATCATTGGTCGCATATGGCGTTGCAAAAAATATTAAATAATTTTTTAATTGAAGAACCTAATTTTGTTAAAGTCCGATGCAGCGTCATATTTATCATATATTTTCAAAATTTATAACCGAAAAATTTTAAAAAATTAGAACAAACGACTGATGAAATTACTTGTAACAAATTTTATGCCTTTTGGAGTTCCCCAAATTTATCAAATAGCAATCCACTAATAGGAGCTTTAATTGTTTTAAAACACACGATTTTATGAAATTACTTAGAAGAATATATACTAATTTTAGGCCTATCGAGATACTTAAAATCCATTATCTTCCTGAACATATACATTGTTCATTATGGTTTGGCGATACAATATCAAATTTTTTTTTGACTTAATTAATTCAAAAAATTTTTTCTCGGCTCACCAAATTTGTTGTATAGTAGAGTAAAAAAAAATAAATTTTTAGCTCCAAGTTCTCCTACATTTTTAAGATAATATATATATATATATATATATATATATATATATATATATATATATATATATATATATATATATATATATATATATATATATATAAACTCCGCCGCTGGTAGGGTTGGGTGGATTGAGAAGCTTAACAACTGCCAGTGCCGGTCCCAAGCCCGGATAAAGGAGGAGGGTTGGTCGTGGGGCTAACTACCCCACACCGGAAAAAAGGACAAGGTATGAAACAAAACGATAAGCCTCGGAATAGGACGGACCACAGGAGACGACGTAAGCAACGGACATGGAATATGACTTTAGGAACCTGGAATGTACTTAGCTGGTATAGACCGGGTGCTGCTAAGAGAACCATACAACAGCTAAAAAAGTACCAAATAGACGTAACAGCCCTTCAAGAAGTTAGATGGCCAGACGAGGGCACAGTGACTACGGACGTCTACACAATTTTTAACGGAGGGACCATGAACAACAAACATGAGTTTGGAACGGGCTTCGCAGTAAACACAAATTTCATAGGACAAATAATAAACTTTAAAGCAGTAAACCACCGAATAAGTAGTATCAGAATTAAAGGAAGATGGCATAATTACACACTCATATCAGGACATGCACCAACAGAAGGTAAGGAGGAGAGCATCAAAGATGAATTCTACGACCAGCTTGAACAAACCATAGACCTAGTCCCAAAGCAAGACATGTTGATACTACTAGGAGATTTCAATGCGAAAATTGGAAGAGAAAGAACACTAAAACCGCACATAGGGGAGCACAGCTTACACGAACAATCTAACGACAATGGCCAACGTCTAACAAACCTGGCAGCGGCTAGTAATCTAATAGTAATGTCAACAATGTTCCCGCACAAAAACATTCATAAAGAAACATGGGTATCCAACGATGGAAAAACAAGAAACCAGATAGACCACGTGCTAGCAAACGCAAGGTACTCAAGAAACATACTAGACGTAAGGAGCCAAAGGGGAGCAGATGCAGCGTCAGACCATCTCTTAGTGAGAGTGAAAGTACGTGCCAGGATAAAAACGGATATAAGAAAGCAAGAACAATCGGAACGAAAAGGATGGAACACCGAGATACTGAATCGGGAAGAAACACTCAGACAGAAATACCAAGCAGAAGTAAAATCACAACTGGAACAGAATAAGATACAAGGGGAAACAGGAGTATACGAATGCTGGAGCAAGATTAAGATATCGATAGAGAATGCAGCGAAGAGAACTTTAGACAAAAATAAAACCATAAAAAGAAAACAGTGGTATGACGAGGAATGTCAACTAGCACAAGACAATAAAAATAAAGCTAGATTAAAAATGCTGCAGTGCCCAAATGACGATAACATCCAGCGATTTAACACACTGCGAGCGGACACAAGAAAACTTATAAGAAGGAAGAAGAGAGAAGCCTATAATAGAATCATAACAAATGTAGAAAAGGAATCAAATACAAAGAGCAGCCGGAAATTCTACAGGGAGATCAAGAACATAAAGAAAGGGTATATGCCACGGACCAGCATATTAAAGAAAGAAAATAAAGATCTCATAACAGATATAACAGAAATCCTACAAACCTGGCACGAATATTTTGACAACTTACTGAATATAAAAGGCACAGCTCTCATCACAAATACAATATACCAGGGAGCAGAGGAACAGGTAGAAATTCCATCACTGACAGAGATCAAAAAAGCAATTAGCCAACTGAAGAACAATAAAGCACCCGGGAGCGACAACATAACCGCGGAGCTTATAAAATATGGCGGAGATCAGCTACATGAAGCAATACAAACCCTTGTGGAGAAGATATGGGAATCTGAAGAACTTCCAAAAGAATGGAACGAAGGGATAATTATCCCAATACATAAAAAAGGAGACCGATCAGTATGTAAAAATTACAGGGGAATTATGTTACTAAACGTTGCCTACAAGGTGCTATCCAACATACTAAGAACCAGAATATCCCCTTACGCAGAAGAAAACCTCGGGGACTACCAATGTGGCTTCCGACCAAGAAGATCAACTGTTGACCAAATATTTACTATTAGGCAGCTTCTGGAAAAGAGTTGGGAATTTAACAAAGATGTACATCAGCTGTTCGTTGATTTCCGCCAAGCATATGATAGCATTATAAGAGATAGTGTATGGATCGCCATGGAAAAGGTAGGCGTGCCAAAGAAGATTATTAATCTGACTAAAATATGTATAGAGAATGCAAGGGCGAAAGTCAGAATCGGTAAGCACACTACGGACATATTCTCTATTGCCAGTGGTTTAAAACAAGGCGATGGCTTATCGCCGCTACTCTTCAACATAGTGTTAGATATGGCCATCAAAGAGGCTAACATAAAACTGGAAGTATTCTCAAACCAGGGCCCCGGAATGATCCTAGCATATGCAGACGACATCGATACCGTAGGAAATAGCACAACTAAAACAAAGGAAATGTTTATCAGAATGGAAAGGGAAACAAGAAAAGTAGGACTCAACATCAACGAAGAGAAGACCAAATACATGCACGTAAACCGAAGAGCAGGTAGGGATAGAATAGGACAGAATATAACTATGGACACATACAATATAACACACGACAATGATGTGAGCAGTGAAATACGCACACGAATACAAAAAGGTTTTAAGTGCTTTTATGCATTGCAGGAGATACTAAAATCAAAGCTGCTGTCCAGATCAGCCAAAATCCGTATATATAGAACAGTTATTAGACCGGTAATAACATATGGCTCAGAAACCTGGACCATCACAAAACAGAACGAATTGTTATTAAGACGTTTCGAACGCAAGATATTAAGAAAAATATATGGGCCTAGAGTAGATGAAACAACGGGACAATACCGCATCCGAACAAATGAAGAATTAAAGAGCTTGTATGATCAGCCAGGCATCATTAACGAAATAAAAGCCCAAAGACTTAGGTGGGCAGGACATGTTCATAGGGCCCATGACGAACGTCTCATCAAACGAATATGGGAAGAGAACCCGACCGGAAAGAGACCCTTAGGTAGGCCCAGACTAAGATGGAGGGATAACACCACAAAAGATTTAAATGTACTGGGAGTACGAGATTGGAGTGACGACATGATGGACCGAAGCAAATGGAGGCAGGTCGTGGATGCAGCGAGGACCCACGAAGGGTTGTAAAGCTACAGATATATATATATATATATATATATATATATATATATATATATATATATATATATATATATATGTATATATATATATAAATACAGGTTCTTCTTTCAAGTTGTATCAAAGCATTTTGTTACAAGTGCACTTATATTTTGAAATTTTTTCTTTTTCCACGTATCTGAGAGAAAAACAGATATAACAATATGTCTGCCAACGTTCCTATTAATCCTCGTATCTCAGACGCAGGTTTGTCTTGAACTGCTGTCAATATTTCATCTATGATCGGGACATGAGCCATTGCACTCTTTGATGCATTTGTCCATTTCTCCCTGTATATGCCTTTTGTTCTTATGTGACATAGAAGTGCTGTCATTGGTCCCACACTTTGTGCCATGGTTGCTCTCTTTTCTGGTGGAAAGTTGCTCCCTTCAAGTAGTACGTGATGGGATCCATTCAACCCATATTTTGAGACGGAAAACGATGTTGAAATGTCTCCCTCTTTCTTTATGGGCATGTTTGCATGGCCAAGCCTGAGTTCGTTGTATCTAAGGGCGTTTCCTGCGAAGAAGTCCAAGCTGTGGTATTCGCAGGTATTAAGGACTTTGTTTCAAATTCTATTCGGATATCAATAGCACCACCTTTCAGGATGTCTTCATTTTGTCGTGAACAATCTACAACTACCAACGGAACAATATTTTTATACTTTATAGGATAAATGCAAGCCGAACTTTCATTTTTATAATAAAAAGATTTTTGAAATTGCGTAAACATTTCATAAAGAATTACATATTTATTATTATCAAAATCAACATTTTAATTATCATATGGAAATACTTTTGAATTTAAATGAAATTTTAAATTAGATAAGTTACAATGATCGAAATGACCCATATTTTTTGAAATATTTTTTTTTGTCATTTTGTAATCCGAAAATCACATTTTGAGGCTTTTCTAGTTGGTTTGAGCTCTTTACAGTCCACATATGATTTTTTGATTCTGGTAACTGAGGGTATTTATGTGATTTCCATCCTCTAAAGGCTTAAATTTCTATTACTTTCAAACTGTTTAAATAAAAGTAGTTTAACATCATTTAACATGATGTGAGGCATTTTCCATAGAATTTTTTCAAGTTTACTTTATAAGTTCCTTTTTTATCATTTATTTGAATTATTGCATTTAAATCACTATTACTTCTTATTAAAACTAATTCTTGACGTAAATTCATTATTATTTTATGAAAATCTTCGGCAAATCCCATTATCATTTTTAATGGCAAACAAATATTTAAATTACCATTACCATCTAATAGTACAGGATTTTCACTTTCATTCCAACCTGTATTATGTAAATTTTTACTTTCCGCTTCGGCAAATGAAACATATCCTTTCATTGTAGTAGTTATTCCAGGATTTCTAATTCGATCAATAACCAGTCCTCCTAATTCATATCGAATTTCATCAAAAAGAAATATAATTCCATTATTTATAAATTGTATATTATCAGAAAATATATTGTCGTCTTTTAATAACATTCCTTCGATATATATATATATATATATATATATATATATATATATATATATATATATATATATATATATATATATATATATATATATGTATATATATTTACATCATTCAGTAGATAGGTCCTCCTCATGTGGCGCATCTTTAGGTCATCCACCAGGAATTGTGAATATATATATAATTTTTTTCATGTATATAGAGTATTTTGTTATTCTTATTATAAATCCATTAAAAAAATTAAAATAATTTTTTTTAATTTTCACATAAGCCCCTATCTTTACGTCCTCCAACGAAATCACGGTATTTATGTCACCCGGACGTATACTCCTTTTTCACAATCGAAGCGATACATCCTCCAATATATAGTAATTTTATAGATTACAATGGATCGCTAGCCCGACAATGTTGCCATTGTTTCAAAGACTTTTCATAAATACATATAAATCTGCGCTTCTAAATATAAATCAACACAGTTACGAAGAATTTTCCGAAGATGTCTCTGAAACAGAAAAAATATTAATCAATTCCTTCAAAAGAATTGTCATAAGGGGTAAAAGGGGACGGGGAGTCCCGGTGCTCATTAGTAAAGATGTCCAAGATCATTTAGAAATAGTTCTAAAATGTCGAGATAATATTCTCAAAAAACCCAATAGTTATCTATTTGGAAATCCAAATACTGGGCAGCCATTTGTGGGTTATAAAGTTTTGAGAGAATATGCCGCACTAAGTGGAGTTAAAAACGCTGACGCCCTCACATGTACTCGATTACGGATGCATTTCGCTACATTAACCCAGTTATTTAATATGAGTGAAAATGATATGGAGCAACTAGCCTCTTTTATGGGTCACACCTTAGGAATTCACCGATCACCTTACAGACTCCCTGATGATATTTACCAAACATCAAAAATATCCAAATTACCCATACTTATGGAAAAGGGGGAAGCCGATCAGTTTAAGGGAAAAAGTTTAGATGAAATTGATTTGAATTTAGACTAAAATTTACTCGAAAATGATGATTTAGGAAAAAAACTATAGAAAAAGGAGGTTAATACAGAAGATCAAGATACCGATCTTGAGTTGCAAGTTCAAAGAAATAATAACAATGTAATAAAAAAGAAGTAAACAGAACAGAAAAGATTGATAGTTCCATGGACAGAACAACAAAAGAAGATTGTTATAATGCATTTTAAAAATCATAATACAACATAGACCTCCCAGGAAAGCTGAATGTGATGAACTTATTTCAAAACATTCCGAACTATTAAAGAACAAAAACTGGCTAAAAATAAAAGTCTTTGTGCAAAATATTTATACAAAGAAATAGAAAGAGTTAAGCACTTATTTAAATATATATACTTGTAAGTTTCCTTCTCAATTTTTGTGTTTAATGTTATTCGATATAATTTGTTTCTGTTTTGTTTATTTTTATCAGAAAATATATCAATAAATACAAGTTATTCTTTTTTTTTGAATATCAAGGACGTATCGACAGGCTTGTCCCAATTAATATTATAATATGATCAGTGGCGTAACTAAGAGTATATGCTCCCCCCCTCCGCAGACATTTGAATGCGCCCTACTATTTAACACCGGTTTTGATCCTTCGTATTTATTCATTTTCATCAAGGGACTTGAAGTCACCCTTGGAATGGCTGCGCCCCCCCTCCCCTCCCGCACCGCAGGGTCGTTATTTACGCCACTGAATATGGTATATCTTACCAGCGTCGTAACTAAAGTCTGGCGGATCAACGATATTAAATTTTCATGCATTTTCAAAAAAATCTAAGGCTTCCATTTTTACCTATATCAATAAATATTGAACCTCTTTTTAGTTTTGGTTTAGAAAGCACAAGAAAATTTTAATTCAGGATTATGGAATCCATTATTATTGTAGTGCAACGTACAAAAGAATTAAAAATATCATTGTCTAAATATCAACTAAATTGAGATCTCTAGTGGTTTGTTAAAAATGTTTCCGAAACTTTAAGCACAAATGTAAGAAAAAATTATAGAATATTTTGACAAAATCTTGTACATCCCGTAAAATAATATTTTTAAAATTTTAATACAAAGATTATACAAATACATCCATTATCTCTGTTTGTTTTACTTGGTAGTTTTTTGAGTTAGCCAATCGCTTCGGTATTTTATTCTTACTCTGTATTCGTTTACATTTTTTTAGCGATAATCTTGGTTATTCGTGAGTAGTGGGAATAGGGGGCTTCTAGTTGACCCCCCCACCACTTTTTTGATTGGTCAGCCAAGAATGACCTTGTTTCTGATTGGCTGCCCAAGTTGGCCCCCTATTCCGATTGGTTTCATAAACTCCGCCTCTTTTTGCTCCACCTCCTACCTCCTTCCTAACCACCACAGTAGTTGGAGGGGAGCTGGTAGCAGTTGGAGGGGAGCTGGTATTTTAAACGATCGAATCTGAGCGAACTTCAGTCATTCGTGCGCGATGTCAAATAGCGACCAACAACAACAACAACAGCAACTCATTGAACGTGTAGGCCAAGTAATAATTTCCTACCAAAATAACGGAAAAAATCTTACCGATTTTGAAGATCAAGACTTGGCCTTCTTTCCCATCAACTACTTGAAAACATTCGTCGATTCACTTAGTTTACAACAAATTTGGAACAGGTTGCCGGAAAATTATAGAAGTGACGAAGAATTGCAGCTAAATTTGCTGTGTTTTAAACACTATCCACTATATCAACACCACATAGACGGCCCACCATTATCAATAAAAAAGTGTTGTAAAATTAAAAAATAGTGTGAACAAGTGAATCGAGTTTCATCGGACAGTCTTCGAAATGGATCAGACACATGTATATTTAGATTCTGCTTGCGATGAAACGATCCAGTCAATGTACAAAGATGAAACAACTCATTTTAACTTGGCTGGAAGAGGAAAGTTTCACGCAAGACAGGATTCTCTGATCACTATTGATCGAAATAATTTCGAAGACGACGATGAAGATGAAGAAGATGATGGGATAGAGGATAATGGCGTTCCAAACGGGTGTGGAGAAGAGGGGCTCGTGAAAGTGGCAAAAATAAATGCAAGTGATACATTGACACCAAATTACCTTACGCGAGAAGTGTGCGTTTTTCAATCTTATGTCGTAATTATTTCATCTTCTGGCGGTGCATATAATTTATGTTGTGAATGTTACTATATACATGCTCTAAATTGCCCAAATGGGAAAAATAATTTTGTTAATAGCCACTATAAACGATCCTTTATATGTTGCGAAAAAGATCTGCAATGCAACACGTGTGAAAACGATTTATTCATAACAACTCCTTCACAAGCATGTATAATATGTAACAAACCAGAACTAAAGAATATGCAAAACCATCTAATCGAAAAATCAAATTTTAAATAAATTTATTTCACTTGCACTTATTCATGCACTATGGCGTTTTTAATATTAAGTTTAAGTTTAAAATATTTTATAAGAATTTAGATTTTGTTCTGCTAAGTTAAATAAATATAAGAAACTATGTAAATAAATATAAGGGAATGATGTGAATAAATAAGAATTTGTATTTATTCCCATTGAAAGAAATTATAATTTTGTTCTTTCAGTGTAGAATAATTCTTTTCAAATAATATGCACAACAACCCTACCGATAAATCAAATTTAAATAAATGAATTTGATACTCCACTTGAATTTATTCATGCACCCTAGTAGTTTTTGAATATTAAGTTTAAAATGTCAACTAATTTAAATAAGATTTCATATAAAATATAAGTTGTAAGATATAAGTTATAAGATATATATTAAGTTTAAGTTAAATAAATATAAGGGTGCCATCTAAATAAATAGAAATTTGTTTATATTAAGATTCGAAGAACTAATGATTTTGTTCTTTCAGTGTAGAATAATTTTTTCTACATAATATGCACAATCAATCCTATCGATAAATTGAATTTTAAATAAATGAATTTGATACTGCACTTGAATTTATTCATTCACCCTAGTATTTTTTAATATTAAGTTTAAAATGTCAACTAAGACATTTAAATAAGATTTTATATATAAGATAAAGAACAATTAGGTTTAATTCCCTGACAGCAGACTATGATTTATTCTTCCATGTTAAAAAAAAAAAAAACCTAGTTTTCATTACTATGCTTGTAAAAAAAAATTATATTCATCCTATTCATAATAATTCTTTCAAGTTAAAGAAACTTGGTTATTAGGTGTGATTCTGTATAAGAAATAGAAAAAAATAAAATATTTTCTTCAACGACTTTGTTTTTTATTATTCCTAATCCAAAATACAAATATACATATATACATAAATACATATTTATAATTTATACCATTTTGGGTTGCCAATTGCTGCTGTCTGCCAGAGGTTGCTGCTGCATGCCAGAGGTTGCTGCTGCATGCCAGAGGTTGCTGCTGCATGCCAGAGGTTGCTGCTGCATGCCAGAGGTTGCTGCTGCATGCCAGAGGTTGCTGTTGTCTGCCATAGGTTGCTGCTTTGCCATCGGTTGTTGTTGTCTGCCAGAGGTTGCTGCTCTGCAAGAGGCCAATTTATAATTTATAATTTATTGGCCTCTTGCATTTTCGAGGGTAACTCTGCCTTCGCTGCTGCTGCTGTTGTTGTTGCTGTTGTTGTGGCTGCTCCTGATGCTGTTGATGTTGCTGTTGATGTTGCTGTTGCTGCTGTGGCCTCTTGCACTTTCGAGGGTAACTCTGCCCTTCGCTGCTGCTGTTGTTGCTGTGGTTGTGGCTGCTCCTGCTGCTGCTGCTGTTGTTGCTGCTGTTGTTGTGGCTGCTCCCGCTGCTGCTCCCGCTGCTACTCCCGCTGTTGCTCCTGCTGCTGTTGTTGCTGCTCCTGCTGCTGTGGCTGTTGCTGATAAACCGGCAGAGGCTGCATTCTCATTATTTCATCCAGAGCTCGGTCAAATTCGACGGGCTCTGGATCTAAGGAGGGCTCAAACATATTGAGGAATTCCTCACTTGGCAAATCATCCATGAGGAATTCATCGTTAAATTCCTCTTCCAAAAATTCAGCCTCTGACGGCGGCGGCCACATCACAGTGTCTTCTGAGTTCGGTGAAATGCTTCTTAGGCTATCCATCAGGTTCGCCTGATGCTCTAAGAAGCCTATAAAATCTTCCAGAGTCAAAACGATGAAGGTACTCATGTTATATTTTAAATTCAATGAATGCTAAGTCAAGACGCTGTAAATCCTTATATACAATACTGAAATACCACTTTTCCTACCTCCAGCGGCGAAACCAGTCCGAAGAATGAGAAGAAGAAGAAGGCAAAGATAGCGTGAACTCGAGAGAGGTCGTTCAACGGTCGTAAGTTGTTTTGTTCTTAAGAAAAAGACGAGTAAAGAGGAGAAGAAGAAAAAAAAAAAAGTTGTTTTTTGGAATAATATAAAAAACGAAAAAAAAAAAAATTAAAAAAAAAAAACTGTTTTTTATATTATTCCAAAAAACAACTTTTTTTTTTTCTTCTTCTCCTCTTTACTCGTCATTTTCTTAAGAACAAAACAACTTACGACCGTTGAACGACCTCTCTCGAGTTCACGGTCTCACGGTTCCCGTCGTACCATGCAGTGCCACGCCGTACCAGCCGGTACCAGGCTCTTGGCTGCTTTAAAAGGCGGCTGGGTACGAAGCGTCTCTTCAGTTTACATCTCGCTATTAGCGTACGCTTGTAAAATTATCGAATCTGTTGTGAATATATCTAGATAGTCCGATTTATTTCGAATTGTGTGACGTAGTGACATATTAAATTTTATTTGGTTTGTATTGTTGATTTCATATTTTTGATTTGATATTTTTGATTTAATATTTTTGATTTAATATTTTTGACTTAATACTTTGGATTTTCATTCATTTTTACTTAATCTTCTAAAAGCCAATTTTTGATTTTTGTTGATTTTTCATTTTTGTGGATTTTTTTTTGATTTTTTATTGATTTTTTGATTTTTTTATTGATTCATAATTTTTTTATTTTTTAATTTATAATTTAAAATGTCATTTTTAAATGTAAAAATTGAAAACATCGACTTAACAGCCTTCGATTTAAACGACGCTTGCCTTGTGCATGATTTGATTGATTGTTCATTTTGTGGGCTAAGCGACGAGGAGCTAGATATTAAATTTAGGGAAATTGATATTAATACATTTAACAATTCATCTGAATCTGGCGATTCTTCCGAAATTGGTGAAAGCGATATTTTGACACAGCTCTTAAAAGTTTTGGATGAATCTATTATCCCTGATATTCCTCAAGAACCTCTTGAAACAATTAATTTCGATGATTTAAATAATGATATATTAAGGAAAAATTTAATTAACAATTCTGAAATAAATGAGGGATATAATTTGGAACAACTTTTAGATATATTAGAAGGGGGTGAAATTTGTGAAAATAGCTCAGGGCAAAATTTAATTAAGGGTGATGTGGAATATCAGGAGACTTTTGAGAGCTGTGAGGAACAAAATAATAAGGGGGTTTTAAACAATAATAATAATGGGGTTGGTAACGAGGGAGCTTTAAATAATGATAAGAGGATTGGCATTGGGGGTTTTTCGAAAAATAATATGGAAGAGGTTTATCGCCCCCACTATTCGCCAATTTCAGATGCATCGTCAGATTCATCAGAGGATTCCAACGACAGCGTTGAGACTGTTATAAACGTCTCAGCCAAAGCTCAGCATAATTTTATTAAAGTGTTGGATCAAAATTTAATTGAAGGGTTGGATCAAAATTTTATTCAGGGGTTTGAACAACCATCCAAATTTGGCTATACCAGAAATTCAGTAAATTCGGTAGATGTTTTTGATTTGAGTTGTGGCGAAATTGTGGGGGACATTGAGGTATATACTTATACTGAAAATTTTGAAGATGAGCAGCCTCAATGTCCCTTAATTTCTTCCTGTAATCAAAATCAATTTTTAAAAAATCCTTCTGGCCTAAATTTAGAACAAAGTTCTGAAAATTTAATTGAAAAAAATTTACCCAAAAAACGTTCTTTATCAGAAACAAATGATTGTTCAGATTTATAAAAGTCAAAATTGGACGGTGATATTTCTAGTTCCCAAACTTTAGGGGCACAAATTTCAAAAAATTCTTTACCAGTCGCTGTAACAACAGCTCCGAAAATCAATCCAACAAATAAAGTCGCTATTGGAGAATTAGATAAGTTTTTACATAAGAAAACTAAGCCGAGCTTAAATAGGAATGAAACAAGGTGTGCCACATCTAGATTTAAGTCAATGGTTTATTCCTATTTAAACTTAGATAATATATGTAATAATTTATCTAATTCGACTTTAAAAGACGTTAAAAATTGTATTCAACGACAAGGCGATCTTCTTTTAAATTTGGGAAATATATTTTTTAAAAAAAATCCATGTTTTTCTTCAAATTAAAAAGTGAATCCAAAAGTTAATTCAAAAGTAAATCCAAAAGTTTTCTAAATTGCGCGAGCTGAAAAAATTGCTAATTATTCTATGTCATTGGGTCTTGATAGATCGAAATTGTATTTATTTAAAAGCGACACGGCCCTAACTGATTCCATTTTAAAATGACTCTCCTTTGCACACACTGCTTAAGAGAATTTAAAAGAAAATCACATATTGTACGCCACCTTCGAGAAAATGTTCTTAATAACGAAAACACCTTTAACTTGGAAGATTATATAATTAATCGTAAGTATTTTTTTATAACATATTTAGCTATAATTTTCCTTTTAATTTTTCTTTTTATTATTAATAAAGGTTTACAGAGGAATTAAAAAATAATAATTGTTTCAGTTGATGAACTACTTTCAAGACCTCCAATGCGATTTTGCCAAGATTGTGAAGTAAATGTCAAATCTAATTCCTGGAGCACACACTTGAGGACAAATATTCATAAAAACAGGAGCTGCATAAAATATGGAAATGGAATTGACATTATCAGGAGTGCATTTAAATGTCGAATAGCTTCCTACAGAATATATTCGCAGAATTATTACATCGACATCAAAAAGTTTCAGCAAGATGTTGGTAATAAAGTGCAAACATTAATACGCCAGCGTCAACAAGAATTTATATGTGCTAAAGTAAATTTGGAATTATTTGGAATATATTATTCTCCAACTTTAACCTCTACTTCAATTAAGTCATTTAATACACCGTTCTTCATTGTAACCCATACAACTGATCTACAACAGCTTTACGATGAGTTATTCAAGATTATTGAAACCAAAGCAGATGAATTGCCGGAAAGAGTCTCAGGTAATTATTATTTAATCTCAAGAGCTAAGTTTTCTTAATCTCAAGAGCTAAGTTTTCTTAATATCACTTGTACATCTCTAACAAATATTATTCAGAACTAATTTTTTAATTCCTATTACAGGGTGGGCTCTACAAAGAATTTTGCATTTGGAAGTCAACATCAATAAGTACAACCCATTGAATGCCTCCTCCTACATTAAGATGCATCACTTTTCTAAATCAATAGTGAATGTGATGAATGAGGACAATTGCTGTTTCGCCTGGGCAGTGGTTTCAGCAGCATACCAGCCAACCGGTAATCCTCGAAAGACCTCATCATATCCAGACTTCAGAGACGCTTTCGATTTTACAGGTATTGAATTTCCAGTAAAATTATTAGATATAAAAAAGTTTCAGGAAAAAAATAATTTGTCCATAAATGTATATGGAGTTGAAAAATTTTTAAGGGATAATAAAAAGGTATATGAGATTGTCGGTCCTTTACATTATAATAATGAAAAGAAAAAATTACATATTAATTTGCTTTTAATAAGTTCTGATGATGGAAATAACCACTACTGTTGGATAAAGTATTTAGGTTGCTTGGTATACAAACAATTATCAAAAAAGAAAATAAAAAAATACTTATGTGATGGATGCCTTCAATATTTTGGAACATATGAAAAACTTAACACACATTTAGAACGTGATTGTAGTTTTGTTCGAATTGAGCTTCCTTCAGATAATTTGATTTTGGATAAATTTGGCAATTATATTCCTGCAAATATATTAAAGTTTCAAAATATTCAGAAACAGTATAAAGCTCCTTTTGTTATTTATGCCGATTTTGAATGTTATTTGAAAAACATTGAGTGCCAACAATCTACACCTGATTCGACAACCTCATGTACTATTAAAACTGCTGAACATATACCCTATTCATTTGCTTATTATATTAAATCATCATTTGATGAGAATGTTGTGTGTCTTAAACTTTATAGAGGTACAGATTGTGCTATAAAATTTATTGAATACATTGAAAATGATGTAAAAGAAATTTATAAAAAATATTTAAAATATCAAGTACCATTGAAAGATTTATCATCTGTGGAACAGATTGAATATGAAAATTCTAGCATTTGTTATGTATGTGAAAAACCTTTTTCAAAAGGAAATTTCATAAAGTGTAGGGATCATTGTCATATTACAGGTAAATATCGAGGAGCCGCCCACTCAATATGTAATTTGCATTTTAAACCTCCAAAATATATACCAATAGTATTGCATAATTTAAAAAACTATGATTCTCACCTATTTATTAAATCGCTTTGCTATAATAAAGAAAATATTAGTGTTATAGCTCAAAATAAAGAAAAGTATATTTCTTTTAGTAAGGAAATTTTCGTTGATAGTTATGTGTCAGAAAAGCGGAAACCAGTTGCTTTGCGACTACGCTTTATAGATTCTTTTCAATTTCTCCCAGAGTCTTTAGAGTCACTATCACAAACTCTACAAGATTCACAATGTTTTGAAATTAAAAAGTTTTTCTCAAATGCTGATGAATTTCGATACATTAGACAAAAAGGGGTATTTCCATACTCTTACATAGATTCCAACGAAAAATTAAATGAGAAATCTCTACCATCGATTGATAAATTTTATAATAACTTAACCGATGAAAATATCTCTCCTCAAGACTACAATCGTGCTGTAGAAGTGTGGAATCTATTTAAGTGTTCTACAATAGGGGCTTATTCCGATATTTACTTAAAATCTGATGTTTTACTTTTGGCTGATGTTTTTGAAAATTATAGATCCACATGTATTAAAACCTATAAGTTAGATCCTGTTAATTATGTCACTAGCCTTCTATGTGCTGGGATGCAATGATGAAATTAACTAATGTAGAATTAGAATTATTAACGGAACCAGATATGCTTCATTTTTTCAAAAAAGGTTTTCGTGGTGGGGTTAGCACTTGTTCCAAACGCAAATCTGAAGCAAATAATCCATTCTTAGAAAATTTTAATCCTGAAAGACCTACAACATATATCACTTACTTAGACGCCACAAATTTGTATGGTTATGCTATGAAACAATATTTGCCTGAAAAAAATTTTGCTTGGGTACCTAAGCTCGAAATAGAAACTTTAAATATATCCGAACTTTCAGATACATCATCTATAGGATACATATTTGAAGTTGATTTAGAATATCCAAATTATTTACATGATAGTCATAATGATTTCCCATTTTGTCCTGAACAATATACACCACCAATTTCAAACCACTCCAAATTAATTCCAAACTTACATAATAAATATAACTATATAATTCACTACCGATATCTGAAACAATGTCTACAATTTGGACTCAAAATCATAAAAATACACAGAGCAGTTAAGTTTACACAATCACCATGGTTAGCGGAATATATAGATTTAAATACAAATTTACGAAATTTATCTAAAAATAAATTTGATAAAAATTGTTATAAATTGGCAAATAATTCAATTTTCGGTAAAACCATGGAAAATGTTGATAGGCGAGCAGATATTAAATTAGTATCTCAATGGGAAAGACAGGGTAATAAATTTAGTGCCGAAAAACTTATTTCTAAACCTCAATTAAAGGATTTTAAAATTTTCTCTGAAAATCTAGTTGCTCTTCAACTTCAACAGGTTTGCATTGAATACAATAAACCAATTTATGTTGGGATGAGTATTCTGGATATTGCAAAAACTGTAATGTATAATTTTTATTATGGGTATTTAAAAGTAAAATAGGGTAATAATTTAAATTTATTATATACGGATACTGATTCCTTAATTCTTGAAGTTCAGACCCAAAACTTTTATGAAGATATGAAGCGAAATCTGAATAAATTTGATACTTCTAATTTTTCTGAACAAAATATTCATTGCATGCCTATTACAACATCAGTTGTTGGTAAATTTAAAGATGAGTACAAAGGGATTCCCATTGAAAGTTTTTATGGAACTGGTGCTAAAGCATATTGTATAAAATCCAAAAATAGTGTAGATAAAAAAGCAAAAGGGGTTAGTAGATCATGTATAAAAAATCAATTAACATTATCAGATTATAAAGATGTTGTTGAGAAAGGTGACAAAATATTCTGCACCATGTATGTATTCAAGTCAGATATGCATAATATATACACTAATTTGTTAAATAAATTGGCATTAACAACTCATGATGATAAAAGATATTGTATACCAAATTCCACAAAAACTCTTGCATGGGGACATAAGGATATTTTGGAAACAGATTTTTTTGATAAAGATATGAAAATGATGTATGATACTCTAACTTTTTTAAGTTATGGAAACGAAAATGGATCTAAAAATAAAAAACCGCGATTAGAATTAACTACTCCTAGTAATTTTTCATCTTTATAAAGACATCATTTTATATGATGATAAATTATGTAAGTCGTTTTTGAAGCTTTAAAAGTTGGAGGGGGAACTGAATCCAAAAACATATATATTGTATAGAAATACCATTATTTGTTAGTAATATTACAACAATGACTGCTGCATCTTTAATAGTTTTAGTTTCCCTTGTTGGAAATGTGATATATGTAAATTACATTCCTAATACAGTTAGGGCTGATATATGTATAAATGCCCTCAAAAATGAAACCGACTGCTACAAACAGATGAAAATGACATATGTTGTTGGAAATTCACACTTTTTTACCTATAATGTAACTGATTCTGCTTTGTGTGAAAATACATACATAAAAATTAAATATTCCATGACAAACAAACCATTACAATATTCAGATTGGATTCCTTTCAATAATAAAAAAGAAGAATCTTGTCATTGTGTCTGTTGTTATATATTTGTTATTATATTTACAGCAGCAATATTTATTTGTACATGTTTAATTTTATTGTATTTCATGAAAAAATATCTATAAAAATATTTAATAAATGTTAAAAAAATAATATAAATTTTGTTTTTTATTGATTCTCGTTAGTATAAAGACATTTAAAGTTTATCCCCTCCTCTTAAATGGAGAGGGAAAATAAGTTTACCCCTCCACTTGAGAGGAGAGGGAAAATGTATAAAATTTAGGAGCAAACGGATTGATAGTTAGTTTTTTGAGAGCAAGCAGATAGCCAGTTAGTTTTTGAAATACATCATTTAAAATGTTCAGTAATCAGAGTAAAAATATATTTGAAAATTCACCATTAAAAAAGAAAATAAAAAAAACAATTATAAATTCTACAAAATATAATTTAAATAATTCTAACTCTAAATATGCTGTGATTGGTTTGTGGGTGGAAAGTGATTTTCTACCATGCATTGAACTTGGTGGTAAAAATGGTCAGTCTGTGATATTAAATGAAGATGATTGGAAGAACTTATTGCAATATCAAGGAGTTATAACAAATTATATGTTTTCACCAAATGTTTTCAATGAACCGATATATTTGCAAAATTTATCTATTCATTTTGAAAAGATTGGTGAATTACCAATAGTGAAGATTGTGAAAAGCTGTGATTTTATTTACTATGGAAATGAAACTGTGTGCAGACTATGGGAACAAATTCCACTTATAGAATATAGACTAAATGTTTTACAAAAACAAAACTTTCGACGTTATTTCAACGTTTTTAGAAATAACAATTTTTACGACGGAGATTCTTTTGACAAAATATATAATGTCCTTTCTCCAAAACAAAATCTAAATAGTGAAAATGTGTGCTCCATGCTGGAACTGCTGTTGAATCATCCCGAAGAACTAGAACAAAAATTAAAGTCTAAGCACTATTATGAAGAAGACAGTATCTATTGATGAATCAAGAAACCAAATTCATCTGATGGTTGCTTGGAACTTCGCCTACAGAAAAGCTCGTATGACTTCTGAAGAGTTTATAAATCAAAAACATTTTAGAAGAAGGATTAAATTGACTGAAGAAATTTTAAATCCCATATTAGACTCTGATTATAGGAATATTGTATTTAAAAAAATGTCTATGTAATAAGCTTATTTTTAAATAAAACAAATATATATAAAAAATCATTTTTTTTTATTACAAACATCAATTATTATTACAGCATTAATTACTATTACATCACATCTCTCTTGAAGATCCAAGAGTTATAAGATTTATCTAATCCTAACCATTTTACAAATACTTTGTTTCCTTTCTTTCTTAACACTTTTTCCACCAGATATACATTTGGGTGTCTTACTTTTTGAAGTTCTTCTTCATAGAAACCTCCTTGAATATCTATCCCATTTCCATCTTGAATCAAATACGTTGTTGGATTAGTAAGCTGGATTTTTTTTATTTGAAAAATTTCGTTTGACCAGTTGGGCGTGTAACCTTTAGAAAATTGTTCGCGAATCTTGCTTATTCGTACTCTATCACTGACACGAAATTTTGGTGATCTGGGATCCACAGTTTTCCTATGAGTATAAGCTGATTTCAAGATTTCCATTTCATTCTTTTTGTTAACTTCGTTTGGTTTTTTTCCGATTGTTGAATGCTTAGTATTATTGTATTCTGTAATTATTTCTTTAAGAAAGCTGATCCATTTATAATTACCTAGTAAACTAAACTTTTTCCACATTTTGTTTTTTATCGTTCTATTTACTCTCTCTACAATACTAGCTTTCATATTAGAAAATGTGTTGTAATGATTAATTTTGAACTGCTCCATAAGTTTCTGAAAGTCTTGATTAAAGAATTCTTTACCCTGATCAGTATTCAGATTTGTTGGGGGAGTTTTTAAAGTTAATAGAATTTTTTTCATTGCAGCTGCTACATCTTTACCAGTTTTGGATTTTACAGGTTCTGCCCATACAAATTTAGAAAACACATTTATTACCATTAAAATATATCTTAAACCCCTATTAAATTTCGCATATGGCTGCATTTCTATCAGATCAGCTTGAAATAGATCATTAAGCCCTTTTACAATTGTTCGTCTCCTTCTATATCGCCTTCTCGCCGGTTTATGTAATTCATTTACAACGTCTTGCTTAATTTTACTCATTATTAATTTATACCTTACTCTCGAAAATAAATCCCACAAATAACTTTACCTCCTTCTAAACCGTTTATAAAAGCCCTTTATCGCTGATGTTGTAAAATATTAAAAAAATCATCTCAGTTTTTTTTAGTAAGTTCTTTAATTTTATTTTCCATTGCTTCAAATGATTTTTTATTTTCATTTCTAATTTCTTTTATTGATGAATTTATTTGGGTGATGTTGTTAGTAAGATCAGAAATTTTTACATTAAATTTATTTTCCATTGTTTCAAATGATTTGTTATTTTCATTTCTAATTTCTTTTATTGACGAATTTATTTGGGTGATGTTGTTATTAAGATCAGACATTTTTACATTAAATTTAGTTTCCAAAAGAACATTTGATAACGTATAATCTTTTTTGAAACCACCTAATGTTGAATTCATTTCTTCTCTTGCATAATTCATTGTATCATTAAATTCTTTTCTAGAAACTTCAGCAGCTCTTTGAACTAATTCATTTAATGATTTTATTTCTTTTACTAATTTATCTTCTAGATTTTTTAGATCTTTTCCTAATTGAAATTCTGCATTTGTTATATCTAATGTCATTTTTACAATTTTTTTTCTATATTTTTTATATCTGACGCTGTCTTTTCAGCTTTGTGTAATATATCTGTATAAGATATTTCAAGTTCTTTTATCAGTAAAGAAATCTCCTCGATTTTTGAACTATTATTTTTAATTTTAATTAATACATCCTTTTTAGAAACTTCCATTATAGCTTGCACTACTTCTAGTAAGGATTCTAATTCTTTTTGTAATTTCTCATCGATTGCCTTTGTAAAATTTCCCTCGTCAAAAGACGTTTCAGATTTGGTTTTTAGATGGTTTAATTGCTTTAGTATATCCTCGATTTTTTCATTATTTTTTGTAATTTGATCTTTGAATTTTGTTTCAATTTTTTCATTTTCGTTTTGAAAATCCTCCTTCAATTTGTCTTCTAAATATTGTAAATTTGATTTATATGCATTGATTTTAATTTCAAATTCTTTAATTTGTTCTTTAAATTCATTAACTTTGTCGGTATCTTTTTTGTGAATTAGGAAATTAGTGTTCATTGATTTTTCAAGATTTTGTGTATTTTTATCCATAACGTCATGTATTTTCTTAAAATTCCCTACTTCTTCTGCTACTCTATCATTAAGCAAATTAGTAAAATTTTGAAACTTTGATGTAATTTCCTTGGAAATACTGTTCTTGGCATTGTCAATTGCTGAAGTATCCTTAATTATTGATTTAATTGATGTAATTTCATTTTTTATTTCATTTTCAAAATCATCAACTTTATCATATTTTAACTTCACTACGTCAAAGTCATTTGCATATTTAGAAACTTTCTGAGAAAATTTTTCTACTACATCATCATTTCCATCAACAGTATTTTTCAAATTAATTATCTTGTCATTATATTCAGGAATAACTTTATCCTCAAATAACTTAATCTTTTTTGCAATATTTTGTATATTGTTATCATATTCATTTATTCTCTTATTTAAATTATTAACATCGCTTTTCAACCCGGGATCTAAATTTTGAATTAATTTGTTTTCAATATATTTGACATCGCTTTTAAAAATTTTTATTATTTTCTCTTCAACATTTGATAATATTTTATTTTCTAGTGATAATAATGTGTTTAGAGCAGATTTTTTTGAAATATGACGACCAAATTTATCGATGGTCATTTTAGAAATGTTTAAAAGTATCTATTATGTCCTTTTATATAATAATATTCGCTTCTCTTAGTTCTTCAATAATGGAAATAATTTCATTGTTATGACCAGTGTGTCCCGCAAGCATGGATGCTACCAATAGTCGAAGTCTCTCAACAAGTTCGTTTACATTATCCCAATATATGTAATCTGTATTAGGTTTATTAACTTTTAAAGTTATACCAAATCCGGTTTTTTTTGAAGACACTCGACTTTCTCTATATGGAGCTTTGCGTCTTTCAAAAAATCCCTGGACTGCTTGTTGAGATTCGGGATTTAGAGTTTTAGTTTTTGTAATTCCTTTGCTTTGCAAATAAGGTCCTATTATAGAAATATATTTATGTGATCCATTCCCCTGCACCTGCTCATTTGGATCATTATTTCTACGGTATGCATTGGTTCTTTTTAAAATATCCATATAATTTTCCAAATCTTGTTTTTTATACCCTATTGGTTCTTTTTTAAATAATAACTCATATAAACCTGGTGTACCTGTATAGGTTATTCCTTCAATTTTGATGTTTTTACCAATAATTTCGACAGGTTTTTGAGTTAAACCCAAAAAGAATTTCTCGGTTTCCAAATCATGAACTATTCCATATTGGTGATCAAACTCATGTTCAACATCTTTTACACCGCTATCAATATATTGGCGAGGTAATTCATCAAATCCTAATAAATATTCTTTATATAAATCTGTATCAACAAATGTTCTAACTGTTTGCCGTGTTTGTTCCAGTATATCTGAAAGATTTCCTATTGTGGAGTGTGAACCTGAAGAAGGGTTTGTTTCTGCAATAATACTTGTTTGTTGTATAGATGGCATTTGACTTGCTGAAGCTAAACTCGCGTCCCAGTCAATAATCGATGGTATTTCTGTAGGAAGGAGTGGAGTTTTTCCCGTCTTTCTTTTTTCTGGTGTTGATGTTCCATATTGTAATTTTCTCTTTGGTGTTAGTGTTTAAATTGATCTTTTCTGTGGTGTTTCATAAATTTTTTTAATTGGTGTGTGTAGCTCTTTCTTTATTTCAACAGGTTCAATTTTACCAATCGTTGAAATTAATTCTTGTAAGGGTTGAGTTATCGGTTTATATGTTTCCTCCAATTTAGTTTGCGCCTCAAATTCCGCATTTTTTAAACTCTGATATTTTTGTTTAACAGCTTTTCTTGATTTAACTAGCTCTCTTGCTAAACGTTCATCCATGATTGGTATAATTTACCATCAAACGTTTATTTTTATAAGTAAATATATGAATCAAATCCTTTTCGATATCGGCCAGATTTCACATTAGAGTCTTTGTCTATTACTAAAAATCCAAATTTATCTTTCCAACATATTAAGCACAACTCATTAAATTGATTAAATGACATATCAACATTAACATGATCATCATAGATATGTTTTAAGTTTGTTCGATCTTGTTGAAATATAACAATTAAATTTGCATTGTCACGAATTAATTGTTTCGGAATAGAAGAATATGTTTGACATAAATAAAAACAATCAGTATTTTTGTGTCTTCCGAAACAAAAATAGTCCTTTACAACATTCTGATTACAACACACTATATCATCAAATATTATTATAGAGTTTGGTTTAACTTGTTTTGGTGAAACAATTGTTTCTTCATTTTCAGATTCATAGTATCCAATTTTTTTCAAAGGTTTAAAAAGTGTTCTCAAATATTTATACTTTGGTTGATATAAGGATTTTGAATAAACATACAGATTTTCAAATCGCAAACCATTCGGATCTTCAATCAAACTAATAATAACATTGGTTTTGCCACAGCCTGACGGGCCAATAATTAACCCTCTTTTACTATTTCCCTCAAACAGTTTTCCATGTTTTCTAAAACCATTCACTGAACTTTCATGATCCTTAATTGTTATAGAGTATGGTTGTTTCTCAACTCTCATTTTATATATAAAACAAACTATTAATATTCAGTATTGTGATGTAACTGGTTAGTTATCACTAGGATTGCAACTATATATAATGTTTCCATCACATAATAAACGAATCATTTACAAGACAAACAGCAAAAGGAAAGGAAGTGGTTTAGTAAACTCATTAATAAATAAATTACCCTTTGAATTGCATATTCCTGGTTATAATTTTTGTGGACCTGGAACAAAATTGGAAAAACGATTGTCAAGAGGTGATCAAGGTATAAATTTATTGGATGAGGCTTGTAAAGAACACGATATTGCTTACTCACAATCAAATGATATAAAAAGAAGGCATTTAGCTTATAAAGAATTAAGGCATTTAACTGATAAAGTATTAGCTGACAAAGCTTTATCAAGGTTCAAAGCTAAAGATTCTAGTTTTGGGGAAAAAACTGCTGCACTAGGAATTACTGGTGCTATGAAAATTAAAAGAAAATTAGGTATGGGACTTCGAACGAGAAGAAAGTTCAAGCGAAAAACTCGAAAAGGACGAGGACTATCATTATCTCAGGTAATTTCAAAAGCTAGAAAAGGAATTAAGGGGAAACGTTTTAAAGACCTAAATGAAAGTATTCAAACTGCTTTAAAAGCTATTAAAAAAACTGGTAAAGTGTTACCTCCAAAGAAAAGGGTAATTCCAATCCCAAAGACTGGCGGATTTCTTCCACTTATACCTTTATTTGCTGGTTTGTCTGCTCTTGGTGCTCTTGGAGGAGGGGCTGCAGGTATTGCTAAAGCAGTAAATGATGCAAAAGCAGCCAAAGCGAAATTAGAAGAATCTAAACGACACAATCAAATGATGGAGTCCATTTCGGTAGGAAAAAAAGGAAGTGGACTTTATTTAAAACCCTATAAAACAGGATGTGGATTATACTTGAAACCTTATTCAAAAAACTGTTAAAACATATACCTCGAAAAGCACTTACAAATTACGATCTACTTAAATACGCTAAATATTTACAAATTCCCAACTTTCGTGGTATTTTTATGAGGGATAAATTACCAAAAAAGATAAAGTTAATTGAAAGTGCAATTGTCAATCTAGATAATCACAGTGGTGCTGGTACTCACTGGATAGTATATACAAAAAAAGGAAAAAACATAATATATTTTGATAGTTATGGTAATTTGCGACCCCCTTCTGAATTAATTAAATATTTTTATAGCGACCAAAATAATAATATTGTTAATTATAATTATAACAGTTATCAAAACTTTAACAAAACAAATTGTGGTCAATTGTGTCTAAAATTTCTTTATAACCATATGTAACACCTAATTTTAGTTTATTATTAAACATATTTTTAAAGTAAAATGTCATATAGTTTTGTTCTTAGCGGCAATTCCGATATTTTAACATCAGAGTTACATCCTCCAATATATCTAGATGAAGATGTTGAATATGTTATCGGTCTTGTAAATTTCGAAACATTTAATGTAATTCCCAATATTGATGTTGGGAATAATGTATTAATTCATAATGAAAATTTAGAAATAGCCATACCCCCAGGTAGCTACGAATTAGAAGACATAACAGATTTTTTAAAAAAACACTTGGATGAGGATAAAATTAGTTTTAATCTTCATGCAAATAATAATACTTTACGTACACATCTTAAATGTTCAGCCCCCATAACTTTTCGTGAAGGAACTATTGGTAAATTATTAGGGTTTAAAAATGGGCGATTGGAAGCCAACATTGAACATATATCAGATTTCCCCGCAGAAATAATTAAAGTAAATTCAATAAATATAGACTGCAGTATTGCAGAGGGATCATATTTAAACGGGAAACCTGTTCATATAATACACCAATTTTTCCCGAGCGTTGCTCCAGGATTCAAAATAATTGAGTCACCTCAAAACGTCATATATTTCCCAGTCACCGTTAAAGTAATTGATAAAATAGCCATTAAAATAATAGATCAGGAAGGTGATTTGGTTAATTTTAGAGAAGAAACCATAACCATCAGACTACATCTTAAAAAAGTAGATTAAAGATGGTAATATTATATAACAATAAATCTGCAAACTTTACTAGAAAATTTAATAATAAAAACATTAATAAGACAAGAAAGAAACCAACTTCCTTTAGTAGGAAATCAAACTTCCAAAGGTTAACACCTTCTAATAGAAAATTTCTTCAAAGTTTGGGTTTTAAACTTAAATAAAAATGGATTATTTAAATGTAAGAGAAAATGTATTGGTTGATGAATCAATATTAAGCTGGGAAATTCTTTCTTTCGATCCTTTTAATCCTACAAAACTCGGATCAAATGATGAAATCAGAATTGCTTTGCAACAAACAGGAAAATATCCTTTACCTTGCAAAAGTGAAATTTATGTGGAATTGCAAGTAACTAAAGAAGATGATTCCCCTTTAGCTAATCTTCTTCTTTTTCAAGTGCCATCTCCGCGACGGAGGTTGGCAATCATCATAGCTATTCGTACTTTAGAGGCGGCTGCTCTGAACAGTTCGTTCGATGTACATCCATACCATTCTCTCAAATTACGCAGCCATGATATTCATCTTCTTCCCACGTTTCTCTTTCCCTGTATTTTTCCCTGTATAATCAGCTGAAGCAGGGCGTATCTCTCCCCACGTGTAATGTGCCCAAGGTATTGCAGTTTTCTAACCTTAATTGTATTCAGGACTTCCATCTCTTTATTCATTCTTCTCATAACTTCGTTATTTGTGACGTGGTCTACCCATGATATTTTTAGGATTCTTCTATATACCCACATTTCAAATGACTCCAATCTTTTAATCGATGTCGCATTCAGGGTCCAGGATTCTATTCCATAAAACAAAATCGAGAAAATGTAGCACCTCGCCAACCTAATCCTCAATTCCAATTTTAAGTCTCTTGTTCAGAGAACTCTTCTCATTTTATTGAAGCTTGTTCTTGCTTTTTCTATCCGTGTCTTGATTTCCTGGATATAATCGTTTGTGGAGTTAATCATTGTACCCAGATATGTGTATTTTTCTACTTGTTCAACGTTGGTTCCATTAATTGTCAGATTTTCGTTGTTTCTTTGTGTTCTTGATATTCTCATAAATTTCGTCTTTTTGACGTTCATTGTTAGTCCATACTCATGTCCACATTACGCTATTCTGTTTGCCAGTCTCTGAAGGTCTTCCATATTTTCTGCAATTATGACCGTGTCGTCCGCATATCTAATGTTATTAATCGGTACTCCGTTTACTCTTATTCCAGCACTTTCTCCTTCCAGCGCTTTTTTCAGGATTTCTTCTGAGTATGCATTAAAGAGGAGTGGTGATAATACACATCCTTGCCTCACTCCGCGTTTGATTTCCATTTCCTCTGAGTGATGTTCTTCGATGCGTACCTTTGCTCTTTGTTTATAGTATAAGTTTAATATGATTCTAAGGTCGTTATAGTCTAACTGTTTTGTCTTGAGAATATTAATTAACTGATCGTGGCGGACTCTATCGAATGCTTTGTTATAGTCGATGAAACATATGTACAAATCTTGGTTGACATCCAGGCACCTTTGAATCAGTACATTAAGTGTAAAGAGGGCTTCCCGCGTACCTAAGCCTTTACGGAAACCAAATTGTGTCTCATTCACGTCCATGTCTAATTTATGGTATATGCGTTTATGGATGACCTTCAGGAAAAGTTTTAGTGTGTGTGACATTATTTTTTTAGCTAATACTGTTTTAATTAATAATGCTCCGGCATTTTTATTTAAAGAATTACGCTATATTTTAAATGGTGTTACTATTGACTCCGTTCGGGATATTGGTATAACTTCAACTCTTAAGGGATATATTTCATTTAATCAAAATGAAAGTGCTAAATTGGAAAATGCCGGTTGGTATCCGAAAACAAAATCTAAAGAAAAAATTATGACTGATGACAAAGGTAATGTTTCATTATGTATACCATTAAAGATGTATTCAGGATTTTTTGAAGATTATAATAAGATTATTCTTAATTCACAACAAGAACTTATTCTAATAAGAAGTAATGATGATACAAATGCATTATTATCCAGTAATGAAGATGAAAAACCCAAAGTTAAAATTACCAAGTTGTGTTGGAGAGTTCCTCATCTTACTGTAGCGATTCCGCAAGAATTAGCACTTACCAAAATTATTGACAAAAATAGTGATATACTAATAACCTTCCGAAGCTGGGAATTAGTTGAATATCCAGAGTTATTGGAAACTACGAGGCACAACTGGCCCGTAAAAACATCTACAAAAGTCGAAACGCCACGTCATGTTCTAATTGCTTTTCAGAAAAATAGACGTGGTAATCTAAAAATGGATATGAGTAAATTTGATCATTGTAATTTAAGAAATATGAATGTCTTTTTAAATTCAGAAAGATATCCTTACAATGATCTTCAACTTGACTTTGAAAATAATAAATTTGCTACTCTGTATGAAATGTTTACAGACTTTCGTCAAGGGTATTATAACTCTCCAGTGGAACCAATTTTTAATCCGAAAGAATTTAAAGAAAATGCTCCTATAGTTTACATTAATTGTTCACATCAAAGAGATTTACTACAAACAGGTCCAGTAACCATGAGAATTGAATTTGAAAAAAAGGAAAAAATTCCCCCTAAAACAGCGGCATATTGTGTTATAATTCATGATAAAGTTTTCAGTTACAATCCATTAACAAAAATTGTGAAACAGTTGTAATACAATTTCCTTAAGATAAAATACTCTTTTTAAACAAACCGCTACTTACGCTTAAGAGCGCACGCGTCAATTTTGATATTTATTAACGTAGCCAAACCAGAATTCTTCATTTATATATTGTCTTACGAGATTTCAGTTCGAGTATTAGATTTTCAACTTCAGTTGCAGAAATTAAAAAAACAAATAAGTGAATATCAATTAAAAGTAGAAATGATCAAGAAATTCAAATATTTGAAAATATGAAACTTATTCTAGATCTTCAAAGATTCAAAATTGAAAATAATAAATTTATTGTAAAGGAATTAGCAGCGTACGATGGGCAAAAGACAAGTCATTTTATTTTCAAAGCTCCATTTCCGATGGGTCATTTACCATCCTATTTACACAAACAAGCTCTGTGGTTAATAAAAAATTACCATTGCATTGAATGGTGTGAAGGATTTACACCATTACACAAATGTGAAGATATCATAAGAGATTTAAGCGCTAAGGTGGACTATGTTTATGTAAAAGGGGAAGAAAAGGCAGATTTCGTAAAGAAGTATTCCATGAAACCAGTTATCAAATGTTTATTACCTTTACAACAATTTTTTTATGTAATAAAAGACTTGATTACAAATTATGTGTTTTATTTTCTAACATTGTTTTAATACATGAAATATTATTATTTAATCCTAGTTCTTGAAGTTTACATATTAAAATATCTATATTTTTATTTTTTAAATATTCGCTACAACATTTAGCTGCTAGTAAACATAATTCCGCATGTTCCATATAATTTAAAAACAATATAATATTTTGCGCTTCACTTTCTTGACCTTCATATGCATAAAACTCGGAACAGGCTGCGGACATCAAAAACTCTTCATACATTTCTCTTATTAATAATTCCATAATAAATCCTACACTAAAACCTCCCTGTTTCTCAATATCTCTTTATCTCTCTCTTCCTCTTCCACGATTTCTTTTAATATATCAGGATCTTTTATATAATCCTTCAATATCCTTAAAAAGTAACTGAATCCTATTTTCTTTATTTCATGAAAGAACTTCGGCAAATTTTGGGTTTTTCTATAATTTAAACAGGCTTCTGCAGCTAATTGGTATTGGAAGGCAGTCTCATAATATACCTGTGCCCACTCGGGGTGTGTTTTCCTTAGCATTGCATTCTTTAATTCGGAATTTTGAAGTTTAGTAAACTGTTTACTTAATTTGATTATTTCATTTTGCAAATCACTGTTCATAACTACCACTTATTTTTAATTTAACACTGTTCTTTATTAGTGGTGAATCTTCTATATAAGCTTAAGACTAGTTGTAAATGAATGTAGCTCGCTCAGATTCAGTCCTTTAAAATACCAGCTCCCCTCCAACTACTGTGGTGGTTAGGAAGGAGGTAGGAGGTGGAGCAAAAAGAGGCGGAGTTTATGAAACCAATCGGAATAGGGGGCGAACTTGGGCAGCCAATCAGAAACAAGGTCATTCTTGGCTGATCAATCAAAAAAGTGGTGGGGGGGTCAACTAGAAGCCCCCTATTCCCACTACTTTCGTGAAATAATCTGATTTTCAAAATATTTCCCAAATTACAAAAATTCTACGGTGTTACAGATCCGAGGTTAATTTTTGAGAGATTTTGTTACTATCCCCAACCTTAAGTTAAAAAAGGGCTAAAGCCGAAAAACAGTTCTCCACATTCTTCTATTTAAATGAGGGTTTTAACGTCGGCATTAAAAATTAAAAAAATCGATTAATTGAAAAGCCACTCCACAACTTATTGCAAACATAAGTCGTCGTAATTGTTTTATAACTGATTTGTAGTCAATTTATTTTTTTATTTCATTTCGAAAAGCCTAACAGAAAGGTACTTGAAATGTCCAGCTCTGATTTTAATGAAACTTCAATATGTTGTAGACAGCATAAAAATAAGAGACATTTTTTTTTATCTGTGGAGATTCATTTTAACGGGGTAAAATCCGCCCTTAAAATTCACCCTTAAAAACAGTATTTTTGAAATGTCTCATATTTTATAAGGGTAAACCATCTATTTGTGCACGTAATTTAATTCTAAAAATTACGAAATTTAATATAATTATTTGAAAATATTTTTTTCACGATTGCTATAAGTAACTTAAGTTGACGGGTTTCAGAGTTTCTAAAAATAACTAGTAAAAGAGGGTGAACCAACCCCAATTACTTTTTTTTTCATAAATCTCAAGTTCTAATCGATATATCTTTACAAAACAAAATGAAAATTACTTGTTATTTGAAATGATGTTGAACTAAGGTATTTTCAACCCCAAGAGTATCATCCCTTATTTTTTATAAGGGTACATCATGGTACACCATCTATTAGCGCGCGTAATTTAATTCTAAAAATT
This sequence comes from Diaprepes abbreviatus, assembly GCA_034092305.1. Lineage (NCBI taxonomy): Eukaryota > Metazoa > Arthropoda > Insecta > Coleoptera > Curculionidae > Diaprepes > Diaprepes abbreviatus. Next base: position 670,170 of record JASJET010000261.1, on the reverse strand, counting down.
TCGATATTGAACTAAATTGTTTCAAAGTATTTTTTTCACGAATACCATAACTAACTGAAATTGGCCTGTTTTGGGGTTTAAAAAATAAAGTAATAAAGAGGGTGAGTCACCCCCAAATACATTTTTTCAAATCTCAAATTCCAATTGAGGTATACCTACAAAACAAAGTGGATATTACTTTCTAGTGGTAGCGAGGTTATCCCATATTGCTTTAACCCCATATGTAGATCATTCCTTACTTTTTATGAGGGTTAATCTTGTAATTCATTTACATAATTTAATTCTAAACATTACGAAATTAAACCAAATTTGTTGATACTTCTTTTACGATTACAATAAGTAATTTGTGTCGACGTGTTTCGGGGTTTCCAAAAATATACTAGTAAAAGAGGGTGAGTAACCCCCAAATACTTTTTTAATATATCCAGTTCTAATTAAGGTATCTCTACAAAACAAAATTAAAATCACTTGTTATTCGAAATGATGTTAAACTATGGTATTTTTACTCCCAAGGAAATTATTTTTTATTTTCTATAAAAGTAAACCATCATTTCATATATATATTATTATTCTTAAAATTGTCACATTTTTATTTAAATGAACGTTACAGAATTAGAAATCACTATTGGTCATGAATAATAATAACACTATGCAACAAATTTTAGTATATTGGTTGTATCTTGTACGAAAATTGTTTGTTAATTTTGGGGCGCTGAATACAAAAATGACAATGAAATTAAAAACTTACTTGCAATTTTCAAGAACAAGATTTTTAATAACAATACAAATATACCACATGCATTCTTGCGGTTACATTGTTAATATATAGGGACACATGACATCACGTATCTCTAAAACTTAAACTAATATTAAGAAAATAAGTTTAGTTTCAGTTTTAGTAGTTGTTGTCCAGTGTAATTTATAGACATGAATGCTTAACCAATGAAATAAGTTTATGCTTTCTTATTAATTAGAAGAAAAAAAATGTGTAAGCTCTGTAATGTTCATATCAACTGAAATTTGGCAATTTTAAGAATAATTATACATGTATAAAATAATATCCTTCGACTGATGTCCTTGGGGGGTGAAAATACTATAATTTAACTTTATTTGAAATAACAAGTAATCTCCATTTTGTTTCGTAAAGTTATCTCAATTAGAACTTCAGATGCAAAAAAAGTATTTGGGAGTTTCTCACCCTCTTTTACTAGTTTATTTTTAGAAACCCCGAAACACCACAACCTAAGTGACTTAAAAATTTCGTAATTTTTACAATTAAATTACGTGCGCAAATATGGAGTTTACTCTAATAAAAAGTAAGGGATGATATCCTTGGGAAAGAAAATACCATAGTTTAATATCATTTCGAATAACAAATAATTTTCATTTTGTTTTGTAGAATTATCTTAATTAGAACTTGAGATATTAAGGAATATATATTTGGGAGTGACTCACCCTCTTATACTAGTTTATTTTTGGAAACCCCGCAAGATGTTAACTTTATTAATTATATTATTCGTGGAAAAAATATTTTCAAACAATTTCGTAATTTTTAGAATTAAATTACATGCGCAAATAGATGGTTTATCCTTATAAAAAAAAGGAATGATATTTTTGGGGATGAAAATAATTTAACACCTCAACATCATTTTAAATAACGAGTAATTTCCATTTTGTTTTGTAAATACATCTCAATTAGAATTTCAAATTTAAGAAAAACCAGTATTTGGGGGTGGCTTCCCCTCTTTTACTAGTTATTTTTAGAAACCCTGAAACCCCTCAATTTAAGTTACTTATGGTATTCGTGAATAAAATATTTTCAAACAATTATATCTAATTTCGTAATTTTTAGAATTAAATTGCTGGCGCGAATACATGGTTTAATCCTATAAAAAAATAAGGAATGATATCCTTGGGGATGAAACAACCCTAGTTTAACATCATTTCGAACAACAAGTAATTTTCATTTTGTTCTGTAACGATATTTGACTTAAAACCTCAAATATTTCAAAAATACTGTGTTTAGGGGTGGAATTTAAGGGCGGATTTAACCCAATTAAAATGAATCTTCTCAGATAAAAAAAAAATACGTGTCTCTTATTTTTATACCCTCTACATGCTAGTATTCACGGAGGATATATCCGCTGCAATTCAGCTACAAATATACAGATGAAATATACTCACTAAGGTGGCGCCACTTTTTTTATGTCAAAATCCTGAACTAAAATATATGAAATATCAAAAAAAACGTTATAAGTCATCTTTCTGAAAATTTGTCAGGAGTATCAGGATAATCCATAAACTTGTTTTACATGAAAAGCGATAGGTCATCCATATACGGATGACCTATCGCACCGGGATGACCTATTAAATGCAAATTGTCTATTAGCGGAGGACCTACCTACAGCAGAATATATATATATATATATATATATATATATATATATATATATATATATATATATATATATATATAACTTTGATTTGATATGTATAGAGATCTTGAGTTTGTATAGGTATTCTAATTTCATCATTATTATTTAAAGTTGAAGATGAATATGGTTGGTGGGTATGATACTGATAATTCGTAACTGAGTCATCATATATTTTTATTAACATTTAATATATTATAACTCATAATTTTTTTGTTTTTCTTTTTTTACACTTAAGTAATATTAAAAATTTTACAGCTCTTACACTAAACGTATCTTTAAATTACACTAACACTCTTTTAAGTTAATTTTTTCTCAGTTTTTTTTTAAATTTAAATCTCAAAGATTTGGTTTAAAAATAACCCTTTCCCCATTGCAATGGCTTCCATGGTATTGTTATGACGTTTATTTTTCTCCAACTTTTGTTTGGCTGCTCGTGCATCATTTATAGCTCTGGCAATCCCAGCAGCTAAACCACTAAGTGCTCTAAGAGCAGTAAAACCCACAAAAATCGGTAATAATGGTAATATACCTCCTGTTTTGAAATTTTAATTACTCTAGGTGATTTTCATTGTTTACTTTTATTCTTAATTGTTTTAACTGCTATCTTTAGAGCACTATGAAGATTTTTAGGTTTCTCTTTAATAATAACATTTTTAATTTTTTTCGTTACAGATTGAAAATTAATTAATTTCTTTTTAAATTTACGTTTTCCTTTTTTTAACTGTTTTTTAAATTTACGTTTTTTATTTTTTACTTGCCTGTCATGTTTTCTTACTCGAGATAATGTTCTAGTCATTATAATAGGTTTAACTAAAATAATATATTAACTGCCGACGTTTCTTTTATAGAAAAAAAAATATTGTTTAAATTTTTTATATGCACTATTATCTGAATAATCAACTGCATTATCATTTTCTTCATCTTCTACGAATTTACGCTTTCTCAATTGACTTGATGTATCCAGTTTCATCTTTAATATTAAACATATCTATAGCGTTATTACTATCATCTTCTATAAGTTTTCTCTTTCTACTTTGAGATTCATTTAATAATTCATTTCTGGATTTTAACATATCTTCTTCAGTTTTTTTCTTTAAATTTTTTTGCAATATTTTATCTTTTATTGCTTTCTCATGATAGTTATCAATGTTTTTCATCAGATTTTTTTTTATTTTTCGAATATCTTTTTTTCTTGCAATGTTTGTATTTTTCCTTCCGTATGAGTTGTAGGTTCAAGTTTTTTTTATCAACAATTTTATTTGATCAAGATAGGTTTGCATACTTTTAGCACTTTTTCGTAATATATCCGCAGTTTGCATACTAATATAGTCTTGTTTTTCTGGCGCATTACATTTAAAGACTAATTATTGTTCATATTTAATTTTCCTTTTAAATTTTTATTCCCATTTTGACTTAGTTCTACACTTCCACCCGTTTCAAATTTAACTTTAGTATGCATTGCAGTGGAAACACCTAAAGCTGCCAATTTTTCATTGAATGATGCATCCGATGAAGTAATTCTAGATAATGCATTTTTAAGTAAAATTCGATCAGCCTCATGACGATTATGTAATTCTGAACTATTTTTATATGCTATATCATGAAATCTACATGCTTCATCCAATGGATTTATACCTACGTCACCGCGATTGAGACGTTTTTCTAATTTTGTTCCAGGTCCACAATAATTATAGTCAGGTAAATGCAATTCAAATGGCAATTTATTTATAAAAGAATTTTAATAAACCTTTTCCTTTAATTTCACCGTGACTTAAATAATATTTCATTTTTTTTTGTTATCGTATAAAATTCGAACGTTAACTAATTATATATTAAATAACAACACTGTTTTATAAGTATTATAAGTCTAGAAACAATATGAAAAAGGTTGTAAGACAAAAAACTACTTTAACTGTAGATAATCACGATACTGATACAACATTTACAAAAAATTTAAAACATAGCGCTCTTTTTCCAAACACAATAAGATGCATCATAACAGGCCCATCAAATTGTGGAAAAACAAACACTATGTTAAGTTTTATACAACATCCTAATGGATTGAAATTTGAAAATATTTATTTTTTCCTGATTTAAAGGCTGTTTTTATATTATAACTGCTGGCAATTCGTCTTATTTTCTCCGACGTTCCCTTAATGTACGGGATTGTGAAGAAGGAATGTGTTTCTTGTTGTCCAATATTCGTTGTTCTAAAATTATTTATAACATCGTCAATTAGTTTTAAAGGATAACCATTCTATTGTAAATCGGATTTAATATATGCTACCTTTTTTTCCAATGATTCGGCAATATTGCATATGGATATAGCGCGATTATAGAGATCGCGTATAATTCCTCGTTTTGTTACAACAGAATGATTAGAACTATGATTAAGATATTATCCAGTATGTTTTGGCTTTCTGTATACTGAAGTTTTAATAGTATCGTTTGAGCGGTTCACCATGACATCTAGGAAGGACAATTAATCATTTACCTCTTTTTCCATGGTAAACTTAATTGTAGGTCGAATGGTATTTAGATGTTTTCAGGAAATCACTAAGTTCTTGATCATTGCCCTTCCATCCGATGAAAGTATCATCGACATATCTCAACCAGACTTTCGGTTTTACTGTTGCCGTTTCTGAAATTTTTTCGAAATAAATTTAATGCGATCTTGATTTAATGGATTAAATGTTTCCATAGTAATTTTTTTTAAAGTCCAAATGACCCAAAACCTTTAGTTCCTCTTTGTGATAGGTCTAAAACCTCACTTTCGGTAGTTTCCAATAAAATTAAATTTACTGATTTTTTAATTAACTGGGCTATTCTATCGCTTTGATAAACTATAAATATGGAATCGGAATGATTATAGAGGACAACTTTTATTTCACCTTGATAGTCTTCGTTAATAATTCCAGCCCCAACTTCTATTCCATAGAAAAGACTTAAACCAGATCTTGATCTAATTTCGGCGTAATGATCGTTGGGTAATTGAAGCTGAATTCCGGTTCCTACTAAAACCCTTGATCTGGGTTTAATTGAAATATTTGACAAAGTGTACAGGTTGTATCCTGCAGATTTGTCTTTTGTTTTTGTAGGAATGATTGCCTTTGGATGGATCTTTTTAACTTTAACCTGGAATTTTTTTTAAATACATATTATATAAAATAAAAAATATTACCTGGGTAGTTAGATTCTATTAGGTCATTTTTTTTCAGATATCCATAATTTTTAAATTATGTAAAAAATATGTTTTTTTTAATATTTTTTGAAATTGTTATTTTCAATGATTTTTTTTGATAATTACAAACATTTCGATTAATTAAAAAAAATGATTATTTAAAAATATTATTTCATAATTATTTAAAGCCCCATGGTAAAGTATCTGTTAATGAATAATTTACTATCCTTTTATCATCATATGGATTTAATGCAATTTTTTGTTGTTCTATGGTATATACTTGATGTAATTTTGATTTAATAATTTTTTGACTAGTTTCAGAAAATTATTATTAAATAGACATTTATAATAATCATCAAAAGTAATGGTTTTGAGAACAGCTCTAGTTATACCCTTAGCTTTCCTAATAGTACCATAATTGTTAATAAAATTATCAATATTTTTTTTATTTGTACCTTTTCTTTTAAGTTTCTCTACATCTTTTTCTAGTTCCAAATGTGTTTTATACATTTTCAGAGTGTACATTTTTGATCTTAATCCAATAAATTCATTAATAATAGTTCCATTAAGTTAATCTTTCATTAAACCAAATTTTTTTTAATTTTTACGTGGAATTTTATAAATATTATTATCAGGATAGTCAGATGTATCGAATTTATGAATATCCTCTTTAATATATTGATAGGTATAATCCACATGAAAATGATATATTAATGAATCTGTATCATATAAAAATGTTTTTGAAAGGTCTAATATACTGAATCCTGCATAAATTGGTTTATTTAATTTTACTTCTGAACGGGACATTTTAATAAGTACTAAATCGCCAGCTATTATAGAACAGCTATGAAAATTTGACTTAGAGATATAACAATTAGCACAATGTCGACCAGACCAGTGTGTTACTAATTTAACGTCTTCATGTTTTCGAACATTTTCTATTGTTTTCCCGAAAAATGCATTATTTAGTAACTTAAAAAAATTCTTTTCGAAATCATTTTTACTTTGCAACATTACATCATTTTTTAATTAAAATTTAATTTTAATTTAATAATAATTAATTGTTAATATAAAAATAGGAGAATATTAGGTTTTGTTATTCATTTACTATCTACCTTTTACTAAATAACTTTTTTAAAATAGAATTTAAAAAAAAATGTCAGTTAAATCAGAAACTCACTTAGATACGCTGATTTTAGTTGATCATGATGTGATAGAAGAAGTAGAAGAAGTGCTAGAAATGAATTATGTCGATTGGAGTGAGGAAGATGAAGAAAAACAACAAAAACTAGAAGAATAGGAGGAATTTCAAGGTACAGTGAAATGTTGTATAGATGATAGAAATCATTGGTCGCATATGGCGTTGCAAAAAATATTAAATAATTTTTTAATTGAAGAACCTAATTTTGTTAAAGTAACTCTCATCCGATGCAGCGTCATATTTATCATATATTTTCAAAATTTATAACCAAAAAATTTTAAAAAATTAGAACACACGACTGATGAAATTACTTGTAACAAATTTTATGCCTTTTGGAGTTCCCCAAATTTATCAAATAGCAATCCACTAATAGGAGCTTTAATTGTTTTAAAACACACGATTTTATGAAATTACTTAGAAGAATATATACTAATTTTAGGCCTATCGAGATACTTAAAATCCATTATCTTCCTGAACATATACATTGTTCATTATGGTTTGGCGATACAATATCAATTTTTTTTTGACTTAATTAATTCAAAAAATTTTTTCTCGGCTCACCAAATTTGTTGTATAGTAGAGTAAAAAAAAATAAATTTTTAACTCCAAGTTCTCCTACATTTTTAAGATAATATATATATATATATATATATATATATATATATATATATATATATATATATATATATATATATAATAAAATAGAATAAAATATTGGCGAAGCGGACGTGAAAATTTGTCAATCTAAATGATTCTCGTATTAAAAAGTGCGGAGCACTCCAAAGTATGGAATAACTCCTGGTCCGACAGATGGCGACAGCGCTGTTTCGTCCTAATATGGGACTCGTCAGGCCACCGCAGTCGGTACAAACCATCATCTCGCCTTTGCATCGTATAAGCCATACTTATAATCAAAATACGGCAAATAAGACGACAAAGGCGACATCTCGATGGTCCACTTGATAATACAAGAACCATACAGATTAACAAAGTTTGTAAGAGAACCGTCATATGGTGGCGCGACGGTGAATTAAAACAGAAATATTTAAAATCGAGTACACGAAACGCGCTGCCCAAAAGATAGGGGTCGCATTTTTCGGTACTGGCAAGCAAGCATACCGCTATTTAAGCAGCCAAAGCCACGTGCCGCACCAAACGATCCCACCATGAGAGCATCGTTTAGCGTGTTTCAAAGCCAAACAAGTAAATAAATATGTAGATAATTTTTTGTCCGTGTAATTTAAAATAAAATAGAATAAAATATTGGCGAAGCGGACGTGAAAATTTGTCAATCTAAATGATTCTGGTATTAAAAAGTGCGGAGCACTCCAAAGTATGGAATAACTCCGGGTCCGACAGATGGCGACAGCGCTGTTTCGTCCTAATATGGGACTCGTCAGGCCACCGCAGTCGGTACAAACCATCATCTCGCCTTTGCATCGTATAAGCCATACTTATAATCAAAATACGGCAAATAAGACGACAAAGGCGACATCTCGATGGTCCACTTGATAATACAAGAACCATACAGATTAACAAAGTTTGTAAGAGAACCGTCATATGGTGGCGCGACGGTGAATTAAAACAGAAATATGTAAAATCGAGTACACGAAACGCGCTGCCCAAAAGATAGGGGTCGCATTTTTCGGTACTGGCAAGCAAGCATACCGCTATTTAAGCAGCCAAAGCCACGTGCCGCACCAAACGATCCCACCATGAGAGCATCGTTTAGCGTGTTTCAAAGCCAAACAAGTAAATAAATATGTAGATAAGTTTTTGTCCGTGTAATTTAAAATAAAATAGAATAAAATATTGGCGAAGCGGACGTGAAAATTTGTCAATCTAAATGATTCTCGTATTAAAAAGTGCGGAGCACTCCAAAGTATGGAATAACTCCGGGTCCGACAGATGGCGACAGCGCTGTTTCGTCCTAATATGGGACTCGTCAGGCCACCGCAGTCGGTACGAGAATCATTTAGATTGACAAATTTTCACGTCCGCTTCGCCAATATTTTATTCTATTTTATTTTAAATTACACGGACAAAAACTTATCTACATATTTATTTACTTGTTTGGCTTTGAAACACGCTAAACGATGCTCTCATGGTGGGATCGTTTGGTGCGGCACGTGGCTTTGGCTGCTTAAATAGCGGTATGCTTGCTTGCCAGTACCGAAAAATGCGACCCCTATCTTTTGGGCAGCGCGTTTCGTGTACTCGATTTTACATATTTCTGTTTTAATTCACCGTCGCGCCACCATATGACGGTTCTCTTACAAACTTTGTTAATCTGTATGGTTCTTGTATCATCAAGTGGACCATCGAGATGTCGCCTTTGTCGTCTTATTTGCCGTATTTTGATTATAAGTATGGCTTATACGATGCAAAGGCGAGATGATGGTTTGTACCGACTGCGGTGGCCTGACGAGTCCCATATTAGGACGAAACAGCGCTGTCGCCATCTGTCGGACCCGGAGTTATTCCATACTTTGGAGTGCTCCGCACTTTTTAATACGAGAATCATTTAGATTGACAAATTTTCACGTCCGCTTCGCCAATATTTTATTCTATTTTATTTTAAATTACACGGACAAAAACTTATCTACATATTTATTTACTTGTTTGGCTTTGAAACACGCTAAACGATGCTCTCATGGTGGGATCGTTTGGTGCGGCACGTGGCTTTGGCTGCTTAAATAGCGGTATGCTTGCTTGCCAGTACCGAAAAATGCGACCCCTATCTTTTGGGCAGCGCGTTTCGTGTACTCGATTTTAAATATTTCTGTTTTAATTCACCGTCGCGCCACCATATGACGGTTCTCTTACAAACTTTGTTAATCTGTATGGTTCTTGTATTATCAAGTGGACCATCGAGATGTCGCCTTTGTCGTCTTATTTGCCGTATTTTGATTATAAGTATGGCTTATACGATGCAAAGGCGAGATGATGGTTTGTACCGACTGCGGTGGCCTGACGAGTCCCATATTAGGACGAAACAGCGCTGTCGCCATCTGTCGGACCCGGAGTTATTCCATACTTTAGAGTGCTCCGCACTTTTTAATACGAGAATCATTTATATTGACAAATTTTCACGTCCGCTTCGCCAATATTTTATTCTATTTTATTTTAAATTACACGGACAAAAACTTATCTACATATGTATATATATATATATATATATATATATATATATATATATATATATAAATACAGGTTCTTCTTTCAAGTTGTATCAAAGCATTTTGTTACAAGTGCACTTATATTTTGAAATTTTTTCTTTTTCCACGTATCTGAGAGAAAAAAAGATATAACAATATGTCTCCCAACGTTCCTATTAATCCTCGTATCTCAAACGCAGGTTTGTCTTGAACTGCTGTCAATATTTCATCTATGTTCGGGACATGAGCCATTGCCCTCTTTGATGCATTTGTCCATTTCTCCCTGTATATGCCTTTTGTTCTTATGTGACATAGGAGTGCTGTCATTGGTCCCACACTTTGTGCCATGGTTGCTCTCTTTTCTGGTGGAAAGTTGCTCCCTTCAAGTAGTACGTGATGGGATCCATTCAACCCATATTTTGAGACAGAAAACGATGTTGAAATGTCTCCCTCTTTCTTTATGGGCATGTTTGCATGGCCAAGCCTGAGTTCGTTGTATCTAAGGGCGTTTCCTGCGAAGAAGTCCAAGCTGTGGTATTCGCAGGTATTAAGGACTTTGTTTCAAATTCTATTCGGATATCAATAGCACCACCTTTCAGGATGTCTTCATTTTGTCGTGAACAATCTACAACTACCAACGGAACAATATTTTTATACTTTATAGGATAAATGCAAGCCGAACTTTCATTTTTATAATAACAAGATTTTTGAAATTGCGTAAACATTTCATAAAGAATTACATATTTATTATTATCAAAATCAACATTTTAATTATCATATGGAAATACTTTTGAATTTAAATGAAATTTTAAATTAGATAAGTTACAATGATCGAAATGACTCATATTTTTTGAAATATTTTTTTTTGTTTGTCATTTTGTAATCCGAAAATCACATTTTGAGGCTTTTCTAGTTGGTTTGAGCTCTTTACAGTCCACATATGATTTTTTGATTCTGGTAACTGAGGGTATTTATGTGATTTCCATCCTCTAAAGGCTTAAATCTCTATTACTTTCAAACTGTTTAAATAAAAGTAGTTTAACATCATTTAACATGATGTGAGGCATTTTTCATAGAATTTTTTCAAGTTTACTTTATAAGTTCCTTTTTTTATCATTTATTTGAATTATTGCATTTAAATCACTATTACTTCTTATTAAAACTAATTCTTGACGTAAATTCATTATTATTTTATGAAAATCTTCGGCAAATCCCATTATCATTTTTAATGGCAAACAAATATTTAAATTACCATTACCATCTAATAGTACAGGATTTTCACTTTCATTCCAACCTGTATTATGTAAATTTTTACTTTCCGCTTCGGCAAATGAAACATATCCTTTCATTGTAGTAGTTATTCCAGGATTTCTAATTCGATCAATAACCAGTCCTCCTAATTCATATCGAATTTCATGAAAAAGAAATATAATTCCATTATTTATAAATTGTATATTATCAGAAAATATATTGTCGTCTTTTAATAACATTCCTTCGATATATATATATATATATATATATATATATATATATATATATATATATATATATATATATATATATATATATATATATATACATATAACTTTGATTTGATAGTGTATAGAGATCTTGAGTTTGTATAGGTATTCTAATTTCATCATTATTATTTAAAGTTGAAGATGAATATGGTTGGTGGGTATGATACTAATAATTCGTAACTGAGTCATCATATATTTTTATTAACATTTAATATATTATAACTCATAATTTTTTTGTTTTTCTTTTTTTACACTTAAGTGATATTAAAAATTTTACAGCTCTTACACTAAACGTATCTTTAAATTACACTAACACTCTTTTAAGTTAATTTTTTCTCAGTTTTTTTTTTTAAATTTAAATCTCAAAGATTTGGTTTAAAAATAACCCTTTCCCCATTGCAATGGCTTCCATGGTATTGTTATGACGTTTATTTTTCTCCAACTTTTGTTTGGCTGCTCGTGCATCATTTATAGCTCTGGCAATCCCAGCAGCTAAACCACTAAGTACTCCATGAGCAGTAAAACCCACAAAAATCGGTAATAATGGTAATATACCTCCTGTTTTTGAAATTTTAATTACTCTCGGTGATTTTAATTGTTTACTTTTATTCTTAATTGTTTTAACTGCTATCTTTAGAGCACTATGAAGATTTTTAGGTTTCTCTTTAATAATAACATTTTTAATTTTTTTCGTTACAGATTGAAAATTAATTAATTTCTTTTTAAATTTACGTTTTCCTTTTTTTAACTGTTTTTTAAATTTACGTTTTTTATTTTTTACTTGCCTGTTATGTTTTCTTACTCGAGATAATGTTCTAGTCATTATAATAGGTTTAACTAAAATAATATATTAACTGCCGACGTTTCTTTTATAGAAAAAAAATATTGTTTAAATTTTTTATATGCACTATTATCTGAATAATCAACTGCATTATCATTTTCTTCATCTTCTACGAATTTACGCTTTCTCAATTGACTTGATGTATCCAGTTTCATCTTTAATATTAAACATATCTATAGCGTTATTACTATCATCTTCTATAAGTTTTCTCTTTCTACTTTGAGATTCATTTAATAATTCATTTCTGGATTTTAACATATCTTCTTCAGTTTTTTTCTTTAAATTTTTTGCAATATTTTATCTTTTATTGCTTTCTCATGATAGTTATCAATGTTTTTCATCAGATTTTTTTTTATTTTTCGAATATCTTTTTTTCTTGCAATGTTTGTATTTTTCCTTCCGTATGAGTTGTAGGTTCAAGTTTTTTTTATCAACAATTTTATTTGATCAAGATAGGTTTGCATACTTTTAGCACTTTTTCGTAATATATCCGCAGTTTGCATACTAATATAGTCTTGTTTTTCTGGCGCATTACATTTAAAGACTAATTATTGTTCATATTTAATTTTCCTTTTAAATTTTTATTCCCATTTTGACTTAGTTCTACACTTCCACCCGTTTCAAATTTAACTTTAGTATGCATTGCAGTAGAAACACCTAAAGCTGCCAATTTTTCATTGAATGATGCATCCGATGAAGTAATTCTAGATAATGCATTTTTAAGTAAAATTCGATCAGCCTCATGACGATTATGTAATTCTGAACTATTTTTATATGCTATATCATGAAATCTACATGCTTCATCCAATGGATTTATACCTACGTCACCGCGATTGAGACGTTTTTCTAATTTTGTTCCAGGCCCACAATAATTATAGTCAGGTAAATGCAATTCAAATGGCAATTTATTTATAAAAGAATTTTAATAAACCTTTTCCTTTAATTTCACCGTGACTTAAATAATATTTAATTTTTTTTTGTTATCGTATAAAATTCGAACGTTAACTAATTATATATTAAATAACAACACTGTTTTATAAGTATTATAAGTCTAGAAACAATATGAAAAAGGTTGTAAGACAAAAAACTACTTTAACTGTAGATAATCACGATACTGATTATTATTATTATTAATGTACGGGATTGTGAAGAAGGAATGTGTTTCTTGTTGTCCAATATTCGTTGTTCTAAAATTATTTATAACATCGTCAATTAGTTTTAAAGGATAACCATTCTGTTGTAAATCGGATTTAATATATGCTACCTTTTTTTCCAATGATTCGGCATTATTGCATATGGATATAGCGCGATTATAGAGATCGCGTATAATTCCTCGTTTTGTTACAACAGAATGATTAGAACTATCATTAAGATATTGTCCAGTATATTTTGGCTTTCTGTATACTGAAGTTTTAATAGTATCGTTTGAGCGGTTCACCATGACATCTAGGAAGGGCAATTAATCATTTACCTCTTTTTCCATGGTAAACTTAATTGTAGGTCGAATGATATTTAAATGTTTCAGGAAATCATTAAGTTCTTGATCATTGCCCTTCCATCCGATGAAAGTATCATCGACATATCTCAACCAGACTTTCGGTTTTACTGTTGCCGTTTCTATGGCATGAGTTTCGAACCATTCCATATATATATATATATATATATATATATATATATATATATATATATATAAGTAGCGGGTCTCTGGCGTTACTGTGACTCCGGAAGGCATGTTCCATGGACTTCTTCACTTATTCACCAATGACCTTGAAAGAACTACCCTTAAAATCAAAGAATTCCAAGAAATACCAGTGACGTAATTAGTTCTTCGGCATCGAGGTTCATCGGGGGTGGTTTTTCCATCGACTTCTTTACTTCTTCAGCAATGATCTTGAAAGAACCAGAAGCAAGAAGAAAGAAGCCGAAGGATACCGAGCTAAGTCGAAGCGTCAGCGAGTTTGTAATAATTGTGTGTCCGTAAGTTTTCCAAGAATTTCACTTAGTCACAGCTAAAAATAACTTATTCTGCAATACATTGAAAGAAGTAAAAATGTCGTAATTTGAATGATTCATACATATAGTGTGATTAATAATATAAATTCATGTTTGTTCAGGTTAAACTTGGGCTCGGCTAGATGACTATATGCATGACCTCGTCCTGGTTCGCGGAAGCTTTTATTAATTTAAAGTATTTTTTTTAATAGTTATTTATTTAGTTTTATTTTATATTTGAACATACTTGTATATTAAGTAAAAATGGGTTTTCTATGTTTTGTAAAGTTGCGATTTTATAAAAATAATGAATTAATTTGTACTAAAGTAATTAAATCATATATGTTTGATTGTGCATTTGATATTTTTCTGGTAGAAGATTATGATTCGGTAAGCGTAAATGTACATTATGAAGAATGTACTTTCCCTTTTGGTTATCATGAGGAATGTACTTTATTTAGTGGTTATACAACAGACAGCGAAAAAGAAAAAGATATATCTAATGGTTATATAGCAGATAATGAAGAAGATCAATCAGATAAAATAGGCCTAAAAGACATTGAATTTGATAAAATGAGTATTGATGAAATTTTGATCTAATTTAAAAAACATGAATGTACAAATTTGAATTGTTTTTTTTTATCTTAAATAAAAGACTTTTAATAAATACAAAAAAAAATTTTACATAATATACATACATTTAAAAAAAAATTTATGCAAAATTGGAGCATTTTCATTATAATAAATTTAAATTCTAATAAACAGGACAATCTTTAGTTACATAATGGGTTATATTTTCTCCAATTTAGGATGGATTATGCTTGACAGGATCTCTTGGATACAATGGATCACAACTGCTGCAATATAAATTTTCATTAAATATAAAAAATTTTGCGAATCTCTCTCTTCGATTTTTGCCTCATTTACAACAAAAACTGTTAAGTTCACAGACCATTTTTCGACCACTTCTTTTATATGTTACCCAATTAGTAGCTGATTCACGACATCCACGAACAAAACACATTTTTTTATTCTTCATTATATCTTCTTTTATACTAAGAATAAAAATAACTTTTCTCTTGTAAATTATAAACCATACTAAATAAAATTATTTTAAATAAATAAATAAATAAATAAATATATATATATATATATATATATATATATATATATATATATATAATATATATATATATATATATATATATATATATATATATATATATATATATATATATATATATAATATATATATATATATATATATATATATATATATATATATATATATATATATATATATATATATATATATATAAGTAAATTTATTTATTTGACTGGTGACCATCGTTTTGATTATTGTTTCGATAATTGTTTCTAATATTTCCTCCTCTTTCCTTACTCTCTAAATAACCAGAGGGTAAATGTTTAGATTTATCTTCATCTTTAAAATATTGCTGTAAATCACATCCTAACATCCTAAACACTTGTCATTTGGAACATCAGATTCGCCTTTACATTTAGAATACTTATGTGTTGCTGGGACTGACATTTTATAAATACTGAAAATAAACTTTAATAATAATGGTATAAATAGATTCGGAAAAACCTAAAAAAAAACTGATTACCAAAAATGTTGGCTCTTTAACCAAGAAACCAACACCATATAACCAATTCAGCAAAAAAAAAACACCCAAGAAAAACAATAGCTGAAAAAATATATATAATTCTAAGAAACAATACCTGAAAAAAATATATAATTCTAAGAAATAATACCTGAAAAAAAAAAAATAATTTTTGATTCATTTCCAGATATGTAAGCGAACTCTTAATTATACCAAAATGTTGGCTCTTTAACCAAAAAACCAAGACCATATAACCAATTCAGCAAAAAAAAAACACCCAAAAAAACAATAGCTGATATATATATATATATATATATATATATATATATATATATATATATATATATATATATATATATATATATATATATATATATATTAGTGAATCTGTATCTGTATATAATAATTTTACTTTATTTTGAAATTTATTTTTTATATAATTGTAATGAAAACCATATAAGAATGTTTTTGTAAGGTCTAATATAATGAATCCTGCATAAATTGGCTTATTTAATTTTATTTCTAAACGGGACATTTCAATAAGTATTAAATTGTCAGCTATTATCGAACAGCTATGAAAATTTGGCTTAGAAATATAATAATTAGCACCATATCGACCAGACCAATGTGTTACTAATTTAACGTCTTTATGTTTTCGAACTTTTTTTATTGTTTTCCCGAAAAATGCATTATTTAATAACTTAAAAAAATTCTTTTCGAAATCATTTTTACTTTGCTTGCGTAACTCTGTATTTAATTCAATGTGATTTTTTAACCAATTAGACTGAGTAAATTTTAAAACTCTATGTATTTTTATTAGTTTTAAATTTAATTTTAAAGCTTGTTTTAAATTTATATAATGAATAACATATTCTTTTTTAGGAAAAAGTGTAGTTAATAATTTTGTATTTTTAAATTTTGAAGATGGTGGACGTAAATGTTCTGGACATAATGGTAAATCTATATGTAAATAAAATAGTTCCTTAAGATATTCTAAATCTACTTCAGAACTATATCCTATAGGACTATTATCTGGAATATTTAGAATATCATTAGGAGTAAAATTATTATTTATCCACTCAGAATGTTTTTCTGGTAATGGTAAACTCATTGCTGTTCCATATAGATTATTTACATCAAAATACATAATATAAGATGAAGGTAAATTTGGATCGTATTTCGTTTCCATATATTTATTATTAGCTTTTCCATATCGATTAGAGCATTGTGAAATACCACCCCGTATCCCTTTTTCAATAAATAATATCATATCAATATCAGTTAATAATTCTAATTCAATACCTAATGAAAGTACAATTTGATATGCTAAACCTGGACTAGTATAAGTCCATAAAGGATCCAACTTATATGTATTTATACATGTTTCTCTAAAATTTTCAAAAATATCAGCTAAAAGAAGCATGTCAGTTGTAAGATATATTTCCGCATATTCTTTTAAAGATTTAATTTTAAAACTATTCCAAACTTTACAAGCAAAACTATAAATATTTTAATATTGTTAAATTAGATTCTATTGCAGCTAAATTACCCAAACATTTTAATTTATTTTTTTCACATTTTTCAATTAATTTAATTGTTTTTCGAATATATCCTATCCAAAATATATAATCATTTTTTCTTTTAATTAATCTACTTACTTGTATTATCTTCTCAACCACTGAACTAACTATTGTATTAAAACTATCTGAGGTACTAGTTGAAGCTGTTGGAGCATTCATTCTCTATATATATTTCAACTATAAATGACTAATTTTTCACCTGGTTTATAATATAAAAATACCTTTTACTAATGCAATAACAAAAAACTAAACAAGGAAATTAATTATCGAAAGTAGTTTTACTTCATTTAAAATAATTACATTTTATTTATTATACTTACTTAATGGTATAATTAAATTTAAATTATAGTAACAATTTATTTTTTAAGAAATAAAATGGAAATTTTAATTATACCTATTACTCAGTATTTAGATAATTATCTCACTATAAATATTTTCCGCTCAAATTGAATATCAATTAACATGTGCATCGAATTAAAATAATTTATTATAGTTAATTTATTCCTTGAATTTACTTGTTTTTTTTTCCATTTAAATTAAATACTAATGAGCACTTGTATGTAATAGAAATAATTTCATCCTATTTATTATAGTTAATTTATTCCTTGCATTTACTTGTTCTTTTTTTCATTTAAATTGAATACTAATAAGCACTTGTATGTAGTTGAAATAATTACATACATACATATTTATTAAGATTAATTTATTCATTTAATTTGTTATTTCCCTAGAATGACGCAATATGAAAAACTTATTGAAATTTATTATTTTTGCATAATTTGAAAGTTAAGTATTGTATGATTGCATCATTTTTTAATTATGTATAAGGTTTTCCTGTACATTCACTAAATTAATTGTTTACTATAAAAATAGGAGAATATTAAGTTTTGTTATTCATTTTAGTATCTAACTTTATACAAGTAACTTCTTACAAATTTAAAAAATCAGAAAGTCTTTCAGATACGCTGGTTTTAGTTGATGAAGAAGTGCTAGAAGAAATTGATTGTGACGTGAAAGAAGAAGTAGAAGAGGTGCTGGAAATGAATTATATTGATTGGAATGAAGAAGAGGAAGAGGCAGAGGAAGAGGAAGCGACCCAACAAAAACCAGACGAACAGGAGGAATTTCAAGGTATAGTGAGATGTTTTATGGATAGTAAAAATCATTGGTCGCATATGGCGTTGCAAAAAATATTAAATAATCTTTTAATTGAAGAACCTGATTTTGTTGAAGTAACTCTTTCTCCTGATGCAACGTCATATTTATCATCTAATTTCCAAATTTGTCTTCGAAATATTTTAAAAAATTAGAACATACGACCAATGAAATTACTTGTAACAAATTTTATGCCATTTGGAGTTCCCCAAATTTTTCACATAATATTACCCCAATTGGAGCATTAATTTGTAAAAATTGTTTCAAAACCCAGGATTTTATGAGATTAATTAAAAAAATATGTATTAATTTTAAACCTATCGAAATTCTAAAAATTCGTTATCATTTTTCTGGACATACACATTGTTCATTATGTTTTGGAGATACAATATCAAAATTTTTTTGTGACTTAATTCAAAAAATTTTTTTTCGGCTTACCAAATTTGTTGTATAGTAGATTAACTCCAAATTTCTTTTCGGCTTACCAAATTTGATGGATTAACTCCAAGTTCTCCTACATTTTTACAACAATATGTATAAATACAGGTTCTTCTTTCAAATTGTATCAGAACATTTTGTTACAAGTGCACTTAAATTTTGAAATTTATTTTTTTCCTACGTATCTGAGAGAAAAAAAAAGATGTCTACAACACTTTGTACAATTATTGTGGCAGTTACAGACAAAGTGAATTTTCCTCTTAAAATGGCAATGGTGGTTATGAAACAGATTTTTCAGTGAGTATTTTTTTATTTTTCGTTTTTAACTATAAGCATTTTTTGATTTAAAAAATGAATTAGATATTTTTTAAATTTTTTTTTTTTACAAAAAACTTATGATATATTTTTTAATGAAAAGTATTTTAAATTTATATAAAAAATTAATATATTAGTTTTTTATTTTAAAAATAGAATAAAAAAAAACTTTAAAAAAATTTAATTTTTTTTGAAAAATCTAAAACTTTATTGTTTTTTTTTTTTAGATTTGGTGTTAAAGATATAGCCTTAAAAAGTGATAAAATATTTATACAGTTAACATATTCTTCAAAAACTGTAACTTTGTTGAAAAAATTTGGAAACCTACCTATTCAATATATATGTGCCAAACTTGAAAATGATGAACAATTTTTATTATTCCAAAAGGCAGTAAAGAAGTATTCGTTCAATCTCGAAGACGAATCGATGTTGCCGTCGTCGTCGTCAAGTTCAGATACTCTTCTACTTTCTCCACCCCCTCTAGTTCCGGTCAAAAGAAATATACCAACTAATGTTTCAGACAAAGTTCAAGAATATCAAGGAATTGAAATATCAATTCCGGATGAAGAGGATTTATTTTTAAATTCACAAAAATATTTTTAATATTTATTATATTATGTATTCCTATATATATTATGTATTCCTATATACTATGTATTCCCATATATTATGTATTCCTATATATTATGTATTCCTATATATTCTAATATGTATTATTTGAAAAAAAAATTAAAAAATGAATCTATTAAATGAGTTTAAAAAAAAACCTTTTTAAAAAAATATTTAGTTATTGATAATTATTTAATACAATCCATTCTTTTAATACAAATACATTTTGTTTGGCACATCTTAAATTATTATACAAATGATTATTACAATGTAGATTTTTAACATTATATAAACTGATAATATTTTTAACATTTGGACATCCTAAATCGGCTAGATCTATAATTTCATTGGAAATAATTTTATGTAGCCAATTCTTTTTTTCCAATCCTTTAACGAAAACTTTTTGATTCTTTTCTACTACATACCTAATGAAGGAAAAAATATTTTCAATTACTATGAAGTCTCTATTATTAAGTTTACAGTCCCGTTCCAGTCCATGTAATTTTATTATACTCCAATTAACTTGTTGGTTAAATTCATTGTTCAACCATTGGAAAGACAAAGGTAAGTAAATATGTTTATAAAATAGTTTTCCAGTTCTTATATTTAAAATAGCAATTTCTCTGCATATAAATGAAGAATATTTATATTGAAATCCTTGAATATCTATCACATACATATTAAAATATTGTTATATTATTAGTTAACGGATTATATTTAATCAATCGATCATGTAATATTAAAAAATAAGCTGTGGTATTCGCAGGTATTAAGGCATTTGTTTCAAATTCTATTCGAATATCAATAGCACCACCTTTCAGGATGTCTTCACTTTGTCGTGAACTATCTACAACTACCAATGGAGCAATATTTTTATACTTTATAGGATAAATGCAACCTGAACTTTCATTTTTATAATAATAAGATTTTTGAAATTGCGCAAACATTTCATAAAGAATTGCATATTTGTTAGTATCAAAATCAACATTTAAATTATCATATGGAAATACTTTTGAATTTAAATGAACTTTTAAATTAGATAATTTACAATGATCGAAATGACTCATATTTTTTGAAATATTATTTTTTTTGTCAGTTTGCAATCCGAAAATCGCAATTCGAGGCTTTTCATGTTGATTAGAGCTCTTCACAGTCCACATATGATTTTTCGATTGAGGTAACTGAGGGTATTTATGTAATTCCCATCCTCTAAAGGCAATGGTTAAATCTCTATTACTTTCAAACTGTTTAAATAAACGTAGTTTTTCACTATCGTTTACCATAATGTGAGACATTTTCCATAGAATTTTTTCAAGTTTTACTTTATAAGTTTCTTTTTTATCATTTATTTGAATTATTGCATTTAAATCACTATTACTTCTTATTAAAACTAATTCTTGACGTAAATTCATTATTATTTTATGAAAATCTTCGGCAAATCCCATTATCATTTTTAATGGCAAACAAACATTAAAATTACCATTACCATCTAATAGTGAAGGATTTTCACTTTCATTCCAACCTGTATTATTTAAATTTTTACTTTCCGCTTCGGTAAATGAGACATATCCTTTCATTGTAGTAGTTATTCCAGGATTTCTAATTCGATCAATAACCAGTCCTCCTAATTCATATCCAATTTCATCAAAAAGAAACATATATGGTAGTGTATAGAGATCTTGAGTTTGTATAGGTATTCTAATTTCATCATTATTATTTAAAGTTGAAGATGAATATGGTTGGTGGGTATGATACTGATAACTTGTAACTGAGTCATCATATATTATATTTTCATTAACATTTAATATATTATAACTCATAATCTTTTTGTTTTTTCTTTTTTTTTACATTTAAGTAATATTAAAAATTTTACAGCTCTTACACTAATATGTATCTTTAAATTACACCAACACTCTTTTAAATTTATTTCTTCTTCTTCTTCTTCTTCTTCTTCTTCTACCTTCTATAATAGGTCCCTGACCTGTTCCTTCTTCGATTTTCCTCATTCTGGACTTAAACTATCGCTCCACCTTTTCCGTGGTCGACCTCTACTGCGTGTACCATTTTTTCTTAGTTTTTTTTTTTTTAATTTAAATCCCAAAGATTTAAGGAACTTTTTATTTTTTAATGTTAATTGTTTTCTCTTTCGTTTATAACTAAACTTATTTTTGTATTTATATTGATTTAAATTAGGACTCTCAAAAGAACTAGGTAAAGTTAAAGAATTATAATTATAAAAAAATACCATATTTTTTTAGAAAAGAAATTAATTTTTAGTGTTATCTTATCAATGTAAAATATACTAAATGGTAAATATATAATATTATTTGGGTTTTTATTAAAATTTTTTTTAAGGTAATGTGGAGGAAATTACATATATATTTTTTTATTTCTAATTATCGATAAATTAATTTTGCCTTTTTGTTAAATGTAAACGTATTGTAATATGTTCATTTCTAAAATTAATTAAATCTCCATTTTGATCTGTAATTTTAAGTATGATCTCATCAATATAATGTGTACTAATTGGTAAATAAATAACATTCGTTGGTTTTTCAATTATTTTAAATCCGGGTGCGGTCGTTGGGTAAAACATATGAATAATATGAACCGGTTTTCCATTATTAAATGAATTTATAACTAAATTACATTCTATACAAATAGCATTAACTTTAAATATATCCACTGGATGTTCTGATATATGCAACTGATTAGCTTTAAGTAATCTATTACTAAAACCTAATAAATTACCAATTGAATTTTTCTTTTCAAAATGAATGTCATAATTACACAAAATTTCACATTTCAAAGTATTTCTATTAGGTTTAAGAGTTAGTTGGAATGGCTCTTCTAATATTTCAATTATATCTTCTTCTTCGTCGGTCATTTTATATATTAAATTTTTTGTTTTATCAATTCCTTTTGGTACGAATGAATTAATATTTAAAGAGTTCGTAGTATGGGTAGAAACATAATTTTTTATATATTGGTAAATATCATTTATTTCATAAGAACCTTCTGGCAATACAGTTTTATTATTGTTACCAAAATAAAATACATTATTTGAACTATTAATGTTTGGAATTGTGTTATAACTTTCAAAGTTTATAAGTCCTAATACGTATTCATCTTCACTGTTTAGAACTATAGGAGGATATATTTTTGTTGATAAAATTGAACTTTTTGCTGATAATGTAAATGTATAAGACATTTCTTTTTACTATGTAAACAAAAAGAATTATAAACAGTAAATCAAACAAAATACTTAAAACATAATACTTATATTAACCTAAAACAGGATAATACAAAAATTCTAAACATAAATGGCCACAATTAATAGAATTATATGTTTGATATGGAATATGATTATAGTAAATATTGCAAGATCCACTTGAATTCAAATAAATTTGACACTCAATGGGTGGTTTTAAATTTCCAAAACTATCGAAAAAAAAAATTTTCTTATTAAATTTTTTATAAGCAGTCCAATGAGTTCCAGGACCTGAATAATTATCTAAATTAATTACACCCATTTCATTTCGATAAATCTTCGTTGGTAATTGATCTTTCATGAAAACTTCTTGAAAATTTGGTATATTTAATTTATGTGCAAAAAAATCAATTTCCACATTGGTTAAAGCATGTTTAGGTAAGGTTATTGGAAATTTTTTCGTCTTTTTGGACTCGAATAAGTTGGACTTAAAAAAAGCCACAAACCAGCATGATGAGGTTTTAAAAATAACCCTTTCCCCATTGCAATGGCTTTCATGGTATTGTTATGACGTTTACTTTCCTCCAAGTTTTGTTTGGCTGCTCGTGCATGATTTATAGCTCTGGCAGTCCCAGTAGCTCCACCACTAAGTGCTCCAAGAGCACTAAGTCCCGCAAAAATCGGTATTAATGGTAATATACCTCCTGTTTTTGGAATTTTAATTACTCTTGGTGATTTTAGTTGTTTACTTTTATTTTTAATTGTTTTAGCTGCTATCTTTAGAGCACTATGAAGATTTTTAGGTTTCTCTTTCATAATAATATTTTTAATTTTTTTCGTTACAGATTGAAAATTAATCAATTTCTTTTTTAAATTTACGTTTTCCTTTTTTTAACTGTTTTTTAAATTTACATTTTCTATTATTTACTTGCCTGTTACGTTTTCTTACTCGAGATTATGTTCTAGTCATTATAATAGATTTAACTAAAAAAAAAAATTATATACTATCTTCTATAAGTTTTCTCTTTCTACTTTGAGATTCATTTAATAATTCATTACTGGATTTAACATATCTTGTTCAAGTTTTTTCTTTAAATTTTTTTGTAATATTTTATTTTTTATTGCTTTCTCATGATAATTATCAATATGTTTTTCATCAGATTTTTTTTTAGTTTTCGAACATCTTTTTTTCTTGCAATTTTTGTATTTTTCCTTCCGTATGAGTTGTTGGTTCAAGTTTTTTTACCAACAATTTTATTTGATCAAGAGAGGTTTGCATACTTTTAGCAGTTTTTCGTAATATATCCGCAGTTTGCATACTAACTATAGTATTGTTTTTCTGGGGTATTACATTTAAAGACTAACTATTATTTATATTTAATTTTCCTTTTAAATTTTTATTTCCATTTTGATTTATTTCTCCACTTCCACCCATTCCAAATTTAAGTTTAGTATGCATTGCAGTAGAAACACCTAAAGCTGCCAATTTTTCATTGAATGATGCATCCGATGAAGTAATTCTAGATAATGCATTTTTAAGTAAAATTCGATCAGCCTCATGACGATTATGTAATTCTGAACTATTTCTATATGCTATATCATGAAATCTACAGGCTTCATCCAATGGATTTATACCTATGTCACCACGATTGAGACGTTTTTCTAATTTTGTTCCAGGTCCACAATAATTATAGCCAGGTAAATGCAATTCAAATGGCAATTTATTTATAAAAGAATTTAATAAACCTTTTCCTTTAATTTCACCGTGACTTAAATAATATCTCATTTTTTTTTGTTATCGGTATAAAATTCGAACGTTAACTAATTATATATTAAATAACAATGCTCTTTTATAAGTTTTATAAGTCTAGAAACAATATGAAAAAGGTTGTAAGACAAAAACTACTTTAACTGTAGATAATCACGATACTGATACAACATGTACAAAAAATTTAAAACATACCGCTCTTTTTCTAAACACAATAAGATGCATAATAACAAGCCCATCAAATTGTGGAAAAACAAACACTATGTTAAGTCTTATAGAACATCCTATTGGATTAAAATTTGAAAATATTTATTTGTATTCGAAATTATTAAAACCAATTAAAGGAATAGGTTATTATGAATTTAACAATAGTAAAAATATTATATCACCATCTAAAGCAAAATCAAATTCTTTATTTATTTTTGACCATGTTGCATGTGATAAATAGAATATTATTAGAGAATATTTTAGTATGGGACGTCATAACAAAATAGATTGTTTCTATCTTTGTCAAACTTATTCAAAAATACCCAAGAAACTAATTCGAGATAATGCTAATTTATTAATCTGTTTTAATCAAGATGAACTAAATTTACGTCACATATATACAGATCATGTTGGCACAGATATGTCATTTGAAAAATTAAAAAAAGTATGTTCTTATTCTTGGAAATCACCTTTTGGATTTATTTCAATTTTTAAAGATAATTCTCTAAACAATGTTTGACATCGTTATGGTTTTGATAAGTATATATACATTTAATATTAAAATAAAATTTTAGTTAGATTTATTGAATCTGTGAATAAAGAACAATGGTTCTCAAAAAGAAAAGAAAAATTAATCATTTAGTAAAATTAAAAATGAAAAGAAAATCTAATAGATTAGAACAAAATATAAAAGAAAAATTAATTGAAGAGAGAAAAAATATAAAAAATAAATTATTAATTCTAAAACATGGTCAAAAAACTCATGAAGACTTATTTCAACCTATAACCAAGCATTTACAAAATATTGAAAGTAATATAAAACCTACTATAAAAAATATAAATAAAAATGAATCATTATTTTCTTCTATTAAGAGAAAAGATGAATATTCTGATTTATTTGAAAATGATAGTATTCAAGAAACAACAAACAACGATAAAGAATCCATTTTATTTGATCCGATAACTTCTACTCCAATAGAGGATTTAACTCCTTAAGGAACACGTGCTAGAGTTTCATCACCTCAAAAAGCAAAAAAAAAAATTAAAAGAAAATAAAGTTTCAGCACCGTTGGAAAAATACCGTATAATTTAAGAAAAATGTTAATAGAAAAGATTGATGAAGATTTAAAAAATAACGATATTAATAGACAAAAACAATATGAAAACGAACTTAACAAATCAATACATGAAAAGTCATTAGTAGATTATTACGACCAGTTTCACCCTTTACCCCTTAAATATATTAAAAAACTTATTAATGATCCAAATATTAATAAATCAAATGATCAATTACGTGTAAAATATAATAAAAAGGAAAGTAGCGAGTTTTCTATTGGAAATAAAAGAATTGATTTTGATGGACCGGATATCATAGTTGCAGGAAAAAAATACAAAGGTACTAAAGGTCTATATGGATTACTTTTTAATCAGAAACCACCAACTGTTTATACAAAAGATGATGCCAAAAATTTTGTTAACATTTTAAAGAGAACAAACGTTTTAAAAAATATAAAGAGAAGCTCAAATAAAAAATTTCAAATAATTAAAAATTATAGTAATAGTGACAACGATAATAATTCTAATATTGGTGAATCAGAGATTTCATTAAATTTACCTCAAGGCAAAGGTATGTTAATGAATATTAATAATAAATCAGCTGATTTTATTTATTGGGACGACCCAAATGAACTTGTTGAACGACTTCATCTGTTACTTGCATCAGAAGCAGCTGGTAATACTAGTAATCAAAACGAAATTAATTCAATTATTGAAGAATTGTATGAAGCCAATATAATTGAATATTTTTTTTTAAAATGTCTTTAACTATAAACACATAAATTAATAAAGAAAAAAAGAGAGTTACTTTTAATGAATCCAGAAATAAAATTTATTTATTATATAAATGGAATTTTGCTTATCGCGAAGCTCGAAATGGAAATATATATATGGAAATGCCTTAGATAGATATCGTTTTGGAAATAGAATTAAATTGTTAGAAGATATACTTAATAAAATTTTGACCATTGAACATAGAAATACAATTTATAAAGAGAGATTTAACTTGGAATATTAATTATTTTCAAAATAAACTATATGTTTTTATTTAGTAATCAAACTGATGTTAAAAGACAAATTGTTGAAGAACTATATAAACCTGCTAGAATAAATTTTAAACGTAGAAAAGTAATTATAAAATCATTACTAGATTTAATGCAAGCTGATTTAGTTGATATGCAAGAATATTCGTCTGAAAATAACGGATATAAATACATTTTAGTCGTTATTAATTGTTTTTCAAAATATGTATGGGTATATCCATTAAAATCAAAAACATCAAAAGAAGTAGCAAATTCACTGTAAAACGGCTTCAAAAATCAAAGACAAACTCACTTGTGTACAGATTTGGGAGGAGAATTTACAGGAAAAGAAGTACAAAATTTATTGAAAAAATATAATGTTAAACATTACATTACTTATAGTGAAAAAAAGCTTCTATTGTTGAACGAGTAAATCGGACATTAAAAAATATAATGTGGAAAGAATTTAGTTTTCAAGGATCCTATAAATGGCTTAAAATATTAGCGAAAATTATTAATATTTATAATAATAAAAAACATAGCACCACAGGTTTTAAACCTACTGATGTAACTAAAAAACATGAAAAATTTTTACTTAATAGTGTTTATAATAGAATTAAAATGACATCAAAACCGAAATGTAATATTGAAGATCATGTACGTATATCAAAATATCGAGGTATATTTGATAAAAAATATAAACCTAATTGGTCAAACGAAATATTTACTATTAGAAACATTCAATTAACTAATCCTGTTACTTATTTACTTAAAGATGTAAATAATCAAGAAATCAAAGGAGGCTTTTATGAATTACAATTACAATAAGTTAAATATCCTGATGTATATTTAGTAGAAAAAGTACTTAAACGTAAAGGTAATAAAATATTTGTAAAATGGTTAGGTTTTGATAATAAATATAATAGTTGGATTAATAAAAATAGTTTTGAATAAAAAATAATGTATATATCAAATAAAACAAAATATATATTTTTTTAAACTGTATTTTATTTTTTTTCAATCAAATTAAAATAAACATAATATTAATTTTTTAATGAAATTATCTATACAAAAATATAATACAAATATATTTTAAAAATAATATAACTATAAAAATTAAAATATAATATCAATATTCAGTGCTATCATTGTGTTTTTCAATAGAAAATTTCATTTTATCTAAAAATTCCTTATCTACATTCTGGTATTTTATTATCATCATCCAATTAATTTCATCTTTATGTTTCCTAATAAATTCTTCAGACAGTTTTTGATATTTACTAATAGAATTCCAATTTACCCATGTTTTAAATTCTTCAATTAACTCCTCAGATAATTGTTGATGTTTTGATAATTCTTCCCAATTCAATTTTGTCAAAAATTTATCGTATAAAATCCGAATTTAATTTTTGGCTTCTTGATACAATTTCCCAATTCAAATAATTTTGAAAATAAATCATAATGTATTGCAGAATAAGTTATTTTTAGCTGTGACTAAGTGAAATTCTTGGAAAACTTACGGACACACAATTATTACAAACTTGCTGACGCTTCGGCTTAGCTCGGTATCCTTCGGCTTCTTTCTTTCAAGGTCATTGCTGAATAAGTAAAGAAGTCGATGGAAAAACCACCCCCGATGAACCTCGATGCCGAAGAAGTAGTTACGTCACTGGTATTTCTTGGAATTCTTTGAATTTAAAGGTAGTTCTTTCAAGGTCATTGCTGAAGAAGTGAAGAAGTCGATGGAACATGCCATCCGGAGTCACAGTAACGCCCCAGATCCACTACTTATATATATTGGCGACGACTGGAGAGGGTGAAGAACCCATCGGAAGCCCGTCGTCCTGAGCGTAGAACTTGTCCTTTACTTGAAAGTAAGCACTACGCAGGCAACACTTCAAAAGATCCATCACCCTGTCCAGTGGTAACATGGTTCGATCTGATAAAGTGATAAAATAGTATCATTTGAAAATCTAGTTTTGATTATGTCTAGTGATTCCCCTAATGGTATACAGACTTTCCACATCAGAGCTTATTAGTTTGTCGTCTGGCTCTAGATTGATGCTACTAATAATGTTCACGAAATGTGTAGTTTTTAACATGTGTTTGTCTTACCTTCTAAAGGTTGTATGATTTTCAAGAGAAACCTCGCCAGTGTATTTGTTGGGGATCCTCTGGAGCTGGTTATTGGCCTCAGTGTTACATTCATTTTATGAATTTTTGGAAGTCCGTAAAGATGTGGTAGCTTACTGTAGTGTGGTGTGAGCGCCGATCGTAGGTTGTCAGGTATATTGTTTTGGTACTTCCTGAGTGTTCTGTAGATTTTTGGAGACACGGGCTAATTGTGTATATTTTCCTTATGAACCGTTCAAACGATACTATTAAAACTTCAGCATACAGAAAGTCAACACATACTGGACAATATCTTAATCATACTTCTAATCATTCTGTTGTAACAAAACGAGGAATTATACGCAAGCTCTATAATCACGCTATATCTATATGCAATAATGCCGAATCATTAGAAAAAGAGGTAGCAAATATTAAATCTGATTTACAACGGAATGGTAATCTTTTAAAACTAATTGACGATGTTATAAATAATTTTAGAACAACGAACACTGGGCAACAAGAAACACATTCCTTCTCCACAATTCCGTACATTAAGGGAACGTCGGAGAAAATAAGACGAATTGCCAGCAGTTATAATATAAAAACAGCCTTTAAATCAGGAAATACACTTAGAGCTCATTTAACAAAAACAAAACCTAAAACTACCGATAAGAAAGAATGTGTTTACAAAGTTCCATGTGAGTGTGGTGAAATGTATATTGGAGAAACCAAACGATCACTAGAAGTTAGAATTAAGGAACATAAAACTCATACACAAAAAGGGGAAACGTCGAGATCAGGTATTGCAGAACACTCCTGGGATAAACAACACCATATAAAATGGTCTGAGGCTGCGGCAAAATATATGGAACCCAATATGAAAAAAGAAAATTTATAGAAGCAGCATACATTAAAAACAATAATGGAATCTTCAGTAAACCGAGTGTTGAGATACCTGATCTTGGCAACTACTACTTTTTAACATCAAATCTTTAGGTGTGTACAGTGAAGCGAAACTGCGCTTCAATGGACACATACTTGATAACGATTAGAGATACAATCTGATCGAAACGTGGTAAAAATAAAAATAAATAAAAACAAAAACAATGCAAATCCGACCACATTTTAGTCAATAATTCTAATATTGGTGAATTAGAGATTTCATTAAATTTACCTCAAGGCAAAGGTATGTTAATGAATATTAATATTAAATCAGCTGATTATATTTATTGGGACGACCCACATGAACTTGTTGAACGACTTCATCTGTTATTTGCATCAGAAGCAGCTGGTAATACTAGTAATCGAAACGAAATTATTTCAGTTATTGAAGAATTGTATGAAGCCAATATAATTAAATAATTTTTATAATGTCTTTAATTATAAACGTAGAAATTAATAAAGAAAAAAAGAGTGTTACTTTTAATCAAACCAAAAATAAAATTTATTTATTATATAAATGGAATTTTGCTTATCGCGAAGCTCGAAATGGAAATATATATATATATATATATATATATATATATATATATATATATATATATATATATATATATATATATATATATATATATATATGGAAATAGTCTTAGTTAGATGTCGTTTTAGAAATAGAATTAAATTTTTAGAAGATATACTTAATAAAATTTTGACTATTGAACATAGAAACACAATTTATAAAGAAAGATTTAACTTAGAATATTAATTCTTTTTATAATAAACTATGTAAAAAATAGATTGTTTTATTTATTAATCAGTATTAATTTTATATTCAATCAAGAAAATTAATATGTCAAAATATAAAACTGATGTTAAAAGACAAATTGTTGAAGAACTACATAAACCTGCTAGAATAAATTTTAAACGTAGAAAAGTAATTATAAAATCATTACTAGATTTAATGCAAGCTGATTTAGTTGATATGCAAGAATATTCGTCTGAAAATAACCGATATAAATACATTTTAGTCGTAATGAATTGTTTTTCAAAATATGTATGCGCATATCCATTAAAATCAAAAACATCAAAAGAAGTAGCAAATGCATTGGAAAACGTCTTCAAAGATCAAAGGCCAATTCACTTGTGTACAGATTCAGGAGGAGAATTTACAGGAAAAGAAATACAAAATTTATTGGAAAAATATAATGTTAAATATTACGTGACTTATAGTGAAAAAAAAACTTCTATTGTTGAACGAGTAAATCGAACAATAAAAAATATAATATGGATAGAATTTAGTTTTCAGGGATCCTATAAATGGCTTAATATATTACCGAAACTTATTAATATCTATAATAATAAAAAAGAACATAGCACCACAGGTTTTAAACCTACTGATATAACTAAAAAACATGAAAATTTTTTTATTTAATAATGTTTATAATAGAATTAAAATGACATCAAAGCCGAAATATAATATTGGAGATCATGTACGTATATCAAAATATCGAGGTGTATTTGATAAGAAATATAAACCTAATTGGTCAAACGAAATATTTACTATTAGAAAAATTCAATTAACTAATCCTGTTACTTATTTAATTAAAGATGTAAATAATCAAGAAATCAAAGGAGGCTTTTATGAATTACAAAAAGTTAAATATCCTGATGTATATTTAGTAGAAAAAGTACTTAAGCGTAAAGGTAATGAAATATTTGTAAAATGGTTTGGTTTTGATAATAAACATAACAGTTGGGTTAATAAAATTGGTTTTGAATAAAAAATAATGTATATATCAAATACAACAAAATATATATATTTTTTTAAACTGTATTGTTATTGTTTTCAATCAAATTAAAATAGGCATAATACTAATTTTTTTAATGAAAATATCTATACAAAAATATAATACAAACATATTTTAAAAAATAATATAACTATAAAAATTGTGCGTTTCAATAGAAAATTTAATTTTATTTAAAAATTCCTTATCTACATTCTGGTATTTTATTATCATCATCCAATTAATTTCATCTTTATGTTTCCTAGTAAATTCTTCAGACAGTTTTTGATATTTACTAATAGAATTCCAATTTACCCATGTTTTAAATTCTTCAATTAACTCCTCAGATAATTGTTGATGTTTTCTTCTTGATATTTTTGAAAATAAGTCATAAATTTGTAAGGTAAATCAGGAAAACCTGATATATCATCACACATACTTATACAATCCATTTTTTAAAATCTATATTTTTTTAAAATAAATAACTTAAATAATCATTAATGTTATTCAATCTGTTGTCAAAGACAAACAATATTATTTTAAAATAACTATACTTATTATATATTAAAAAATATTTCAACAATTGCGCACAAAATTAGTTTCCGCGAACCAGGGTGAGGTCATGCATGAAATCATCTAGCCGAGCGCAAGTTTAAGCTAAACAAACCTGAATATTAATCATCCAATATATGAATCATTCAAATTACGAGATATTTACTTCTTTCAAGGTCTCGCAGAAGAATTTTTTTTACTAGTGACTAATTAAAATTCTTGGAAACTATTACACATCCAATTCTTAGAACCTCTCTGCTGAAGAACTAATTGCGTCGTTGGTTATTCTTCGATTTCTTACTTCTTAGGCGTAGTTCTTTCAAGGTCATTGCTGAAGAAGTAAAGAAGTCGATGGAACATACCATCCGAAAAACCTCTCTTCCGAAGAACTAATTGCGTTACTGGTAATTCTTGGAATTCTTACTTCTTAAGTGTAGTCCTTTCAAGGTCATTGCTGAAGAAGTAAAGGAGTCGATGGAACATGCCATCCGGAGTTACAGTAACGCCCCAGATCCACTACTATTGCTAGACTAATCTCAATCTTCAATAAGATCTTGAGCTGAACAATATTTGTCAAATGCTTTGTCAAGCATTTCATTCCTGTCGACATATTCATATTTATTTAATAGGTTATCTTTATTTTTGTCTAAAATGTTTCAATTCTAGTTATGCTTGATTTAGCATTTTTTTTGTCAGTATATGCTTGTGACAATGACATTTTTATAATAAATAATTTTACAAAATATTTGTATAAATTACAATTTTAAAAAATTTAACAATGTATGCGACTTTTAAGCTCTAACTAAATCGTATTTTAGAAACAGGTTTCTTTTTGATTATTATAAATGAAAAAATCTAAACTTTTAGTTTTTATAAGCTCTAATAGCACTAAATTACTTCACTTCTGCACTTTCTTGTACACCGTAGACTTTCACTGGAGACTTGAAAAACTTCTCTGTTTGTAAAATGACAAGTTTGTCAACAATTCAAAATTTCAGCTTTTAATTTGACCAAAATGTTCCAAGGTTCAACCATCCGACTCGGTGCTGGACCAAAAAATGGAAGGTTCAACAATCCGGTTCGAAGCTCGATCAAAAAATGGGGAATTCCCAAGTTTAGGAGATTCACCATTTGCTTCGATAGCTCGCAAAATAATAGACGTTGTGTATTAAAGAATAATTATATTGCCAAAGGACCACTTAACTGTGCTAAGAAAACAATTGTATTTTAATTGGCTAAACAATTCGCTGATATTTAACATCATTAAAAACCCACTTTGGTTTTTTCTTCTGTTTGTTCGTAAAATATTACGAGGCAGACTTTTTCTTGACAAATTTTCCACTGACAATTCGTAAAACTTTTTTTTTAATATGACAACTTGTAAACAACGGCCTACTTTTCGCATTTAGTCAATAACTGTGTTATTTCAAGAAATTATTTGTTTCAATAAACATATTAAATTAATCAAATACAAAATATAACTAAAAATACTTAACTACTAGTACTTAAATACAAAACATAAACTTTTCTATATGGAACGAATTTCCAACAGTGTTCATTAACAGGTCAAAATAACAAGGTTATATATATATGTATATATATATATGTATATATATATATATATATATATATATATATATATATATATATATATATATATATATATATATATATGAAATTAATATAAAATAGCTCTACGCGCAAAATACCCATCATATCAAAAATTGACGTCCTTAAAGCTAAGTTAATTTTATATTGATGAAATTAATATAAAATCGTACTACGCGGAAAACCTAACTAATAAATGGCACTGAAATACATGTGGTATGACCTTCTTCTCTTAAAATGTTTTCCTAAACCACTTCGTATTGAATTATAATGTTATAGTTCAGCTTCAAAAAGATCATATACAAGATACTTAATTTATTTTCATTAATAACTAAAATAGAATGATAACAGTTATGGGTCAATACCTTTCTTACGAATTTCTTCAAACAAGGGTATTCTTTCTTTCGAGTTTTTTGGTAATAATAATATTTTAGAAACCTCAAACTCTTTTCCGTAATTACAAAGGAGGTGGCGTGAAAAATTTGTAACATTCTGCTCACAATAAATGCAATGATCTGTTTTATCTATTTTAAGAGTTCTCTTAGAATTTATACTTGACCATTTTACTTAAATGGAATTAACCTGTTCTCCACTTCATTAAATGGAGTCAACTTTTTAATTGGTTCTCCAAGTTTATTACTTTCTTCTGTCTGACATAATGTTACTGAAATCAGTGGAATATTCTGAGATTAAAATTTATTTTTATGATGCACTTACACCAAGCTAGTGTACATCTCAGGCCTGATCGTCTTAGATCATGATTAGACTTACCTATTTCACTATCGTAAGATTAAATAGATGGTAAAATATAATCGGTTTGAGAAGACTCTGCAGCTGAATCACTTTCTGAAAAACATAATCCATACGGCTACAAATATGTAAATCATTTGCTAACACAGTAATTTCTCCAGATTTAGGTAAAAATTCCTTTAAGTATTTCAGAGTCAAAATTTTCTTCAAAAGATTCTTGTGTTGAATTACTTTCTACAGGTATTTTTTTTCCGTAGGAAGTAAATTTTCATCTGCACTGATTCCCAATTTTCATAAAAGTGTTCCAAAAATTTTTCCATTGCTCTTTTTGTTGTTTGCATAAGTTGAAATATATTTGTTTACTCGGTAATCGTTTTTTCACTAGGGTCCAAAAAGTAATCATCATGATGTTTATCTTTTAAGTCAAACTTTTTGATTCTGCGAATTCTCTAAATGAAAATTTTGAATGAAACTGGACCAAACAAACATTTAACCACCATAATAAATCTTCTATCTTTATTTTAAGAAATTAATTTTATATTCGTAATCTACGCCCTTAAAATCCCCGAACACTGATTTTGTAAGAATTTGAAAAACGGAAATTTTTTACCAGGAGATATTCTACCTACCATATTAAATTCAAAGAAATTAATTGTATATCCTTAATCTATGCCCCTAAAGATAGCCTATTCTTAATCTTGGAAAATTTATATTTTTTAATGGATATATTGGATCTGCTTTATTTAATTTTAAGAAAGTACTTTTAGATTCGTATTTAGAAAAATTTAGAAGATATAAAATTTTTAACTCGCCTTATTGGATGTGCCAAATTTAATTTTTAAAAGGTAATTTTAAAATCTTTAAAATACACCCTCGGAAAATTTTAGTCCACTGTATTGTAATTAGCTATATTAAAAGTTTTAATAATTTCAAATTCGCAAGTTACAGCCCCAAAAATTTCCTAAAATCACGAACCCGAAAACGTAACTACATCCAATTTTGGATGTCAAAACGTCAGTGGATGTCAGAAGGATAGGACAAATTTTTCCTCATAATATTACCATATATATATATATATATATATATATATATATATATATATATATATATATATATATATATATATATATATATATATTTATATTGCGCAGGTCTCAAGATCAGAGTTTAGATTCATTTCAGAGTAGTTGATGTTTTCTCTCATATAAATAGCAGCCCCTCCAGAGAGGCGGGCTGAATTGAGTCTATTTTTATAAACCAGGTTATAGTGGGAAAGAAAGGTGGGATTGTGGTCATGGACATTGGTTTCTTGGTGTAGGTTTAAGGGAGTTAACTAGGATTTGAAGTTCTGGGTAGTAAGATTTTACACTGTTCACGTTCCACTGTAATCCAGATGGAGCTATTTATGAGGGGATTTTGTTAAGTTTAGAGGACTTATTATTATCAACATCCTTGTTTTCAGTAAGAGAGTTTTCTGAGAAATTTCGTGAATGGGAAGATTTACTTTTAGGAGTGTAGGTTTTTTTTTATATCTCTTTTAGGTTTATTAATGGGGAGGGGTTGGAAGTGACGCTAGAGAGAGACTGGGGATTGGAGGTGGGAGGGTTAAGGGGGAGATTATGTGTAGGGTTATTGCGGGAGAAGAGGGGAAGGATGGGTTGTGAAGAAGTTGGTTTTTTGGTTCGGGAGTTAGGAGATTGATGAAGGGTGAAAAAGTCTCTTAAGTTTATGAAGTGGAGAGGGCTTTGAAGCGAATTGAAAAAGATTTGAGGGAGAAATACAAGACTATTAACTTTTTCTGCGAAGAACATAGAGAAAGTTGAGTTCTGAGTAAAGTACTTTCTTTTAGCTTCCATATAGGATAATCGTTCAGTGACTGGAATCTTTTGAATGCCGAGCTCAACTTTGAAAACTTTGCATCCCTTGTATCGCAGAGAATGAGACTCGGAGTAATTTACAAAATGAGGAGGGGGATCACAAGAGGAGTCCTCATGAAATAATTTGCCACCCCTGGGGCAGATGGGAATGTCCTTGCATTTCTCAGCCGTGTGTAGGAATTTTTGACATTTGAAGTAACGTAGATGGTTAGCGATGGACGGTCTTACACGGATTCTTAGGTAACCAGCTTTAGCAAATTCAGGCATATTGTGTGATTTGAAATTAGAATAATTGTTGCTGAGGGGACTAGTTCACTATTTACCCTTTGATTCTTTTTGCTTCCATGACACCTTGGCTAAGTCCTAAGTAATTTCATCTGTCTTGCAGTGTATTAGGTTCCTGCTTGTGACAACTCCTTTTTTCGTGTTAATATTATAGTGTGCTTTAACTGTAACTTGCATTTCATGTACAACTTTAAAACTTTATCTGATTGATTACTATTATTGATTTCTACTAAAAGGTCTCCATTTCTTATTTTTCTGATACTTTCCAGCTCATCTAGCTCATTTCATAGTGCTTTGTGAATTAGAAATGGAGACACCTATTCAAAGGAGTCGTCCACCATTGAGATAATAAAGAATTTCTCGACGTAAATTGATGACTCTACCACCTCAGGAGAATAGAGTCTTAATCTTTTGTTAGCCCTAACTAAAGCAGGAAAATTGTTTTGATAAGAGTCCATTTTGGTCCCACGACTCGCGGAGGAAAATATGGTCACCTGTAGCAGTGCCCCTCATGCTGCAGGAAGGCATTTTTGAAACACAGGAAGGCGCCAGATTCCCGTAGTCCACATAATAGAGACCTAACTACTCCTAGGCCATGCAAGTTCTCAGCCTCAGAAGGCACTTTCTCAACAACCACCGACCTTCTAAGAACGGATTAACGTGACTGGAGCCCCCGGGACGTCAAACTCCGTAGCCATGAAAGCGGACTCACTCCCACTGGACCTCCTGAGGGGAGTATATTCTAAAATTATGGTATATTACCTACAAATATATATATATATATATATATATATATATATATATATATATATATATATATGCTTACAAGCAACTTTGGGGTCCATCATTCTTGTACGTCCACCGTTAACTTTAGGGACTTATCAATTGCCGGCATTACAGATTTCTATAATCATTTTATTTTTTGTTTGGGTTACGTACCCGGCTAAAGTTGGTTTTTGTATTTGCTATTGTTACAGAAATCTGTAACTGAATGACTATCTGTGTATTTGCTTGTTTAGTGATTTTACCGTAAGAGTGTCTACATCCTGATAATGACAACTGCGTTCCGATGAAAAATTTAAAACTAGATGAATTATCCAATTTATGTGGTTCATGTTTTTTTTGTAACAGTTTAATTATCATGATCAGGGGATTTTGGAAGAAAATAAACTTGTAAAAGTGAAACAATTTAATGTTTAAAATGATAATTGCCTTTGTTGATAGGAGAATCTATCTAGCCAGCTTAAATCCGCCCTGAATTTATGGTGAGAATGTTCTCAAACAAATTGAGATAAAATTCCCTCTAAAAAAGTAACAGACGGTTAAACTCGAGGCTTAAGGATGAGTTCAGAGAAGTAATTGAATGATATAAAAATATTTCCTGTCGACAAGCCCGGTGGTTTGTTTAGGTTAGTTTCGTAATGCTGGACTAGTAATAGCTCAGTGAATGTGAGGTCACAGAGATGTCGATTATGTTGACAAAAAAGTATAGCTACACTGTTTTTGTGCGAGCAGAGCTCGCTTCATGGTAACTCAACCGTACGCGCATTCTTAGGATGTATCTTCCACTATATTGCCGACTTATTAGTAACTTTATAAATTTACCGACCTTGCTCGACGAATTTCATTGCGAATGATTTTTTGAGCGCACGAAAATTTTTTTACGTCATAAGGAAATGACAAAATAAAATCAAAAAACTGTGTAATTTTGATGTTTTATTTGAATATTTTTACTGTATAAATTAAATACTTAGTTCTATAAATTAATAGGTAAAAAGGGCCATAATTAACGTATGAACAGTTTGGTTAGGTGTGAATTGAACCTACCAATTCCCAGAATGATTGAAGTAATAGGATAACTTCTGAACCAATAAGAGGTGAGCACATGTGATGTCAGTTATGCCGAATATTCTGTTGTTGAAGAACACCCATTTTTACGATTTCTATTCGCGGTTTTGACGCCCGTTTTTAAATTAGATTTTTTGTGTTTTTTTTTTCTGAGTAAGCGGTTGCCCCTTGTGTAGGCTTTTTAAAATATATTTGGTTCTGTTATGGTAACTTTGTTGTTAAATTTCTAATTGAAACTTCTATGAATTCGTTTTTTACATGAGGTTTCAAACAATAAATTAATAGTACCTTCCTTTATAATTTTCAAAATGTTAATGTCATTGTCATTTTATATTTGCATCATATTTTTGGTTTCCAGTCCCTATCGTGATCGTAAAGGCTATTATTCAAAATTCACTAACGGTACTATATAAAAAGGCGTAAAACTGGAGGAGCGAAACTCAGCATGGAGGAAAAGCAAGAGTCAATCTCTCTAAATCATATGGTACATCATTCTGCAATTGACATTTTCAGATATCCTAGTTTGCATTAAATGCCCGGAACACTTTCAAATTATAAAAACTTAAGAAATATTAGAAAGATTTTGTTGGAATTTAGAAAAATTACAGATTCTAGTTAATGTATTTTTACCACAAAAGTAGTTCCGTTTCAGTTTGTCAAATAACAAAAATTGGATGTAATGGTGGAAAAGCCGGTTTATTTTCTGAATGGTTAAATACAAGTATGATGTTATTGCACAGGTCTGTGTATATACATTTTACACTTAGCTGTTTTGTCGTCAAATGGTTGCAAGCGAAAAGTTAAGTACATGCTGGTTTAAAATCAAAAATAAATACATTAAATCCATTCCAAAATATATATATATATATATATATATATATATATATATATATATATATATATATATATATATATATATATATATATAAAAAGTTGTATATTTATAGCCACTATTACGTAAAATTCTTAATTTATGAATTTGAAAATATTCAATTCTAAACTTAAAAAATAAAATAAGATTATATACAGTGTCACACAAACGTGATTTTTTTTCCTAATTAGTTATGGTAAATTTTGATTCTACCAACAGAACATTATTACGTATCTATTTTTGTTCAATTGTTGTCAGAATGTCCGGGTCCACTCAGTTTATTTTGCGTTATGATCATTTACTATTAACGTATGGATTTACGATTTCAAAGTACAGTAAATGTATAATAAAAGTTTTCTTATTAACGTTTTTTATATTGTATTATTTTTAAATATAACTATTTCATAAAAAATCAAATTAAGTGCATTATGTAAGTTTTTCTAAAGATTATATCAACTTGGCATCAAGTCTGACATAGTTTTATTGGTGTTTTACTATTTGGTGTATTTACTATTTTCGTAAAAAGATATTTTTTATAGCATTATGAATCAGTAATACAATCAAAAGTTACCTTTGATAGAAAATAATTTAATAGAGGTTTGGGTAAATTCGAATAATACAGATATTAGTATTGGTATATGGTTATAAAATTCAAAAATAAGCAACTTTTCTTTTTGACATTTTTCAAAATTTTAAAGGATACTATATAAAAAGGCGTAAAACTGGAGGAGCGAAACTCAGCATGGAGGAAAAGCAAGAGTCAATCTCTCTAAATCATATGGTACATCATTCTGCAATTGGCATTTTCAGATATCCTAGTTTGCATTAAATGCCCGGAACACTTTCAAATTATAAAAACTTAAGAAATATTAGAAAGATTTTGTTGGAATTCAGAAAAATTACAGATTCTAGTTAATGTATTTTTACCACAAAAGTAGTTCCGTTTCAGTTTGTCAAATAACAAAAATTGGATGTAATGGTGGAAAAGCCGGTTTATTTTCTGAATGGTTAAATACAAGTATGATGTTATTGCACAGGTCTGTGTATATACATTTTAAACTTAGCTGTTTTGTCGTCAAATGGTTGCAAGCGAAAATTTTTGTGAAATAATAGTTTGTTTATCCATTCTGGTGTAAAAAGCCTTGAACAATAACTTTGGAATAGCTTAATAGTTTTATTTTGTATCTATGGATGATTTTTTTTTATTTGAGCTTTTGTTGTGTCTGTGTCTCCTTATCCTTTGTATATTTTTTCATTGTGTTCAAAATTGGATGTCAGTGTATTTTTTGTTAAAGTCTTACTTTTGTAAAAACTCATTCGATTTGTGGCAATAATCCGATATTTGGGTTTAGAAAGAAATTTTCTTCTATGATAAATTAAGACAATAAACTTAATTTCAGAAAAAACATAGATCCAAACACAATTAGGAAATATGTTATTATGAAAATTATTAGTCTTTCAATGGTTGATTAGATTTAATTTAGCTATTATTATAAATATTTAACTATATAAAAAACTATTGTCAGCTCATCCACAGATGGGCGAGTGATAAGTTGGTGTCAAACAAATCAGTGAATTTTTAATGATTCAAAAACTATGATTTTTCAAGAATAAGCCCCGAAAAAGATTTCTTAGGGCGTTCTAGTAACGGTGCATATGCGAAAATAGCTTTCTACAGCGTTGAATCGTGCGCTGTACTCGCTTTTCAGTTCGGAAACTTTTCTTTGTACCATTTTCTTTTTTTTGAAATTTCCGTTACTTGTTTCACTTCCAAAGTTAAAATTTGTATTGGACACAGTGAAAAACTAAAGCCTTTTAATGTATTCACTATATCAACATGGGGAATTCGAAAATTTTCAAAAGTGTATAAATTAGCGAGGTGTGTTCATATTTCTTTGATACTACACTCTCATAATAAATAATGCCTACACTCGATCAAAATGAAACTTTCTTTTACGAAAATTAACATAAATTGATAACGTAAAAGTGTTATTAGGTAAAGCGTGGAGAAACAGAAATATACGTTTGTTATGAAAGTTTCCACATATTTTTGGGTTATCACACATTTACCACTTTTCTTCAAGCACAACAACCCACTGTTTTAAAATAACACTAAAAATTATTAATTTTTTAGTGCTCAGAAAAAATGTTATCAACTATAATCCATTCCATAGCATAATTCTTTTCCCCTTATTTACATTTAAATTTCTAACACTATTATTTTAATATTTTCT
Source organism: Diaprepes abbreviatus (assembly GCA_034092305.1). NCBI lineage: Eukaryota > Metazoa > Arthropoda > Insecta > Coleoptera > Curculionidae > Diaprepes > Diaprepes abbreviatus. The sequence goes on along the minus strand of JASJET010000261.1, from coordinate 627,996 downwards.
ATTTGATTTCAATAAAATGCATCGAAATTTTATATATACTGTAGGAATCTCGAGTCTGGAAACTATTGCTGAGTAGTATGTTTTGACGTCTAATCATCCAAGTTGTATAAAACGTTTGTCTCAGAGTATTGAACTTGGAGGTTGTAACATCTATTGTTCCGAGAAATGCCAGGAAAAAGTAGTGCAGAAAGAAAACACGTAAAAGCAATTTTTAGTGAAAATTCAAAAGCTGAATAAAGAAACTGAAGGAAAAAATATTTACATCGATTAAAGTGTAACAGTGTTGCATTTGACAATGACTTTTCACAAGCCGAGCAAAGGTACATCGACAGCCTGAATGAAAAATCAAGATCTTTCTGTAGCGGTGAGAAAATTGAAGGCGAAATGTAATAATGACCTCACAAAGGAGCTAACTGAACTAAATATATTGAAAACTGAAATGTTAGCGAGTATTAAAACACTCATTAAAAATAATGAAATCTACATCGACTTAAAAAAGGCCGACCATGAACTCTTTAAAATTAAATACATCAAAACAAATTAAGGAGACAGCACTGCTCATTCGTTAAGAATGAACCTTTTGTATCCAAAGTAATTTCAACCGCAACTGGAAAGAAGAGTCAAATTTTAATAATGGGCAACAGATCATGTCTAGTGGGGACAGGCCAAATGCTAAAGAAGCTTGTAGGAGTAAGATTTGACAGAATACAGCTACTCTCGAAGAGCTGGTCAATACCTATGTACCGCTGGTGACGACATTTCATAATCTATTACCTTAGTTAATGGGAAAAAAATGCAGTGAATGGGCAGAACCTATCTGAAACATGCCTTCAGAAATTGAAAGCCGTCGCTGACGAATCGAATTGAATTATCATTGTCCCCCATTTGCAGCGGAAAGGTTGTAGGGTGTGTAGCTGAAGAAATCAAATAGTGATCAAAACTTATTTGCCATTTGCAGTCATTAAACATGGTTGTGGCGGATAACTTCAATGTATATTTCAACAGAGAGGACATCAGAGTAACTGAGGAACGCAATCTCTCCGAGGTTTATAGTCTGTGTAGTAGGGTGAACTTTCCCGCTAGAAGCAGATAATGTTTGCCAACATTGTGTGCAATAATATTCCTGTAAGTGGTTTTTCTTCATACCACATTTCTGATTATGAGGGTATTATTTTCAGCATTACAAATAATTTAAAAAATTCAGGGGGTAAAATAAGAATAAATTATAGATCAATAATTGAAGAAGGGTTGTTCCAATTGTACATGATAGAGTGGACTACAGTTTTGTGAATGATCAGAGTATTTTAGTAGGATAGGTTTGACAGATTTGTAGGTATTATTACTAATGCAACTGCGATGTGTGCCTTCAAAATCCAAAATGGTAAGAGGGGGAATGAATCAGTTATAGTGGACTGGTATAATGATACACTGAGAAATATGGGAAAACTGCTTAATACCTTACATTCAATTGAATAAAACAAAAATAACCCTCAATATATTGTAACTATTACGTTACATTCAAAGATTATTTTTTATTTTTGAAATTTACATAATTATTGAGACAGGTATCACGCCGATCAAGGGACACCATGTTGTACATAGGAGGTCCAGTTAACTGCGTCAAAATATAGTTTATATATGAAAACATTTTTTAAAATTTTTTATTAAATAATCCTTCAGATAATTTTCAAAATTTACCAATATTTTGGAGCGCAATCAAGGATATGTAACTCATTAAAGAAAGTTCCGAGGTTGATTTATATCCTAAATAATTCTATGATATTTGGAATCACCCCTATCAATTTAAACTTGTAAAAATAAAAGTTTTATACAAAAAAGTCTCAAAGATTTAAATAATTATAGACCAATAAGCCTGCTCACAGTGTTTCAAAATTATCTGATATGATCAAGAGTGCACAATTGATGGAGTTTGTGCACAAATGTCAACATTTTGCAAAAACTCGGCATGGAATCTGAGAGGTAGATCAACCATATCCGCCGTTTTCCAATTCACAAAAGCTATTTTAAAACATCTAGAAAATAAAAATCTAGCTTTAGGTAGTTTCTTAGATCTTAGTAAGCTTATGAGTATATAGAAAGAAATCTTCTTCGTAAGTTAAATATATATGAGGTTAGAGAAAGCGCATATGATCTTATCTCTCAGATAGACTCCAGAGAGTTGTAATACATAAAGGGGTCGGACAGTTAAGCCTGCGTCTAGGAAAAATCATATTGGTAAAGCACAAGGCAGTACTTTGGGACCAATCTTATTTATAATTTATTTGAATGATCTTAATTTAACAGAAAACAAATTTTCGATTATAAGTTATACTGATGACCCAAGTCTTTGAATATCCACACCAAACCTCCAAGAAATGATGCGAAGGTCAGAAGAGATTATCTCCGAAGTAAGAGATACCAGTTCAATAGCTTTACTGTTTTTAAAACAAGACAAAATAAAATTAATCTGGAGGACTTTATATGCATAATGGTTTTATTTTACAACGAAGGTTTTGTTGCTCTACGAAAAAAATACAGTAAGGGCAAAGGGATAAAAAAAATACTTCTATACATCAACAACCAAGAACTATAAGGTTCCAAGCGACAATTCTTACAAAATTTGTTATTTACAGAAATCTGTTCTATTAAATGTTATACATAGATTACTTTAATTTTTTTTTTGATATATCGATATATTGCGCCAAAATCTACGAGAGGAAAAATAATTTCAAGTACACATTACATTTTCATGTTAAAATCATATAGTTTTAAGTGTAGGTTGAAAATAGAATAACGGTTATGCATGATATTCTCTATTTTCGATAACGAATCATGGGAAGGTTTTTTTAGTGTGGGTCAAAATTAAAAACTTTTAAAAAATCTTTTTGTACAAATACCATATATAAAAGTATCGGTTGAATGGTGCAATATAAAACAAATACACATAATGACGATTTGGTTGCAGTTAACATTAACACCAAAGTAACTAGTAGCAGAAAACAAAGTTTAGTCAACATTAATCATTTATCCAACAGAAATATTGTAATTTTTCCTACAAATAACATTAATACTAAATCTTTTACTGTCACTTGAATATACAGTAGTGGCTATAAATAAAGGAATTTTTTAAACATTAAAATAAAACAACGACTACGGGTCGGAACGACACTGGTCACATACTATATCTAGTATTCAGCAGAGTTCACATTTATGACATTATAAGTCCAAATATTTTCTTATCTCTTAAAAACCTATTGATGCATTTTTCTTAGCCTGAAAAAATTATAACAACCTTTTTCTATTTAAGTCGTTTTGTTAATCATTGTCGGTTTAAAACGTTTGCTCACATGTTATGAGAATATTGATTTTATAAAGTCTATTTTGTTGTTTTTAATGTGTGTCGTAGCAAAACTGTTCCTATAGCGATGAAAAAAATAATATTAAGTTGTTATAGAGATGGTGAAAAGTAAATCGATATTGCTAAAAGTCTGAAGATGAACTAAGGAAACGGTACCTGTAAACAGTTCCAGGAGTATTAGAAGATGGGTTGATGACGATTACACGGGAGACCTTCAAAGAAGTCTCTACTTACGATAAATCTGAAGGTGCGGTTATCTTTTGGTTGAGAACATATTAAGTGGACCACAGAACAATGAAAAAGAGTATTCTTGAACAAAATGCAGAACAGAACATATGTCAGCACGATAACGATCATAATAATCACAAGTTGAAATTAATTATGGTCGGGTAACGAGATGAAAGCATTTCTGTTTTACCCTTATCATGTCAGTCTCCAGACCTCAACCATATAGAAAATATATGAATATTTTGATAATAAATTGCACCATAGAACTATTCAAATTTAAATGAACTCTTCGATACCTGTATTGAAACAGTAATCGAGTCCTTTCCCAGAAAACATGGGGATGTGATCACCCACAAGGGTTATTACATGAAATATTCAATTTTATTAAAATTTTTTTAGGCTTTATAATAAAATATTACGTAATTTAAAAAGTTATGTTATTGTCCAAAAAAAATCAATGAAAGAATGTATCTTGCAGTCACTTAATTAACTAACAATACCTGTTCATGGTTTGCTAGAAGTTAAGTACATGCTGGTTTAAAATCAAAAATAAATACATTAAATCCATTCCAAAAAATATATATATAAAAAGTTGTATATTTATAGCCACTATTGCGTAAAATTCTTAATTTATGAATTTGAAAATATTCAATTCTAAACTTTAAAAATAAAATAAGATTATATACAGTGTCACACAAACGTGAATTTTTTTCCTAATTAGTTATGGTAAATTTTGGTTCTACCAACAGAACATTATTACGTATCTATTTTTGTTCAATTGTTGTCAGAATGTCCGGGTCCACTCAGTTTATTTTGCGTTATGATCATTCACTATTAACGTATGGATTTACGATTTCAAAGTACAGTAAATGTATAATAAAACTTTTCTTATTAACGTTTTTTATATTGTATTATTTTTAAATATAACTATTTCATAAAAAATCAAATTAAGTGCATTATGTAAGTTTTTCTAAAGATTATATCAACTTGGCATCAAGTCTGACATAGTTTTATTGGTGTTTTACTATTTGGTGTATTTACTATTTTCGTAAAAAGATATTTTTTATAGCATTATGAATCAGTAATACAATCAAAAGTTACCTTTGATAGAAAATAATTTAATAGAGGTTTGGGTAAATTCGAATAATACAGATATTAGTATTGGTATATGGTTATAAAATTCAAAAATAAGCAACTTTTCTTTTTGACATTTTTCAAAATTTTGAAGGATAACGCACTTATTTTGTTTTTGGAAAAAAATTGACAGTAAAAGTCACGGGGTCTCCCATCTATACGTCATTTGGCATGATTTTTGAAGCAAAAGCTTTTGGCAAAACCGAAATTTACCCAAACTAATTAGAAAAAAAAATGCATTGTAGTTTGAAAACACTGCCAATTAGGCCTTGCTTTATAATACAGAGCCCTACAAATCAAAGCTTTAAAAAAACTTATAAGCAAATTTATTTAACTTTAAAGTTAATAATTAGTATCCAGAAAATTTTTCTAAATGTCGTTTAGCCCTCATCATATTCAATAGAATTACTTCATAAATAACATTAAAAAATTTTATTTTGTACATTACGTTTTCTATTCATATCATGTACGAAGAAAGATTTAATCATTGGGGGTGGCCTTCGTCTTAATACTGCACAATGTTCTTCCTTCCAGTATTGGCACTCAAGTAAGGAAGGAATACTTTCTCTTTTATAATGTTTTTCAAAAGATTTACGTACAATTTTTTTTTCTGGAGTAGTCCAAGAATGCTTCTTAAATGACTTTCTTCGTGATATGCTGTGCTGATATCTGAGCCAACTTCTAATCTGTATGGGGCTACGACCTTCCAATTCTTTATGCTTTTGAAGTATATCTTTACACTGTTGACTTGAAGGAAGTTGTCCAGTGATTATAGCATTTCCGAAGTGTTGCCTAATAATTTGTTTTTCTGGTGTTTCCCATGATCGTCGAGATACTGTAAATAATAGCGAGTAATAAATAGCAAAGAAACCTTTAAAAATAAACACATAAGCGACATAGAACAAAATGGAAATAAGATATATTTAGAAATAGAATAAACATTTTTGTAAATAAAAAACAACAAAAAATATAAACCAGGATACTTACCGAAAGGTCTTTCTGTTACAAATGGCTCTTCATGAGTAGAGGAATCACTTAGTACTTTCTTTGTACGGTTTAAAAGATCCTTACCACCAGGTCTCTCTGTTAGAAATAGTTCTTCATCAATAGAGGAGTCACTTGATACTTCTTTTGTGAATTCTGAAGAATCCTTATCAGGTCTTTCTCTTAAAAATGATTCTTCAATCTTAGAAGAATCACGAAATACTTATTTTGTGAAGGCTGCAGTTTCATTTCTTGAAGAAATAGTATGTGTAACCTCATTATCGTCGAATGAATCATCACAAGTGCTTCTGCCAGCTTCATCTGAAATATTAGAATTATTGCCACAGGCTTCTTCAAGAATTTTTGAAATCTTTGTAATATTTGTAACTTCATTAGGTATTTCATAAAAATTTTTATGCACAATTTTACTATGTGCCATGAAATCTGACAGTCTATCTTTGGTTACACCATCATAACATTTTGCAGACACAGCTGTGGCAATATGTTTTCTTAAATAATTTCCTCTAAATAAATTATTGTTTGGGATATTTGATTCCTTGGCAAATTCTCTCATAAGGTCGCAGGCCATTAATGTCTTAAATGTTTCTGAACCAGGTATGCTAAATACAAATTGATTTTCCTTAGAAACGCCAGCTTCTGACCTATATTTCAAAATTGTTTTTATTGCATTTAAATGAATTTTATTTAAAAGTATGGGGGTTCCATCTTGTCGCAAGCCACGTTTTGACCTAATTGATACCTGAACATATTTTTGAACAAGGCTTTTTTCTTCTAGACTTAGTGAATTAAAAATCGTACCATCGAATGATTTACTAATCCTCTTGTAAGCTTCAAAGTCTGTGATAGTCATGTTTTGAGCCTCTCCTGTCCTCTTTCTGTTAAATACTTGAATAGAAACCAAAGTGTATGAAGCCAAATTGTTCCAGTTATTTCCATTAAACTGTTTCAACCAATGAGTAATAATAAATGATTTTTTTTCTTAGAAAATCTGAAAACTTTTTTATGCTTTGAATTTCTGGAAGAATAATTTTCTTCTGCCTTTTCATTTTGTGTTGTGTCTCTTTTACTGTAGCATTAATACTTTCTGAAAATTCTGCTAATAAAATTTTGTATAATGAAAAAGTTAAGTCTGCATTGGTTTTGTCATTAAGTTTGGTATATTCTGTACCCAATATAGTTGTTATATATTTTATTTGATTTGTTAAGGCGAATGCTGTTGAGGAACTCTTAAATTTTAGACACTTTTTCTATAGCTTTTACGGTATTTTCTACATTTTGAAGTATTAATGCTTCCTTTAAACAGGTTATTGAAGGATTAATTTCCTGTATAGCAACTAAAAATCTACCGATAGTACGTAACCTATTTCGAATCATCTGAAAATTTTGAGTAGTTTTACGTCTATACTTTCGGCAAGGCCTATTTCCATAAATTATTATTAACTCATCTTGCCTTATTATAGTGCCTACTGAATCATTATTTACCTCATGCAGTACAAACTTTTTCAGAACATCAGTTGCTAAATAATGGATATCACTGTCATAATTGCACGGCTACTACTCTGTAAATCTCTATCAAATTTTTTATAACCAGGAATACAGTGCTTGGCATGCATTCTTAAAGCAAACTTTGAATAAGTACCTTTGCAATGGACACATGGCACGTATTGAGATGGCAACCTTATTTTATACTTTTGAGGTCTACGACATACTATGGGCATTTTGGGATCTGTTACCATGGAAATATTACTATTATATTTAAAATCACCAGCTTTCCTTATTTCAGCTATTATTCTATTTCTTGCTTGATTTTTAGGTGGTATGTTAATACATTTTTTTATTTCTGCTTCATCTTTATGAACTGTCATTAAATTTCTAGCAATCTTTTGATACAGTTTTCCACAATATAAGCAACAATATCATTTAGGAGACTTCCTTCTTTTCTTTTTGATGAATCTGTAAGTTGCAAATTTTGGAAAATTTTAAAAAATATTAACTATTAAAACTATAGATACAAAACATAAAAATCGGACAGAAATTCAAAACATACCTAACCGATTCATCCCTATCCTTATCATAAGTTTCCATCAAAGTACTTCTTTCTCTAGGATGATTTATGTAAGACAATTCTGTGTTAGAGGCATATCCGATCTTATGGCAGCTTCTAGAAGTTGAGTAATTTTCTTGGTTGTCAGTATTATTGTTTGTTTCTACATGTGACAAGAGAAAATAAACATAAGATAAAATTTGAGTAAAATATATCAGCGATTTATCGTATCAGGAAACAACTGTCGATATTTAAGCTAAACTATTCCAAAAGTATAAATTCTTATTCACGGCAAATCAAGTAAACAACCTATTAAAAGTATAATGATAACTCATAAAACAAATAATTTCGAAAATTTAGTAGTTTAATTTAATTTTTCTCTAAATACGTTAACTCAATGTGGGGAAATCCAGCATCTATACTTCCTGAAAAACTTTACCAGCGTCCTCCTGTGGATCTCTGTAGGTAGAGTATTTTTAGCCAGGCGCCATTCAACAGAGCCGCGTTCGAAAGGTTTGGGTCTTACAGTTATTGATTTTTTTATTTTAATTTTTGATTACTAAAGATTTTTTCTGAAGGAACAAAGAACCATCTTAGGGATTTCTCAAAGATCAGACTAAAATTCAAATGAATACTTGGGTTATCATCTTCGTAGAAAAGATAAATGCCTCAATATATTTATACTATTATTTGATGTTTTTTTTTTTAAATTTGTGGCGGGGATTTCTCAGAGACTCTACCATTAGATTTACTACATTTTCAATAGTATTTTAGTTCGCTTGAGGTTGGATGTAATAATGAGAACACACGTAACACAACACTACATTTATTTACTCTTTAGAAAAAAAAAAAGATTATTAACAAAATTTTTCTTAACTGGAACTTGACATTACTAAATTTACTGTTTCATAACCTATCTATTACTTCTTCCTACTGTATGATTGCACACATCTCTGGAAGTGGCTACAGATGTGTGTCATAGAAGTGGAGTAGTATAAGTTTGTTACAAATTCTCCCCCTTTACTTCACGATACGTCCCGTGAGTAGAAGTAACTAAAAATTCTTAAGGACAACAGGGACATTTTGGCTTGGAAACTAATCTTTTTGATTGGGTTACAGTTGGCATCTTTGGACAGTTTTTGTCTTCATGATTAGTGACGAGTGGAGGCAACGTAACATTGGAATCTTCAATTTCGTTTTGCTGTTCTTGACTGTGTGTGGCTAGTCGAGGTGGTCGACCACGTTTTCTAATTGGCTTAACAGGAGCTGGGTCATCATTTTGCTGAGCTTTGTATACCGTCAAAGCTGATGCATGATATTTTCCTAGAGGGACATCTGGGGAACTTGGTGATGAAACTTCATAAGTGGTTGGCGATACAATCTTTGTAATAATGTAAGGTTCATCTCTTCTGGGTGCAAATTTAGATGAATAGGAATCTTTGGATTTACTGAGGACATGTGTACTAACAAGTACTTTATCACCATATTTATAACTGGGTATATCACGAAGGTGTTTGTCAGCATACTTCTTAGTTCGGTCCTGTTGTAATTCATGAGTGTCGCGGGCTTCTCGAATTGTCTTACCAAGGCTACGCAAGTATGGAGTGATTTGACTTACAAAATTTTCATTGTCCACAATAGCACGTAGGTCTCGGTTAACATCATCTGGAGTTCTTAATTCACGTCCAAAAGTAAGATATGCTGAAGTACAACCAATGGCTTGACTTTGGCTAGTATTCATGGAAAAACGAATAGCTGGTAATTTATCTTTCCATTCGGTATGATCATTGGCTACTAAAATGGATAATTGAGTTTTCAGGTCACGATTCTTACGTTCTACTGGATTAGCTTCAGGATGATATGATGGAGTAAGAGATTGTTTGAATCCAAGACAGTGAGCAACTTGCTGCATTACAGCACTGACAAACTGTACACCGTTGTCGCTTATAACTCTTCGTGGTACGCCATAACGTAAAATGACTTCATCTATAAGGACGCGGGCACAATTTTCGGCGGATGCTACTTTAAGTGGGAGCAATTCTACCCATCGGCTTGTGGTATCTTCTACAATGAATATCCACTTGTAGTTCTCAGGTGTTTCAGGTAGAGGACCAAAAAGATCAATGGATAAGGTCTCGAAGCGTTGGCATTGTACAGGAGTTTGTAATAGTCCAGCGGGCTTTAGGTTTGAAACTTTATAACGTTGACACTCAATGCACTTATTGACGTAATCAGTAATTGTTCTGCGCATGCCAGACCAGAAGTAACGACTTGCTATCTTTTGGTAGGTACGTTCTATTCCATAGTGTCCACTTAGCGGTGAGTCATGATATTCTGCTAGAATAGTGGGAATTTGCGATTTGGGTACAACTTGTTGAGCTTCTTCTTCATCTAGTTCAGGAACATAACGGTAAAGTACACCATTTAGCATTATGTATCCTCGTTCAGTCCATTTCTTGTAATCAAGACTATCATTATCAAGGTTTTCAAAACAATGGATGATTTTAGAAACATCGGGATCATTTAATTGTTCTCGTCGAATGTCAGCGGCATTCTGTCTAGGCAATTCAACAGTAGTTAAATTGGCTTCTGTTTCTGAGATTGGAGGTCTTGATAACATATCAGCAATTATATTTGTTCGGCCTGGGGTATAATCAATTTGTAAATCAAATGGTTGTAATGCTAATGCCCATGTTGCTAGACGGCCTGTAGGAGATTTTAAGGTCATTAGCCATTTTAATGGTTGATGGTCACTTTTAACAATGACTGGAGCACATTCTAGGTAACCACGAAATTTGTTAGTTACCGCCCAAACTACTGCTAAAGCTTCTCTTTCTGTAGTTGTGTAATTTTGCTCTGCTGACGTCAGTAGTCGGCTTGCATATTCAATAGGTCTTTCTTCAGGTCCCTCCCCCTGCAATAAACAAGCACCGATTGCATACGAGGACGAGTCAGTTTTCAGAATGTAAGGTTGAGCAGGATCGGCTTGCTGAAGAATAGGGCTTGATGTAAGTAGAGTTTTAAGCTTTTCAAATGCTTGTGTTTGAGTAGGGCCCCAAGTCCATTTGGCTTTCTTCTTGGTTAGAATAGTTAATGGCTTCGAAATTTGTGCAAAATTTTCTATGAATCGTCTATACCAAGAACAAGTTTGTAGAAACGATAATAGTTCTTTGACATTCTTAGGAGATGGAATTTTAGTAATAGCAGATACTTTATTTGGATTTGGCGCAATACCTTGCGGAGTGATGACGTGTCCAAGATAATTCACTGAGGAACATGAAAAATTACACTTTTGTCGATTTAATCAGAGTTTAAAAAGTTTACATCGTTCAAATACTTGCTGTAAATGTTTAACATGGGTGTCAAAAGATTCTGATAAGATTATCAAGTCATCGAGATATGCTAGGAGATTTATATCTTGAAGATCAGAACGAAATCTGTCAATCAATCTTTGAAATGTTGAAGGAGCATTGCGAAGTCCAAATGGAATTCTGGTGTAGCGAAATGTTCCAAAAGGGCAAATGAAAGCTGTTTTGTCTCTATCACTTGGTTTGACTGATACCTGATGGTAGCCAGATCTCAAGTCTAGAGTTGTCATATAGCATGTTTTCTTCGCTGCATGTAGGGTATCGTCGATACGAGGCAACGGATACCTATCTGGGCGTGTCTTGGCATTCAGACGGCGATAATCAACTGTCAATCTTATCCCACCATCTTTCTTCGGGACAAGAACAACGGGAGCTGCATACGGAGATTCACATTCTTCTATTATCCCCTCATTAAGAAGCTTGTCAATTTCTTTCTTTAATTCTTGCTTTTTCGTTTCCGAAAGGCGATAAGGAGGTACTGAGATCGGTTCGTCATCTGTTAAAGTAATAACGTGTTCAGCAAACGGAGTAGGTTCATTACTAGGTTCGAAAAGGTCTTGGTTTGCTGTAAGAATTTCATTAAGGGTATGTTTTTCTTCTTTAGTCAAGTTACTTCCTTCATCTTCACGTAGTGTAAGGAGGTTAGGACTATCTGTCACTTTTGTTGTAGTAACTTGAGTGTATGCAGTTAAAGTTGGTTCCGTTTCAAACTTGTAACTGATGTGAGGAGCATCTCCATAAAACCAAACATCATTAGGAATGTCCAATACAATGTTGGCTGTTTTAATAAAGTCTGTGCCTAAAAGAATTCTGCTGTTTGTATGGTCTGGAACTGAAATAAGAGTCACATGATGATCTCTATCTTTTAAATTCACTGAAACATCGAAAAAGTAGGCATTTACTTTTGTAGTTTTACCATCTGCTAAAGTCATATTTAAAGGCTTTTCTTGATAAGGTACCTTCTCTCTTAATAAGATTTCTCTTAACTGAGCACCAGCAATACTTGATTGCGCACCAGAATCAAGATAAGTTAATCCATTATGACCTTGGATGTTAACGAAGGTAAGCGGTCGAGTGTTATTAGTACCCTCAGAATTGACTAAATATGTGCTTAGAAATTCAGTAAACATCGTGGAAGTTTCTGAATTAGGAACAGGTTGTTTAGAACAATTTGGACAGTTGCTTTTAATATAGCCAGGTGCTTTACAACCGTAACAAGTTACAGAAAATGGTTTAGTAGACATGTTACTATTGGAAGCTGAATGATTTGCTGACTTATTTAAAGGCATGGAAGGAGTACTTTGAACATTAGTTTTATTAGCTTCAGCGCGAACTCGAGCTAATTTCTTGCATTGTTCTTTGGAATGTCCAAAATTCTTACAGTAAACACATTGAGTTTTTGGCTTACGTGTAAAATCATTTTGAGTCAAGCTGTCAAGAGAATTATCTGAAAGCGTTTGTTCAACTATACGAGCTGCTTCAATGAGTTCTTTAAAAGTCTTCACACTCTCTCGTAATACTTTTTCTTTGATTCGAACATTAAGTAAACCATATACCATATCAAGCTGAACATGTTCTGTGATTGCCGAATCACCTTTTAAGTAAGCTAAAAGAGCGCGAGCTCTACTAACAAAAATATCAGTTTTTTCTTCTCCTTGTATTTTTGAAAACAGTTCTCTATAAATTTGATGTGGTGGTTTTGAATAACCATAAGCATGTCGTAATGATAAAATAGCTTCATCGAAACTATTAACGGAAGATTTTATTCCTTGCCACCAAGTAGCTGCAGAGTCATGTAGTAGCATTGATAAACCTTTGAGAGCATGTTGATCTTGAATATTTAAACAATCTTTGTATACTGTGATTGCATCGATGAATGCCTCTACATTCTCATCACGATTTCCATTAAATCGAGATTTGCATACAGAAAAATTGGAAAAGGTACTTACATTTTGTTGTACATTTGCAGCTTGATTTACCTGCGAATTAACATTCATGTTTTGAACACCTGCTAACAATGTCTGAAGCATTTCTGGCGTCATAACAATTTGTTGGACTGCAGGAACACTTCTCTCTTCTTCTGACATTTTCTTAAGCTCAAGAATTTTACCAGATCTTAAAAGCATTCAAGTTCAAAGAAATCTAAAAATTCAAAAAATAACGTTAAATTTGCGAATACTCTCTATTTTAGTGTAAAACAGTGGTATATTCGATTCGTTCTTCGGAGTAACTTCGGTGTACACTGGCTTTGGTTATTTTGGCAACGTTGGTACCTTGATCGCAGAAGAGACGTTTATTTGGCAACAATGGAATCTTGGGTTGCAAAAGAGATAAACGCTTGGCAACTTTGGTACGTAAGATGCAAAATAGTAACGAAAGCTGACAACAATGGATTTACGTGTCAAACTTTGAAAATGAGAAACGATCGCTTGGCAACAATGCAATTTCGGAGACGAACGTTTTACGATGAAAAAAATGAGTTTTTTTCACTAATTACTGTCACAAGGCAAGCTAAAACACAGTCATTTTAATGTTCAGTCACATTAAATACACTTATTGTCTTGAAAATGTCTCAATCTTCACATGGCATCACGTTGGGCGTCAATTTGTGGCGGGGATTTCTCAGAGACTCTACCATTAGATTTACTACATTTTCAATAGTATTTTAGTTCGCTTGAGGTTGGATGTAATAATGAGAACACACGTAACACAACACTACATTTATTTACTCTTTAGAAAAAAAAAAAGATTATTAACAAAATTTTTCTTAACTGGAACTTGACATTACTAAATTTACTGTTTCATAACCTATCTATTACTTCTTCCTACTGTATGATTGCACACATCTCTGGAAGTGGCTACAGATGTGTGTCATAGAAGTGGAGTAGTATAAGTTTGTTACAAATTTAAGTTTCTCATAGTTTTGTTACCTTTGTTATTTCTTTAATATTTCATTTATATTAGTAAAATATATTAAAATTAAAACAAAACATAATTTTCTTAAAAAAGAAATAAGCTAAATTATATCCATCACCAGTTCTTTCACATAACCCTTACTTCTGTTTATACACAAAAAAATTTCGAACGCTAATATTTACAAAATGGTTCGAGTTATGACCCACACAATTTGATATAAAATGCTTCTTTTTTTCTCTAGATGAACTAGACTAGAACCCTATGTATAATTTTAAAACACCAAAAGCTTTGGCCCATTTTTTGTAATAATTTTGCCATAAATTAAAACCAAGTTGACAATCCAAATGCTGTAGAAGCACTTTCGAAATAAACTTATTTTTCGTCGAATTTCTCTACAATTTAATAGTTTTTATAACGTGGTCAAATTTATAAAGGATTAAAGCGCCTTTTTATATGTAACACTAGAATTACGTTACAAGACACCTAACATTTGAAAATCTCAGAAAATTGAATAGTTAGATACATGACAATGAAAAAAAAAAACAGAAATTTTTAGTTTTGGTTTTTATTCTATTGTAATACTTTTTCTAAGAATTTATGAAAACTAAAAGCATATTATATTTAGAAGTTTCCTTTTTTGATGTTAAGTTAAAAAGTATGTACCCCCCTTTTTTTTATCAGGTTTTTAAGACAATTTATGTCTTAAATATAACAATGTAATACATTTAACTAGTGGTAGACAAGAAAAGAATTCTTGTAAGGAATGCAGAAGTCTAGTCTTCTCTTGCAAAGTAAGATTTTTTATTAATTAATTTTTTCTAAGCATTACTTACCATTGGTGATCTGATTTGCTGCTTCTGTTTCAGAGTCAGAATTCGAGTAATCTACTAGTTTTATTTTACAATGAGGAAGGTCTTCTGGATCTACAATTAGTTAATAATTGATATTTAGAGATCATTTTTCCTTTTTCAAATAGAAATTATGATGTATTTATACAATGAATTGGTAGACAATACCGAAACAGTTTGATGGCTGAAAATTTAGTTGCTATATCTACAAGACATTTTGTTAAATATACATATACAGAGTGATTTCTATGTAGAAAAATTTAGAAGCATATTCTCAAATTAATTTCAAAAAGAAATTGTTGTATAAATATGTCAGTTAAATGCTTGATTTTCAGTTTATAGTGCGTTTATTTTCTTAAATGAGCAAATCAAAAATCCCATTTTTGATAGTTTATGTAAAATTTATAAGTAATAAAGATATATAATATTATCTTTTTTAATCATTTTTTTTAAAGACTGTTATATCGTCATTTTTTTAATTTAATTCTGGTTGAAATAAAAAAAAATTCTTTTATACTAAACAGAAATTCAATTTTAATATCGTGTAATCTGTAAAAAACACAGAAGGCCTTTTCTGTTATGAGGATATCAACGGTAAAATTTGTAATTCATTGGGTCATTTAATCATATGTTACCTGTTTCGATAAGGGACTTTTCTGCATTGGAATCACTTTCCTCCCTTTAATTTTGATCATGTTCAGAAGTATTGTCTTTAGCAAATGGGTCAATTCTCTCACTTTCATATGAGTCAGTCTTGTCACTTTCATAAAGGGGAGTCTCATTTCTATCATATCGATCCACATCCAGTTGCTCACTGTTCTTTGTATCTTCTTCTGTTTTTTTGGCATTTTATTTTCCAGAACTTCATTGTATCTATTTAACTTAACAAAGAGGTTGTTCTGTCCATACATACTTAAAACCATTTTGTCGGCTAATACCAAATATTTTCAATTATTATTAAAAACAAATTTTTGGAAATAATTTTGTAAAACATTACGAAAATATTCAACTTACCATGCTTGCCAATAAGTTGTGCTTGATACCTAGCACCTCTATGTAATATCGTAATTTGGTTATTTCCAATAGTTGAATTAACAATTCTTGTTGTAGGATAAACCTGCCTTTCTTCACCAAATTCTATTAGAGCATACATACTCTCTATTTCTACATTAATTTTATTTATATATGATAATAAAATAATCAAAGTAAATACAAAATTTACCACTCGTGTAGCTGAGCACATATATGGGTTTAGGTGCCTCACTAGAGATCTCAAAGTCATAATCATTGGGAGTCAAACTAAAAAAATAAACATAAGTAGGAATTACTGCTTTAAAAATGTAATTCTAGTTGGTGTTATAAATCCCAGTTTTTTTTTTTAAATTTCTGCTTTAAAAATAGACCCACAGACTCAAATACCATTTAATACTTACTTTTTATTCATTTATCTAGGACTGGCGTCCCCTGAATAGTACCAAAACACAGTTTTAATACGATTCTTTCGATATTTCTTCAAAACTATTAAAAAGCTACAAGCGTCCACAATCACCATCAAAACGTTAACAAACGAATGAAGATTCACGCCAAAACGCAATTTTAATACGATTTTTCCGATATTTCTTTAAAACTATTAACAAGCTACAAGCGCCCACAATCACCATCAAAACATTTACAAACGAATGAAGATTCACGCCAAAACGCAGTTTTAATACGATTCTTGTGATATTTCTTTAAAACTATTAACAAGCTACATGCGCCCACAATCACCATCAAAACGTTTACAAACGAATGAAGATTCCCGCCAAAAATGTAAGGAGAGGTTACTCGAGGCATAAAGGTGGGTTCAGAGATGTTATTGGATGAGATAATAACAAAAATTTTTCCTGTCGACGAGTACAGTGCTTAACATGATAGGGTGGTTGCGTAATTTTAGACCAATAAGAACTTGGTAATGTCAATTCACAGGCCGTCGATTACATTGATAAAGGAGCATAACTACACTGTTTTTGTGCGAGACAGAGCTCGGTTATTAGAAATTCGGTGATATGAGCCTTCTTGAGAAGCATCTACCGCCATATTGCCGACTAAAGCCGCGTCCACATTAGTAAAAAAATGTGTTGTATGTTGAATGTAAGATTCGCCACAAATATTTGCAGCACTAATTTTCCATCCTGTCGACATAAATAGTTATGTTGTGTGCCGTACCCGTGCTCAATTCGTGTGTGAACTTAGACAAGGATGGCGTTCTTTTGTTAATACAAGAATATCATAAACAAAGGATTTTGTGAGACCCAAGTAATAAATGGCATTTTAATTAAAACAGAAAGCAAGATGCAATTTGATACCATTAAATTATTTTTTTGTTTCTTGACAAACTGAAATAACAGTAAAAGTATCACATTCTGTTTTCATTATTATTAACACATCAGACATGGTCGCAGATTAGTTCATTAAAAATCAGGTAGAAAAATGAATGGAATTTAAAGTAATCCAAATTTACAAAAAATACATTCACTCTAAAACGATGTTGCGACGCAAATGCCTTTCATGTCTGAAAAAAAACGGACAACCGACGGATCGCGTGCGTTGACTGTAGCGAAAATTTTTGCGTGCGTTCATATGCAGTGAATAGGTCCACATTCGTATAAATTAGGTTCGTTCTAACTCGCGTCCGAAACAGTTTTTGATTGTCAGGAAGTTCATCAAGAAATATAGCGTATGTTACGCATAAACAAATTTAATTATTGTAGTGAAGCGTTGGACAAGGCTTTAGAAATTGAAGCAGCTTATAACGTGTCAAGGCCAAAAATAAGAGCCGTTACCATAGAAGAAAACAAGGATTTGTTAAACCAAACAACGGAGAAAATGTTATTTGAAATAATTAAGAAACTAGACACAATAAGAGATACTTCACGTTATAGAAGAAACCAGGAATAACTAAACACAAGAGGTGATAATTCACGTTATAGAAGAAACCAGATAGAGTGTTACAGATGCGGACGAACTGGACATATGAGAAGGGACTGTCGAGTGCGATTAAGTTCTCGTTCACCATCTAGAGACCGAACAGAATAGAACAAGGAAAACTACAGTTAGTTAACATTGAAGGTCGGGTGTTGACCAATATCGAGAAGGCCCCCAGAATTCTTTTCATTTGTAGCCTAGGAAGAACCGCCGACAGTCCTATAATTGAAGGAAAAGTCAATGCTACACCTATTACCATAACTGTCGACACTGGTGTAGCAGTATTTCTGATAAAGTCAAATCTTGTTGATAAATTTAGAATCCTACCATTATCCAGAAAAGTAATGTTGAGAACGATAACTGGAGAAGCTGAGGTAATTGGAGAAATGCAAGTGGAGCTTCAACTTTGAGGATTAAAATTAAACCATTTGGTAAAGAACGAAAGCTATGACGGCTTTGATCAAGTTGAAAATCATGGTTCTTGGGCTTAGACCGTATCAAATTGGAATTATTATCCGACGTTTCGCCTAAGATTACACGATACATCTTCCGGGATGTTTACACAACGAGATTAGAACACTTAATGACTATCGAGGAGCAACAGCCCGATATTTATATCCGACTGGTGCTCAGCGAACCGTGATCCAGAGTTACAGTCGATTTTCACGTGTGATGTAGACTGTAACCCGCATCTCTATTAATATTATTTGGATATTTACAAATTTCGATTAATTCTCTTATTTTACGTTTAAAGAAACCAGGCACTGATGCGCATGAATGGAATAGATTAAGGAAATTCCCACTGTCCCTACTAGCACCTTAGTTTCTTTTACATTAAAAGTGTGATCACAGCAATGCTGATGTTCAACTACTGCAAATTGTATAATTTGTTTCTTTTTTATACATCTGTCATGTTCCTTAAGCCTAGTGGATATAGACCGTCGTATTTCACCTATATACACTTTACCACAAGAGCAAGGTATCTTGTAAACGCCTTCTGTTTGAAATGGAATGGTCTCCTTTGGAGACTTCAAACATTGTCCAACTTTCTTATATGTGTTGAAAATTGTCCGAATGTTTGATTTTCGAAGCAATCTGGCAATCTTGTCGGTGGTTCCGTGTATGTGAGGTAAGTCCATAGGAGGTTCATTTATGAACGTCTTATGTCTTTAGCGCAATATCTGTTGCCTCTCAGAGCATTAGTTAGTTTTTCTGTTTCTGATTTTAGTGATTGTTCGTCACATATTGAAAGTGCTCTATGTACCAAAGAGTTTAGGATTGTTTTTGAGAAGGATGATGGTGTAATGTTGCATTGAGATATCGATTTGTATTTTGCCATTCTCTTCCCTTTATACTAGTACATCAAGAAAGGGAAGGGTTCAATTTGATTTAGTTTCCATAGTGAATGTGTTGTTGATTTAGATGATCCAGGAAATTATGGAGGTTATCTACACCATGCGGCCAAACTACGAACGTATCAGCTACATATCTGCACCAAAATTTAGGTTTTAGAGGAGCAGAAGACAAGGCGTTTTCTTCGAAAGCTTCCGTGAAGATGTTAGTAACCACAGGTGATAGCAGAGATCCCATGGCTGCTCCCGAAGTCTGCTCGTAAAAAGTTTCTTGAAAAGTAAAATAAGTGGAAATCAGACATACTTTAATTAATTCTAGTAGGGTGGGGTCCATGTTGTAATTTCGTAATATGTCTGATATTATAGAAACTGAATCATCTATAGGAACATTTGTGTACAGTGATTTTACATCAAAATTTACCAATATGTCTCCGGGTAATAATTGGATGGTTTTCAATCTTTGGACAAAGTGTCTAGAGTTTTTAACAAAGGATTCGGTTTTTTCTGTAAAGGGATGTAAAAGTTTGGACAGATATTTACCGATTTTGTAGGTTGGTGAGTCTATGGCGCTGACAATTGGACGTAGAGGTATATTTTCTCTATTTATTTTAGGCAGTCCGTAAAGGCGTACTGGTGCTACTTGGTTTGACAGCTGTCTTTTCTTCTGGATTAAGGCTGGAAGCGTTGATTAGAGATGTGAGGTTCCTTTCGATTTTGTTTGTTGGATCCATCCGAATAACTTTGTAAGTATTATCATCCAAGAGATGGTTTATTTTTTCAGTATATTTATCCTTAACCATAACAACAGTTGCATTTCCTTTGCCAGCTGGGAGAACCAAGATGGTGTTGTTCTCGTTCAGTTTTTCAATATCCTTCCTTTCCGCTAATGTAATATTTGATTTAGGTGGCTGTGAATGTTTTATGATCTTCGCTGTTTCGTATCGAATCATGCCAGCATGTTCTGGAGGTAATTTTCTAATGAAAGCTTCGACACTAGAAATTATTTCTTCCACTAGAATGCACCTTGGAATGACGACGACGTTCTGTCCTTTGGATAAAAAAGTTTTCTCTGCTTCGGTAAGTTGTACACTTGATAAATTGATGACTGTGTTCGTTGGTGCGCTTGCTGGATTATTGTTGCTCAGAAGTCCTTCGAATTTTCTTTTTTGCTTCATAATGACTTGTTGACGGATTCTTTCTGCTTGGGCGTAGATAATTTTATACAGCGTTGCAAATTTATCCTGTTCCATTAGAGATCATAATATTAGATGTAATTTATAGACATTACGGGCATTTGCATTCAAATAACGACGAATTGCCTTGATCCTCTCTCTGACGGGGGCCGTGCTTGCATGCTTGTAGATATTCTTGGCACTTCTGGAGATTATGTGGTGTTTTACCTGCAACGATTTTGGTGTTACATTTTCGTCACGACATTTTAGAAGAAAGGTTAACTGGCATATCATCTTCATCTTGTTGCTGCTGAGATCGCCCATGGTTTTGGCATCTTTTTTGATATCTTCCATACAGAGGTTCGCTAATAAGGAACGAAAGCTTTGGTCAAGTTGAAAATAATGGTTCCTGGGTTTAGACCGTATCAGATTCTAATTATTATCCGACGTTTCGCCTACGATTACACGAAGCATCTTCAGGGATCTTTACTCCACGAGATTAAAACACCACCGACAAGATTGCCAGATTGCTTCGAAAATCAAACATTCGGACAATTTTCAACACATGTAAGAAAGTTGGACAATGTTTGAAGTCTCCAAAGGACACAATTCCATTTCAAACAGAAGGTGTTTACAAGATACCTTGCTCTTCTTTGAAAGTGTATGTAGGTGAAACAGGACAATCCATATCCACTAGGCTTAAGGAACATGAAAGATGTATAAAAAAGAAACAAATTCTATAATCTACAGTAGCTGAACATCAGCATTGCTCAGGAAACACTTTTAATGTAAAAGAAACTAAGGTGGTGGCATCAGTGCCTGGTTTCTTTAAACGTAAAATCTGAAAATCAGTTGAAATTTGTATATATCCAAAAATATTAATAGAGATGCGGATTACAGTCTACATTACATGTGAAAATCGATTGTAACCCTGGATCACGATTCGCTGAGTACCAGTCGGGTATAAATACCGGGCTGTTGCTCCTCGATAGTCATTCAGTGTTTCAATCTCGTGGAATAGAGATCCCTGAAGATGCCACCATTTGGTGGAATGGATCTGATTTGTCAAAATGGATTTTCCTTCGACAACAAGCTTAACATCTTAACATTTGGCACTGAAGAATTTATTCTGTCAAAGAACCATAGTACAGAATCAATCAGAATCATTGCCGAACAAACAACCAGAATAAAGGGAAGAGAAAGAGAAGATGATTTACAAAAGACTGGACAAGAGTCTGGGAGCCGCGTTCAACACCACAATAAAATCTATAAATACCTAGGAGCGAAGGCATTAGTCAATTCAGATGACATAATTACTATCAGAGTAGCCATTATTCTTCCTAACTGTGTCAAAATTAATAAAGAAGACAAAATAGCATTATGCGAGCCTGTAAAATGTGTGGTAAACAACCCGACAAAGCTACATCAAAATTGTCATGTAACGGAATAATTGAGAAGCTCCAGAAAGACTGGAAACATCTTTCGCCACAAGAACTTGAAAAGTCCAAGAGTTTTATAAGGGAGCATAGTGATGTTTTTAAAACAGAAGATGGTAATACCGGTACGAACATCATACAACTTGAGATAAATACTGGCAGCGCACAATCAATACGCCAGTCACCTAGATGACTTCCCATAGCTAAGCGCAAGAAAGTGGAGTTACTTTTTGACAAAATGTTGAATGAGGGAGTTATAGAAGAGTTATCTAGTCCTTGGTCATCTCCAATTGTACTGGTAGCCAAAAGGATGGAACTACTAGATTTTGTGTTGACTACATGAAGCTTAATGATGTCAGTAAAAAAGATAGCTATCCACTTCCTAGAATTGATGACACTTTGGCTGAATCACAATGGTTCTCCACACTGGATATTGGCAAGTAGGCATCCAAGATAAAAATAAAGAGAAGAGGGCTTTTTCTACTGGGGCTGGTCTATATCGTTTTAACGTTATGCCATTCGGAGTCTGCAACGCTCTTACCATCTTTGAGCGACTAGTGGAAACAGTACTGCGAGGTCTTACATGGAAAACAAGTCTAGTCTACCTTGATGATGTCATGGTTATGGGGAAAACATTTGACGAACACTTACAGCGTCTACAGGAAGTTTTTGTAAGAATTAAAAAAGCTAACCTTCGACTTAATCCCAAAAAGTGCATACTGTTCCAACAAAAAGCTGAATTTTCTGGACATGTAGTGACACCAGAGGGAATCCATACGGATGAAAAGAAAATTCAAACAATAAAAGATTGGCCCCGACCACGTGACAAATATGAGTTGAGAAGTTTTCTCGGGTTATGCACATACTATAGAAAATTCGTCGAAGGTTTTGCCAATATTACCTTTCCCTTTTGGAAAAGAACTGAGATTGCCTTGCAACATAATGTTCAGTGCCTCAACTGAAGAAGGTATGGAGTTTGAGACTGGGTAGGTATTTTACAATTGAAGTTACGAGAAGTTCATGGCCTAGTCACAGATAGGATGAAGACAAGATATGACATCAAGGCAAACTCAACAAGGTTCCAGCAAGGTGGTAAAGTTTGGTTCTGAAAAGAATCAATGACATTGTTTATAGAATTCAACGAAGTTCTAAGGCCAAAATGAAAGTAGTACATCTACACAGGTTGAAGCCATATCATGGACATATGGAAGCTGATCGGGACAATCAGAATTAGGAGGGAGGCAGTGTTATAAATAATTTGATGTAACTTATTGATACACCCTCGTTTATACAAATATTCCGACGCGATGAATCATCTTTATTATAATGTGTCAAAAGGAATAGTGTATCAATAACTCATATTTCTAGATAGATCTCAACTTTTATGCTCCAGATTTATATATGAATTTCCATAGGTATAAAAATAGAGATATGATTAGCAGAAATCTCAAAAAGGAAAAGGCTATAGGACCAGATGGAGTTTATGTTGACTTGCTTAAACTAATTCAAGAAGGCCATTTAGATATCTTAACCGACCTTTTTAATCATGTTTGTGACACAGGAAACATTCCTAATGACTGACTAGTTTCGTCCTTTATTCCTATCCCCAAGAAACCCACAGCCAACAAATGTGAGGATTATAGATCCATCAGTTTTATGAGTCATGTTCTAAAAATATTTCATAAATTAATACATGGACGAATATATCCCAAACTTAAAAGTTAGCATACTTTGAACATATTATGAGTAACCAAAAATACGAACTCCTACAATTGGTTATGCAAGGCAAGATGGATGGTAAGAGAGGCCCCGGAAGACGACGAATTTCGTGGATGCATAATTTGCGACAATGGACCTGAAAGACATCTGCTGAATTATTTAGAGCCGCTGTCAGTAAAGTGATATGGGCCAGAATGATCGCCAACGTTCACTGAGGATAGGGCACAAGAAGAAGAAGAAGAATAAGATATGATTAGCGCAGGAGAGTGAGTCGTATAGTTAAGAGTTAGTTGTATAGTGGTATTTGAATCATGAAGATTAAGTAGCCGCAATAAGAGAGTTGTGATAATATAAGTATTGGAAATATTAGTGAAAGGTGTTGTGTTTTATTCTGCGAACCCAGGGAGAGATTTTAAAGCGACGAAATCGTAACAATATATACCAAGAAGGTAATAGTATAATATTTGTTATAATATAAGCCAAACTTGAAGATATCATTGGTCTATATTCAGCAATCATAAACAATTTTTTATTTTTAAAAAAGCATGTTATTTCAAAAACCTTAAATACTTAACTCAACAACAAAGAGATTCTATGTATGAGTAAATCATCTTTAAGTATTCTGGTTAAGGAGTTGGGATTCAAATACAAAAAAAGGAGACAACAGAAGAGCCCTAATTGAAAGAACCATACAATGCTTCTTGGTTTCTTCGAAATTATTTGGAAAATCTTAATACTTCTTATTCAAGAGAAGTAGTTTTCTTAGACGAAACTTGAATTTATTCTAAAGGCAACAAAATATTTTCTTGGTAGGATAATAATTTTAAAAGTATACGCAAACCTCAAGTATATGATCGTAGGCGATTTACTATTGTTTAAATGTTCATGCCGGCTCTGCGAGAGAATTTGTTCATGGAGCCAGTTTGTAGGTTGTCTCCAAATCTTTGACTTTGGATTATCCTGATGCAATGAACAGTGAAGTTTTTACAAAATGGTACCTAGCCTAGAAGAACCGTAGTTGATCGGGTTAATCATTAACTATTGCTCTTCAGACTGAAATGTTATGGTGTATGTTGACCATTACTTAGTTGGTTTGAGAGTTATTTTATATATTCATGGCTTTTCATAACAAACTTTTTCTTCTTAACTCTAATTATAAGCTGTATTCTATAGAGTAATTATCAAATGATCAAAGTGGGAAAGTGAAACTAATAATTTCATGTTCTTTTGAATATGCATTTACCTGTCATTAGGTCGAAGTGATCATGATTATTTCAAGTGATAGAACTGAAAGTATTAATGACTTAAAAGAATAGACTTATAATTGTAGATGAGTGGTGTATAAGGCTACGTTAAGTTGTTTACTTCAAAAGTACCTGACAATTTTTGTAGATTTTAATAATAATGTGTTTTCAGCCTGTGAAAGGTCCATTTTTCACTGTTTACTCTTGATCTGATATGTTACTGCTTTATTTTGAGTCTTTTCCAAGGCTTGGTTCATGTAAGGTTATAAAATTTATATTATATATATATTTGTTTATTGTAATTTGACGTTTTTTAGATTTGCAGATATATTTCTTGTTCACTGTACTATTTACAAATTTGGCAAATTAATTTTTGATATTTTTTATGTTTTTTTTTTTTAAGAATTATTATTTTATTTGTACTTTTTTAAAATTTTATATTATTTTTATTATTGCTGTTATTTTTCAATCTCAAAAATATATTTTTTTAAATAATGTGTTAAAAAGAGCAATAGAAAAAATTACAAATAACTTTTTCATAGTTTGTACCATTGTAAAAAAAATGCTTTTTTTAAGGGTTTGCAGGTAAACCTTATTCCTCATATTTAATGTTTTTTTCGGTTAAGAGAGGAGTTCCAATTCTACCTCTTTGTGTTTTGTGGTAGTTTTTTGTCTCTTCAATAAATTCATTGGTTTTTTTATTATTTCACTGATATTTTTACTTACTCAAACTGGTGTTGCAATTTTTCCCTTTTACCATTGATGAATTATATTTTATACTAAGACGGCTCATTCTTATGGGAAGATTGGAAGCGCTAAGTATTAAAACTCGGTCATTGATAAAAGGCAATTTTTACTATAAGTAGTAAAACGGCAAAGAATGATGTATATGCAGTATTGCTGTATTGGATAGTTGATCTAAACTACGGGTACAAGTTTTTTTATCCCTTGGTTTATTATATTTGTTTAAGTTTACAAAGGGAACGTTGTAATGATCAAACCTTTCAGTAAAACTTCACTAGGCTGCGGCAACCTTGCATTTAAATCGATAAAAAAGTGGAGCTTACCCCTCTTAGTCGGTAGAAAGAGATATGCAGTATTGCCACGTTTTCAACATAAATCCGAAAATTTAAATCTTTTATACTTGTTTCTAACAAAAATTGACAATATTGTAAATTTCTTTTTATGAATGAGACGGCGTTCCAGTTTGGCTTACCATTTAGGAGCGCCAAAATTATAGCCCAGGATAGAAATTCTTGGTATATTTCTTCTATGTTTTTACTGATTATTAACGGAATTGTCAATATAGTATCTAGTTCGGTTCATCGGTACAATAGGCACGTCTTTATGAGTTATAAACCTTGTATTGATTAATTAATTTTAATTTAAATATACGAAAAGTGGATATAATATACTTTGCAGTTAGGTGTATAAATAAATACAATTATATAAGAGAAACTGTGTTAGTTCTCAAACAACTGAAAAAGCCTTATACTATAAGGACAAACATATTTTTCGAACACACGATCTGAGATAGTGCTTTTTCTCTAACCTCTCTTTCTAATTTCTATTAGGTGATAGGGATATCCAATGACGTTTGGAGCATCGTGCTTAGCTCCGCCATTAGAAAGGGAGGTACTATTCATCGAAAACCCCGTCTCTTTCTAAGCATTAGCCAACTTTGTTCTATAGGATCCCCGGTCTGGTATCTTTATGTTATGTCTATGACTGACCATAATCAACGCAAAAAAAGTTTTGTTAGGTGTGAATTAAATCTTTAAAACTTCCAGAATATTTAAAACAATACGGTAATCTCCTAATTTCTGGTCAGCAAATGTGATGTTACAGATATGCCGAATATGCTATTGTTGAAGAACGTCCATTTTTATGATGCCGATTCACGGTTTTGGTACCCGTTTTTAAATTACAGCCACAAATGAGAAAAGGCCTTAATTCTGCAAATTAATTTAATGCTGGCGGGAATAATTTTTGTTGTAATTTAAGAATTAGTCCCCTTTAAAATCGAGTAAGAAAATTAGGCGGAATGGCGAATAAGTCTATTTGTTTTCTGATTGGTTAGACACAAGTATGATATCATTACGCAGGGCTGCTACATACATTTTGAGCTTACTTTTTGCTGTTGATTGGTTGCAAACGAAAATTTTAGAGAAATCATCATTTGCTTATCCATTCTGGTGTTAAAAGCCTTAAGTAATAACTTTGGAAATCGCTCAAAATTTTTAGCTTGGATCCGTCATTCAGTTGTTTTCATTTGGTTTTTTTGTCTTCTGATCTCTGAATCTACTCATCTTTTGTATATGTTTTTCTCTATCTGTTCAAAGTTGGATTTTAGTATATTTTTTCATTTAATTTAAAGTCTAAGCTTGGTACAAGATAATATGATCTGTGGCAATAAACAAATATTTTAGTATGGAAAACCAAACAATTTTCTTCTAAGGAAAAAAAGTACAAATATACTAATTTCAAAAAAAAAAAATGATTCAAAGGTTAAATAATTAAGAAGAAGAATGATAAATTGGTGCGTTAAATTCTTTGGGAAATACAATTTTAGAAAGGTCATTCAGAGTGATAATTAAGTTCTCAGATGAAATAGTTCTTTAATAGTGAGATACAAGAAGTACTAGGATGTATTACATACAGACAGGCGCGGATCCAAGGGGGGGGGCGGTGGGGGCGATCGCCCCCCCCCCAAGAGCTTTGAGTTTAGGAAAATGGACCCGATTTTTCCTCCTATACTATAGTTTATTCAAGAACTAGAGAGAGTAATAAATCATTTTTTACCCTTTTTCTCTTCGCAAACTACCTGTGTTCTTTAGTTCGGTGTTTTTAGCAAAATTTGTTTGACACATATATTTTTCATAGGAATGGGTTAGAAATTTTATAATCAAAAATACCGGTCTATAATAATAGACTAAAACGTAGGATTATTCTCTCAAAAAATTCTAAGTTATAATTTAAATACTTACAAAATATCCATTGTCAAAAATACAAAAATTTAAACATATATAAAAAAATAAATTCGTCCATATAATAATAAAATATTTTTGGGGCTATCGGTCATTTTATTATTAATTAACAACATTTTTTGGGTATTTGACGTTTCAGTTTATTTATTTCTTAAACCATCTGCAGAATTGCAATTAAACACTAAAAAGGGATTCAAATGTAATTACTTTTTTTTTTACTGATATCTTAATTTAATTTACTTTTATATATGGAAATACGATAGCCCCAAAAAATAAGATAAACATGTTAATTGTACACGCTTAAGAAAAAGACACATATACAATAATAAAATAATAAAAAACTTACGGCTAATTAGAATTAAATATATATAAAATTAAAGAGTGGGACACATTAAAATAAAAATATGTAAAAAAATAAAGAAAACATAAACAACATTAAACAATAAAATACAACAAAAACAAAAATTTAAATAATAAATTGTGTTTACACTAGTAAACATTACGTATCCAATTCCTAATCAAAGTCAGGGAAACTATCTTCGCTCAAATTAATTATAATTGGTTCCTCTATCTCACCGATTATGAGATCGAGTTCTCACATTTTGTTTTATTCTTTTATTATATGGATTTTTCCCAATTTTCCGCAGTAACTTTATTCAAAAAAATCTTTCAAAAGTTTAGTTAAATTACTAATTTTATTAATTGTGTTATTTCTAGCAACTCTATCTTTTACTTGAGAGAGATATTTACGTCTCCAACGGACAGTTTCCGGACGATTTATAAGAACAGATTTTCTATCTGTTTTATCCCAACAAAAATTAAGTTCTCTGAGCAATTTCCAGAGATCAGTTCTTTTAATTTCAGGTAAATCGCGATCTTCAATGATTTAAGTTAGAATTTTGTAGATGGTTGGGATCTGCTTCTCATAATAAAATGTATATACAACCCCTTTAATTGCAGTTTTCATCTCTTCTTCCAACGAGGTTTTTCGTTTGCCTGTTATCAAATGTGGCTTGGGGGTATTAACAATTCCAGTCGTTTTTTCTCCTTCAGTATTCGGTACATAGTAGATTTTCCAACTCCTGTCATGTTGGAACATATCTCAACAGAGCTTTTAACATTATTATCTAGATATTGATATCTAAAGGCATCATAAACATTCATCGTAATAAGTTTTTCGTTGAGGAAAAAATGCCCTGGTTTAACGATTTTGGAATAAATATAGAGGTGAAAGCCATATCTTTTGGGTATCTGACTAATCTCAAATAATATATAAAAACAAGCGTAAACAAGAAAAAACTGTAAGTTGTACTTTAATCACTGACAGAAATTAAATTAAACTAGCAGAAATTCTATGTTGCAGTAAATTTATAAAATATATTTAAATATAATGAAATATAATTAGATTTACGGCAGTTCTCAGTTACCTGCGGCACTGGAGCAGGTACGTTAGAGGTTTCAGTAACAGTTTTATTACTCTCTCTAGTTCTTGAATAGAGTATAGGAGTCTGTATGCTTGCGATCGCCCCCCCCCCAAAAGCTTTGACTTCAGGAAAATAGAACCCATTCTGCCTTTTATATTAGGAATGAGTATGCTGCTTGCACTACCCCCCCCCCCCCCCCCGTTGACAACTTGTTTTTCTTGCCATACTGTACTTTAGTGATATCACCGCCCCCCCCCCCCCCCCAAAGAGAGAGGCTGGATCCGCCCCTGCATACAGATGGGCTTTATTGAGTTATCGCGTATCTCTAACATGTTCAGTTGTATAAGGAATTAAACAGGTTAAGCATTGTGATTTGTTAAATTTAAAAAAAGACTCACTCTGAGTCCAAACGACAAGAAAAATATTATTGTCAGCGTAGCGTAATAAGACATATGTCAAATTTCAAGAGTTGTGATTTGTTAAATTTAAAAAAAAAACAAAGACCGAAGATTTCCTAAGCCGCCTTTGCCAAGGTCATTACATAAGATGATATTGAACTTTTCAGCGGACTGCTTTAAATACAACGGAAACTGTTTATTTTCAATATTTTGTATAAACATAACCTATTTTTTTTTTCAGAAGTCTGTTGTTTTATTTATATTTTTCTATTTTGCGAGTTTTGAGATAATGGATATTAATGAAGGATGTTAAATTGTTTCAATTTATTAAAAATGCTTGTTACCGAATATCATTACTGCTGCGTCCTCAAAAAAAAAAAATATTTCTTGTCCATTTACATCCAAAATTACGTGTGCATATGTGCTCGCGCGTTTGGATATGTGTGTATGTGCAAAAAAGTGTGTGCTGGAGTGTGTGTATATGTGATATGGAGCGCTTTTTATGTGTGTCTTTGACGGTAATCTAACCAAATCTAAATCCAGCAATTGCACTCAGTAAAAAAGTCTATTAAATTTATCCATATTTTCAATAATATATATTCTACACCTTTTTTTAAATGACTTAAACCTGCCATTTTTTCTTATCTTCATGGATATAAAATTGAAGTTACTAAAGATAACTTGGTTAGCCATGTTTTTTATTTTTATGAAAAAAAAAAAATCATGGTCCTTTGTAGAATATTTTTAAAAAGGCAAAAAAACAGAATTTTGCTTAGCCCCAAACTTAAGAAATGTTCATATCTTTCCACCCAATTTTGATAAAATGAGGGTAAAAAATGCCGCTTTAAGCTATAAAATTGCAAGGAGAATGAAAACATATAGATCACTAGGTTTATTACCTCCAGAATCATCTGCTACAATTGAAGTAATGGAGAGGATGAGCAATCTTTTTGACATTTTTAATTCATTAGGAAAATAATGTAATTATCCAGACAATTGTCTAGAGGATTATTTTGGCAGTACAACAAACAGGGGGAAACTGTGTTAACCCAACCCCAATTTAATTTGAAAGGGCATATAAATTTTTTTTGTCAAAGCTTTTTGCATTCTTCATCTATGAATTGTGAGGATGATTTAAGCTCTATATTATGTAATTTATTAACTGAATGTCAAGAAGTGCAAAAAGATACTTTTGAACCTAGTAACCAAATAATTTCTGCAATTTTTTTACACAATTATGACTAGAGAAAATAATATTTGCCTACTCAAAATGGATTTGTTTATGTTTGTGGTTATTTATTAAAAAAGTATATACATATACATACTTGTCAGATTTGTGTGGATTTTTCTCAACAATTAAATACATTGGATCAGAGCCAACTTATTATTAGTTTTAAAGACTACAAGACAAACATACTCAGATCACCAGATAAAAATTTCCTTTATTTTATCCATGTACTAGAAAAAATATTTACCTCAGAAATTAATGTCGTATATAGAAAAACAGCAATATCTGGAATTTTTTTTAACAAAATGAAAAATGTATCATTCCTATATCCTTGTCCACAATTTCCTCGTACTTATGTTATCAAAATATTTATAGAATTAAAATTATTTTATAGAGTCAAATCTGCAAATAAATACTTAACAAGTTGCAATAAAGGGCATAAAAAAACAGAAAAATTAGCATATTGTCTCATCTTTGAAATGGGCGTGAGTCCTGGGATTTTAAGTTCTATTTTTTTTTCTTGGTTCAGGGGTTATGTATTTATTATGTATTACCATGTTGAAAAATACTTTAAAACAGTTTAGGTTTTAGGGTATCTAAAAAAAATTACAAAAATAAATTATATGGCATTTTCTATATCGGAAGTAAATTAGAAAAAAAATGTATCATCTCATCCAAATAAGTTAACTGTAGGTCACTTCCATCAAAAACCTTCTTGTACTGATAATTACATTCTTTTTTTTGGTGAATTAAAAATGTTAAAAAGTTTGATAGTAAATAAAATAATTGTTTCTTAAAATTATATGCTATTGGGCCTAAAAAATACAAGGTTAATGCAAATTATTTATATTCAAAACTGTAGTGCTTGGCAATAGGATTTTTATTTTCTTCTAGAGCCTGAAATTTTACAATTTTAGCCAAAGGCTTGGATAAAAATTGATCCCATACTTATAAAAATGATCAATAGTGGAAGTCTGCTTTTTTTCCATTGTAAAATATTTCTAGAATCACATTTTTTAAAGGTATTGATAATTTGGCGCATTTTTTTTTTCCTAGGTGAAGATTGTGACAACAAATTTGAAGTCTGTGTTAATGATCTTGGTAAAATCAATCCTGGATCTTCTTATAACATTGTGATTGAGGTACTGGGAGAGAATAAGTCTTCATTATCAAGGGATATCTGTACCATTTAATCTAATGTGTCTGCTTTTACACTTACATCAGCATCACCTAAAATTAGTAATTTGTCACTTTTTAATACAGACTCAATTATTTATAAGAAAGAAATCAATAAAATTATTATTACCTAGAGAAAAATATAAAATATCATAAACCCGTGTTTTCGAAATTCAATAATTTATTTTTAATAAACCGAAGTTAAAGAGGTTGCTTAGAGTTTAATCACTGCAGACCAAAGTTTCCAATTCTTATAGGTCCCTAGCCATACCGTAAAGCTGGGCGTAACAATATTATTTATGCTATGTGAACTATAACATCCATTTTCTGTATCAATTCAGTACAAATTATGTTTGAAAAAAATTATTGATTTGATAAAAAATATCATGATTCCTTTGATTTTTTTTTAAGATTTCCACATAGAGAGCTAGTCGAGAAGATTCAATCATATTTATAAAATATTTCATTATTGAGTAAAAATACCCATGTAAATAATTCCTGAATATTATTTTAATATTTTATTATTTACATATTTATGTTACTAAACTTATAGTTTTCAAGTAGGTGTATGCATATATTTTTCTGTATATTTTTATTAAGAAAAATTAAGGAATTAAATTTTTAATTCAGCAAAAAAGCAATTTATTATTATCAATAATAATCAATGCCCAATAAGCATAGGGACCTAGAAATAAAAGCCAATAATGAACACTTTGTTCAAATAATCAAATATTTCCGTAATAATCATCTACCCCAGCGAAATTTGGCCAAGAAGGGGACAAAGCATTAGTTGTTCCAAGCGATGGGCGTTGGAATAGAGTTGATGATTATTTAGAAATGTATGTCTCTCTGTGGGGCATAATATTAAAAATCTGTGACAAAAAAATATTGATTCCGCCATATATTAAAAAGTATGCAATATTAAATTTAAACGTAGAGCAGAAGAATATCTAAATATTTTGAAACTTATAGCAGTGGTCCTTAATATTTTGCAAATAAAAAATGCAACCATTTCAGATAGTGTAGAGCAATGGAGAAACTGTTACCACTAAATAGCTGAACTATTTTAAGTCCAAAATTTAATATTTTTTTATATACTCTTAGGGAGCACATGGAAAACATTTTGTTTTCATATGAAATAATAGTTAAATATATGAGTTAACATGTGGATAAAAAAATAACTAGGGGTAGTTTATTTTTAAAAATTGTATCTGTTTAGTGTAGATTTATTAACAGTACAGAGAAAGTATCAAATCAATATTTAAACTTGGAATACTTCTCTCATTGAGGGGCAATGTGTTTCCTTAGTAATAGTAATTTGTTTTTATTTTTTTATTACATATTAAAAGAATAACCCATATCACAAAAAAAATTGGTAATATATTGTCAACAAAAATTAAATGAAAAGATGAGTTATATACACACCAGTAACTTCCAATAATCTGGTAGATATTCCCTCAAATGATCTATCATTTGAAACAAAAGAGGTAATTATATGAGCTGGGAAAATGATGATAAGTACAGCATTAGCAAACAATGTTGAACGAACATCACCCTTGGCCTTGTACTTATTCTCAAAATGTAGCTCGCATATTAAATAGCAAAAATGCCACGTTTTAAGGCCTTTTTCAAGTAAATCTTGTCTGGAGCAAGCTTCAAGCCAGATTTTGTACCTAAATGAAAAAAGTCCAATTTTAGCAACAAATTTTGTTAAAAATAAATGCTAATAATACAAAATTTTCATGAAAAATGCTTTAAAATAAAATTAGGTAGTTCGAAATTTATCGGTATAAAAAAGAAGACTTTAAAAAGATGTTATGACTGCCTTTTATTATCTTGATTGCTGATAAATTTTTCCAATAATATTCTAGATATCAATTTTAAAATTAATCATTAAAAACGTTACTTCAATAAGATATTAATTTTTTAAGTTTGTCCAATATTTCGGACTGGTTACATTTTCTGAATATGAAAGCAGTAAATGTATTTTTTAAAGTAAAAAAGCAGTAGTCTTCAAGCTTTACTGCTTTTACCCACTGAAAAATATAACTTTATGATCTGTCATTACATTTTCATCTATATTTACCCTTTTCCGAATTATTACCCAAAATGGTATTTTATTCTGCATTACTGCATTATACCTCTAACAAAATAAAACATATGAATAATAAAACCAGCGAAAAAGCTGTAATTATTTTTAAAGAGTATTAAGGCAGTATGTTTTTACATTTACAAAAACGAAAGAGTAAACAATATAACCTTTTATTTATCGCTCAATAATTACTATGAAAAAATAAAATTATTAATTCAGTTTAGAAATATCAAAAACTTAACAGTCCAGTATTTTCTGATGTTATTTTTACAGTTTACTGCCTTTTACCTAAACACAGCAGTATAGGTCTGTTTTAGATCAAAACAGAAAATAATTATTGACAGGTTAGTTTTAAAATAGGTTATATATAATATGTATATCTTTTTCCTGATAATACTAGGAAAAACTATTATTACTAATAAAAAATAATGTCTGTACTTACCTAGAAGTATCCGACGAAACTTAAAAAAGAAATTCCTTGAGCTTTCCTTGATTTGTATTGGGATACAAAGCACGGTCTGCCTTATTGCTGTGGGGCATTTTTAGAATCGGTGATACCGGAACAAGAAAGTTAGTCAGTTGCACAACACAAGTTTAATTATAGAAAATTGCCACAAAGGAACTTAAATTCAAAAGGACATAAAAAAACTTTTAAGCACAAGAGAGTAAAAACATTTTTAACAAGCTTCTCGTTGAAAGATCACTGACAACTATCAAATGTCAATAACTTACTCTTTGCACCCAAACGTTGGCTGTGGAACAAGGATAGATAATCGTTCTTGCACGGGAATGATTTTGTTCCCTCTTGTTGATATGATTCCCTTGTCATTGCGTTATAAAAGTCTTAGCACGCCGCCTATTGTAAGATATAAAATTAAAATTTTTGATTCAAAAATTAACTGCAAGATAGCAGCACGAAATACATTTAGGTTGCGTACCACCTAGCGAGTAATTTGGGAAATAAAATTTTTAATTCAAAAAATCCCGATAGGTGGCAATATGTGGGGTACCCGAAGTTGCGTAAACATGAAATCCCTTAAAATTTCCAGGTCCTCAAATTTAACACTATACATATTTCACTTCGAGCGCAGCTTTCGGGACGTACTCAAAGTTGCACGATGTCCCCAAAATTGCGCCAACGCTAGCGAAATGGTCCCGAAAGTTGCTCGTACACATATATATATATATATATATATATATATATATATATATATATATATATATATATATATATATATATATATATGTGTATATATATATATATATATATATATATATATATATATATATATATATATATATATATATAAATACGCACGGAACCACTTCTTTGTTTGGATTTATGCATTTGTTCTTCTTTTATATCTGCAGATTTTCAATGGTTACTCATATAGCAGCGATGGCCATGTCGCCACACAACTGGAACCATTAAACTGACCATGTGGCTCCAAACACACTCTTACCTTTAATCTTAAAAAATCCAATTGGGATCTATACAGGGATTCCTTTTCTCCTCCCCCTTTGTCCTCTCATATTGATCTTTCCGTAGAATTTTTCACTAAAGCAATTACCGTGGCCGCAAAAAAGAGTATTCCCACTATCGAGTTTAGACATGATAAACCTCTTGTCTCCTGGTGGAATGACTCATGTAAAAGAACGTTAAATAAATTTAAATATTCACCCTCTATTGAGGCTTTTATAAATTACAAAAAACAAAGAGCTATTGCGAGACGAACCATCCGTCTTGGAGTCTTGGTATAATTTCATAAAAAACATTAATCCTAACACCTAATCTATTGAAATGTGGAACAATATTAACAGATTTAAAGATAAACCACTAAGAATAATAACAGGTCTATCTAATGGCATGGATTGGATTGATGATCTTGAGATGCTTCCTGAAACCTAACCTGAACTAACCTTAAATTTTTGCCTCCCACTTCTCTTCTATCTTCAACCCACATTCCCCTCATCCTATTTTCCTCCTTCCACTCCCCTTGACTACTCCTCTTACAATCTTCCTTTAACACCCCACCAATCCAAAATGCTTTAGCATCCTCGAAAGACTCCGCTCCGGGACATGATAACGTTAGAATCCCTCTAATCAAAAGCCTTCCCTCATCAGGTCTATATAATCTTCTCTTACTCAACAATCAAATCTGGTCAACTGGTAATTTTCCTTCCTCCTGGAAAATCTCCACACTGAGTTTGATCCATCTAAACCTAGATTTCAAGTTAGCGATTACAGGCCCATCTCCCTTATCAGAACATTTGCAAATTATTGGAAAGTATCATTATTCTTAGACTAAATTTGATTTTAGAAAAAAAGGAATCTCATCATAAATGAACAAATGTGAGTCAGAAGAAACGGATCTACTACAGATAATTTGGTAGGCTGTGACATCGACATACATAATACTTTTCGGAAAAAACAATACACTACTGCTGCCTTTCTGGACCTAAACCACGCCTTCGACACAGTCCAACATAACTTAATTCTAAACACTATATCGAACTGGGGGCTGACGGGCAATATATTCTCCCTCATTTCGTGTTTCCTGTATGGCAGGAAGTTCATGGTGAGAGTGAATAGACATTTCTCCAGCATCCACACCCAATTTAATGGTGTCCCTCAGGCATGGGCGGATCCAGCCTCTCTCTTTGGGGGGGGGGGGGGCGGTGATATCATAAAAGTATAGTATGGCAAGAAAAACAAGTTTTCAACGGTGGGGGGGTGGGGAGTGCAAGCAGCATACTCATTCCTAATATAAAAGGCAGAATGGGTTCTATTTTCCTGAACTCAAAGCTCTTGGGAGGGGGGGGGGGGCGGCGATCGCAAGTATACACATTCCTATACTCTATTCAAGAACTAGAGAGAGTAATAAAACTGTTACCAAAACCTCCAACGTACCTGCTCCAGTGCCGCTGGTAACTGAGAACTGCCGTAAATCTAATTATATTTCATTATATTTAAATATATTTTATAAATTTACTGGAACATAAAAATTCTGATAGTTTAATTTAATTTCTGTCAGTGAGCAAAGTACACCTTACAGTTTGTTCTTGGTGATTTATCTTGTTTGCGCTTGTTTTTATATATTATTTGAGATTAGTGAGATACCCAAAAGATATGGCTTTCACCTCTATATTTATTCCAAAATCGTTGAACCAGGGCATTTTTTCCTCAACGAAAAACTTATTACGATGAATGTTTATGATGCCTTAAGATATCATTATCTAGATAATAATGTTAACTGCTCTGTTGAGATGTGTTCCAACATGACAGGAGTTGGAAAATCTACTATGTACCCAATACTGAAAGAGAAAAAACGACTGGAATTGTTAATACTCCCAAGCCACATTCGATCACAGGCAGATGAAAAACCTCCTTGGAAGAAGAAATGAAAACTGCAATTAAAGGAGTTGTATATACATTTTATTATGAGAAGCAGATCCCAACCGTCTAAAAAATTCTAACTAAAATCAATGAAGATCGCGATTTACTTGAAATTAAAAGAACTGAGCTCAGAAAACTTAATTTTTGCTGAGAATAACCAGATAGAAAATCTGTTCCTATAGATCGTTCGGAAACTGTCCGTTGGAGAAGTAAATATCTCTCTCAAGTAAAAGATTTCTAGAAATAACACAATTAACAAAATTAGTAATTTAACTAAACTTTTGAAAGATTTTTTTGAATAAAGTTACTGCAGAAAATTGGGAAAAATCCATATAATAAAAGAATAAAACAAAATGTGAGAACTCGAACTCATGATCGGTGAGATAGAGGAACCAATTATAATTAATTTGAGCTAAGATAGTTTCACTGACTTTGATTAGGAATTAGATATGTAATGTTTACTAGTGTAAACACAATTTATAATTTAAATTTTTGTTTTTATTGTATTTTATTGTTTAATGTTGTTTCATGTTTTTTTATATATTTTTATTTTAGTGTGTCCCAGTCTTTAATTTTATATATATTTAATTCTAATTAGCTTTGAATTTTTTTTTATTTTATTATTGTATTTGTGTCTTTTTCTTAAGCGTGTAGAATTAACATGTTTATTTTATTTTTTTGGGGCTATTGTATTTCCATATAATAAAGTAAATTAAATTAAGATATCAGTACAATAGAAATAAAAATAAATAGTTCTAATATCAATTACAACATAAAAAAAGTAATTACATTTGAATCCCTTTTTAGTGTTTAGTTGGAATTCTGCAAATGGTTTAAGAAATAAATAAACCGAAAGGTCAAATACCCTAAAAATGTCTTTAATTAATAATAAAATGACCGATAGCCCCAAAAAAAATTTTAATATTAAAATGGACGAATTTATTTTTTTTATATGTTTACCTTTTTGTATTTTTGACAATGGATATTTTGTAAGTATTTAAATTATAACTTAGAATTTTTTGAGAGAATAAGGCTACGTTTTAGTCCATTATTATCGACCGGTAATTTTGATTATAAAATTTCTAATCCATTCCTATGAAAAATATATGTATCTAACAGATTTTGCTAAAGACACCGGTCTAAAGAACACAAATAGTTTTCGAAGAGAAAAAGGGTAAAAAATGATTTATTACTCTCTCTAGTTCTTAAATAAACTGTAGTATAAGAGGAAAAATCGGGTCCATTTTCCAAAACTCAAAGCTCTTGGGGGGGGGGGGGCGATCGCCCCCACCGCCCCCCCCCTTGGATCCGCGCCTGCCCTCAGGGCTCTGTACTACGTCTCTCACTTTCTAACATTGCATTTAATAACATTAGAAATTCAGTTCCTCCGCATATCTCTCTAAAGCTTTTCGCTGATGATATTTTGATATATCACACCCATGCCACTGTCACCTGAAGTCCATGTCCTATTCCTTTCATAGATCTACTAGTATACTGTCGGCCGAACTCTTTGCTATTCTTAGGGCTACGGATTTGATTCTTTCCCCAAATATTTCAAACTGGGTTATTGCATTCAGACGTTCTAAACTCCTTACATTCCAGACTACCGAATTCTCCTTTACTCAATTTAATTTCCTATAACATTTAACGTATCCTAATTCAAAACAAATATATGGATTCCCAGTCATGTGGGAATTGAGGGAAATGAGAAGGCAGACTTGCTGGCCAAGAGTGTTGCAACAGAAACCCCTCTGCAGTCAACTATATTTGATCAAATTTAGATATTAACAAATTCACTGACAAGATTATCAGGCACACAATACAACTGAAGTGGGACTTTCTCGGGAAGACTGTAGAGCACCATTCTCTGAACTGAAAATTTTAACATTGCCTTCGCAATACGTACTGGATAATTTACTGTATGTCAAAAAATACAAAGACAGTTTCAGAACGCATAGTGGGGTCCACAGCTGGGACATAAAGCACAGGGATAATTTGGTGCCCGCATATTTTCGTTTGGAAAGATGTCGGAATGAGCCTGGTTGTCTGGCGATAAAATTCTTTAATGTTTTGCCTCGGTCATTGAGAGAGCTTCCGGATAATCTTTTTAAATATAGAATAAAAGAAATTTTAATCCAAAATGCGTTTTATAATTTTGACGAATTTATTCATTACAAATTTTAATCATAATTTTAAACTAAACCTAGCATAAGTTTCATGTGTAATGTATTTAATTAAGCTTTTAAATGTAAATGTATTTGTAGTGTTTTTTATTTTATTTACTGACGAATGTAAGTGTTGTAAAATATGGTACTGATTGAATAAATTGAAATTGAAAACTTCATCAAATCAAAAACATTATTCTCAGTAAAAAAGACATTTCTAATTCTAATATGAATTGCTAGACTGAGAATTGGACATTCGAGACTGACATATATATATATATATATATATATATATATATATATATATATATATGTATATGTATATGTATATATATATATATATATATATATATATATATATATATATATATATGTATATGTATATGTATATATATATATATATATATATATATATATATATATATATATATATATATATATATATATATATATATATATATATATCATAGAAAAGACAGATCCGCGTATATGCCAACATTGTAATACGGGTATTTCCATCAAATACATATTCTGCTCCTCCCACAATATGGCCCTCTTTTATTATCCTTGAATATTAGTGGCTCCCTATGGAAGAAGCTCTCATACAAAAATGCTCCACAGATCCTCAAATTTCTTGAAACATGTAAACTGCTTGATCAGATCTAAATGTTTATCTTAGACACTAAAAAACCCAGGAGGCTGATGTGTCTATAATTAATATCTCTCTCTCCCTCTTACATTGAACATATTGTCGCATATCCGCTAGACATCTTTCTTCGCAAGCCTGGTAATACCAAGATGATTCAGGCGATACTTTGATCCCTTTACCCTTAGCTTTACCTTTATCAGTTCTTACTTTTTTTGTAGTTTTTTTGTTCGGTTGCGTTGATTTCTTATTTGCTTTGGCATATTCATCCTTAAAAAGATCACTGGTAACCCTTTGACATTTGTAGTTGATTGCTTTTTTTCTAGGTTTATTTTTTATTCCAGCATAGTTTGAAGTCGGCATGAGTTCTTAGAATAGAGACTTAGGCCTTAAGTTTGATATTAGCCAATGAAATGTCATTATCTTGATCAGACACTTCGTTTTCTCCTTTTTCGGTGAGAGGAGATTTCTTAAACTGCAGCTGAGTTAAACGTTGTTTAGTATTTGTTTCAGTATCTGAACCAGTTTCAGAATCCGAACTAGGAATTCCTGGACGTTTTTTAAAACTTACAGAAGTAGGTGGTTTCGGTGACTGTTGAAAGTATTCATTATTAGTGTTGCATCAAGTTCTTCCTCGTTTAACATTGAAGGTGAAACAGCATTGTGAAATGAATGCAATCCTACGGATTCATGATAGTTTGGTTTCCATTAGACTCATTTGCTGTTGAGGGTTGTGGAGGAATTAGTTCTCTTAGGATAGACGGTGCAAACGTTTCATCTGGAAAAATATCAGAATTGAATGGGAACAATTCTGTGACCCTGAATCCTTTCACAATACTTTCATATGTCAAAGATTTTGACCAAGCTTTGGTAGAAATTTTATTAAAACTAGTTTCTGTCAATCGTCTCTCAGAATTTTGATATATGTATGTCATAATTTCTTGATCCCAATGATTTATTGACTAACTTGTCAAGTGGTTGTAACTCATGCGTCGTATTGCTTGATAGACAATAGAGGGTAATGTTATGTCCTTCAGTTTCCTCGACAATCGAAAAATCTAGATGAGATGACGCTCCATCAAAAATCAATAAAATGTTTCCATGTGTTTTATACTTCGCTAAATGCTTGATACAATCAACAAATAAGTTCATGATCATGTTACATTTGGGAGCCATTTTCATGATACTCCCAGGTGGGAAATTATCACTATACTCGGTTCTTTTTTCTTTACCCTTTGAAGATGATCATTGGAGTAACACACACGGCGATAGTTACGTTTTCGGCGTGCTCTGGTGCTATTAAATGAACTCGGCGAGCCCGCTTTTGCGCTAAAACAGTATGCTGATGAGGAACAGTGAGCTGATATCATTTTCATCAATATTATAAAGCCGCTCTGGATCATTTTGGATGTGGAGCATGTCATATAGTTTTCTGCATTCTTCAAAATCTTGTGTAACTATGGGCCTGTTTAATTTTTGGGCTTTTCTGTATTAATTTAATTTTTCCTAGTTTTTTTTTTAGATTATCATCTTCGATTTAATTTTCCTCTGATGAGTGATCGAGTACATAGGTGACGGTTTCAGGGTTTTAAGTCCACTTAATGTGGCATATTTACTCAATATTTTATAACCCACTATTGGCTGTTAAGTGATTGGATTTCCTAAAAGGTAATTGTTAGGTTTCTTGAGGATACCATCTCGACATCTTAGAACTACTTTTAAATGAACTCATTTTGCCCCATATGACAATCCTTTTAGAGTAATTCATTGTGTCGCAATAAAAACATAATATACAAACAAATATAAAACAAGTTTAAAAAGTCATACCTAGTAGTTAACCAATATAAATTAACTCAAAAACAATACATATGTCCTATAAATATAAAACAGGTTTAAAAAGTCATAACTAGTAGTTGACCAATACAAATTAACTCAAAAACAATACATATGTCCTATATCAACAAGAATATCAAAAATAAAACCCTCCACATAAAATAAATTTTCAACAATATTTGAGCCACAAATTTACAATGGTTCCACATTTTATATTTTTAATGAATATTGACATACATTCCTTGTCTTCGCTAAACAAAACAACTGCAGTGAAGAACTACTAGAAGTAACTGAACTAGAAATTAACCACCAAGACGGGT
This sequence comes from Diaprepes abbreviatus, assembly GCA_034092305.1. NCBI lineage: Eukaryota > Metazoa > Arthropoda > Insecta > Coleoptera > Curculionidae > Diaprepes > Diaprepes abbreviatus. Next base: position 585,542 of record JASJET010000261.1, on the reverse strand, counting down.
TTTTTGCATTATAGACTGGTTATCACTCAACCTAATCTGACCATTACATAGAAGTTGATAAAATATATCAACAGCTAATAGAAGATCAATAGATCCTTGAACTACAAAGCTAACATCAGCCCACTTATTATGCTTAGGTATAAGTAAATGTGAACGTCTAATTTTTTATTAGGTATACATTCACTTGTTTTAGATACCACCAGGCATGAAACAGTTTTGCCAAGTGCATTGCGATCAGATTGAAATGTAACCTTACATCGACGTTTTTACAGAAAGTAATTTGATTGATAGCAACAACAGATATATTTATTTCTTGTTTTGCTAACCCCAATACATTACATAATTCACTAGTAATAATATTTAGCCTGTTCGTATCTATTATATATAGAAAGTTGGAAAAAACTGTTGCAATTGACAGTACTTATCATTACACATAGGATATGAACTAACGAAAAAGGATTTATTAATTTTATTTTTATTGTACCCCTTATTATTATCACACGCAGCGATGTCGATTCAAAATATTCTGCTAACTAAAATGTTTTCCACATAAATCGCACGTAAAATTCATTTTTAAACAAAAATAAAATTAGTCTCCAGACACTCAATATCGAAAAATTGAAAACAACTATACAAACACAACCTTAAACCAAAAAGTGATATTGATTATACTGCTCATGGACTATTTGGCAACCCTGGAACCAGTTTGAGATTTAACGTCTCGTAATAATACTGTTCGCGGACGATTTAGCAACCCTGGAGCCTGTTCGGGATTTAACGTCTCGTGCATACTGCAGTGATTGGCATGCATTTGAGAAAGGGGGATCCCCAGTACGTCGAGGATACCCGAATGACTTAAATCGAAATAATTGACTCTTTTTTGAGGAATAGTGTCAAAATATTGTTTGATGTAACTCCAAAGCACTTAAGTCGAAACATCGTAACTCGAAATCTGCCTGTATATAGGAGCAAAATTTCAAGTAGATATGTTGTGTAACTTTTACTAAACATTTTACTTACTGTAAATTATCCTGATATGTTAAAAATTATGACTTCTTTAGGCTGTAGTTATTTTTTGAATCAGAAATAATTTTTTTTACTTTTGTATTTTCATCAGCAAAATAAGATATAGGGGGAGGTCCCCGAGTACCAGACGCTTAAGAAATGATAAAAATAAAAAAAATCTTAAGTAGTGCAATTTGTCTATTTAGATTTAAAGAACTTTCATTATATGTGTAATCATCACAGATATATAATCAGCCTCAAGAATTACTATAAATGTAGTTGATTCTAAGGAACAACTTGTGTAGCTAAAAAAACATTTTCAAAGAGGTCCCCTAATATCGGACAGTGAACTTTTGCTTCATTTTTTGAACTTAAACATAATTTTAACAAAAAATTTGTAAATATTTCAATTAGGCTAGGACAAGTCAACGATTAACAAAGAAATCTATACCTAATATTAATAAACTTTGACCGTAACTAATTTTCTATAAAATTACAAAGTTTTAATCGTACAACCTGCAAAAATCACAAATGTAGCTAAATGAGCCTTTTTCAATATCAGCATATGCTTCATGAGTCCACTGATTGCAAACTTGACAGCAAATCCAATCTTCATTATTATCTTCTTGGCAGATCAAACCAGTCGTTAGATTTTCGGTCACTGATGTTGCAGGAATCGTTGTCTTTAGTGTTTCAGTCGGTTTCTTTGTCTTTTATATTTTAGCCTTTGTTGTTTTATTTTCAGCGAGCGCATTTTTATAGGGGAAGGATGTTAAGATCTCACTTTTCTCAGCTTTTCATCCTCGATACTCTGCTCGCTTTGATGTAGAGTTTGGGACTGGTGATAGCTAATGAATCACAGTGATAATACCTTTGCTTATCGACGGTTGTGTCGCAACATTCTCTTTTCCATTGACGTCGAAAGTCTCTTGAGGCAGATCCCGGGGTGTTTCCACCTTTGCGTCATTGCAAACATATCCTTCAGTAAGAGGCTGCATGGGCACGTCGGTTACAGCTGATGGCAGAAAATCTAAATCTGTGTAAACGTTTGGATTCAAAGGCAGAATTACAGTGCATTGAAATCCAGATTTTGCAATATCCAAACGTGCACCGGAGTGAAAGCTTGGGTCATCATTGTAGCTACTTCATATTCTGTTATTCTTGCACCGGAGTTGGTTCTCATCCATAACCCACACGCCTCAAAATATGCATCCTTGAATGGTGTCATAAAAACCCTGTCTAAGGGCTGTAGTTTGTAGGTCTTGTGTGGTGGAGTGCTTAACATATGCATGTGGTTATCTTTTCCATAACTTTTAACAGCAATATCTTTGTGACTGTAATGACCGTCTAAGATTAAAAGCACGGGCTTCTCTTTAGAAGGCTTTGAAAATTTTACAAAGTGTTAAACCACTTTAAGAAGAATTCAGCGTTCATCCATCCATTTGGTGTGCCAGGGCTATGCTTTCTAATGGGGCACCAATCATCAATCTTTCATTAACTCTCTGTCTAGGGAAAATAAATAGTGGTGGGATAAAATAGCCGTCAGCACTCATGTAGAACATAACTGTGATATTTTTACCCCTCTCTGCAGAAGTCAACTTGCCAACTTGGCAATTACTTTTAAGTGTCATTACTTTAGCTTGCTTCTGGACAGTGCTGACTCCTGTCTCGTCGCAGTTATATATGTCAGATGGGCCAAAATGATATTTTTCATAAATTTCTTTCAAATTGTTAAAGAAACTTGTGGTCTATTAAAACCATCAGCTCTCATCAGACTCGTTGACTCTGGCCTTCTCAAGCTGAGTTCAGGATGACGTTTGATAAAATCATAGTAAACATGTTTACCAGCGCTTCTTGACCTTGTTGAATCTGTGATTCAGTTTTAATTGTTCCGCGAGCCAATTTCAGAATTCTTTTCTAGTCAGTCAAAGCTATGCACCTATTGGACATATTCACCACGTGCGCAATGGGAGCTTTCTTCGTACTCCTCGGTAAAAGTTGAGTCAAATCTGCCTTTTTTGAGTGGTAGTTTTGTTTTTCTCCTCGTTTTAATTTTTTAATGTAGTCGAACAATGTACTTTTTAGCACATTGTAGACTTCAGATGACTTTCTCGGAGAAAACTTTTTGACATCACCTTATCGATGGCTTTTATCAATTTATCATTTTTGGGGGTATTTTCACATCTCGGTTTGGGTTTGCCTATGTCGAATCTAAAAAAAAACACAAAAAATATTACTGCAGCAGAAAAAAACTAACTTTAAAACAGTCCGGTATTAGGGGACTTCAGAAGTGTCCGATCTTAGGGACCCTTAGGTCCATTCAAGAAAAATTCTCACTCACATTGTGTGTTATTAATCACAAAAAAAACGTGTGAATTATGACAGTTCCGTAACATAACAATAATAATTAACCATAATTATTACCATTCCATACTTTAAATACTGTTTACAGACCCCAAAAATATTACTTCGAACTAACCTCAAAATTTGCACCACCTCCACGCCGAACAAGTCAGCACTGGCTGGCGCGCTTCTCCCCTCGCACTGCATTTTCTAACCGCGACACAAGTAACAAATTGGCCCGCTTTCTTAGACCGATTCAAATTTTGTCCGGCTTTAGGAGCTGTCCGGGGTTATGGGACATCCCCCTAAGTACTATCTTTATTGTAACGACATGCCTTAGATTGCTGTAAGTTCTAGCATATTATAATCTAAATATGATAAAGTCTAAATGCCTTTGTTACGCACAATAAAGATAACTTGTAGTTATAAAATAATAATAATAAAAAATTACTTCTTTTTAAGAATATTTGGTAAAAAAAATGATTTCCGTCACATTTAGCTTTCCTGGGAGGTGTAATATGACTTCTAAAGTGGATTCTAACAATCTGATCTTGTTGCCATGAATGTATGAGAATAAAGTAGAACATTTCTTTCACTAGATCATCTAGAAGGGGAACTTGTGTGTTTAAGGTCATTTTTTAAAAGAATTTTGTTCAGGCTGATAAACCGGTAGTCTTTCTGATTGATTAAGGAAGATCGGGAAGTGACTTACTGTGAGACTAAGGCATCCTCAGGCATATTGATGACCGTAATACATTCGATTTCGCATGAACATTTAGTAGTGAAAAAAATGAGTTTCTAATAGATTGGCCGAAGTTCCAAAAAAGGCTCGTATTAATTCATGTCGAGAAATGTTCAAAAAACTTGGACCGAGGAACTGCAAAATTCGTTGTGTGTATCAAGATGAATCGAATCCCTCAAAAGTTATTCGTTCACAAGGCAAAAACTAAGTTTTTGAGATGCCAATTTCATAGTGGAAAAATGTAAGACTCAAAAGTTTCATACTTTCAGTTGTTCTGCTAGCTGTTGCAGCTTATTAAAGATTAAAATAATGTATTTTTTATATATCAATATACCAAAAATTGGAAAGAAAACCGTATCAAATATTTTAAAAAAGTATTTAAAAAAATCGTCATCCATATCGTAAAATCTCCCGACTTGAACAAAGAGTGCACGATTTGATAAGTAGTTTGGCATTTTTGAACATTTTTATCGAAATTAATTCAGCAAATTGTAATCAAATTTGTGGAAGATCACTATATCTAGAACTGCAGTGCTAATTTTATTAAAATTGTAATTTCTAGAAAAACATATGGTCAGTATTTTCCCATAAAGCACAAAATAAATTTCACCTACTTTTTATTAGCCCTTTTGCTTATAAGTGCTTTTGGCTTACATGCATGTGAACTCCATGATTTAGCCAATAAATGTATAACCTTTATAGTCATTAGTTACTCATATATTTGTACATTAATATTTAATTCAAAGATCAGTTATTTTGCAACGACTAAAATAAATTTAATGAAAGTTTTACTTGCAGTTTTGCACTATTTCTGTTTATTTTATACCGTAATTCAATTCAAATGAGCTATTGAAAAGTTCTGACAGACGAAGTGTAAGCACTCACTTTTGAGTATAGGACATAAGGTAATTTTTTCGAGTATTCATGAAACATCTTTATAGTTAGAAATGACCATTAGAAATTAACAATAGTGAATTTAGACCATCAAAATGGTTTTGTGAAATGAATTTTTTATTTAAAGACTGTTTTCGTTTCTTTTTATTTCCATTTAATAAACCAAGTATTTTCAGGTTTTTCAAAAATGGCTTCTGGACATCTTTTCTCTGAACGAAGAAAGCAGTAGCAATCCTCTTGAGAAAATAATAGTCAAAAAAGTAAGAGCACAATAACAACCCTATTTTTACACCGATCTTCTAGCTGTAGTGACTATAAATAAGCAAATACAAAAATACTACAACAGGTAAAATTAGTTTTTTTTGTTACATTCAAAAATTTGAAAGTTGCAGAAGTGGTTCGTTATGGAGGACTATTATAGTTCTTGAACTCGTTGAAAAAATTTTTGCAGATTTTTTTCTAGTGTTAATATTATTAATAATAAAATACTAGTACCAAGTCTCGGTAATGATAAAAATATAGAGATAACGTACACATACTACAGATATATTAATATCACATCTTAGGCTAAGATCACTGTGCTGCATTTACAAATTTGAACGTTGCACAAGTGTTTCGTTATGGCCAACTATTATAGTTCTTAAACTTGTTGAAGATTCTAAGTCCTGACACTGAAACAAAATTAACTTTACTTATTGAGTATTACTTTCAATATTTGTAGGTTGAACGTTTTGTAACAAGTATTACACTTGTCCTATATTAAATAGAACACAAATATATTATGTAATACATTGAAAGACACAATTATCGAAGTCAAAAAATTGCAGGAAATTTCGAAGATTTTTTTTAGTGTTAATATTATTAGTAATAAAACCCTAGTACTAAGTCTCGTTAATGATAAAAATGTAGATATAATGTATACATACTCGTATTTTCAGATATATTAACATCACATCGAGTGTTTCTTAGGAAGATCACTGTAATAAAACTATATAAGTCTGGTACAATCTCCATTTTCATCCAAACATCGACTCCAAGAATAAGGTTGTGAGGTAATGATGGAACTACTAAAACATCCAAGGGGATTACCTTGTTGCGAAGTTGGAAAGGAAGTCTAACTGAACCAATACAAATCAACTACTATACTTGGAAGGTTTACGTCGACATAGCCTAGTCATAGAAGATAAAAACACTCTCTATTTTAAACTAGACTATGAAGTTCCATAAGGCCAACAATGCAGGAGACTATCAACCTTTTAGTAATAAAAAAAATAAGCAATATCAAAAAAAACTACAAAAATGTCTGCTAGGAGAAATAATTAGAAAATTGATAATGTGAGAGATAATGAGTGTTTAAGTGATAGTTAACAGAATGTAAGCAATATATAATTACACAAAAAAAGTGATAGATAATTACAAGAATTAGATCATAGAAATCAACTTATAACTGTCGCTCAAGTGGTTAAAATCTTAACAAAATTTTGCTGAAAAGTATGTTACAATTTTGTTCAAAATAACTAGTTTCCAAAATATTTAATTGTTAAGCAATTAAAATTTCAATATCTTAATAATCCAAACTGCCTCGTCCTACAAAATGAATATCCTATGAACAAAGTACTTTACGGACTCGAAATATTCAAAAATAAAATCCAATTAGTTCGAGGGTCTAATTTCAAATATTTTAATTACCAAAAATTCTAATTAGTAATGGGAAATATTCAACTAATAAACTAAAAACAACATAATGAAGAAGTCGATTCTATCTTATTTCGAATTTAGCATTTCGATACATTCAACAGATGTGTTTGTCTTCTGGGTAGACACCTTCAAAATTGATGGATCCCTGGAGGTGTCTTGAATAAGTTAAAGCTTTGTTTTCGAACGTTTCGTCGTTCTCACATAATTTGTATTATGGGTCTTCAGTATTGTGTGTAGGTATTTCGTTAAGCTGCGATAGCCAGTTATCATTTGTGTCACCAGCCTAAGTTATTGTCTGCTTAGGCGTAGGACATCGCGACTTAGTTTGATGGAAGATTAGCTCAGCAATAGTTTGCTTTACCCGTGTCCCGCAATGTGGTTCCAGTGGTTCTGATATTAATGGTTTATCTATCTATATATCCGTTCATGAAAAGTGGTTTTAGTGAAATTGGTTCGGGTCCAATAAATGTGGCTTTGCAAGTTGGTTTGTTCTTTAGTTGTGTTCTAGTATCAATGCAATAGTAATCTTATTGAATTTTGTTATGACAATAATGTTTCATATCTGTTGAGATTTTATTTAATGGTTTAGTCCCTGGAACCCATCCTCAGATTTTCTTGGAAACAATAATGTGCTGGCCCAGTGTTTATTTATATTGTATCTGGGGGTGGTGTTGTGCATTTTGATTTATTTGCCATGGCCAGTATTGGACTTGTCTATAGAGGAGGTTTCATAATTGACCTCGTGTTATATCAGAGCCTTTCGTTAATCCAGTCTGAATGTTATCGGGTCTGTTGAGTTGCAGGTTTTTGTCATAGTACCTCTGCACATCTCCAATAATAATTTCATGTTGTAATTATGTCTTCAATGTTGGGTGCCAGAGGACAGACTAGACCTTATTTTGTTCAAGTCTGAATATCTCCACTCTCGTCTCAGCATTGATTAATATATCGGCGGAGGGGGGGGGGGAGATTTAGTTGGATTTCAAGGGCTGCTATGGAGGTGCTGCTTATGGATCCCGCAATGCACACAAATTTTCTGGAGTTTGAAGAGCTCCAGTTTAATTCTGAGTGATTTATGTCCAGTCGACAACCAAGCCATAGGTTATCAAAAATCTTACCGCCTATGTATACAACCAGTATGCAAGGTAAAAATATCTTCTTTAATTATTTCAATATTTGGAATTTCGGAATTTGTACAATGATATTTAACAAAATCATCATAAGTTTGGTTCGATTTATTATTTATTGTTAACACGGTATTTCGCGATAACGCATCAGCGTTTGAATTGATTTTTCCAGGCTTATATTGAATTTTGTATTCATATTCTTCTAACTTAAGCCGCCAACGAAGTAACCTGCTACACGGATTTTTATAATAAATAACTATGTTAATGGACCATGGTCATTAAGGATTGTAAGTTTTCTTCCGTATAAATATGGTTGAAAATCATTAGTAGCCCAAATTATACTAAGTGCTTCTTTTTCCGTTGTATTAAAGTTAATTTAGGCTTTATTTAAGGTACGTGACGTGTAGGGGCTATTGGCGAGTCCTTTCCTATCTCACCTTGAGAAAGTACTGCACCTATAGCATAATCAGAAGCATCCGTAATTAAGAGAAATTTTTCTTTAATCTTAGGATATTGTAAGATAGGTTGAGTAGTAAGGATAGTTTAAAAGGCTTGAAAGCCCTCTTAGGTTTTAGAAGTCCAGTTAAATGGTACGTCCTTTTTTAATAATAAAGTGAGAGGTTTTGCAAGGGCTGAAAAGTTTTGAATAAATCTACGATAATATACTATTAGTCCTAAAAATTTTTTAATTTGTTTTAAATTTTTCGGAGCTGGATAAGTGGAGATTACTATAATTTTTTCCGGATTTGAAGCTACGCCTTTATCGCTTAGTACGTGACCAAAATAAGCGGCTTCTTTTCACATAAATTCGCATTTATCGGGTTGTAAAAGCAAATTATTAATTCGTAGCCGATTAAATATTGAATTTAGTCTTTCCGCGTGTTCGTTGATTGTACTTTCGTACACAACAATATCATTTAAATATACGAAACATTGAAGTCCTTGTAGTCCGGTTAAAACAGTGTTTATTAGACGTTTTAATGTACAATCCACTTTTTGTGTGTATCAAGATGAATCGAATCCCTCAAAAGTTGTTCGTTCACAAGACACTACCAAGAAAATAATTCGTTGCTTTTTCGATTGTACTGAATATGTTGCAGTCATTTTTTTAGAAAATCGTAAAACAGTTACCGCGCAATAGTGTTTAATATTGTGGTCAATACAATCAGGAAAAACAACGAAAATCTCTCATCATTCTACATCATCACAATGGCAGCTTTCACATTTGAAAGAGAAAAATATCAAATTTTCTCATCACCCGTATCCATCTGATTTTTTTCGCCCAACGGCTTCCTTGAGGTCCCGAATGTCAAACAGCGATTTTTATCGCCCCAAAAAGCTGTTAAAGCCCTCAAAACTATGTTTTTGAGATACCAACTTCATAGTGGAAAAATGTAAGACTCAAAAGTTTCATACTTTCAGTTATTCTGCTAGCTGTTGTAGCTTATTAAAGATTAAAATAATGTATTTTTTATATATCAATATAGCAAAAACTGAAAAAAAAAAACGTATCAAGTATTTTAAAAAAGTATTTAAAAATATCTTCATCCATATCGTAAAATCTCCCGACTTGAACAAAGAGTGCACGATTTGATAAGTAGTTTGGCATTTTTGAACATTTTTATCAAAATTAATTCAGTGAATTGTAATCAAATTTGTGGAAGATCACTATATCTAGAACTGCAGTGATAATTTTATTAAAATTGTAATTTCTAGGAAAACATATGGTCAGTATTTTCCCATAAAGCACAAAATAAGTTTCCCCTACTTTTTATTAGCCCTTTTGCTTATAAGTGCTTTTGGCTTACATGCATGTGAACTCCATGATTTAGCCAATAAATGTATAACCTTTATAGTCATTAGTTACTCATATATCTTACATTAATATTTAATTCGAAGATCAGTTACTTTTCGACGACTAAAATAAATTTAATGAAAGTTTTACTTGCAGTTTTGCACTATTTCTGTTTATTTTATACCGTAATTCAATTCAAATGAGCTATTGAAAAGTTCTGACAGACGAAGTGTAAGCACTCACTTTTGAGTATAGGACATAAGGTAACTTTTTCGAGTATTCATGAAAGATCTTTATAGTTAGAAATGACTATTAGAAATTAACAATAGTGAATTTAGACCATCAAAATGGTTTTGTGATATGAATTTTTTATTTAAAGACTGTTTTCGTTTCTTTTTATTTCCATTTAATAAACCAAGTATTTTCAGGTTTTTCAAAAATGGCTTCTGGACATCTTTTCTCTGAACGAAGAAAGCAGTAGCAATCCTCTTGAGAAAATAATAGTCAAAAAAGTAAGAGCACAATAACAACCCTATTTTTACACCGATCTTCTAGCTGTAGTGACTATAAATAAGCAAATACAAAAATACTACAACAGGTAAAATTAGTTTTTTTGTTACATTCAAAAATTTGAAAGTTGCAGAAGTGGTTCGTTATGGAGGACTATTATAGTTCTTGAACTCGTTGAAAAAATTTTTGCAGATTTTTTTCTAGTGTTAATATTATTAATAATAAAATACTAGTACCAAGTCTCGGTAATGATAAAAATATAGAGATAACGTACACATACTACAGATATATTAATATCACATCTTAGGCTAAGATCACTGTGCTGCATTTACAAATTTGAATGTTGCACAAGTGGTTCGTTATGGCCAACTATTATAGTTCTCAAACTTGTTAAAGATTCTGAGTCCTGACACTGAAACAAAATAAACTTTACTCATTGAGTATTACTTTCAATATTTGTAGGTTGAACGTTTTGTAAAAAGTATTACACTTGTCCTATATTAAATAGAACACAAACATTTTATGTAATACATTGAAAGACACAATTATCGAAGTCAAAAAATTGCAGGAAATTTCGAAGATTTTTTTTAGTGTTAATATTATTAGTAATGAAACCCTAGTACTAAGTCTCGTTAATGATAAAAATGTAGATATAATGTATACATACTCGTATTTTCAGATATATTAACATCACATCGAGTGTTTCTTAGGAAGATCACAGTGCTCATTTAGATTATTTGAACAGCCAACTCGGGTTAACGAGGCCTTATACTGCAACCTAAAAGATTATTGTATTGCTTGTTGTATCTGTTCTATGTGAAGAGGTGCCTTAATTAGGTTTTGGACTCTGTTCACTAATTTGTCCTCTGGGTAGACACCTTCAAAATTGATGGATCCCTGGAAGTGTCTTGAATAAGTTAAAGCTTTGTTTTCGAATGTTTTGTCGTTCTCACATAATTTATATTAAGGTTCTTCAGTATTGTTTGTAGGTATTTCATTAAGCTGCGATGGCCATTTATCATTTGTGTCTCCAGCCAAAGTTGTTGTCTGCTTAGGCGTAGGACATCGCGACTTAGTTAGATGGAAGATTAGCTCAGCAATAATTTGCTTTGCCCATGTCGCGCAATGTGGTTCCAATGTTTCTGATATTAACGGTTTATCCATCTATATATCCGTTCATGAAAAGTGGTTTTAGTGATATTGGTTCGGGTCCAATAAATGTGGCTTTGCAAGTTGGTTTGTTCTTGAGTTGGGTTCTAGAATCAACGCAATAGTAATCTTATTGAATGACAATAATTTTCCATATCTGTTTAGATTTTATTTGATAATATACATGCGCTTTTAGGCTGTCGAGAAGATGAGGATGGTTTAGCCCCTGGAACCCATCCTCAGATTTTCTTGGAAACAATAGTGTGCTGCCCCAGTGCTTTATTTATATTGTGTCTGGGGGTGGTCTTCTGCATTTTGACTATTGTGCCATGGTCAGTATTGGACTTGTCTATAAACTAGAGGAGGTTTCCTAATTGACCTCGTGTTATATCAGAGCCTTTCGTTAATCCAGTCTGAATGTTATCGGGTCTGTTGAGTTGCAGGTTTTAGTTTGAAAGGTTTGAAAAGCCTCTTCGGTTTTAGGAGTCCAGTTAAATGATATGTCCTTTTTTAATAATAAAGTGCTGAGTTGCAAGGGCTAAATTTTGAATAAATCTACGATAATATCCTATAAGTCCTAAAAATTGTTTAATTTGTTTTGGATTTTTCGGAGCTGGATAAGTAGAGATTGCTATAATTTTTTTCCGGATTTGGAGATACGCTTTTATCGCTTATTACGTGACCAAAATAAGCGAGTTCTTTTCACATAAATTCGCATTTATCGGGTTGTAAAAGCAAATTATTAGTTCGTAGACGATTAAATATTGAATTTAGTTTTTCCGTGTGTTCGTTGATTGTACTTGCGTACACAACAATATCATTTAAATATCAGAAACCTTGAAGTCCCTGTAGTCCGGTTAAAATAGTATTCGTTAGACGTTTGAATGGACTAGGAGAATTCTTTAACCCAAACGGCATTCGCGTAAATTCGTAATGACCATAAGATGTAGAAAAGCAGTTTTTGGTATATATATTCTTCTTTCATCTCGATTTGTTGAAACCCGCTTGATAAATTTAACGTGGTAATGTAAGTCAAGTGTCCTAGTTGGTCTAAAATGTATTCTATATTCGGTAAAGGACAAGAATCACCTACCGTGACGTTATACAAATTTCTGTAATCAATTTTTTAGGAACGACCCACAGAGGGTTGCAATAGGGAGAAACAGAAAGGCATATTATGCCTTGTTTTAGCATTTTCTTAATTTGCCTGTCAATTTCTGCTTTATGAATTTCAGGGAATCTATTTACTTTAGAAGTTATAGGAGTTGGGTCAGTAACTGTTAACATGTTTAATAGTTTTTGTTGAAGTTAATTGATCGTTTGGCAAATAAGATATCATTATATTCTAAACAAATATTTAAAACGGAAGATTTCTTTTCCTCGTTTAAATGTTCAAATCTAAGATTTTCTTTTAATAATTTTATGTGATCTTTTAAATTTACTGTGAAATTTGACACTGAATCTAAATTAAATATGAACGATTGATTTTCTTCGAACGGTTCCAAAAATAATTTAATATGTTCGATTTCAACTTTTTTGTTGTTGGTGTTTAAGATAGTCGTGAAGGCTTGATTATTTGTTACTTTCAAAATGGCTTTTGCTATATAAACACTTTCACAAATTTGAATTTCCGAGAAAATACCCTGTACTTAAAATGTCTACAGTTTCAGAACGAGGGTCCAGGTAATAAATATTTGAATTGAATGGATTCGAATTTCTAAATATTGGGATTAGGCACGGTAAATAATTTAGTCTTCTTAAATGATTTTTCATAAAGTATATAGTGGCTTCTTAACTTTTTAAATAATCATTGCCTGTCAATCCGTCGAAACGCAAATTTGATTCGACTTTTACCATGTGAAATTTTACGTCGATAAATTTATCATAAATTTGCAAGGGAATATTGCGCCTGCGATTGCACGAGACATCTTCAGGAATCTTTACTCCACGAGATGAGAACACTGAATGACTATCGAGGAACAACAGCCCGGTGTTTTGGACATACATACTCCTTTTATAACCTATCGAATTACTAGACCGTATACTCCATGGTTTACTAGGGCATTACGCGCGTTGAAGAAAGACAGAGATAGAGCTCTGAGTAGGTATAAAAAATCCAAATCGCCGCACGATTGGAATGATTACAAATTATTATGAAACCTTTTTATAGGTTCTGTGAGGCGGGAAAAAGAGCGTTCTTTAATGAAACCTGTGCCGAAAAAAGCAAAAAACATCTGTGGGCTAATTTAAATTTAGTTAACATTAAAATAAGTAAAAAAATGTATTCCGATTTACCTGATCACTTATCAAATGTAGAACAAATCACATCTCATTTCATAAGTTCTATACTAAATCTAGCCCCACATCATGATCAAGTACTATATTATCAAAATAGTCGCCTGGTGTCATCAGACTTTGGTTTCAAAACCATTTCAGAATTAGAAATATTAAAAATAATTTCAAAATTTAAAAGTAACGCAACAGGCCTGGATGATATTAATATTTTTACACTTAATCTTTGTATGCCTTTCTTATTACCATACATTACGCATATTATTAATTACTGCATATTACATTCGATGGTGCCTGAAAAACGGAAGGTGGCGCGTGTGTTTCTCCTTTCTAAAATATCAAATCCTGAAAATTTCAGTGATATTAGACCAATTAGTATATTACCAACGCTCTCAAAAATATTGGAAAAAGTTATTGATAATCAACTTCGGGAACATGTCGAAACAAATAAAATATTACCAATTTATCAATCTGGGTTTAGACAAGGTCATGGTTGCAGTACACCTCTGTTGGATATTACTGATGACATTTTTCAGGCTACTAACCGGGGCAAGTTGACGTTGCTTATGCAATTCGATTACTCTAGAGTCTTCGATTCTCTGTAACATGAGGAATTAAGGTCCATTTTTCATTGTATTGGCTTATCGGAATCAGCAATAGGAATGTTATCAAACTTCTTAACGGGGAGGACCCAGGCTTTTTAAGCATTGCGACTGATGTCCCGCGGGGATCCATTGTATCGCCTCTACTTTTTAGTATATATATTTCTATGCTTCCTAACGTCTTTAAATCCTGTAAACAACACTACTATGCTGATGATGTACAACTATATTTATCCTTTTACCCTGATGAATGTCCACAGGCAGTGTCTGCTATAAATTTTGATTTGTATAACTTGGTTCAGTTTTCTTGTAGTCATTCTTTAAAATTGAATCCACAAAAAACCACAGCTATTTTATTTGGTAAGAAAAATGATAGGGATAATTTGATGCGCAACTACAGCGAGCTAGTAACGGTGAATAATGTTAACATAACTTTTAAAAATACAATTAAAGACCTCGGCCTTTACCTAGATCAAGATCTAAGATTTTCTTACCACATCACACATTCATTAAAAAAAGCTTATTTAAACCTGAAACTCATTTTCCAAAATCGTCATTTTCTAAATATTGAACTTAAGACTATGCTTTGCGACAGCTTAGTGTTCTCGCATATGAATTATTGTGATACTGTTTATGGGCCATGCTTGTCTGCCTTGAATACTAAACGAATACAAAAACTAAAAAACTCTTGTTTAAGACTTATTTAAGGGATACAAAAGTTCGAATATGTTACTTATAAATTAAAAGAAATCGGTTGGTTGGACATGCGACGGAGGCGACAATGGCATTCTACTTGTCAATTTTTCTCCATAATTAATCACGAAACACCTCCCTACCATCCTATTAGAGCCCGGAGACATATTGGTCAGTTTTGATGTAGAATTCCTGTACACAAATGTTCCTATAGATCAGCGTTTTTCCATTTGTGGGTCGCGACCCCTAGGGGGGTCGCGGAGCCTTACTCGGCGGGTCGCCGGCAAAAGAAACAGTCAAGGTTCTACACGGTTCACTACAGTAAAACACAATTTTAGTGAGAAGCATGGGCTTGTTTATTTTTGAAAAAAATGTCAAATCATGGTGCTATTTTTGAAATGTTAATAATCAAATCATTTTCTAATTGAAGCCTATTTCCTTTTTTAGTTTTAATGTCCACCATTGAAGAGAACGCCAATTCACGTAAGTATGTTAATATTTTCTCTTGCAGATTATGCAAGCTCTGTATCATGCAGGGAATGTGAGCTCCGACCACAAGCAATTAATCTGTTGCATTATCTTCAACAGTTTTCTGAAGACATGGACATGATTCAAATATATTGTTTTGCAGGGAGGTTGACCATAAATGAAGTTTTGCATGGAATGCTTTCATTTTATCTTTCGCTGTTAAAATATTTTCATCTGTACCTTGGCGATTCTTGTTCAAATTATTGAGATGACTAAAAAAATCTGCCAGAAATGATAATTTCAAGAGTCAAACAGGGTCAGAAAAGTGATTAGCATATTCAGATTTAGCATCTTGTAAGAACATTCAGCTGTAAGTTCTAGAACTCTTGTTAATACCTTTCTTTTGGATAGTCACTTGACCTCTGTGTGATAAAGGAGATTGTGATGAAGCGCACCCATATCTTCACAAACGATTCGGAATAGTCGGGTTTGAAAGGCTTTACCTTTGATAGAAGTCACAATTTTTATAACCTCTTTAAGCAAGTCATTTAAATCAGAGGTTAAAACCTTAGCGGCAAAAGCTTGTCGATGAAGAAAACAGTGTGTCCATAATACGTTTGGCATTATTGATTTTAACTTCGCAACAAGTCCGATATTTTGGCCAGACATACTTTTAGCGCCATCGCGACAAATAGCGATATATTTTGTACAATCAATGTCGTAGTCGCTAGTGCATTTTAAAAATATATCGTAGAAACACTGGCCAGAACTGTTTGCTGGAAGCGTTTTGCAAAATAACATTTCTTCCGCGATACTGTCATCTGCTTCAAATCGCACAAATACTACAAACTGAGCACAATCTGAAACATCTGTAGTTTCGTCAAACTGCAAAGCAAAATGTGGGCTCTTCTTTAATTTTTCTACTACTTGATCTCAAATATCATCGGACATATCGTCTATTCTGCGTGAAGTAGTATTATCAGAAAGCGGTATGCTTTTTAACTTGTTTGTCTCCTGCTTGCTGACCATAATTTCAACCATATCTAGAGCTGCTGGCAAAATAAGGTTTTCGGCAATTGTGTGCGGCTTCCCTGCTTTAGCGACTCGATATGCGACTTTGTAGCTAGCCAATAATGATGACTTGTTGACACTAGATATCTGAAAACAAACAAAACAATATAAAAATAAATAAATGATTGACAAATAAAAAAAATAAAATGCACACCAAGATTAATTTCAATTAAGTTGTATGCAAACATAAACATTAAAAACAACAACTTAAACAAACTCGGCTTGAGTTCGAGCGCTTAAGCACTGACCTGACGATTTTTACACTATGTGAAGACTAGGATAACACTATTACCTGAATCATAGTATTTTGCTGCTGGTTAAGAGCTTTCAAAGAAATCCAACGGCTTATCAGCTTCTTTTTGATGCTTGGTTGTGAGATGTCGCATAAGCTTTGACGGTTTCATACTCTCACGTGACAAAACATCGCCGCAAATTACACATTGAGGGTTATTATTTAGGACTGTAAACCCATATTTCAAGTAATTGTCGTCATAGTGTCTATTTTTTTTTTCGGGTGTGATTCATCTCCGCTACTGGCATCCGTACCAGATGTTGAAGGCTGCGATCTTTTGAGAAACTTATCCATTTTTCAATCGCGCGGAGCAAGTGAAAAAGGAAAACAATCACGTCCGTACTGATCGGTGACGTTCAGTCAATTAATTGAGAGTTGAGTGAGTCGAGACAAAAGAATCTACTAGCGCGGGCGGTGGCGGGCGGTGGGAAACGCCCCACCGCCTCTCGCCCATAACAATAATGCGGTGTGGCAACGCCGCAAAGTTAGGCTCGCGCAAGCTGGCTTCCAAATCAAATCCAAGCTCTCGCGGCATCTTGCAGAGTGTAGGTTTTAATAATGAATATAGGTACCTAAATAAAGAAAGTCATAAATGTAGTCTTTTAATAATTATATTACTATTTTTTTGTCTTTCTATGACCCAAAGGTATTCAAAAAGTTTGAAAAACACTACTATAGATGATTCAGTTTCCCTAATATCTGACATATTACGAAACAACAACATGGAGTCCACCCTACTAGAGTTAATGAAAGCATGTCTGATTTCCACTTATTTTACACCTCAAGGAACTTTCTACGAGCAGAGTTCGGGAGCGGCCATGGGATCTCCGCTATCACCTGTGGTAGCTAACATCTTCATGGAAGCTTCCGAAGAAAACGCCTTGTCTCTTGCTCACACAAAAATAAATATAATTATATGAGATGACAAGTAAAAATTAAAATTATAGTTTAAAATGTATACAAATTAAATAAGTAGTGGGTAAAAAAAGGAATAAAGGAACACTCTAGTATTTGTACAACCAAAACAACAAATTATCGATAAAAAAAATCCTGTCACTTATGGATTTTCCAGTACTGTATTCTTGAACTGCAATTGTCTTCACTTTTAGTAGCGCTGTGGTTTCTTGCTGAAAAGATTAAAATCCATCAATGTCTGCAGAACTTCCTGGCTATTGTCTCGGAAGTGGCTAGTAGATTCCATTTCTGACACCAAAATTTGTGTGTTATGTCGCTCTTGATGATGGACACCGGGGATGTATTTTATACGTGCTTCCCTGCACGAGTACGTGGTCAGGATGAATGGAGAGCGTCGTGAATTCAATTTACACACAGAGTTCAGTTAATATTACAAGTGACATGAACTAGGTTTACATTACAACTGTTCTTGACAAAAGAAAGAGTCACATATTTAAACTATTCCGAATGAATAGAGTGTTAGAAGTGAACATCTTTCACAAGTTTATTTGTAATCAAATATAAAATAAGACCTTTTTAACCACACAGCTATAAAGATATATTTCGACTCGCGTATATTTGTCTTTTAACTTACAAAGTGTGAAATAGAATTTGTCTTACCACTACGAAAGGGTGACCATTATATTTAGTTTTATTAAGATTATTTCATTATATACGTTTTGAATCGAAAGATGGAAACGCTGTAACAGACTAAACAGAGTTTTAATATTGACAAATATTAGAGGGTTCTAAGGTATAGGTTTATAATACAAATAGAGATTAGTTAATTTTGGTAAATAAAAGAAATAGTAAAATAAATATGATATGAATCTAAATGTTACAACGAGTATCTAACATTTAATTAAAAAAAATCCTTTTTAAATTTTAATTTTAGTCTGCCTAGAGCAACACAACAGGCAGTAGCTTATATAAATACATTATATAAGAAAAATGTAACAATAATTAGTTTAAATAGTTATTTTTGTTAAATACATTTGTGCCTAGGTAAATATCCTTTTAGTTATAAAAAATTATTGTGAAAAGTCGAAAATACTTAATTTCACTTAATTTTCTTTAAAGATTTTGACGGCAACCCATTAAAAGAAATAATGATAAGTAATAGAGTAAGTGAACGTTTGGTTGGCAAAAAAATTGGATGTGTTTTTGTCAAATGTAAAAGAAGGATTTTATATTCGACCGCTCACACGTAAAATATCGTTTTGTAAAATAAGGTTTAATGATAAAAGCTTGTTTTAGCGTGATATAGACTGTTGACTTTCTAAATAATGTATTTTTATTTATATTTATTTCTCTGCCTGTACTGCCTGTATTTTAATCAATGAAGTGAAAGATTCGTATAACTCGTATGTAGTTAATTTCCCAGAAATTCGTCTTTCAACAAGAAGCTTAAATTTTTTGTAAATCTTAAAATAGAAGCAAATATACTCCTTAATTTAGCTAAAGAGGAATAATTATCAAAAATATCAAATTTATTGGCAGTAACAAAACAGAATTGTTTAATTAGTTTCTTTTTTTAGAATATTAATATCGAGGTTAAACAAATTTTTCTTTTAAATTTTGCTGCGACGGGCTATCTTGATTATATAACTATTCAGGTTCCGACTACCTGAAGTTATAATTTTCATGAAACTCTGGGCTTATACCTTTGCTAATTATATAAATTGGTTTTTGTTTTCAAGAAACCTGATTCCACTCACATTGAGAATTAACATCTTTAATTTCAGTTATGCGATTAACAAGAAAAGATTTATAAGTTTTTGGTTCATAATGAATCCAAGAAAAACTAATTGGTGAATCTGACCACAAATAAAATCTTCAAAGGCATCTACAGCGTTTTTGAATCATCGAACAATATAACACTGGAAAGCTCGAGTCGTTTAAATGTACATTTTTAAGTGCGATTTGCACGCAAAAGTTTAGAATAATTTTTTCCTCATGAATCAGTACTTTATATGTAAAAAACTGCGTCATAAGTAACAGTAGATGCATCACAAGAACTGTGTAATTGAATGTCAATAAAGTTCGATATCGTCGATTGTCTAGGAATCTAATTTTATTTAAAGTTTGCAATGTATCTCCCATTAGCACTTAAGTTGCCATAATTTTTGTAACAGCATTTTGGCACGTATAATACAGGGTACAAACTATCGGAGTAGATCGAAAATTTTTGATATAGTTTGAAAAATATTTTTTAGTTTATTTTTTAGCTGATTTGATTAAAATTTATATTCAAAAATGTCAAAATTCCCGTTCCAAATATTCTTAATACCTTGTGTTTTCTTTTTCACAAATATTGAATTCGGGTAACTCAGATAAATTTGAATTTACCATTATATTTTTATTATTAGAATTTCATTATCTTAATTCGAATTGGGCTGTTTTTAGAATATTATTTTGAAGAATTTTTGTATTATCCAAGATAAAAACTAGATTTAATCATTTCACTCGCTTTTAGAAATTTGTTTTGGTTTATATTAGTCTACTCCACGAGCATTCGTGTAGCCAAAAACATGCAGGAGCGGTTCCATATGTTACTATATTGAGTTCATAATATTTCAATTCATCTTCATCATCAAATTTCGTTGTTCTTTATAAACTTCGTTCTGTCGATATATCTACACAAATCTGTCTCAAAAACGTAGGTCAATTTTTTAAATCTAATCATTATCTCAAATAGTTCATCTTAAACAACTTGTCCGGTTTTTAAACAATCATAAAGGAAATACCATTGTCGCTTCTGGCAACTTGCGTCAAATCGCATCGAATTTTTGTCGTAGCACTATTTTCTTTAAGGACCCCATGATACGGCAAACAAACATGTAATGACTGAAAATTTTCAATTTACTTTTTTTTTTAAATTTCTTTCATATGATCAAGCTCTCTATATTCATTTATAAATGTAGTGTAAGAAAGCTTTAAAACATAATTTCACTTTAATTTATTTTTAAATTACAAAATCGTTTAGTAGCTATTTGTTTAGTATCTCCAATTTTATTTATATTATCTGATGTAGGTAATTTAACTAAAAATCTACCTTGCTTGTTTCACATTCTTGCTCTCCTTGCGTATATTTAGTTGGTAACGTTGTCTGTTATTTTACCTATTAAGAGGAAAGAAGTGGTTTGACTATAATTATTAATTCTTAACAGTAGCTCGTGTTTGATTTTTAATAATTTTAGAAGTTTGATATACACCCATAATAGGTAAATTTATGCCCAATATTTTGAGTTTTAATTTCGAACATTAATCATTAGTCATGAAAGAAGATTGAGAATCTTGATCTAACAATGCTCTACATTCTATTTGATTTCCATGATTGTCTATGATCTGTATTACAGCAATTGACAAAAGTATTTGTGTTGTGTTGGATCGAGTGTTATTATTATTGTTTTGCCTCGCATTTTAACTATTTGTGTTAACTATATTTTTAAAACATTTACATGTATTAAGTAATTTACATAGAAGATTCGAATGCCCTGGTCTGAGACAATTAGTGCATAAATTACGTTTCTTAATTTCATTTACCCGTTTTCATACGGCTCATTTTAGGAAGGTTTCACATTGATTATTATAATGATTTTCATTACAAAAACAGCAATAACTTTTTGTTTGTGTAGCAATATATGTTTTCAGTGGAAAATTATAAGTTTTGAGCCTGGTTTAATTTTTTCTACTAACTGATATCGTTTAAAAAAAATAGTAAATTCTTTGAAAGCATAAAATTCTTTTTTATTTGAAGTTAGATTTTCCCATTCTCGTTTAGTAGTTAAATCGAGTTTTTGTACACAAATAATAGCTAATAGCATATCCTACGTATCAACCAACTGCCCTACAGGAATAAGACCACATCTATTTTTCTAAAGTGTGTCTAAAAACTTTCTGGGTTGCACTGATGACTCATCTCTGACTCTAGGTAAGTAAAATAGTCTCTTGTTTTCAACCTTTTCGTGTAATAATTCCCAAGCCACGTCATAATTTGCTTCAGTGAGTTCACTTCCTTTAATTACTTGTTCAGCCTCTTCTTTAAGATAGCGTTTAAGATAGTGAAACTTCAGCACTTTTGCTAGACCTGTATTACTGTTTATTAAAGCTTCAAAAATATAAACTAAACTAAATCACTGATCGTAGGCACCAGAAAATTCAGACAGATCTCGCGCAGGCAAATGTACTCGAGTTTTATTCAATATATTTGGTTATAATGATGTATTCAGATTCTTGGTTGCTTGGGTTCTTTAAACTTTATTTACAGTTACAAATGCTTTGGCATGACTAACTACTGCAAAAAAACTACTGAAAAATATTCATTCTCAAAAGACTCTCTTTCTTTATTTTCTTTTTCATCATCGCTATAAAGTTCAATTTCCGATTGTAAACCACTAAATTTTTCCCAAAGTTCTTTAATTTTAAACAACTGTATTTTAAGGTTAATATAATTTCTAGTAGTACTTATTTCAAAATCGTTTAAAAAATTGATAAATCGAGATCTTATAATGGCCCGGTTTAGCAGTCAAAACTTCGAAATGATCTCCAATGGGACATAGATACTTATGGAAGTGATTACTTCTTAATAATTTTAAAAAGCTGGAACCTAAAGAAAGCCAACTGGCATCCAAGGCAACCAAGCATCTTTTAATGTCCCCTTCCGAATCCGACGTTGAAGACAAGATCCTTTACGCTGCCTCTCTTTCTATTCCTAAGATATCCTCCTCCCCAGTCAAACCAACAGTCCCATGGTGGAGCAAAGAATGTTCGGAAGCAATCTAAAAAAGAAAAGCTCTCCTAAACAAATTTTAAAGACAACAATCTACAGAAAACTACTTTAAAAAACAGAGGGCTATTGCCAAAAGAATCATCACGCTTGCTCCCTCAGGGGATCAAGGTTTTCGGTCGCAGATTACAGGAAATGATGATTGCAAAGTACCCGAATTTATTTCCCCGTGAATAATCTCCAGTGGTTGTTAAGGATTTGTGGATTTGCTTAAGCTGACCAGCTGCGTAGTGGGAATTCTTATAAAATCCCTCGCAAAGTTAAGGTGAAACTGCATAAGCTGAGAACTTGCATAGCCTAGGGGGCTCCAGGAAACGGGCGCCTCCTTATGTTTCTAAATGTCTTCCCGTAGTATGCGGGGCACTGCTGCAGGACCGTATTTTCCTCCGCAACTCGTTGGAGCAAAATGGATAAAAATAATTTCCCCTCATTAAACAGGTCTAATAAAAGACTTCGAATTTATTCTCCAAAAGTGATGAAAACACCAGCCTGCTTTGAAAAGTTTTTTATTATCTCCAGGTGGAGCTACTCCATTTAAAAGGTGTCCCTATTTCTAATTCATAAAGCATTATGCAATGAGTTAGGTGAGTTGAAAAGTGTCAGAAAAATAAGAAATGGAGACTTGTCAGTAGAAATAAACAATGTTAAACAATCAGAGAAAAATTAAATTGAGCAAATTGCAAGAAATTGAATTTTCATTTAAGGCTCATCATACCCTTAATACGCAAAGGGTATGGTGAGATTTAATTTATTACACGACAGACAAAATAATCGAATAAATATAAGAATTAATGGTGAATTAGTAACCTTAGCAAACGATCATATTTAATTTTAAATCTCATAAACTGCCGCAATTCATTAAAACAGCCTACATAAGAATTCCCTGTAAGAACTTTTATTCTCAATCCTTACGGTGCTTTAAGTGAACAGTACGGACACATATCTGAGATATGTAATGGCAATCTCGTCTGTTCCAGGTAAGACCAACTCTTCCATGAGAACTTCCCTTGTAATCCTCCACCTCAATGTGTGAACTGCTCGGAGTCACACTCTCCCAGATATAAAGGCTGTAAAGTTTTCAAGGCGAAGCTCACCATCCAAAAGATCCGAGGCACAGAGCGATTATTCTTTACGGAAGCAAAAAAAAATATTCAATCCAAAACCCAACTTTCTCAAAGGCCATCGCAGAAAAAGTTAACAATCTTGCCTCTCCCCAAAACCGATTAAATTCTCTTTAAAGCCTATTCCACCTCATAAATCGAGGGTGACCCTTCCCTCACCCTCCAACCCTCACATTTTCCCATTCATATAACTTACTTCTTCTCAACCCGTCCTTCCTCCCCCTTCTCCCACCACAACCGCCTCGTCACCCCCTCCTTAACCCGTCCTTTAGTCTTAAGACTACGAGCTTATATAGGGACTGTGTCCACTGAAGTGCAAAGTTTCGCTTCACTGTACACACCTCGATGACTTGATGTTACAAAGTAGTGATTGCCAAAGATTAGATATCTCAACACACGGTTTACTTAAAATTCCATTATTGTTTTTAATGTAAGCTGCTTCTATAAGTTTTCTTTTTTTTTCATGTTGAGTTCCATATATACTGCCGCAGCCTCAGACCATTTTATGTAGTATTGTTTATCCCAGGCGTGTTCTGCAATACCAGATCTCGACGTTTCCCCTTTTTATGTATGAGTTTTATGTTCCTTAATTCTAACTTCTAGTGGTCGTTTGGTTTCTCCAATATACATTTCACCACACTCGCATGGAACTTTGTAAACATATTCTTTTTTATCGGTACTTTTTGGTTTTGTTTTTGTTAAATGAGCTCTAAGTGTATTTCCTGATTTAAAGGTTGTTTTTATATACACACACAAAAAGAGGAAACGTCGAGATCACGTATTGCCGAACACGCTTGGGATAAACAACACCACATAAAATGGTCTGAGGCTGCGGCAATATATATGGAACCCAACATGAAAAAAAGAAAATTTATAGAAGCAGCTTACTTTAAAAACAATAATGGAATCTTCAGTAAACCGAGTGTTGAAGTACCTAATATTTTTCAACCACTACTTTGTAACATCAAATCAATGAGATGTGTACAGTGAAGCGAAACTTTGCGCTTCAGTGGACACAGTCCCTATATAAGCTCGTAGTCTTAAGGTAAAACATTCAGTTTATACTTGATAACGATTAGAGATACAACCTAATCGAAATGTCGTAAAAATAAATAAAAATAAAGGCAATGCAAGTCCGATAACCACATTTTAGTCAATATTCAATATTGTCTACAACCTTCAAATATATATTCTATGTTGTTATGCTTAATATACCATATTCCAGAACTGCTTTCATTCATAAGAAAAGATTACACAACAGCTGACCTATGCTTTTTAAAATTAAGTTGGCTATTAATATTTCGTTTTTCCTTGGTGTGCTTAATTACACGATCAACAATTTTATCTCTAGCATATTTAAGAGTTGCATGTCAACCTTTGTTTATTCTTTAGACACGTTTACCATTTAAATAAAAATACTTAATAACTTTGTTCATACTCTGTAACCTCATGTGAGTATTTATATTATAACTTTTTTGGAAACAATAGGTCCAACTTCAATAGTTATAAATATAAAAAGCAGAAATATATTCACCAAAATTTTTGATCTCAAGGTCATTAAGCGTATTATTTACTGCAACATGAAATTGTTCCTGAAATGTATTGACAATATCAGTATTTTTTTTTTGTAAATATTACATTGTTTTATAAACAAATTCTATTTTTTCTCTATTGTTAATTTTATTTAGATTTGATGTGCAAGCGCGGTTAATGTTCTAGGAACAATAAAACTGATATGGTGGTACATTCATCACCTGTAGCCGTGCATTATAGAAAATACCACTAATATCAGCCATAAGAGTTTTACAATTATTAACACCAACCTTTTGTCTGATTGCTTGAAAAAGCTTATATTATCTTGAGTTCCTTTACATAAAAGCCACAGGAAATCACCCCATTGAAATCATCTACAACCATGATAGTTGCTACTCCAAAATCATAATTATTAATTTCAAGAGTACTATTCATGGTTAAGATATTTTGATGGAACTGGCATAATAAAAAGGCTTGAACTCCATCCATCACTATGAAGGCAAATTCAGTAATACTAAAATTTTCACAAGGTTCACCTTAAGGCTTATAAAATTAAATAGTGCTTTAAACTTCTCTACCCACAAATCTACACTTACAACATCATCTTTATGCCTTACTTTTTCTTGAAGACAAATATTGTAGCTACGTTTAATATTGACTAAATCTTGTCTAGTAAAAATGTCTAATCTCTTTAAATTTACCCCTATCTTGTTCCGTCTTGGATCCAGTATCCTACAAACGAAAACAATCTTTGATGAAAATACTGTTAAATATTAGATTATGCCAAATTATTATACCTCACTAAGAAGTTTTCTAAGACTACTTTACACTTAGGTTTATACCAATAATAATTATTTGACTTACTTTTCTACAAATTTTGAAGCTGAACTCTGTCTATCAAAAATCCTTAAATGCTAAATATTATTTGGATAGTCATAGAGATTAGACATTCTATTCATGATGTATAAAACCGATAAATCAATCTATTTTTTTTTATGAAAATGAATCTATATAATTTCTTTAAAAAGTAATCATTACTATGCGGGACGTCGACAGACCTAATGGCAGTAGGCGGCGCACTCCATCATGTCGAAGCCCATTAAAAACTTTCCAAACGAGAATAAATATTTAAAGGCCTACAGCATTGCCGAATGTAGGACGCCCGGAAACTGAAAAATGTAATTGTGAGGGTATTACAAGAACGCCCGGAAATCGACATAATGTACAGCGAATATACTATTTGAATATTTACAAGCGAGCGCTCCGCTCTCTGGCGGTGAACTAATTCAACTAAAAATATTCGAAATTGTACAGAATTTACAATTCGGCTATTTTCCAAGCGCCCAGCTCAAATTTTGATGATAACCTTAAGGGATCGCCCTGACCCCATTTTAAAGGAAAACTTCCAAAGCGTCCGTATACGGACGCCCGGGAGAGACGGACGCTTGGAAGAATGTAATTTTATAATGTACGGACGCTTGGAGTATAGTACGATGTATATATATATATATATATATATATATATATATATATATATATATATATATAGATATATATGTATAGATATATATATATATATATATATATATATATATATATATATATATATATATATATATGAAGTAAAATGCGAACAGTAAATGTAAACTTTGTTCCAACCATATCCTTTCCGTGTTAGAGGTTGCACAGTTTGAACAAATTGCTAAGGAACACAATTTATCCTATTCCACCACCATCGAGATAATGGCCTACCTGTACCACCATACCCAGAAGAAAGTCAAAACTTACCCTCCCCGCCAGAGTGATACGGCCGCATAAACATATATACGCCACCCGGCGGAAAGTCGGCGAAGCCGCGTTCAGTATTTGCATGCTTCCTTCCGATCTGTCCTTTGCACAGCCAGGTGCATGTCTGATGAGTCTAGTAGAGACGAAACATGTACCTCTGCCGTATCACTCTGGCGGGGAGGGCAAGTTTTGACTTTCTTCTCGGTATGGTTGGAACAAAGTTTGCATTTACTGTTCTCATTTTATTTCATATATATATATATATATATATATATATATATATATATATATATATATATATATATATTCAAAATTTCATTATTCCAAGCGTCCGTCTCTCCCGGGCATCCGTATACGGACGCTTTGGAAGTTTTCCTTTAAAATGGGGTCAGGGCGATCCCTTAAGGCTATCACCAAAATTTCAGCTGGGCGCTTGGAAAATAGCCGAATTGTAAGTTCTGTACAATTTCGAATATTTTTAGTTGAATTAGTTCACCGCCAGAGAGCGGAGCGCTCGCTTGTAAATATTCAAATAGTATATTCGCTGTACATCATGTCGATTTCCGGGTGTCCTTGTAATACCCTCACTATTACATTTTTCAGTTTCCGGGCGTCCTACATTCGGCAATGCTCTAGGTCTTTAAATATTTATTCTCGTTTGGAAAGTTTTTAATGGGCTTCGACATGATGGAGTGCGCCGCCTACTGTCATTAGGTCTGTCGACGTCCCGCATAGATTATATTGTCAATTTTTACTATGATATGGAAATAGCTAAAAGCTTTGTAATGATTACTTTTTAAAGAAATTACATTGATTCATTTTCATAAAAAAACTAGTTTGGTTTGTCGGTTTTGTCAGTTAGTTCTGTATTATTACAGGGATTTTGATTTTAATTTGAACGTTACTTATATTATACAGGATGTTTCAATAAATTCCTACAGATTACAAATTTACCCCCTACTTCACTAACATGGTCTAACTCTAAACCGGTCTAAGTTGACAGTGAAGAATTGAAATTGACAAGTGCAACAGTAACAATTTCTGGACCTAAAAATTTCAAAGATAATTATTTTATTTTATTTCTAACCCACAAAACTAGAAATTCTGTTAATTTTCAAGAAACCACCATACTATTGCTATCTCTGATGACCTTATATAAGCATTTATTTGTTGACGCATGTAATATAAATTATAACAAGATCATATGGAAAACAAAATTGATCAACTAGAAGATCTAACTTCAATGGCAACTAGACCAGGTCTAAGTCTTCAACCTTCTTAGTAAATCTGGCTGTCCCATTGTAAATAGGATTTTATCTTTTTTAGATAATTTTTAATTGTGCTTAAAATTTTAAGTATAAAATTACATATTGCAAAGTTTAAAGGTGTTACTGTTTTTATGCATATAGCAAATTATTTTTCTATGGGTTTTAGTGAATTCTCAGTATAATGGATTTTCAAAATAACTGAAATGGTTTGGAAGACATTACTTAAAATAGTGGTCTGTAAAATAAGCATTATTTCTAACTTTAGTGACGTTTTTAAAAATATAAAGATTTTATAGAATATTGTTTTAAGGTTAAAGTAATGGAAAGGATTTCAGAATTTTTAAACAATCCACACCTTAAATGAAATATAGAAGAAGAAGAGGCACCTTAAATGCAGTCTGACCTTTTAAAAACGTTATATTTATATTGTAAACCATTGAAAAATATTTTTCGTTTCAAGCACGGGCGGATTCAGCCTTTCTCTTTTAGGGGCGTGGATATCACAAGAGTACTCATGCAATAAGCAGTTGCGTCTAGTTTTCTGATATTCGAAGCTCTTGAGGGGGCGGGGCGATTGCCTTCCTTTAAATTCCCACCTGAGGGAGAGTCAAAAAATGCAGATTTTTCATTTAGTCCTACACATCAGAAACTAAGAGGGCTATGAAAATTTTGTTTTACAAAAAAATAAGTCGGAACTGCATTTTCTATATTTTGTAATAAGGGATCTAGCATAGGACAACATAAGGAAGCGGGATACCCCGGACAGCATCAGTAAACGAAAATAAATTAATGTATACAAACCTTCGTAGTTTTTTTTTTTAATTGGGTCATAAATACTTGGACTAAAAGATAGTGAAACTATCGTAATAAATTAGTCTTCTTAGTTACTATCTAATAAACGTACCTACACAGAACTTTATAGTCCACTCGTCTTCTTAAAGTCAAAAAGAGTAGTTTTCTAAATGCAAGACCTAAATTTTCTTATGCAAAAGTATAAGAATTGAGGATACTCTCTTACAGGCCTATTATTTTTGTTTTAAATCATTTTTTAGGTAACTTCACCTTATGTTTCAAACAAAATAAAATTGAGAAACTTATGCAATTTCTTTTTCTTTTATTGGCATGCAGCCACACAAAGTTTGAAAAGTAATAGGGCATTTTAGTAAAAAACATTTAAGGTACACATTTCTCTATTGGAAAGTTTAGATGTTTCAAATATATATATATATATATATATATATATATATATATATATATATATATATATATATATATATATATATATATATATATATATATATATATATATATATATATATATATATATATTGTTTAACAAATCTGTATATTTTTCTTTTAAGGGCATGCATTCGTTTTTCTTTGGTGCTTTTTTCTCAAGAATGTGCCTTGAAAAGTATTTAGTAACAACTTATTTTTGTTCTTTAGTCCATGCTGTTAAAATATGCGTTTTCTTTCGAATAAGACAGTTAGACGATGTTGCTAAATTCTAATCTTCAATTTATTCAAATGGTAAATTAATATTGGATTCTTCATTATCAGAATCGTCACTTACATGATTGATATCCTCTTCTAAATCAATATCAATTTCATTTAGAGATTACCCTTTAATTTCGGCTGCCCCTCCCTTTTCCACTAGCATTAGGAGCTTTGAAACTTTGGCCGTCTGATAAGTGTCATCGGGTAATCTGTAGCTACCTTTGTGTACTTCTAGGGTATGACCCATAAACGTAGCAAGTTGTTCTAGATCACTATTGGACATACTAAGGAGCTGTGTAAGAGTAGCCAAGTGCTTACGTAACCTTGTCGAGGTTATGGCTTTTGGGTTCTTAGCGCCACATGGATGTGCATATTTTCTTAAAACTTTATAACCACAAATAGTTCCAGTAGAGTTCGGATTGCCAAAGAGATAGAATTTTTTTTTCAGTAAAAAAGTTTTCTCTACACTTTAACAATATTTTAATATGTTGCTGCACGTCCATACTAAAAGGAACGGGAACACCTCTTCCTCTCTTTTCTCTTATTACTGGTCTTTTAAGTGTTTTTAACAGAATTTTTTCAGAGGCAGTAACTAGTTGGGAGAATTCCTCGTAATTTGAATCGAAGGACTCGGATTTTAAATATATATCGAGAGGCAGTCTTTGAAGCTCTCCTGGTCGTCTCCTATTTAATAGTATGACTTTACAAAAAATCGATTCCAAGAGAACCAAGTACTGGATTTTGTCATTACTATTTTCCATTAGAGTCTTTACTGGAAACTGGGCCTTTGAAACCAAGTGTTGTTTTAGTAACTTTAAGTCAGCAGCTAATGGAACCAAAGAAATTTAGTTCCATTTATTAAGATTTATATCGTTTATGTCCTGATTAGAAATTTCGTATTTCCACTGCGACTCAAAAATTTGAATTATCGTTTTAAGTTCGGCTTCACGCTCAGCACATTTTACTGTTGGCCCTTTTTGTTTTCGTTTTAATGCGAACACAATCGCTATTTCAGCACACTGTTTTACTGTGGTACCCATATTCAGTGCGTATGTAGGTGATGTATATATATATATATATATATATATATATATATATATATATATATATATATATATATATATCCTTTTCTTCATTATAGTTTGCAACTATTTTTGTAGCTAAAATAATTAAATCGAAATGTTCTGGCACTTTCCGGATGGTTCCTTTTTTTTAGTTCAATAAGAAGTTTCGCAAGTTCTCTCATTTTTCGAGAAGCTACATTAATGTGATGTTGTTCGCGAAGAACTTTTACGTACGGAACGCCAAATTCGCATATAAGATGGTCTTTTTTTGCCACCATTGAACTCTCATCGGCCCTCATTCTAGGGAATACTGTTTCTTTTAATTTTTGATCCATTCTTAATCCCTCAAGAAATGTGTTTTGAGCGCTTGCTTTATGGGCTTTACCTTTTTTACCAAGACGTTTATTTTTATGTCGCCATAATAGATTGCTGGCAAAGAAGCCAAAACAATTATCACATGGTAACAATTTATTTTTAAGTTGTATACGAGGCTTCTGACCTGGCTTACAATTAATGTTGCTTATTAGATAATTACCCTTTTTTCGAATAAGATCTAGGAATTTTTTGTTCTAGACTTTTGACGGGGAATGAAAAAATTTTCTGTATATCACTCTCTAAAGAATGATTTCTTCTTATATGTCTGCCAAATTTAGGACGACAGTGTCGCAATAGAAGCAAAAATCTTTTTTTATATGTCCTTTTCGGATGTCTCAATTTTTTTATACTCTCCAAAAATATCTTCAATAGAGTTTTGATTGGATTTATTGGAAAGCATCTTAGGTACAGTTGAAGGCTTTGACAACTTGTTATCCGAAACGTCGCACATGGAATTAGAGGGACTTATCTAAAATAAAAATAACATTTATATTTTATCAACTAATAAGCTATAAAGAAATCTTATGCGCATTATTTTAGAAGAAAGTGTGCTCTAAAGAACTGAGTGGTAATTGCAAATATATATTACAGTATATACTTCCTTTCACTTCTATATTTTTACTACTTTAATGAATATTATTAATATAACTTCTATATCTACAAACCTTTTCTACTGCATCAAATGTTAGTAAAACATCATGAACCATATCACCGTCTTCAGACGCACCAATTCATTCTAAAAGTATTAAATAGCCAAATTTAGAATAATATTTATTTATTTATTTATCAGTTTGTTTACATAACCAGTAAAATTTTTACATTCATACAGTAATACTATAATATCACATTAAATAATGTTGCACCTAGATGCTGCAGCACCTGTATGTGCAAAAAAAGAAACAAATCATAACCCAAAATTACAGTGAAAGCCAAAACATGGAAATACTTAATCAAGTAGAAAAAATATAAAAAAAATCAATATAAGTACAGTAAATAGATTCATACTAAAATATAATTTAATTCTGACGTATCACTTTTTCAAATAAACTATTATTCTTTAAAATATATTCTTTACATATTTTATTAAAGGTTTTTATTTTTATATTTGACGAATTTCGGCTGGGAGAATATTGTAATATTTAGGAGTTAAATAATCAATAAATTTAAGGTTAATCATTTTTTTGTTTTCCGGCATTATTAGAAGTTTGTTTATATTTGCGCGCGTCGAGTAGCCATGATTTGTGAAATTTTTAAAATGCTTTGATTTGTGACAGTATGAACAAATTAACTGTATGTACAAACACTTTATACTACATATATTCTGACTATATAACAGACATGATGGATAGGTTCTATTTCGCTTATATATAATTTTAATAATATATTTTTTTATAATATTTAATGGTCCTATATTACACTCATAAGCACCACCCCACACGATCAGACCATATCTCAAAAGCGATTCAACCAACGACTTATAAATTATTTCTAGTAGTTTGGTACTTAAGAATTCTCTCATTATGTAAAACTTACTAATTAATTTACGGATTTTATTTGCTAGATAACTGATGTGTTCATTCCATTTTAAGAACTGATCAATGATAATACCTAAATATTTGGTCTTAGTGACAGGAATTATTTCTAACTTTGGATTGTTATTTATTATTAAGCTTTGAAAATCTGGCCTACCAGCTCGCGTTAAAGAGAATGCCATATAATTAGTTTTTCTATATTGAGGGACAACTTTAGGGAATCCAGGCAGTTTTTTATCATTTTAAAATCATTAATGACACTTGTTCTTACCTCTTCCCAAGTATTTCCTGAAAATAAGATGGCCGTGTCATCGGCATAAGACAGTATTTTATCCTTAATATTAAGACAAAGTAATGAATTTATATAGGAAATAAAAAGGACTGGATCCAAAATTGTCCC
Source organism: Diaprepes abbreviatus (assembly GCA_034092305.1). Lineage (NCBI taxonomy): Eukaryota > Metazoa > Arthropoda > Insecta > Coleoptera > Curculionidae > Diaprepes > Diaprepes abbreviatus. The sequence continues at coordinate 552,540 of JASJET010000261.1, read as the reverse complement.
CTGTGGCACACCCATCAATATTTTTCGTGGTAAACTTATACTATTATTGACCCTCACGAACTGATCCCTATTTGATAGGTAATTACTAAAAAGATCCAGCGCTACACCCTGGACTCCATAACGTTCTAAAACGTTAAGGAAATTATAATGAGGAACAGTGTCGAAAGCTTTTGCTAAGTCAATAAATATAGCCATTGCTTTCCTACCATTATTAAGATTATCCGCGATATGCGAAGTAAGAGAGTACATTGCATCGGCAGTACTCAATCCCTCCAGAAACCCATACTGATTTTCAGAAATAATTTTATTTTCCTTCAAAAAACCGGCAAGTCTATTCTTCAGACACTTTTCAAAGATCTTTGCAAAGTTATTAATTAAACTAATTGGACGGTAATTTTCTGTTCTGTTCTTTGGGCCGGATTTATGTATTGGGCATATTATTGTTTGTTTAAAGTGTGAAGGTGTTTGACCCGTTTCAAATATTGTTGATATGAGCCAAAGGTTTAACTCCAAGTGTACAGATTCTATTAAACTCGCCCGAATCCCATCTTTACCCGGAGCTCCATCATTTTTGAGAGAATTGATTTGGACTATAACCTCATTCTCGGTCACAGGTTGCAAGTACATAGAATTTTTATTCGGTGTAGGAAGCACAAAAGTAGTTGCTGGATTATTAATTTTTTTTTCCATTTCAGAACCAACATTGATAAAATAATTATTGCAGAAATTAGCCATTGAAGTATCATTATCAAAATTTTGGTTTTTACTGTCTACCATTGTTAATTTAGAATTTACTCTTTCTTTAGCTGCGTTTGAGGCACGTTCTATAATTTTATAAATTTTTTTGATATTGCAATTATTATTTTGAATTTGTTTTTTTTGTAGTAATCAAATTTTTGTTTTTTTATAAGTTTATTTAAATTATTTCTGTAATTCTTGTATTCATTTTCTAACTCAATATTGTGATTCCTGAATAGTTGTTTTTTTTTAATTTATCCCTATGTTTAATTGAAATACTCAGACCAGTTGTGATCCATTCTTTTATTTTTTTGTGTCTCGTTTTAGTTACGTATTTTGTGTTGCAATCTTGTAAAATTTCTGTAAAGGTGTTCATAAAGATGTTAGTTGCAACTTCAGTATCGTGCAAGTCGAGCACTTTTCGCCAATTTTCACCCGTCAGTCTGTCCTTTAGCTATTTATAATTTAAAAATTCATAATAAAATTTTTATGCGTCTTTTATCGATATGAGTGTTTTATTACTGATATTTAACATAACTGGAAGGTGATCAGTTATATCAGTATCCAATCGGAAATAATCTAAGTTGAAATTGTTTAGTTTCAATTTCTTTCTTACAAAAATATGATCAAGACATGAGATGGTTCACGTAGGTGAGGTGATATAGGCCACAAATCATATCTCCCCATTAATGAGAGGTATTCATTAACAAAATTCGAGTGATTATCTCTAATATGAATATTTACATCCCCTGTAAAAATCTCGATACCATCTAACAGACTATTTCCAAAATATTCTTTAAGATCATCAATAAACACATTATCCCGATTGTGAGTGACTTATACACTGCCGAAATGCCAATATCTATATCCTTAATTTTAAGTTTGATTCTACTTATTTTTACTTCAGTGCTTTTTAATTTCTTGTGAGTAACTTGTGCATTTAGATGTGTTTTAATGAATGAACTTCAGCATTTCTGTTAACAATTCCGTCATTATAGTAAGTGGTGTAACCTGGGATGTTATATGTATCTATAGAAGTAATTTTAAAACATTCACTCAATATCAAGATGTCACAATAAAATAAGTTAAACTGCTCTATAAATAACAAAAGATTGTCAAAATTTCTATTTATGCGTCTTATATTTAAAGGAACCAAATTAAGCGTCTTATCCTTTACTACAATCTTTTCATTTAATATATTTTCGTCTACCAGCATATCGTCGATATCTCCATCCAGCAACTGTAGTTGTTCAAGTATTAACTCCTCCGGGGGTTGGAATATAAATCTGATAAACTAATGTGTGTACAATTTGCTGAATCGTAGACCCGATACGCTGACCGACCTACTTTCAGTTCCCTATTATATAATGCAATTTTGTCTATAAAGTTTGGGAGCATAATTGATTGGTAAAACCATACTGGAACTCCATTACCTGATAGCGTCTATGGATCCCAATTACCATAATCTATTTTACGTTTTAAAATTCCTAACAAGTATGTTATGGTTTTCACTACAATATTCACAAACGGTTTCCTTTGTGCAATTACTATTTTTATGATAATATTCCTGACACTTGAAACAGCGCTGTATATTCAAGTCCTCATACACAGAATATCATTTCCATTGGATGTATATTTTTTTCCTGTCCATCAACTGATGAAATATTTGAGGAGAACATTCGCCAAAAATAGTTTTTAAACCACTTTAATTGTTTTGTTTTATGTAAGTTATTTTGAGTTCTTCCTTTTCAAATAGGAAGTTATTCTGTTCCCGCAAAGAAAGTTCAATCTCCTCCATCGTTAGTTCCCCCTTGTCTCCTACGATTTTAAACCTCGGCAGCCTCATTTTAGTGATTTGTATATCGTATCTCTCAAGCTTATCCATTGCATCCGTCTTCAATTTTTCATCATCACTCTTAGTGAGACATTTCACGATAAGACCACCGTCTTTCATTCCACGAGTGTTTTTAATACCTATTTTTAACTCTGTAGGCCTAATGTTATTTTGAAGATGTTTTTTTAGTTATTTCGACATTCTGAGGCTTTTTGGGTTTTATTTTCAAACTTGGAATGTTTCCTCTGTTCTTTGGTTTATTTTGCAGTACTTGTGCAAAAGTTAATACGTTATCTTGTGCTTTCTTTCTTTTATTTTCTTCTATATCTGTCTCAAGTTCTTCTATTTTTTGTCTTAACAAGTTAATAATTTCCTCCTCGCTCTTGATAATGGCCTTTTTATCATCAATAGTCTGCTGAAGTATCGAGAAAGTATTGAATTGTAAACATTTTTGACAGTTAATATATTTTTTCTTATTAAGTTATGTAAAATTATAAATTTCGTAGCTTGCCAAGTCACTTGTCTCTGGCTCGTAATTAGGATCTTGAACGAAGTCATCAGTAACTGATTCAATATCAACATCCTCTAATTAAAAATAAGATTTCAGCAATTATTAAATAATTAAAAGTTGCTCTTTCTTTGGATATCCAAAATATATAATAGGCTATAAATAAATCTTATGCGCATTATTTTAGAAGAAACTGTGCTCTAAAGAAATGAACGGTAGTTGTAAATATATTTTAGAGTATATACTTCCTTTCACTTATATATTTTTACTACTTTAATGAATATTATTAATATAACTTCTACATCTACGAACTTTTTCTACTTCATCAACTGTTAGTAAAACATCATGAACCATATCACCTTCTTCAGATGCACTAATTTCATTCTAAAAGTATTAAATAGCCAAATTTAGAATAATATATTTTTTCTTATTTCGCTATGTAAAATTATAAATTTCGTAGCTTACCAAGTTACTTGTCTCGGGCTTGTATTCAGGATCTTGAACGAAGTCATCAGTAACTGATTCAATATCAACATCCTCTAACTAAAAATAAGATTTCAGCAGTTCTTAAATAATTAAAAGTTAATCTTTCATTGGATATCCAAAAAAGAATTTCATTTTTATAATGTCAAGAATAGAAAGAGTTAACGAACACCTATTTTCCCTTATTAAAAAAAAAATAATAATATAGATTAAATTTACATACAGCGTGACAAAACGACAAATTCTAATAGCTCCGTGATTATGGAAGTAAGAAAAAATCATTTTATATGAATGTTGTAGAAGATTAATGTGTCTAAATTCTAAAATTATTTTTGGGTATACAGGACGATAAGGAAAAGTAAAAGATTTCTCACAAAATTCTCTATACAATCCTGAAATTAGTTTTAAATTTTTAAAGAGACAATTTTATAAATGTTGTAAAACTATGGCGTTATAAAATTTGCAATATTTTTAAACTAATATACTTTAATGGATATTATTTCTACTGCATCAACTGTTAGTAAAACTTCATGAACCATATCACCGTCTTCAGTCGCACCAATTTCATCCTAAAAGTATTCTTCTTCTTCTTCTTCTACTTCTTGGAGATCTGTCGATCTGTTAATTCTGAAGCTGCCTCTGCATCTTTTCCTGAGAGGTAGATTGCCAACTATCTTTCCACCTTTTAGGGGGCCTCCCGGGAGGTCTTGAGCCGGGCGGGTTATTTTCTAGGACTATTTTCGGAAGTCTGTTCTCGTCCATCCGTCTTACGTGGTTGTACCACTGCCTCTTACGTTGTCTTCCCCATCTCACAATGTCTTGTATCCCGCATTGTTCTCTGATATCTGTGTTTCTTACTCTGTCTCTTCTTGTTTTCCCCACTATTGTTCTCAGTGTTTTCATTTCGGCCACCCTTAGCATGTGTTTCGTCTTGTTAGTGTCCTCACGGACTTCCGTGCCGTATGTCATGATGGGTCTGATACAAGTCTTGTAGATTCTAATTTTGCTATCTTTGCGCATGTACGAGTTTGACCAGACTATATCTCGTAGGCATCCTGATAGTGCGGATGCTTTGTTAATTAAACAGCCAAATTCAGAATAATATATATATTTTTTTTAATTCGTTATGTAAAATTATAAATTTCGTAGCTTACCAGGTCACTTGTCTCGGGTTTGTAACTAGGATTTCGGGCGAAGTCATCAGTAACTGATTCAACATCAACATCCTCTAACTAAAAATAAGATTTCAGCAACTATTAAATAATTAAAAGTTACTCTTTCATTGGATATCTAAAAAGGAATTTAATTTTTATAATGTCAAAAATAGAAAGAGTTTATGAACCCCGATTTTCCTTTATTTTAAAAATAAATATAGATTAAATTTACATACAGCGTGACAAAATAGTGTAACAAATTCGAATAGCTTCGTGATTATAGAAGTTACAAAAAAATCATGTTATATGAATGTTGTAGAAGATTAATATGTATATATTCTAAAATTATTTTTGGGTATACAGGACGATAAGGAAAAGTAAAAGGTTTCTCACAAAATTCTCTATACAATCCTGAAATTAGTTTTAAATTTTTAAAGAGAAAATTTTATAAATGTTTTAGAACTATGGCATTATAAAATTTGTTATATTTTTAAACTAATATCAATGAGCGCAAAAACACCTCTAACCAGGGCTGGATTTGGGGGAGGGCAGGCGGGGCTACTGCCCTGGGGCCTCCACAGGAGAGGGGCCCCCACAATAGAGATAAAAAAATATCCAAATTTCGACGGGTCAGCAACTATTCCGATTTTTTTTTCAAATAGCCTTTTTTCGCATTTTTACCAACAATACCTGAACAAACATAATAATATTGTTCGGAATATTAAAAACAATATATCCATATTTGTTCACTACATTCTTCTTCTTCTTCTTCTTCTTCTACCTTCTATAATAGGTCCCTGACCTGTTCCTTCTTCGATTTTCCTCATTCTGGAGTTAAATTATCGCTCCACCTTTTCCGTGGTCGACCTCTACTGCGTGTACCACTAGGCGATTTATCTCGTGCGATCCTTACCAGTCTATCCTCTGTCATTCGGCTTATGTGTTTGTTCCATTGTGTCTTACGCTGTAGGACCCACTCATTAATGCAGTCTGTGTTGCATGATTGCCTGATGTTATCGCTTCTTTCTCTGTCTAGTAGCGTTTTTCCTGTTATTCGTCGAAGTATTCTCATTTCTGTAGTCTCCAATAGTTGTTTCGTTTTTGTCGTCTCTGGCCGTGTTTCTGAGGTGTATGTCATAATAGGTCTAATTGTGGTTTTGTAGATCCGAACCTTTGTTTCTTGTTGTAAGTGATTGTTTCGCCAGATCAGGTCGTTGAGACAACCCGCCACTTTATTTGCTTTGGCCACCTGCCCTCTTACTTCATCTTCGATGTTGCCATAACTAGTTATGTCGATTCCTAGATATCTGAAACTCATTTCTTGTTGTATTATTTGACCGTCTAGTTCTAGTTTGCATCAGAGGGGTTCTTTTGAGGTTGTCATACATTTAGTTTTTTCGGCTGAGATAATCATATTATATTTTCTACATGCTTTTTTGAAATAATTTTATTTGTTGGCAATAAATTTTTTAAAGGCTTTGTTCTTTTTATTCGGAAAATAATTAGGAGTCCTCGCTCCTTCGTTGCCCCAGGGTCTCCAGACCTCCAAATCCGGTCCTAACTCTAGCTGTTATAGATAAAGACTAAAAAAATTATCTAAGTCCAAATAATTAATATTTTGTACAGGCTGAGTTTTGTGAACATGCAAATTTGTCAAAATTCAAAACTCATTTACCACGTTTCTTTAAAAGAGAAATCCAGTGTTTATCTTGCTGATTATAAAGATATTTTGATTATATCTTATTTTAGTTAAGGCACCGCTATATCTATTTTGACCAGTGCGGGCGTATTTCGAGTTTTATTAAATGCTTTAAAAAAAACGTAATACTTTCAGTTTTCTCAGTTATGACAAGAAAAAAATTGACATACTTATGTTATTTAAATTCTTACTGCCAGTTTCAGATCAAAACGCATTAAAATTAATTTTTCCTTGGCCGAAATGTTTAACATAATTTATGTTCTGGATGTCAGTGTAAAAAATTTGCTATTAGTGACCAGAAGAAAGAAACCCGAAGAGAAGGCAGCGATAGAAAGCATTTGCAAAGTTGAAGGAGCGCGTTGAAAGTATAGGAAGTGTGTCCTGTAACAAGAAAACGGGCTTTTACAGAAGAAAATTAATTAATGTCCTATTAGCTGTTGTTAATCCGTATATCGGCCAACGTCCACTTCGGTACAAAGAATTTTGACAGCCAACAAAATGCACCAATACCATGTTTCATTAAAACAAGAACTTATTGATAAAGATTACTTAAAATAAAATAAGACACCAACGGAATTTTTCATAATATCTGTTATTTAAACAGACTTAATTGTCATTATTATGCTAATTCCATTACACATTTTATAAGAACTCTTTCACAGAACATATAGTCCTTAAATATTTGTGGATGAGTCTTATGTTATTTTCTAATTAGACTATATTTTCTTGAGGAGAAAGTAACAAGTGGGGTTTATTTAGACTTCTTGCAAAGCCATTTGTCGCATTTACTCTGGCACATATGAAATTCGGAAACGCATTGAATTTCACCTAGGTCATCTGATATTAACAAAATAGATTTTGGTATTTGGAAATTCGTGTAAGGGAAATGTGTAGGAACTTAAGTAGATTATTTAAAGAGCGTGTTGAAATTTGTTTAAAAGTTAATGGAAATTACTTTAAATATCTAATCAGGAAAAGAATAAAATCATTTATGAAGGTAACAGGAGGGAGATAAGGAAAATCTTGTTCAACGACTTGGGTGTTTAGCAACATGTGTTAATGAGGGTCACATGTGGTACGCCATTGGTTGGACTTTGTCTGGGAGTAGGTACTTATTATAGACTAAGAAAAAAAACCTCCAGCCGTCCTCTCTCCTCATAATAGTCCTTTTTTATATAATTTTAAAATTAAGTATTGGTGTAATTTATTAAAAATTAGCAGAATATTCATTGTCTTTGGTATTAATATTTTGTTGTTCTTTGTGATGGCTTAGCTAAAACAACGTGTATTTTAAAACGTTTCATGAAAAAACAAAAAAAGCATCGAAACCAGCCAAGGTAGGCGTAGGGATGCCGTGACAAAAAATAAAGGGAATCTAAAAGGTTATAGAATGAGCTAGATAAATACTAGGTGTCCCATAGAGAAAAAAAACATGGTATACGAATTTTGTTAAGTTTGCATATCCGCACGCACCCCCTACAGAATATTAATTATTTTATGAGTTTAGACAATTTCCTAAAAAATTTTCGGAATTTGGACCCTATAGTTTTAATTGCAAATATTTAGTAGAAATAGGGTTTGTTTAGCTTTAGTCTTTCTTGATAAAAAAAAAATTTAATATATTTCTCGCTAAATTAAGAACGGTATTTACGACTGAATGGATTCTTGAAAAGTGAACTTTTTTTCCTTAAACACAGTCATCTCAAAAACTATTGAGTTTAGGTATGTGAAACCCTTACTAAAGGTTTTAAAACTATAAGTTAAATCGAGAAAAATAACTCGTATATAGGGTGGTCTATTTAAAAAATTAAACTTTGCTATATGTATGTGATAAATGATTTTTGAATTTTGTTAGTTTGCATGTCTGTATAAAGCACCCTGTACTATATATCAATTATTTTACAGGTTTAGACAATTTCTTTAACCTTTATCTATAACGGTTATAGGTGTTTTTGCTCTCATTGATGTTAGTTGGAAAGTATTACAAATTTTATAACACAATGTATTTTTTTTTAATTTCTAGATTTTTCTGCTTAATTTGTCAAGGCCGCAAAGAATATATAGTTAATTTCAGGATTGTATAGAGAATTTTGTGAGGAACGCAAATTTAGGATTATTTTTTTGTTCTATTTTTCATAACACTCTGTATGATCAAAAATAATTTTGGAATATAGACATATAATCTTCTACAACTTTTTTATAAAATATTTTTTTTTATAATAACTGAGCTAACAGACTTTGGCACACTGTTGTGCCACCTTGTATATTATAATGAATAATTATCTTCTAGGTAAATATTTTTCGACGTGTATATGTACGATACAATATTTTCAGGGAAAAAGCTGAAGACATGATCAAATTACATAAAATATTTTTTACATATTTTCTTTAATGTACAGAGTAAGTCAATGACTGGATGAAGTTAAGTTTAAGACTTTTAGGTAAAATTTACCAAGAAACTATTGTTACACTGTACTATATAGTTAACTTACACTCATTTTTTAAAACAGGGTGTGCTAAAAATGAGGGTGTTTTTGTTTAAATAGAACATAATGTATAGGAATAATTTTTTGGATATAACATACAATTTTGAAACTTTTTTATAAATTTGACATTTTATAAAATTTTATTTTATATTTTTTTCTATGGCTATTATGATTCAAAAAAACTCATCAAAAAGGACAAGAAAATGTTAATAAATCGAAATATTAGGGATAGGTATAGGACATGTTATACATACATGAATTGTGGGATTTTTATTAGTTTATAAAATGAAATTAAAAAATACTGGGTGTACCATTTTAAAAAAGTTATATTTCAATAATAATTTACAATGGAATGGGTGCTTGAAAACGTAACTTTTTCCATAAACACAATTATCTCAAAAACTATAAAGTTAAGGTATATAAAACCTTTAATCAAGAATTTTAAAAATTATTCGTTAAATCGAAAAAAATAATTATATACTGGTTTTAAAAATACAACTCTATGCTGTTCGCATTTTTTAGCACTCCCCGTAGAACCCCAATATTTTTAAAATGTGCTTATAATGCAGTATAGTTTTTGGTAAATAAATAAACTTAATTTACCCAGTCGTTGAATCAATTCGTAGAATCAGTCTCTAAAATTTAAATAAGGAATTTCTATACACATCGTATAAAACTGCTGATTATAAATTTTTAACATACATTGTACTAATAAATCGTATGTATAATACGTTATTTGCTCTTTTTTTTTGAAAATCCTAGGAAATATATAGACATATCTTTAATATTGGGGACTCAAAACAATTTAAAGACAAGTTATTTTGAAAAATTAATTCCTTTTTATTCGAGATATGATTGATGTTTTTATACTTACATTGTTTTCTACATTTTCTGCTTTATAAGTATCGTTACTGTTACAATATGAATCATCTGACGAAGAAACGGTTTCATTTTGAGTTGCTTTTGAATGGATCGACAAGGACGATTGGTCAGAATACATTTCTCTAGACTGCACTGGTGACAAAGGTCGATTACAAAACCACCTGCCACTTTATTTAACAGAGTTAGAACAAGTAACATTGTACTAAAAAAACCCATCATTTTTCTTCTTCTTCTTTCTAACATAGTTAACCATGCTAGTAGGCTATTTCCTGGTCATTGCCATCACGTCTTCCCCAGAAGATGAGGTCCAGCATTCTCACCATCGTTTTGGTGGTCTTCCCTGTGATCTTTTTCCTACTGGGTTATTCATTTTTGCGCTTTTAACGATTCTACCGTCCTCCATTCTTCATATATATTTGTTCCAGAATCTTCGCCTTTGTCCTGTATCCCGCATTGTTGTCGGATATCTTCATTCCGTATTCTGTCATGTAGAGTTTTGCCTTGTATACTTCTTAATGTTTTCATTTCGGCTGTTCTCATCATTTGTAGAGTTCTGCCTATATCTGGTCTTGTTTCTGCCGCGTATGTTATGATAGGTCTTAGAGCCGTTTTATATATCTTAGTTTTGCTTTCAGTATTAAAGTATTTGTTCTTCCACACAATTTATTTTGGGCATCCAGAAATTCAAGCCGCTTTCATTGTTTGCTCTCTTACTTCATTAAAAAGGTTTCCATGGCTCGTTATTTCTGCTCCCAGATATTTGAAGTGATTTACCTATTCGACAATTTTGGAGTCGATTTCCAACTTGCACCGTATTGGTTCTTTGGATATTACTAAGCATTTGGTCTTCTCGGTGTTAATGAGCATATTTAATTATTTCGCTTTAGTATTAAAAGAATGCAGTAGTCTTTGGACGTTATTTTCAGAGTCTGCAATAAGAACAACATTGTCCGCATAGTAAACGGCATGGAAGAATATGTTTCCCATTGTGTATCCAGCTATTCTGTGGAGATTTCCTATTATTTTATCCATTATTAGATTAAATATGAAGGGGCTGAGCGAATCGCCCTATCTAATTCATGTGTTTACATATATGTATTCCGTTGTTATATGTCCTACTCTGATTTTTGTTTTGCACTGGATGTTAATATCGTATTTTAGGTTAATTAGCCTATGGTTTAGACCTTCTGTTCTCATTATTTTTAAGACGTCCTTTAAGCGACGAAGCACATGTACGCAGGTTTATTGAATTCTAGGGATTTTTCAGTTATTTGTTTGACAATGAATATTGCGTCAATAGTGGATCTGTTCTTTTTGAAACCTTGTTGTTCTTCTCATATACTTATAATTTTAGTGATTTCTTCCCATATAGTTTTTGTAAATGCTTTGAGAATGCTATCAAGCAGTGTTATTCCTCGATCATTTTTCATTCTTATAAATTCATAATTCATAGATACTTACGTATTCTTCAGGAAATATACGGTAGTTCATCGTGAACACACTGCAGCAGATAATGAAATAACAACCCCAGAACAAGAAAGTTAAATAAAACCTCTTCGCCATGTTTAAATAGAAGGAAGCCCGGAAATCTTAAAATGCAATTTTCGAAATATTCAATGATGCTTGCAAGCTTTAAAATGAAACCACAATAAAACAATTCGAGAGCTCGAACGCTGAGAAACTAATAACTTGTGCATTTAAATCCAATCACTCCTGACCTTTTAAAATAGACTAATCCAAATCCCTCTCCGTATTCTTTGGTCTCGTCGATGGTGTTTAACTACAAAAGCAAGTCGGCGAAATGGCGCGGTAAAAAAAAACATTAAAACATGTAGTAAAAAAGCCGTAGAAAAAGCATCTCTCCGGCTGTTCAATAAAACCATAAAACATTACGATTTAGATAATATATATAATGACGGCCCGAAATGTAGCAATGAAAGTCAATATACTTTAGATGCTGGGAAAATCATTCATTATACTAAATATGCATATATTTTTGTGTTCTGCAAATTGTAAGCGATACAAATAATCTTTAAACACTCTTGTTAAGCTATTTTTCTTTCGTGCTACTGTATGTTAATGTCAGTAAATCAAGAGAACAGACAGTCTTTTCAATATTAGACGCAAAACTATTTGTATCTTTTGACAGAAAGCATAATAATATTAACTGGGTTTTATTCCAAATTGATCCAAAATGGCATCCTTAATAATTTCTTTTTATGATTTAAACGAAAACCAAATAATAGCAAATTTTACAGTCTTTTAAGTTTAAATTTATTTATTTATTCATTGATCTCTATAATTTGAGACATAATATATAGAGATTTTCAGAATTATAAAGAAATTTTGTGAATATCAGGTTTCAACCTTGATAATACTGAATAACTACCATATTTTTAACCGACTTCTAAAAGAAGGAGGTTCTCAATTCGTCGCGTATATATATATATATATATATATATATATATATATATATATATATATATATATATATATATATATATATATATATATATATATATATATTTATGTATGTACACCGATTTTTCCGGAACGGCTTCACCGATTTGAATGAAATTTTTTACATTATATTCAGGAAGTTACTGCGGTGGTCCCATATTTTTTTGGAGGAAATTGGTGCAGTAAAATCCAAGATGGCGCCGACAATATGGCGGCCAAAAAAATTAATTTTGTCCGATTTTCTCCAAAATTGGTATGGGGGAATTTTCGGGGTTGTACCCAACGAATCTGAAATTATTTTAAAAAAATTCAAAATGGCAGATCCAATATGGCGGACAAAAAAATTAATTTTATCCCATTTTCTCCAAAATTGGTATGGGGGAGTTTTTGAGGTCGCACATTATGAATTCAAAACGTTTTTAAAAAATTCAATATGGCGGATCCAATATGGCGGACAAAAAAATCGATTTTGTCCAATTTTCTCCAAAATTAGTACAGGGAAGTTTTCGAGGTCGCACATGACGAATCTGAAATTATTTTTAAAAAATTCAATATGGCGGATTCAATATGGCGGACGAAAAAATCAATTTTGTCCAATTTTCTCCAAAATTGGTATGGCGGAGTTTTTGAGGTCGCACATAACGATTATGAAATTATTTTTAAAAAATTCAATATGGCGGATCCAATATGGCGGACAAAAAATCAATTTTGTCCGATTATCACCAAAATTGGTATGGGAGAGTTTTCGGGGTCGCACATGACGAATCTAAGATTATTTAAAAAGATTCAATATGGCGTATCCAATATGATGGATAAAAAATTAATTTTGTTCAATTTTTTTCAAAATTGATATGAGGGAGTTACGAATCTGATATTATTTAAAAAAAAATTAAATTTGGCGAATCTAAGATGGCGAATTAAAGATTCTTCATCTCTCGATTTTGTCTAAAGTCAGTATGGAAGGATTTTTGTTAGTGTTAATTACGAAATTAAAATATTTTTTGAAAAATTTAATCTGGCGGATTCAATATGGTGTTCTAAAAATTTTATATTCTTTCACTTTCTCCAAAACTGATAGAGAAGGTTCTTGAGGGTGTAAATTATGAATTTAATAGTATTTTTTCAGGATTCAATATGGCGAATGCAAAATGGCTGACTAAAAATCTTGTTCAAATGTGGAACTGAATCGTTTTTGAGGATGTAAATAGCGAATATAAAATTATTTAAAGAAAATCTAATACGTCAAATGCAATATCACCGTTTAGAAATTTTAAATTTCTGGATTTCATCTAAAATTAGTACTAAGGGGCTTTGAAGGGTTAGATTTAGATTAGATTAAGATGTTAAAATTATTTTTTTGAAATTCAATATGGCTGATCCAATATGGTGGGTTGAAAATGTTACCATATTCACTTTTTTTCAGATTTAGTATTAAGGTGTTAGGAGGTGGTGTATTACGAATATGAAGTTAATTTTTTACAATTATTAGGTTGATAAGATACAATATGAGGGACTAAAAATTTTACAATTTCCCCTTTCATCTAAAAATGATATTGCAGGGTTCTTGGGGCGTGTACAAACTCAATATGCAATATAAAATTTATCGGGTTAAGAAATTTACGTCTCAAATTCTTTAAATATTGATATTGGAATGTTTTGGGGCCTATATTACCAATCTCAAATTAATTTGAAATTTAAGATAGTGAATTTACTATGACAGACTAAATATTTGTTTGACACAATTTTATTGGTATTTGGAGAACTCTAAGAATCAAAGAATTTTTAGTGGTTCATTTTAGGGTGAATTACAATTCTGGATAAAATGGATACTATTTTGCCACCTTGGAGTCATTGCGAGGTACATTAATCTCGATTAGTACGTAGTTATAATAATTTATGAATCAAAAGAATTCAAAACTAAAAATCGAAAAATAAAATTTTTATAAAAAAATTGAACCGACTTCTAAAAGTGCTCTAAAAAGTGAAAAATAACTATAAATTTTTATATGAAATTGAAATTTTTGAAGTCGGCGCCAAATTGTTTCTAAATGAAATAAATAACTACTAATATATATATATATATATATATATATATATATATATATATATATATATATATATATATATATATATATATATATATATATATATAAATTATAGTAAGATAGCAATTACAAATAAAGTATTTTTAATCTGTTTATGCGAATCACATTTTATCAAGTATTAGTTTGGCGCCGACTTCAAAAATTTCAATTTCATATAAAAATTTATAGTTATTTTTCACTTTTTAGCGCACTTTTAGAAGTCGGTTTAATTTTTTTATAAAAATTTTATTAATACAAATAAAAGTCTTTTGTGTTCAATAAATTTATTAAAACTTGAAAGTATGGCATCACCGCAGGACGGCCGGAAATGGAAAAATTGAAACGAAAAATACAAATTAAGGACGCTTCGAGACTGCAATATTGAAGGACAGCGGGTGACGTAAAATTGTACAGGTGTTAGGTGGCCGCTCGTTAACTTGTCCTTGAAAGGAAGCTCGGAAGATAATGAAGAATGAATAAGAAGATGAATAATTTTTCCATTTAAAAAAAGAACACAATTCTGTACAGTTTTTAAAGAAAATTTCCTTCTGAGAAATGTCCAATCCCTTATCTAGTTTCAAGTCCGTGTCTAATGAGACAGATGACTTTCAAAGTTCCTCGGGTGGATATGGAACACGGTAATTTTTCCAACAACTATTCCTGAAACCTTAATATTACATTACGAAGATTTATCTATAGATGAATCTTTTCGGTTCAGTAAAGAATTTAGTGAACTTCTTCGAGTCCACTAACATTAATCAAACTTCATCTTTATCAGAAACAAATACCATCACGCGACCTTGAAATAAAAACTCTAGATTAAATAAAACTTAAATAAGTATGATCATGTACGACAAGCGTGCGACGTCGTCAGCCGTTTTCACGCGTAATCAAATATTGTCGTCGGGACTCACGAATTTTCCGGACCGAGATCTTTTAATTATCCGAAAACCCGTACTGGGACTAACAGTTTCAAGGAACACAAGGAAATGATCATCATTCGCCAAGGGTACAATTCTTGACACCAGAAAGAGAAAATTTCGAGTATAATCGACGTCATGCTTCGAGAATAGAAGCAGCGAACTTCAATCAGCTCGGTAACTCGAGTTATGGACTAGGAAACTTAAATTTCTTTGAAAATTTCGGAAAAAACTTGCCACAACAACAAAATCATTTGCAATGGCCACAGGAAATGGCATTGTATGCACACATAGAGACTGCTAAAGCTCTCACCGCCTTAACGCAACATTTAGCAAGCCAATCTTTGCAACGCCGGACCACATTACGTGCAGGCTCTGCAGGACAGGATCACGAGAATCCAAATGACTTCATTCTTGTATTGAATGCTTGGTTCGATGAGAATAAAATCAGCGAAAAAGACAAGATCTTTTACGCTCGAGATCAGTTGCAAGCCGCGGCTAAAAGGTGGTTCGAACCTTACAAACCATATATTAAATCCTACGACGATTTTTGCACCAAGTTTTTTGAACGTTCTGCAAACGTCAAAAGCTTAGCAGAAATGCAAACCAAGTTATACGGCACTAAACAAAAGAGTCACGAAGCCTTTGAGACCTTCATCCTGCGCAAACACGCCCTTTTCAGACGCGCAAACCTCGCAGAATCCATTCATTTGTTCTTTCCCGTACTGTTTATTCAACTTAGACCTGATATACGTTCTCGGCTGCGAGGAATACCTATCGACAGTCTAGAAAGACTAACCATCCTAGCTAGAACAATCGAACGTGACATGAAAGACGAAGATTCAAAAAGTCACAATTAAGCACAAAGGCACAGAATATGGCATCCCTAAACAAACAAAACTCTCAACACCATTCCTTAGCTCATAAGCAAGCAACTGATGTAGGTAATTCGGCACAGAAACCCGGCTTTCAAAGGTCACAATCAAAACATGAATCGCAATCAAGCGTTTCATAACCAGAACCCCGTTTATAATACACAATCGACCTACCAAAGTCCCAACAATAACAATTTACAAAATAGAAATTATGCTATGAATAGCATCAAACAAAACCAATCACCTGTAAAATCAGAGTGGAATAAAAAATAACACTACTCAACCAAAAAACCCGTGCAGGTTCTGTAATGGACCGCACTGGAACAATCAGTGTCCAAAAAACCAAGATGAGACCCACCTTCAATCGTGTATTGTGGCACAATTGATAGATCTAACGGAAGATAATACTCCGTGTGAATTAGCACAATTAATAGACCTTCAGGATACGACTTCTGAGAATTTTAATAATATTCAATTTTTCAAGATGAAGGACACAGATGCTGACATCAAAATCACTCCGGAAACCCCGGAAAACTTAATCTCATGGGAACAACCCAACGACCCAAGGTATGTGGCGCAAAAGCCTCACCTTCACTGTTCAACCACGGACTTAAGCAATAGTAGTATTGAAGCAAAACTGATCGACGAAGGAAGCGTTGAGACACCCTCATCTGAGATCCCCCAGCCACCTCATTTTCAGCAAAAACCCTTGCACGACACATCATGTTGTGGATATACAACCTGTGACAATCAGAAAGGGAACAGTGATAACCCCAACATACCAATTTATAGTTCGGAACTCCCAAATATTGAAACAACGACCGTCACGGATACATGCTCTGACAGTCAGTATCATCTTCCCAAAATCGAAAGCTGCGAAAGTTTCGAAAATATATCATCAGACTCAGACACAAGTGCAGATTCAGAAGCAGATCAGCACGAATTTAAATTAAATTCGGCAGGCTCAGGAAAGAGTCCTGCAATGACTGTTATCTACAAAGAAATATGTTTGGATGCATTATTTGACACTGGCGCTGAATACAATTTAGTAGCCAGTAGAATACCGATTGACAATGTAAGTACAGCACCTGCAGAAATTGTCCAGTTAGCTTGTAGTGGTTCTACAGCTAATGTCGTCGGAACTACGATTTTAATGATTAAATTGGGTCAAATCTAGTATAGAGTTGATTTTCTCGTAATAGAAAACCTTGACTCAGACCTTATTCTGGGATTCCCATTCCTGGAATAAGAACGAGTCATCCTCGACTATACTAGAGTAGAGAGTAATAGGGCGGTCTAGTTTATTCCAAGCACAACATCTTCATCGGTATCAAATGATCTTTCTTGAGACATAGGAACACAAGAGTTCTATAAAATAACTTGAAAAAACAAAATTTGAGAAAGCCGTCACCTAATTTAGATGAAAAAAGAACGAGCGAAAGAATAGCAAAACAATAGAAGAGAAGGAACGCTAAAAAAATGGCTTGCCCTAAAGATAATTTAATGCTCGTCAATTTGCATGGTGGTAAAGAACTTGTAAATTTTACCAAAAAGGAAGTAGAACTGCTTCCAATGGATTATTTAATTAATGCTCAAACCCTCTAGAATTGCTTGAAATCTGGAATATACTATCACTGATATACAAAACAAATTTTTATCTACTAGTTAAACTTCCATGCTTCATTCACTATAATAATCCAAATTGGAAAATTACTTTTGAAGGACCACCACCTTCACAAGAAAACTGTTCTTTTTACAATAAAAGAATATCTTGAACCTCTTGTAAAAATAAAAGTAGTAAATAATTACACTCGTTATCGGATATTTCATTCTATTGTGGAACATACTGTTATATAAATCTGCAAACTAGTAATATTCCAGAAAAGAGTAACTGAAACTATTCTAGTGGAGAATTTTTCAAAGAATATTGGCATTACAAATGGCTTATGTATAGTCTATTAAAATAAGTTAATAATGAGGGTTAAAAGTCGTGGTTTATTTATAAACTTTACTCCCAAGAATTAATTTTTGTTGTGAAACTCTGACAAATACCCATACAAACAGATAAGTAGAGAAAATTATATTATAACGTATTACTTCGAATAAAAATTTTCAGACATTATTTAGGTATTATAAGAAAGGCAATTTAAACCCTGACGCTAAGTAAATATCACATGTGGTCTAATTAATTACATGATTCCCAGACATTGGCAAACTGCACAGATGCCGACCAACGCAAAGATACGTTGCGCGGGTAACGTACACAGATTACCTCAGTCAACGATTTAAATTGCAATTACAGAGTGTGACTAAATAATTATTAAAATATACCTTATTTTAAGTAAATAATTTAGAATATTATTTATTATGAATAATGACACAGAATAATATTTTTATATGCATTTTTATACTGTAATACTGAGCTTACCAAAGGAGATTTAATTTTAGCAGTTTTTATTTATGTCTATTGATTTAAAGTGGGTTTACTAAGGCAAAAAAAAAATCATCTTTCAAATAAAAGGTGTAGGGATCATCTCTATTTACAAATATTTAAATAATAAATATAAAAATCATTTAATAGTTGAAAGATTTACTGAAATAATTCATTCAACGAAAGCAAATTAGGATTTAAGAAAATAGCACTTTGTATTACTGTGACCACCTTGTATTTATACCCCATGGCTAGCTCCCTACATGACCGGGACACTAAATTAGTAACACAGAAGGATGGAAAGGTGTTTTGTTTTTTTAATACTAGTATAAATTCACCTCGCAGAAAGTTCGTAAAATCAATCTTAAGTTTAAATTCAAAGATATATTATGTACTCAAAACCTTCACTGTCAAAAAGGGCACAATTAACTCGTAATCGCATTAATGTGTTACAAGATATTGTAATTACTCCAGCAAAGCAACTGAACTTAATTGACCGAGAAATTGAAAACGCTATAAATTTCATTACCAATGAAGAAGATAGAAGAATAGATGAAATTTTACATGAAGTAATCAATGTTGAAGAAACCACTTATGGATTTAACCTGAATGAAAACTTCAATGACTTGACTCAAGACGTCCAAAATGGCAGCGATATCGTATTAACTCCACAAAATATGCAGGAGAATTGTGTTACAACGGAAGCAGGTACCAGCCAACCTGGTCACATAAAAGAAAATGATCAAGGTAGTGCAGAAAATTCTTCAGAAGAAGTTCTTACTCTTAACGACGTCGACATGCTGGAACCATGATGGTTTGACCAAATGAAAAGAGAAGAAATGCATACGATGAAGAAACCTATTGCATTGGAGGAGGTTAAAGCAACTAGAAAAGAAGTGCAAGAACGTCTAGAAAATTTAAAAAAGTTGGTTCAAGACTGCACTCAATTATTAGAAATTTTAGACCAAAGGGAAATTGCCATTGAAACCCACTATAATGGTATAATTGAACAAGAACGTCTTCTTCATAAAATAATTATACATTAATATTTTTCTTTTATATAAATATTTTTTATCAAACTTTCATGATTTTAATATTTAAAAATAAAGAAAAATATATACTTTTCTTTTTATCTTTGAATTTAAACTTAGAATTGTACTAACGAACGAACGAACGAAAAATATAAAATTTAGAAAAAAAATTGTTTCTAACCCGTTATTTTTGCTTTAAAATCCTCTATTTATAAGGATAAAAAAATATCAGAACCATTTATCATTTTAAGCACAAAATAGGTATTTTAAAATAAAAAGTATAGACCTACCTTTTGAATGATGTTATAAATAATCCCAAATATAATATTTGCACCAAATTAAAACAAAACACTGTGACACATTTCATGTAAGCTGTAAGTGAAACGAACATATACTAATCTCATTAACATGAACATATGGCTTGAATGTCTCGTGGTTTCAATAACGAGTTAAAAATTATTACAATATATGTAATACCAAACAAAATATATGTAATACTAAACAAAATCTCTGAATGGCATGGATACTATAAATATATTATAATTTTTGGTTTTATTTATTAAAGAAGAAAATATTTTTATTTTAATAGTAGTATCAGTAGTAGGTATTGTAGGCTTCTAGTCCTCTTTTATTAATGCTTCCCCCTCCTTCTCCTC
The DNA here is from genome assembly GCA_034092305.1 of Diaprepes abbreviatus. NCBI lineage: Eukaryota > Metazoa > Arthropoda > Insecta > Coleoptera > Curculionidae > Diaprepes > Diaprepes abbreviatus. The sequence goes on along the minus strand of JASJET010000261.1, from coordinate 532,299 downwards.
CTCCTCGTCCTTTTGACCTGGAGGTTTACAGGAACTAATAGCAGTGAATAAATTAAAGTACATCGACCTTGACTTTAACCTTGAGCTATATCTTGCAAGTATTAAAGTATAGTAGCTGAAGTTAATATTGAATTCAGCTTTGACTTGATTTTGACTTTTACTTAGATTTTAGCCTTGACCTTGATCTTTATATTGACAGTATAAGTTTTATGTTAAAAAAACAAGACATATTTTTATATTGAGAGTTTATTAATATTTACAACAAGTTTACATAAAATAATTTTTGTCTATCAAATGATTTTCCATGTTTGAAATTACTCCTTTGTGACAGACTAAACATACTTACGACGTGACAGTTTGACTGAGATTTTCTTAACATAAAGTACAACATAATTCATTTTCACAACATTCGGCGCTTCGTCGATAGTGAGTGTGTATGTGGCTATGTTTCCCTTCTGCAATATTAATAGCATGCAAAAAATAACATGGGTGACAAATACTTGGATATTATTGCGACATATGATTGGGTTCCGCATACCATTCTTTCTAAATAATTCGGCTTGACTATCTCCGAAGCATTTAATTTTTTAATTTTTATTAAACCTTCTTGACCACAAGTATTTTCACTATTCCCGTCTTCCACGCCGCTATCTTCTTCACTTTCTTCACGATCACTATCAAATATATTTTTATCAATATTTATTAATATGTTTTGTCTACTCTCATATACATTTTGATCGTTTGTTAATCGAAGGTGTACGATCTCATTCTTGTAAATAGATGTAATTTTTTTCCCGTTCATTATTAACTTCTTGTGACTGATTCACTTTATCATTTGAAAGTGAACAATTTGCTATTTTATTTAAATGCAGACTTGGAAGTATAGGTGGGGGTACAGTTACCCAAGCCATACGTCATTCCTTCCACCCTCAAATATTTCTAAAATATAAATAAAACGTTCTAATTCTAGTCGGAAATATAGGTTTGTTATTGTGTGAATAAATAAAATATAATACCTATACGTTTAAATTTTTTATTCAATCATTAAAAAATATATAATACATAAGACATTACTTTTAATGTGATGCTATCAAACTCTTTGCACTCAATTTTTGATGGTTAAGTGAAGAGAACTAAGTTAGAGTGGTGTGACGACTTTTGTTAATGGATTGTAGCTAAACACTTTATCGTGAATTATTAGACAATATGCTGCTGTTTTAGCTGGAATTTTTTCCTTAGGTTCAAATTCAATCTTCATTGTTACCGGACTAGTTTGTAATAGGTCTCTTTGATGTGAACAATTAATGTATGTTATAGGAGCATTATCCATAAATTCTTTTGGATTAAAAATTGGTTCTATTGGATGTCCATAATACACTTGTGTGAATTCAGAAAACATTTCATATAATGTGGCAAATTTATTGGTCTCAAAGTGAAGTTGAATATCATTGTAAGGATATCTTTAGAGGTTAGAAATACATTTAAATTTCTTAATTTGCAATGATCGAATTTGCTCATATTCTTTTTTATATTACCACGTCTATTTTTTTGAAAAGCAATTAAAACATGCCTTGGTGTTTCAATTCGTTGAAGTTTTTACAGGCCAGTTATGTCTAGTAGTTTCTAACAATTTTGGATACTCAATTAATTCCCAACTTCGGAAAGTAATAAGTATATCACTGTTTTTATCAATAATTTTAGTTAGTGCTAATTCTTAGGGGATGGCTACAGTAAGATGTGGAACCCGCCAACATAGCTTGGTTATTTTAATTTTAGATTTTTCATCATCAACAGTAAATACCAATGCATTGGTGTCATCATTACTTCTTATGAGAATTAGTTCTTGTTGTGAATTTAAAATAATTTTGTTATAATCTTCAAAGAATCCCGAATACATCTTTAAGGTATGCATAGAGAAACATTCCCTTTATCATCAGTCATAATTTTTTCTTTTGCTTTTGTTTTTGGATACCAACCAGCATTTTCCAATTTAGCACTTTCGTTTTGATTAAAAGATATATATCCCTTAAGTGTTGAAGTTATACCAATATCCCGAACAGAATCAATTGTTACACCATTTAAAATGTATCGCAATTCTTTAAACAAAAATGCTGGAGCATTATTGATTAATACTGTGTTAGCCAATGAAGTATCATCTTCTTTGGTAACTTGTAATTCTAAATACAATTCGCTTTTGTAGGGTAAAGGATATTTTCCAGTTTGTTGTAAAGCAATTCTAATTTCATCATTTGATCCAAGTTTTGTAGGATTAAAAGGACGAAAAGAAAGTATTTCCCAGCTTAATATGGATTCATCCACTAGAATATTTTCTCTTACATTTAAATATTCCATTTTACTTAAGTTTGAAACCTAAACTTAAAAGAAATTTCCGATTACGAGGTGTTAACCTTTGAGAGTTTAATTTATTACTAATAGAATTGAGTTTAATGTCTTTCTTATTAAGACTTTTCTTAAAGAATTTTTTAGAGAAATTAGAGATCATAGTCTTCTAATTATATAAAATAATCATTATTTATCGATTTTCTTGAGATGTAGTCTTACTGTTACGGTTTCTCCTCTGAAATTGATTAATTCACCATCTTGATCCACTATATTAAGACTTATATTATTTATTATTTTTACAGTGACAGGAAACTAAAGAACATTTTGAGGTGATTCTATTATTTTGAAACCAGGAGCTACACTAGGAAAAAATTGATGTATTATATGAACAGGTTTTCCATTTAAATATGATCCTTCAGCAGTGTACAAAAGTACGATTATCTAATTGTTTTTGAATAAGATTATTTACATCATCTATTTCGTAACTACCTGGAGGTATCCTATATTCTTTATCTGTATCATAAATGAAAGGATTGTTGGTTTCATTAATATTAGGAATAGCATTAAAAGTTTCAAAATTTACAAGACCTGTGGAATAGTCGAAATTTTCATCCAAGTATATCGGAGGATGAATATTAATTGAAAGTGTTGCAGAATTACCACTAATAAAAAAACTGTACGACATATCTCTTTAAAATAATCATTCAAAATGAATTAAAATTAGTATTTATCCATTATTATAAAGGAATTTGAGGCATAACTCGCCACAATTTGTTTTGTTATGATGTTCATAATTATAATTCACAATATTTTTATTGTTATCGCTGAAAAAATGTTTCATTAATTCGGTAGATGGTCGCAAATCACCATAACTACCAAAGTATATTATATTTTTTCCCTCTTTTACGTAGGCAGTGCAATGAGTTCCATCACTACTATTATTATCGAGATTAACTATACCATTTTCATTTTTCTTAATCTTTTTTGGTAATTTATCTCTCATAAATATACCTCGAAAGTTGGGAATTTGCAGAAGTTTAACATATTTGATTAAATCATAATCTGTAAGTGGTTTTCGAGGTATATTCATTAACAGTTTGTTGAATAAGGTTTAAGATATAATCCACATCCGGTTTTATATGGTTTCAAATAAAGACCACTTCCTTGTTTTCCTACTACTATAGATTCCATCATTTTATGATGTCTTTTGGATTCTTCTAATTTTTCTTTAGCAGCTTTTGCATCAGTTACAGCTTTTGCAATACCTGCAGCGCCTCCTCTAAGAGCTCCTAAAGCAGACAAACCAGCAAATAATAGAATAAGAGGAAGAAATTCGCCAGTTTTCGGAATTGGTATAATTCTTTTCTTTGGAGATAATACCGCCCTATTTCCAATATTTTTTAATGCAGTTTTTATGCCATCATTCAAACTTTTAAAGTGTTTTCCCTTCAATCCTTTTCTAGCTTTTGAAATAGCTTGAGATAAAGATATTCCTTTTCCCACATGAGTCTTTCGAGTTATTGTTTTTTTAAGTCCCATCTCAAATTTTCTTTTCATTTTCATTGCACCACTAATTGAAAGTGCAGCTATTTTTCTCCAAAGGAAGCGTCTTTAGCTTTAAATCTCTCTATATCATTTGATTGTGAGTAGGCGATATCATGCTCCTTACAGGTTTCGTCTAATAGATTTATACCTTTATCGCCTCTAGCTAGTCGCTTTTCTAATTTTGTTCCAGGTCCACAGAAATTTTAACCTGGTAGATGTAATTCAAATGGCAACTTATTTATTAGAGTACTTATTAAACCCCTTCCTCATTTTTTGGCTCTTCTTTTGTAAATGACTTGTTTGTTGTATGAGATAGACATTATATATAATTGAAATCTTATAACAAACTGACTAGTTGCAATTTAGAACTAAACTTTTATACATCCTTTTATATAAATGAGGATTGAAAAACAACCTTACTCTATTACAATTAAAGACCACGAGGCTTCAAAAAATAATTTTGGAAAACATGGACAAGTGCTTGAGGGAAATAGCAAAAGGGGTTTAATTATTGGTCCATCAGGATGTGATAAAACAAACGTCGTTATTAGTTTAATTGAAGATCCTAATGGTTTACGATTTGAAAATTTATATATTTACTCAAAGTCTTTGCATCAACTGAAATACGAATATTTAAGAACGCTTTTTAAACCACTGAAAGAAATTGGATACTACGAATCTGAAAATGAAGAAAATATAATTTCTCCAAAAGAAGTAAAACCAAACTCTATAATAATATTTGATGATATTGTGTGTTGTAATCAGAATGTGGTAAAAAATTATTTTTGTTTCGGAAGACACAAAAATACGGATTGTTTTTATTTATGTCCAACATATTCTTCAGTTCCCAAACAATTAATTCGCGACAATTCCAATTTAATTGTTATGTTTCAACAAGATAATACAAACTTAAAACATATCTATGATGATCATGTTAATGTTGATATGTCTTTTAATCAATTTAAAGAGTTCTGTTTGATATGTTGGAAAGATAAATTTGGTTTTTTGGTAATAGACAAAGACTGTAACATAAAGTCTGGTAGATATAGAAAAGGTTTTGATTCATATATTTACTTATAAATATAAAAGGTATATTATTAATTATACCAATCATCGATGAACGGTTAGCAAGAGAACTTGTTAAATCAAGAAAGACTGTTAAACAAAAATATCAAAGTTTAAAAAATACGGAGTTTGAAGCGAAATCTAAATTGGAAGAAACCTATAAACCAATAACACAACCCTTACAGAAATTAAAATCAACAATTGGTAATATTGAACCTGTTGAAGTAAATAAAGAGTTTCAAACCCCATTAAAAAAATATTATGAGGCACTATCGCCACAAAAAAAAATTATTTGAAACAACAACACCTAAAAAACAAAAATTAGAGTAAGGAACATCAACACCAGAAAGAAGAAAGACGGGAAAAACTCCATTGCTTCCTACCGAAATACCAATAATATTAGATTGGGATAAAAGTATAGCTTCAGTAAGTCAAATACCATCTATACAACAAACAAGTATTATAGCAGAAACCACACCTTCTTCAGGAGAATCTACAGTAACAAATCTGTCAGACATATTAGAACAAAAGCAACAAACAATTTAAACGTTTGTTTGTACACCTGGATATCAAGATTATTTATCAGGATTTCATGAATTACCTCGTGAATATATTGACGGTGATGTAAAGGATGTAGATCATAAGTTCTATCACCAATATGGAATAGTTCATGATTATGAAAAAGAAAAATTCTTTTTGGGTTTAACCCAAAAACCTATAGAAATTGTGGGCAAAAACATAAAAGTTGAAGATATAACCTATACACGTACAACAGGTTTATATGAATTATTATTTAAAAGAGAACCTGTAGGTTATACAAAACCAGATTTAGATAATTCTATGGATATTTTATAGAGATCTAACTTCCACAAACAAATATGTTTATATAATAAGTGCTTATTTATAAAAAACATGAATTACAAAAACTAAGAATATTAATCCAGAAGTCCATAATATAATTCAAGGTTAAGCTCCATATAGAGAAAGTCGAATGCCTTTAAAAAAAAACAGGACCCGTTACAACTTTGAAAGTTAATAATCCTACACCGACTATGTATATTGGGACAAAATTTTCGCTAAAAACATTGAAATGTGAAGATGACTTTAAAACAATAAAACAGGATTATGATGAAGTAAAAAAATTTGAAAACAACATTAATAATGAAATAACATTGGTTAAATCAAAAATAAACCATACTTCAGTAATAGATAATGTGAAAAAACTATTGTAAAGGATATGACTCTAAAATTTCAAGAATTTACGAACAGACTTAATAGTCGGGTTTCTGAAGAAGTGGTAAATTTTCAAAAGATTCATGATAATATGAATAAAAATACATAAGAAATTGAGAAATCTATGAACACACATTTTCTAATTCATACAAAAGATAGTGATAATGTTAATGAATTGAAGGCTAAAATTAAAGTAATTGAAAATAATTTCAATGAAACTAAACTGAATATACAAAATTTACAAGAGAAATTACAGACAGATTTACGAAATATTAATGGAAATAAATTTCAAGACCAAATTGCAAAATATAATAATGAAATTAAGGAAATTGAGACAAAATTAGACAGTAAATATGAAGATAGAGTTCTGAAAATTGATAAAAAAATCAAAGATATAATGACACAATTAAACAATCTAGAAACATAATCTAAAACTACTGCTGAGGAAGTGGATTTTAAAAAGAAAATGAAAGAAAAATTAGAACAAGAATTAGAATCTATAGTAGAAGTAGTTCAAGGTATGATTGAAGCTGCTAAAACAGAATTATCAATTGAAATAAAAAAAAAATATTTCAAAAATTAAGGAAATCTCATCACAATTAAATACTCTCGAAAAATCTATTATATTTAGATGACAAATTAAGCAAGGAAATAAAATCACTAAACGATTTGGTTCAAAGAGCAGCCGAAGTTTCTAGAAAAGAATTCAATGATACGATGGCATATGCCAGAGAAGAATTAAATGCAACAGTAGGAAATATGATAAAAGAAACTACAAAATCAAAGGTACTTTTTAAAACTAAAATTAATGTTAGAATAGGTAACCTTGAAGATGAAATAAGGCAAACTAAAAATGATTATAATATATCAATTAAATCTTTGGAAACTAAAATTGAAGATTTATTAAAGAAAGATAGCAAACCAATAAAATAAGTTATTTAAAGAATATATTACTGGTGGCAGGTTGATTTGGTAGAGATGCAACCTTATTCTAAATTTAATAAAGGTTATAGATATATTTTGGTTGTAATGAACACATTTTCAAAGTATGTTTAGGCTGAACCACTTAAAAGTAAAAAAGGGAAAGATATGTCTATAGCTATGAAAAGAATTTTTGGAAACAACAATTAAACCCAAAAACTTACAAACAGATTTGGGAAAAGAATTTTTCAACAAAGACTTTAAAGTTTTTATGAATTCTTACAAAATTAACCATTATAATACTTACTCTAATTTAAAAGCAAGTGTGGTAGAAAGGGTTAATAGAACTTTAAAAAACTTAATGTGGAAAAAATTTAGCTTGCAAGGGAATTATCAGTGGATTGATATTTTGGATGAAATTGTTCAAAAATACAATAAAACTGTTCATAGAACTACCGGATATAAACCTATCGAAGTTAATAAACACAATGAAAAAGAAATTTTAAAAGCATCTTTTACAAATATAAAAATAGTTGACCCTAAAATTTCGAAGCTTAAAGTTGATGATTTTGTGCGTATAAGCAAACAAAGGAGGCTTTTTCCAAGGGTTATACTCCTAACTGGTCGAATGAAATTTTTCAGATCAAAGAAATAAAATTAACCAACCCAACCACCTATTTATTAAAAGATGACTAAAACGAAGATATTTTAGGTGGTTTCTACAAAGAAGAACTATAGAAGGTAAACACCCTAATGTCTATCTAGTGGAAAGAATTTTAAGAAAAAAAGGTGACAAAGTCTATGTTAAATAGTGGGAAATGAATAAGTCATACAATTCGTGGATTCTAAAAGAAGATGTGTTGTAATATAATAAATATATTTTATTTCGATATTTATTTATTTATCCTAGCATAGCTAAGACAAGCAACTTTGCTTATTACTAATTTTATAAAAACGAATGCATGCTTTTAATATTAATCACTATGATTGAAGAGCTGGAAGTGCGTTTATCTCGTTATTTAGAGGAAATAAATAAATTAAAAAAACAAATAAGGGAGTATTCTAGAAAAACGTACATTTTCAAAAAGTTTTCATTAATGAAAATATGAGGTTTTTAGTAATTGACGTACAAGGATTCAGAATGGAAAATAATAAGTTTATTCTTAAGGAGTTGGCAGCTTATGACGGAAAGAAAATATGTCATTATATTTTTAAGCCCCCTTTTGATCTAGGACATCTACTCTCAGATTTACATCAGCAAGCTATTTGGCTAATGAAAAATCATCACTGTATTCCATGGTATCTAGGTTATACACCGATTCATAAAATTTCTGACATAATAAAGAACCTAACCGAAGAGGTAGATCATGTTTACGTGAAAGGCAGAGAAAAAGCAGAATATATAAAATCATATTCTTTGAAACCAGTAATCGAACTTATTGAAAATCCAGCGTTGGAAAAACAAGAACCTAACTGCCTCTACTATTCAAAATCTTTATGTATTTGTGCACTTAGCAATGTATATTATTTATATAATAATTTTTTAATGATTGAATAAAAACACATAATTCATTAAAAGAGTTTTTTTTATTTTAAACAATAATACAATTTAGGTTTCTTGGAATACTTCTTGAAAGATATTATGTGGTACAAACGTATTAACTTCATCTAAAAATCCTTGAAATTTAATTTCTTTCATTGTTTGTAAAAAACTTTTTATATCGAATATTTGTAAATATATATTGTAAGCTTCAATAGCTTTTGCATATTTTCTTGCAATTCCTAGACATTCTTCATGTGTATAAAATCTTTCGAAACCATATTCGGCTTCATATTCTGCATTTAATTCTAAATTTTCAAAATGTGATGATAAAATCTCTACGGCACTTGTTAAGTTATATGCTATTCTTTCAGTTTTATAAGCTAACCACATGATGTCTGGTATAAGAATACTCAGTTTTAACTAGTTTAAATTGTTAAGTAGTAGTAAGAGTGTTAGGGTGGGAGGAATAAACAATACATATATTTTTAAATATTTATTTATCAGTAGAACTCTTTACAAATTCATTACAAATAAACGTTTCTACATCTTCTATAATACAATCAGAATAAAAATTTAATAACTCTAACACAGAACACACATTTGAACTATTTATATTGCTAGCCGGTGAAATAATATCATATATATTATTAATTAAATCACCATTTCTAGAAGCAACTCCACTAATAACAATATTATAATATTTGGAAAATTCCTGACCCTTTAGCATATCAAAACGATATTTCCCTAAATTTGTCAAATTAACAAGTTCGTTTGTTGTATCACCAGCCAGAAATATTTCTTGACCACCATCTTGAGACATCTTGATTATTCTAGATTCACCAATGAACACAAAATTAATTTCATATCCCTTTCCATGCATTGGTTGCCATCCAGAACTGTTGGAATAAATAAAGCTTAACATAATTCCTTGATTATTTAAAAACGAAATCCACTGATCTTCATTGAAAATAACATCTTGGTTATTTTTGTATCCCGCCAGTTTTATAACAGGAATATGTTTCCTCTCTAATGAAAAACCAACACTAACCCACTTAGATTTTGATTTATTGATGTAATACATTGTTTCATTGATGAGAGCACCAGCTCGCTTTTTACTAAATTCTTCATTTGTTTTTGGTTGTTGGTAATAAATATTTGGAAGTTGATCATTGTTTAGATCTTGTGGTTTGTAGTAGTTAGCTGATGGGAATATTCTAAGGTTCTGTCTGAACAGAGTTTGTCAACTGAATGTAAAATAAACTTTTCATGTCAGATTAAATAGCGATTAAAAGAAAATAGTAGGGGGATCTACACAAAGGGGTAGGTGGATTTATAATTAATATTAAAGTAAAATTTTAAAGCAATCAAATACGAACCATGGCGAAGATCGGGTCAGAACTTTTTATTGATATTCAGGGATTCCATTGTTCCTTTGGATATGTTCCCGAAGAGTTAGCTGTTTGTGATGGAATTCGTTGTTCAAATTTTTTATTTAAACCCCCATTTAAAAAAAACATGCTAACACCTAAAGACAATAAATTAGTTACATGGGCTGTAGAGTATCATGGATTAGAATGGGAATCTGGAAACATAGATTTAAATGAAATCGATGAAATCCTCAAGGGAGTTTATCAAGTTTCCATGAAAGTTAAAATAAATGTGAAAGGAAATGAGATTGCTACATTTTTAATGAAGTTTTTTGATAAAAAAACACCCTATATTGTATTCCTACGGGATGTGAACCGAAATTAAGTAAATTTAAGAAAATTCCCAAGTGTTTTTTTCACAAGAAAGCAGGTCGATGGCATTGCGCATTAGCAAATGTAAAATTAAAAAAAAATTCTTATTAAGAAAATGCATACATTTAAAACTGGTTTTTATTTCTTATCAATAATACAAATAAGTACATTTTATAATAAAAATTATTTAAAACGTTCATTGTAAATTTTATTTTTATGCTGTTCCTTCAGAATATCTTCTAGGAGTTTTTCAAAGTTCTTGATTCTGTTTTGAAAGCGTATCGGTCCAATACGTATTTCTGGTAATTAGTTTCTATCGCTTTTCTATAAGTATAGCTCTATACAAACATTTTATGAACAAAATTTTTTTTCTCATTAAATGTCACCTTTTTCATATTACAAATTTCTATTAATATACCCTATATAACCTGACATACATAAAAACAATATTAAAAATGTAGTAAATAATATTATACAGATAGTTGAATTACAATCTTGATTTCGGGGTTCTCTATACAGTTCATTCCATTTCTCTGTTATTGCATATGTTCTATTAAAATAATACAATCTTAACTTATACTAGTCAATATAAGAGGTATTTATAATATTTGCATTAAATTTATAGGTATTTAATCCATTATCTATATGCAAAACATTATTGAAATTCATTTTTTTCCAAGCTGAAGGCCAAGTTTCATTATACTTATTATTAACTGATATAGAAATAAACACATCTTGAACATTGTGATCAAATTGTATGAATAAAGTGTTGTTAACAAAAGCAAAAATAAACAATATTCCTGCATGTAACACTGTCATCGTACAAATAAGTAGTTTTAAAATCGTTTCTATATTTTATATTGTTCGCGAACTAAACTTTGAAGAATTTGTATGACATCTTCAACTTTCTTATCCCCACCATCATATTTATCTTCCAAAATATTGATATGCTTATGCCCACAAGCTAGAGTTCTAAAACATCCTGTAATTATATCTCTTTTATCATCCTTAGGAGTTAGAGCAACCTTATTCTTTAACTGCGTATACATATGATGTAAATTAATCGGAATACATTCATTTTCCCAAATTTAATTTCCGAATTTTCAACGACATCTTTGTAATCTTGCTGAGTAATTAAATTACTAATAACATATTTTTTTACACCTTTAACCTTTTTTTCAGTTTTATTCTCTAAATTAACGCAATAAGCTTTTGCACCCGTTCAATAAAAACTTAGAAGTGGTTGTCCAGCAAACTCATCTTTCATACGTCCTAATATAGATTTGTTTTTGGTTATATTGTAAACATTGTTGTCGCTGTAATTTGAAGTATCAAATTTGTTTATATTTTCCTGAATATCTTTATTAAAGTTATCGGTTTTGACATGTAGAATCAAACTATCTGTATCAGTATATAATAAGATTGCATTATCACCATACTTTTGCTTAATATAATCGTAGTAAAAATCATATATAACAGTTTTTGGTAGTTCTAAAACCGAAAATCCAACATATACTGTTTATTATACGTTACTTTTACTTTTTCCATTTGAATCACAATTAAATTTTCATTAAAAACCAATCGATTTTTGAAATTAGGTTTAGGCTATTAATGGTTCAGCTCCTTGCTTTTTACCTATATTTTTCCAATGTGTTATTAATCTTATATCAACCCGTTTGTCAATATTTTCCAGTGATTTGCCATAAATTGCGTTATTAAATAATTTATAGCAATCTTTTTCCAATTTATTTTTAGATTGATTTCTCATTTCCGTATTTAAATCAATATAGGGTTTCAAGAAAGCTTCTTGTTTGAATTTAATAGCTCTATAAATCTGAATTAATTGTAAACCATTTTGAAGAGTCTGTTTCAAATTCCGGTAATGAATAATATATTTTTCCTTGTTATTTAAATTACATATCAATTTCTTTTCTTTAGATTCAGGTGGATAAATATTTTCAGCCAAAAAAGGTAATTCGTTGTGTTTTTCATGTAAATTTAAAGGATATTTGATATCTACTTCAAAAACGTAACCATAATCAGCATCCTCGTCTATGGATAAAATATCAAAAGAATCTATTTCTTCCCTACTCATCCAAGAAAAATCACCAACAGGAAGATATTGACTCATGCTATGTCCATACAAGTTAGTTGCATCTAAATACATTATAAATGAGGTAGGTTTAGAAGGGTCATAATTTTGGAAATGAGGATTGTTGGCTTCAGCTTTTCGAACACTACAGTGACATATTCCACGTCTTATATTGTTTTTAAAAAAATGTAACATGTCAATATCAGTTAACAATTCTAATTTAACTTTAGTAAAGCGTAACATTGTTTCCCAACTTAAACCTGGAGTTGTGAAATATTGTGCTGGATCTAATTTGTATATGTTTAGAGAAATCTATTAAGATAAGAACATCAGAAAGTAAATAAATTTTTGTGTAATCCATTAAATTTTGACAATTAAACAGATTGACTTATATCTTCATCTTAAGGTTTGTCATAAAAATGTTCAATACTAGGTAGGTCATTTTCGTATAATTTATCCATAGATCGAAATCTTGGAAAAAATTTTGTATTTCCACACACTGATTTGTTTCTAAACTCTCTGCGAGTTTTTCTAATGAGCTGCCAACAAAACGAAAGGAGTCTAAAAATCTTAATTTAATAAATATATTCTTTTCCTTATTATCTTTATCTTTATATTTGTCAACTAATACCGACTTTGAAAATGAAACGTATTTTTCTTTAGTTTGAGCAATAACATCTATTTTATCCTCTTCGCAACAAAGCTGTTTAATAAATAAGTGGCTATCGTATCCGCTTAAATTATGAAAGAAAATGGGAATAAAATATGGAATTTACTGTGTGCTACACCTCGAAATTTATCCGTTAAATGATCGTGATCTTTAACTTTCTCATCTCCAGGTTTAAATTCTTCATCACATGTACTACATTTAATACTATTTTCAAAATCAGATTTCTCCCAATCTGTTAAAGGTTGCATTGGTACTATATGTTTTAAATGATTATAGATTTTATGTACATGTTCTTCAATTCGTTTACAAAATTCCTCAGCAGCATCCAAATCAAAATAATAATCTACTAATGATAAAGAATCATCATACGAGCATTTAATGAAATAACAAAAGGCATATGGTTCGTGTTTGAATGTATTTACAGTATAGGAATTTTCATTATTTTCAGGTTGTGTATATTGTAAAGATTTTAAGAAACATTCAAAGTCTGCATATATTACAGATGGAATCTTTAACTGTTTTTGGAAGATTTCGAATTGAAGAATATTTTCTGGAATATTCTGTCCATATTTGTTAATTTTAATATCATTGGATGGAATTTTGGTAAACAAGTGATTACAGTCATTCGATTGATGTAATTCGAGTTTCTGTTTAGAGGTAAAATAAATTAAACATCCATCACAAAAATATTTTTTACAATGCCTATTATTAATTTGAGAAGACACTAACCTAGACATATCCTTAATCCAACAATAATGATTATTAGTACCATCACTAATTAATAACAAGTTCACATGTATTTGAAGTCTTTTTGAGGTATAATAAAGTGGACTTGCCACCTCATATTTTAATTGATTGTCTTTGAAAATACGTTCCAACCTATAAACGTTCACAGATATTTGATTCAACATTTCAAACTTTGATATGTTCTTTAACTTCATTGGAAACTCAATTTCTTTAAAATTAAGGATATCGTGGAAATTTGGATATGAACTTGTTCTATAAACATGACTTTTCGCGGGAAATAATGCAATTATTACACTCCATGCTTTTTTTAGTAGCAATTTGTTTTGGTAAAGGAATATAGGAAGAAGCTCTTATTGGATTGTATTTATTCACGTTGACTTCTAAATGCAAAATTTTTTCCAATGCCCAACCTGATCCATTTTCTGCGAATATTGAAGCTTTTTCCTTGATTGCAGATAAAAGGTCATCATAAATATCACTTAAGTCTGTTGTTGATGTAATAATTCTATTTTTGGAATTAAATGATTTTGTTTCTACTGTTTCCTTGGTTTGTAAGAGATATTGTCCAAATAATTCTACATTAATTTTAACAGATCTGTGTTCCGTTACTTGTTCGGAAATTAATTTAACAAATTTTTGTTTAACTTCTTCAAAGAAATCATCAATATCTACATACTTTTTCGATGGTAGTAGCATATAAGATATAATCCTATTTTTAAACGCTGATGTTAAAATTTTTACATTATCTTCATTTTCTTTTACTACAACACGTTTATGTAGATTTGAGCGTAAATAGGCACTAAGTTTATTTTTCACATACCAAATATTACAATCTTTACAACGTAAGTTTCGGAATTTTAGGTTGCTTGTCATTTTTGGGTTCTCCTGATTTAAGTTTTTTCGCGGGTTGATTCTGATGCTCCCGCTTCCTTTTTACTCCTGAACAAGATGGTCTATATGGACATGATTCCCTTTTGTGTCTATAAAGATTTGTTTTTTGAGTAAATGTTTTATTGCAATCCCCGCATGAAAACATCTTTTCTTGATTAATAGAAGCTTAACATTACTGTAATATGCACAATACTGTACGATATAGGAATTACTTGGAAATATTATGCACACTAAACAACGACTTCTTATTACACCAGTACTAGTTGTCGTGAATCAGCGTACATACTGACTGAATATGATTTCTTATGATATTTAATAGTAGTAGGAGGAAGAGGGGGACAATGGATGGGAACAGCGGTGGGAGAAGGTGGAAGTAGTGGGGGAAAGAGAGAAAGAGAGAGTGATGGGGGAAAGAGAGGGGATAGTGGTGGGGGAAGGGGGAACGGATTGTAGACGAGAGATAGGATTTTCTAGGGATCACTGATCAGTGATCTTGGCTTAGTCCGCCCTATTACTCTCTACTTACTAGAAAAGGCAATCCCTGTACTGGAAAGGCGCCTATAAAGAGTCATTAAATCCAGTAGAATTACCCGAGATGACAGAACAACCTAAACAATTACAGGATCTTGTAAAAGAGTTCAGCGAAATTTTCCAGACTGGTCTTGTTCAACCAACGATCAGAATGACTGAACATAAAATCACATTAAAGGACAATAAAGTGATCAAAAAGAGATGTTTTCCTTTAAGCCCGCATAAAAAAATCCTGTAAAATCAGCTAGATGAAATGCTTAGCAAAGGGGTCATAGAACCAACAACGTCGACATATTCTTCGCCGGCGGTTCTGATTGAAAGGCCTAATAAAGAACCCAGATTCTGCGTTGACTATCGTTTGGTCAACGCCATTAGCACCGATGAGTCGTCAAGTCTATCGAGAGTGACTGACGCTCTGAAAGACATTTCTACTGCTGGATCTGAAAAAGGGATACTGGCAAATTCCCATGGAGGAAAATTCGAAAAAAGTCACTGCGTTTAGTACTCAAGATGGGACCACGTGTCAGTTCAACGTGATGCCGTTCAGAAATTGATGACCACAGAAGTACTGATCGGTTACATACAGAAATTTGTAATCGTTTACTTAGACGATATAATAGTCTACAGTAAAACAGAGGCGGAACACTTCGAGCATTTAACGCTGATTTTTGAAAGATTAGCCTTACACAACCTAAAAGTCTCTGGTAAGAAATGCCAGTTATTCCAGACCGAACTAGATGATTTAGGTCACCACATTCGCGGAGGAGAAATACATCTTCAACATCAACACAAAATCAGAATTGAGAATTTCCCGGTACCACGTAGTAAAAAAGACGCCTTTTTAGGGCTATGCAGCTGGCTACGCGAGTACATTCCAAATTTGGCTGTCTTAACTGCTCCATTAACAGACTTACTACAGAAGAGTAGATCGTTTGTATGGACAGAAAGACACCAAAGAGCGCTCGAGGAAACAAAACAGACACTAGTTAACTGCAAGTCATTGCACAGGCCTGACTTTGATCTGCCTTCCATCTTGCAGACTGATGCTAGCAGTATCGACATGGCAGCAGTACCGTACTAAGAAAAAGATGGCAAAAAACTCATCATTTCTCATGCGAGTTCAAAATTCCAAACCGCGGCCAGAAAGTACCACATAAACGAACAGGAGTGTCTTGCCATTGTTTGGGCTATCGAGTACTTCAACGGGTACCTCGAAGTTCGTTCTGAGAACGGATAGTAAAATACTGACCTGGCTTAGCAAGTTCAAAGATTCAAAGGCTAAGCTCACACGTTGGTCGATGCTATTACAAGAATATAGCTTTGACGTCCAACATGTTTCAGGCCTAGAAAATCAGTTGTGCGATTTCTTAAGCAGAAATCCTGCTGACGACATTCTGTACGACGATCGGCCTGATACAAACCGATTAGTGATACCCGCAACGGCGAATGAGATGACCCCGGAACTTAGAGAAAGGACAAATATTCATAAAATCGCGGAAGTAAGAGAAATCAATATTAATGACTTGCACGACCAAATTCTAGCGGCGCAGAAACGCACCATGTACATCCGTAGAATAAAAAGGGTAGAGGATCGATTACCAGCAAATCGAGCTCATAGATGGATAACGAATGAGTTCGTGATCAAAGACGACTCACTAATGCGAAAGTGGGTCGATGGAAATAAGATACATGTACCAAATAGATTACGTGATCGCGTTTGTTACGTATATCATGATGGAATGGCGCACCCGGGCACAGACAAAATGCATAGAAAAATTGTATGCGCGTACTACTGGTCTCACCTTAGAGAATACATAGCTAAGTACATTAAGCAATGCATAACTTGTAGCCTCTGCAAAACTCAACAGCATCAAGAAAAAACTCTTTTATGGGCTCGCTTTGCTAAATGTCTCTTCCAGATGATATCTCTGGATTTCATCGGGCCTATGGACGTGCCAACAAAAGGAACGAAAAGCCGGTAAGTAGTGGAGATAGGGGGCTTTCAGTTGACCCCCCCACCACTTTTTTGATTGGTCAGCCAAGAATGACCTTGTTTCTGATTGGCTACCCAAGTTCGCCCCCTATCTCGCTTGGTTACGTAAACTCCACCTCTTTTTGCTCCACCTCCTACCTCCTCCCTAACCACCACAGCAGGTGGAGGGGAGCTGATATTTTAAACGACCGAATCTGAGCGAGCTACATTCATTCAGTCGTGATGTCATGCAGCGAATTCACAAAACAAAAAAAAATTGAAAGTGTCGGTAAAGTAATAATTTTATATCAAACCAGCCAGAAAAACCTTATGGATTTTGAAGACAAGACAAGGCATTATTTCCCATCAGTTATTTGAAGAGATAAGTTGATTTACTTAGTTTACAACAAATTTGGCATAGGTTACCAGAACATTATCAAAGGGACAAATTATACCAAAATCATATAGACGGTCCACCATTACCAATAAAAAAGTGTTGTAAAAGTGCGAATTGTTTAAACAAGTGAATCAAATCTCGCATATTCAGTTCATCAGTCTTCGAAATGGATCCACAACAAATATATTTAGATTCCGCTTGCGATGAATCAATCCAGTCAATATACAAGGATGAAGTAACTCATTTTAAATTAGCTGAAAGGGGAAAGTTCAACGCAAGACAGGATTCTTTTAAAAGAATAGATAGAAATAACTTCGAAGACGACGAATGGTTCTGGAGAAGAGGGATTAGTGTGACAAAATGACAAAAATAAATGCAAGTAATTCATTGGCACCTCATTACATTACGCGAGAAGTGTGCGTTTTCCAATCTTATGTTGTAATTATTTCATCTTCTGGTGGTGCATATAATTTACGTTATGAATGTTACTATATACATGCTCTAAATTGCCCAAATGGGAAACATAGTTTTGTTAATAGTCACTATAAACGATCCTTTATATGATGTGAAAAAGATCTACAATGCAACACTTGCGAAAACGATTTATTTATAACAACTCCTTCACAAACATGTATAAGATGTAATAAACCAGAATTAAAGAATATGCAAAACCATCTAATAGAAAAATCGAATTTTAAATAAATTTATTTCACTTGCACTTATTCATGCACTACGGCATTTTTAATATTAAGTTTAAGTTTAAAATATTTTATAAGAATTTAGATTTTATTCTGCTAAGTTAAATAAATGTAAGCAATTATGTAAATAAATATAAAGGAATGATGTGAATAAATAAGAATTTGTATTTATTCCCATTGAAAAAATTTATAATTTTGTTCCGTCAGTGTAGAATAATTCTTTTCAAATACTATCCACAAATTTAAATAAATGAATTTGATACTCGACTTGAATTTATTCATGCACCCTAGTAGTTTTTTAATGTTTAAAATGCCAACTAATTTAAATAAGATTTAAATAAGATATATATATATATATATATATATATATATATATATATATATATATATATATATATATATATATATATATATATATAAAGTTTAAGTTAAATAAATATAAGGGTACCATGTAAATAAATAGAAATTTGTCTATATTAAGATTCGAAGAATTAATGATTTTGTTCTTTCAGTGTAGAATAATTTTTTCTACATAATATGCACAATCAATCCTATCGATAAATTGAATTTTAAATAAATGAATTTGTATCAACTTCACTTGAATTTATTCATGCACCCTGGTAGCTTGTAATATTAAATTTAAAAATGTCAACTAAGATATTTAAATAATAATTTATATATAAGATAAAGAACAATTAGGTTTTAGTAGATAAGATTCCCTGAAAACAGAGCTTATGATTTATTCTTCCATGTAGAATAATTCTGCCAAGTTAAAAAAGCCTTGTTTTCATTACTATGCTTGTAAAAAAATTATATTCATCCTATTCATAATAATTCTTTCAAGTTAAAGATACTTGGTTATTAGGTGTGATTCTGTATAAGAAATAGAAAAAAAAATATTTTCCTCAAAGATTTTGTTTTTTATTACTCCTAAATCAAAATACAAATATACATATATACATAAATAGATAAATACATTTATACATATATAAATCACAATACCAAATACCATTTTTGGAAGGATGGATCTATGTTCCAGCAGAAATTGTTGCTGCTCTGCCATAGATTATCGCTGTTGCTCTGCCATAGGTTGCTGCTGCTGCTCTGCCATAGGTTGCTGCTGCTTTGCTATCTGTTGCTGCTGCTTTACTATATGTTGCTGCTGCCCGCCAGAGGTTGCTGCTGCCCACTAGAGGTTGCTGTTGCCCACCAGAGGTTGC
The DNA here is from genome assembly GCA_034092305.1 of Diaprepes abbreviatus. Lineage (NCBI taxonomy): Eukaryota > Metazoa > Arthropoda > Insecta > Coleoptera > Curculionidae > Diaprepes > Diaprepes abbreviatus. The sequence goes on along the minus strand of JASJET010000261.1, from coordinate 512,692 downwards.
TGTTGATGCTCTGCCATAGGGTGCTGCTGCTCTGCCATCGGTTGCTGCTATTTTGCAATCGGTTGCTGCTGCTGCTCTGCCATAGGTTGCTGCTGCTCTACCATAGGTTGCTGCTGCTTTGCCATCAGTTACTGCTGCTTTGCCATCGGTTGTTGCTGCTGCACCAGAGATTGTGGCTGCCCACCAGAGATTGTTGTTGGCCACCAGAGATTGTTGTTGTCCACCAGAGATTGCTGCAATGTCAGAGATTGCCATAAATTAATTTATAAATCATAATTTATAATTTATCGGCCTCTTGCATTTTCGATGGTATCTCTCCCTTCGCTGCATTGCCAGAGGTTGCTGCGGCTCTGCCATAGCTTGCTACTGCTCCGGCTCTGCCATAGCTTGCTGCAGCTCTGCCAAAGCTTGCTGCTGCTCTGCCATAGGTTGTTGCTGCTGCTGCTCTGCCATAGATTGTGGCTGATCTTCTGCCATAGGCTGTTGTTGCTCCATCATCAAAGGCTGTTATTGCTCCATCATCAAAGGCTGTTGTTGCTCCATCATCAAAGGCTGCAGAACCATTGCTCGATCTGGATTCCACTCAAATGCGACAGGCTCGGGATCCAGGTTTGGCTCGAACATGTTGATGAACTCTTCACTTGATAAATCCTCATGTATGAGGAATTCATCACCAAATTCTTCATGCAAATATTCAGCCTTTGATGGTGGTGGCCACATCACCGTGTCGTGGCTGCTTAGACTATCCATCAGGTTAACCTGATGTTCTAAGAAGCCTATAAAATCTTCTAATGTGAGAATTATAAATGCGCTCATGTTGACTTTAAACTTATTGAATGATAAATCAAGACGCTGTAAATCCTTATATACAATACTGAAATACTGAAATACCACCTTTTCGTACCTCCAGCGGCGAAACCGGTTCAAAGAATCAGAGAAGAAGAAGGCAAAGATAGCATGAACTCGAGAGAGGTCGCTGAATAGTCGTAAGTTGTTTTGTTTTTAAGAAAAAGACTAGTAAAGAGGAGAAGAAGAAAAAAAAATTGTTTCTTGGAATAATATAAAAAACAAAAAAATTGATTTTTGATTTATGATTTTCGATTTCCGATTTCCGATTTCCGATTTTCGATTTTCGCTTTTCGTTTTTCGCTTTTCGCTTTTCGCTTTTCGATTTTCGATTTCCGATTTCCGATTTTCGATCTTTGTTTTTTGATTTTTGATTTTTGATTTTTGAATCTAAAATGTCTTCATTTTTAAATGTAAAAATTGAAAACATCGATTTAACCGCATTTGATTTAAACGAAGCTTGCCTTGTCCACGATTTAATGGACTGTTCTTTTTGCGGGTTAAGCCACGAACAATTAGAAACTAAATTTAAAGAAATTGGTAATACTGATTTGGACACAAATAAATTGGTTAATTCTTCCGGAATTGGTGAATGCGATATTTTAGGACAGCTTTTAAAAGTTTTAGATGAAGCGATTGTTAAAGAATTTTCTCCTGAACCTCTAGAAACCATAAATTTTGACGATATAAACAATGATATGTTGAGGCAAAATTTAATTAATAATTTTGAAATAAATGAGGGTGATAATTTGGAAAAGCTTCTTAATATAATGGAAGGAACTGAAAATTTAATTAAGGTTGATGGGGAGCATGAGGAAATTTCCGGGCAAAATTTAATTAATAATTCGACAATAGAGGAGGGTTATGATATGGAACAAATTTGAATATATTGGGAGGGTCTCCAAATGGCTCAGGGCAAAATGGGGGTGATAATGAGGGAGTTTTAAATAATAATAATGGGTTTGGCATTGGGGGTTTTTCGAAAAATAATATGAAAGAGATTTATCGCCCCCATTATTCACCAATTTTGGATGCTTCATCAGATGAATCGTCAGATGAATCATCAGATGAATCATCATATGATTCATCTGATGATTCTATCGACAGTGTGAAAACTGTCATACAGGTTTCACCAAAAGATGAAAAAAAATTATATCAACAACCATCCAAATTTGGCTATACAAACAGTTTTGTAGACGTTTTGGATTTGAGCTGCGATGAAATTGTGGGGGGCATTGAGGTATATAGTTATAATGGAAATTTTGAGAATGAGCAACCTCAATGTTCCTCAAATATCATTTCAAGCTCAAATCAAAATCAGGAACAAAATATATCGGACCCAAATCAAAATTCTACTAATCTATTTGAACAAAATTTCTCAAAAAAGTGCTCTTCGGAAACATTGATAGATTTGTCAAATTTTAAAAGGCCAAAATTGGATGGTGACGATACTAGGTCTCATAATTTGGAGCATCAAAATTTTTCTTTACCCACCGCAATCAGAACAGCTCCAAAGATCGATTTATCAAATAACAGTGATTTAGATAAATTTATTCGCATGAAATCTAAGCCGAATTTAAATAAGAGTGACACAAGATGCGCGGCATCTAGGTTTAAGTCAATGGTGTTCTCTCATTTTAATTTGAATAGTATTTGCAATAATTTGTCCAATTCAACTCTAAAAGATATAAAAAATTGTATACAAAGACAAGGCGATCTTCTTTTAAATTTGGGTAATATATTTTTTTAAAAAAATCCATGCTTTTCAACAAATTAAAAAGTTAATCCAAAAGTTTTCCAAATTGCGCGAGCTAAAAAAATTGCTAATTATTCTATGTCATTGAGTCTTGATAGGTCAAATTGTGTTTATTAAAAAGCGACATAACCCTAACCGATTCCATTTTAAAATGACTCTCCTTTGCACATACTGCTTAAGAGAATTTAAAAGAAAATCACATATTGTACGCCACCTTCGAGAAAATTTTGTCAAAACAAAAACACCTTTAACATGGAAGATTATATAATTAATCGTAAGTATTTTTTTTATAATATATATAGCTATAATTTTCCTTTTTAATATTAATTAATAAAGTTTTACAGAGGAATTAAAAAAATAATAATTGTTTCAGTTGATGAACTACTTTCAAGACCTCCAATACGATATTGTCAAGATTGTGAAGTAAATGTCAAATCTAATTCCTGAAGCACACACTTGAGGACAAATATTCATAAAAACAAGAGCTGCATAAAATATGGAAACGGAATTGACATTATCAGGAGTGAATTTAAATATTGAATAGCTTCCTACAGAATATATTCACAGAATTATCACGTAGACATCAAAAAGTTTCAGCAAGATGTTGGTAATAAAGTGCAAACATTAATACGCCAACGTCAACAAGAATTTACATGTGCTAAATTAAATTTGGAATTATTTGGAATATATCATTCCCTAACTTTAATCTCTACTTCAATTAAGTCACTTAATACGCCGTTCTTCATTGTAACCCATACAACTGATCTACAACAGCTTTACAATGATTTATTCAAGATTATTGAAACCAAAGCAGATGAATTGCCGGAACGAGACTCGGGCAATTATTATTTAATCTCAAGAGCTAAGTTTTCTTAATATCACTTGAACATCTCTAACAAATATTATTCAGAACTATTTTTTTAATTCATATTACAGGGTGGGCTCTACAAAGAATTCTGCATTTGGAAGTAAACATCAATAAGTACCACCTTTTGAATGCCTCCTCCTACATAAAGATGCAAAAATTTTCTAAATCAATAGTGAATGTGATGAATGAGGACAATTGCGGTTTCGCCTGGGCAGTCGTTTCAGCAGCATACCAGCCAATTGGTAATCCTCGAAAGACCTCTTCATATCCAGACTTCAGAAACGCTTTCGATTTTACAGGTATTCAATACCAATTCCAGTAAAATTATTAGATATAAAAAAATTTGAGGAAAAAAATAATTTGTCCATAAATGTATATGGAGTTGAAAATTTTTTAAGAGATAATAAAAAGACCTACAACATATATCACTTATTTAGATGCCACAAATTTGTATAGTTATGCTATGAAACAATATTTGCCTGCAAAAAATTTTTCTTGGGTACCTAAGCGCGAAATAGAAACTTTAAATATATCCGAACTTTCAGATACATCATCTATAGGCTACATATTTGACGTTGATTTAGAATATCCAAATTATTTACATGATTTCCCATTTTGTCCTGAACAATATACACCTCCAATTTCAAACCACTCCAAATTGATTCCAAACTTACATAATAAATATAACTATATCATTCATTACCGATATCTGAAACAATGTCTACAATTTGGACTCAAAATCATAAAAATACACAGAGCAATTAAATTTACACAATCACCATGGTTAGCGGAATATATAGATTTAAATACAAATTTACGAAATTTATCTAAAAATAAATTTGATAAAAATTGTTATAAATTGGCAAATAATTCAATTTTTGGTAAAATCATGGAAAATATTGATAGGCGAGCAGATATTAAATTAGTATCTCAATGGAAAAGACAGGGTAATAAACAGCGCCGAAAAACTTATTTCTAAACCTCAATTAAAGGATTTTAAAATTTTCTCTGAAAATTTTGTTGCTCTTCAACTTCAATAGGTTTGCATTGAATACAATAAACCAATTTATGTTGGGATGAGTATCTTGGATATTGCAAAAACTGTGATGTATAATTTTTATTACGGGCATTTAAAAGTTAAATATGGTAATAATTTAAATTTATTATATACGGATACTGATTCCTTAATTCTTGAAGTTCAGACCCAAAACTTTTATGAAGGTATGAAGCTAAATGTGGATAAATTTGATACTTCTAATTTTTCTGAACAAAATATTCATTGCATGCCTATTACAACATCGGTTGTTGGTAAATTTAAAGACAAGTACAAAGGGATTCCCATTGAAAGTTTTTATGGAACTGGTGCTAAAGCATATTGCATAAAATCCAAAAATAGTGTAGATAAAAAAGCAAAAGGTATTAGTAAATCTTGTATAAAAAATCAATTAATATTATTAGATTATAAAGATGTTGTTGAGAAACGTGACAAAATATTCTGCACCATGTATGTATTCAAGTCAGATATGCATAACATATACACTAATTTGTTAAATAAATTGGCATTAACAACTCATGATGATAAAAGATATTGTATACCAAATTCCACAAAAACTCTTGCATGAGAACATAAGGATATTTTGGAAACAGATTTTTTTGATAAAGATATGAAAATGATGTATGATACTAACTTTTTTAAGTTCCGAAAACGAAAATGCATCTAAAAATAAAAAACCACGATTAGAATTAACTACTCCTAGTAATTTTTCATCTTTATAAAGACATCATTTTATATGATGATAATATATGTAAGTCGTTTTTGAAGCTTTAAAAGTTGGGGGGGGGGGAACTGGATCCAAAGACATATATATATATATATATATATATATATATATATATATATATATATATATATATATATATATATATATATATATATATATATATATTGTATAGAAATACCATTATTTGTTAGTAATATTACAACAATGACTGCTGTATCTTTAATAGTTTTAGTTTCCCTTGTTGGAAATGTGCTATATATAAATTACATTCCTAATGCAGTTAGGGCTGATATATGTATAAATGTCCTCAAAAATGAAACCGATTGCTACAAACATATGAAAATGACATATCTTGTTGGAAATTCACAATTTTTTACCTATAATGTAACTGATTCTGCTTTATGTGAAAATACATTCCTAAAAATTAAATATTCCATGACAAACAAACCATTACAAAATTCAGATTGGATTCCTTTCAAAAATAAAAAAGAAGAATCCTGTCATTGTGTCTGTTGTTATATATTTGTTATTATATTTGCAGTAGCAATATTTATTTGTACATGTTTAATTTTATTGTATTTCATAGAAAAATATCTATAAAATTATTTAATAAATGTTAAAAAATAATATATATTTTGTTTTTTATTGATTCTCGTTAGTATAAAGACATTTAAAGTTTATCCCCTCCTCTTAAATGGAGAGGGAAAATAAGTTTACCCCCCCACTTGAGAGTACAGGGAAAATGTATAAAATTTAGGAGCAAACGGATAGATAGTTAGTTTTTGAAATACATCATTCAAGATGTTCAGTAATCAGAGAAAAAATATATTTGAAAATTCACCATTACAAAAAGAAAGTAAAAAAAACCAATTATAAATTCTACAAAATATAATTTAAATAATTCTAACTCTAAATATGCTGCGATTGGTTTGTGGATGGAAAGTGATTTTCTACCATGCATTGAACTTGGTGTTAAAAATGGTCAATCTGTGATATTAAATGAAGATGATTGGAAGAACTTATTGCAATATCAAGGAGTTATAACAAATTATATGTTTTCACCTAATGTTTTCAATGAACCGATATATTTGCAAAATTTATCTATTTATTTTGAAAGATTGATGAATTACCAATAGTGAAGATTGCGAAAAGCTGTGAATTTATTTACTATGGAAATGAAACTGTCTGCAGACTATGCGACCAAATTCCACTTATAGAATATAGACTAAACGTTTTACAAAAAACTTTCGACGTTATTTCAACGTTTTTAGAAATAACAATTTTTACGATGGAGATTCTTTTGACAAAATATATAATGTCCTTTCTCCAAAACAAAATCTAAATAGTGAAAATGTATGTTCCATGCTGGAACTGCTTTTGAACCATCCCGAAGAACTAGAACAGAAATTAAAGTCTAAGCACTATTATGAAGAAGACAGTATCTATTGTTGAATCAAGAAACCAAATTCATCTGATAGTTGCTTGAAACTTCGCCTACAGAAAAGCTCGTATGACTTATGAAGAGTTTATAAATCAAAAACATTTTAGAAGAAGGACTAAATTGACTGAAGAAATTTTGAATCCCATATTAGACTCTGATTATAGGAATATTGTATTTAAAAAAATGTTTATGTAATAAGCTTATTTTTAAATAAGACAAATATATATATATATATATATATATATATATATATATATATATATATATATATATATAATAATATTTGATGACATAGTGTGTTGTAATCAGAATGTTGTAAAAGACTATTTTTGTTTCGGAAGACACAAACATACTGATTGTTTTTATTTATGTCAAACATATTCTTCTATTCCGAAACAATTAATTCGTGACAATGCAAATTTAATTGTTATATATATATATATATATATATATATATATATATATATATATATATATATATATATATATAATAATATTTGATGACATAGTGTGTTGTAATCAGAATGTTGTAAAAGACTATTTTTGTTTCGGAAGACACAAACATACTGATTGTTTTTATTTATGTCAAACATGTTCTTCTATTCCGAAACAATTAATTCGTGACAATGCAAATTTAATTGTTATATTTCAACAAGATCGAACAAACTTAAAACATATTTATGATGATCATGTTCGTGTTGATATGTCATTCAACCAATTTAATGAGTTGTGCTTAATATATTGGAAAGATAAATTTGGATTTTTGGTAATAGACAAAGACTCTAATGTGAAATCTGGCCGATATCGAAAAGGATTTGATTCATATATTTACTTATAAAAATAAACGTTTGATGGTAAATTATACCAATCATGGATAAACGTTTAGCAAGAAACCTAGTTAAATCAAGAAAAGCTGTTAAACAAAAATATCAGAGTTTAAAAAATGCGGAATTTGAGGCGCAAACTAAATTGGAGGAAAAATATAAACCGATAACTCAACCCTAACAATAATTAATTTCAACGATTGGTAAAATTGAACCTGTTGAAATAAAGGAAGAGCTACACACACCAATTAAAAAAAATTATGAAACACCACAAAAAAGATCAATTCAAACACTAACACCAAAGAGAAAATTACAATATGGAACATCAACACCAGAAAAAAGAAAAACGGGAAAAACTCCACTCCTTTCTACAGAAATACCATCGATTATTGACTGGGACGCGAGTTTAGCTTCAGCAAGTCAAATGTCATCTATACAACAAACAAGTATTATTGCAGAAACTACCCCTTCTTCAGGTTCACATTCCATAATAGGAAATCTTTCAGATATACTAGAACAAACACGACAAACAATTCGAACATTTGTTGATAGATATTTATATAAAGAATATTTATCAGGGATTTGATGAATTACCTCGCCAATATATTGATGGCGGTGTAAAAGATGTTGAACATGAGTTTGATCACCAATATGGAATAGTTCATGATTTGGAAATCGAGAAATTCTTTTTGGGTTTAATTCAAAAACCTGTCGAAATTATTGGTAAAAACATCAAAATTGAAGGAATAACCTATACAGGTACACCAGGTTTATATGAGTTATTATTTAAAAAAGAACCAATAGAGTATAAAAACAAGATTTGGAAAATTATATGGATATTTTAAAAAGAACCAATGCATACCGTAGAAATAATGATTCAAATAAGCAGGTGCAGGGAAATGGATCACATAAATATTTTTCTATAGTAGGATCTTATTTGCAAAGCAAATGAATTGCAAAAACTAAAACTCTAAATCCCGAATCACAACAAGCAGTCCAAGGATTTTTTGAAAGACGCAAAGCTCCATATAGAGAAAGTCGAATGTCTTCAAAAAAAACCGGATTTGGTATAACTTTATAAGTTAATAAACCTAATACAGATTACATATATTGGGATAATGTAAACGAACTTGTTGAGAGACTTCGACTATTGGTAGCATCCATGCTTGCGGGACACACTGGTCATAACAATGAAATTATTTCCATTATTGAAGAACTAAGAGAAGCGGATTTTATTATATTAAAGAACATAATAGATACTTTTAAACATTTCTAAAATGACCATCGATAAATTTGGTCGTCATATTTCAAAAAAATCTGCTCTAAACACATTATTATCATTAGAAAATAAAACATTATCAAATGTTGAAGAGAAAATAATAAAAAATTTTAAAAGCAATGTAAAATATATTGGAAACAAATTAATTCAAAATTTAGATTCCGGGTTGAAAAGTGATGTTAATAATTTAAATAAGAGAATAAATGGGTATGATAACAATGTACAAAATATTTCAAAAAACATTAAGTTATTTGAGGATAAAGTTATTCCTGAATATAATGACAAGATAATTAATTTGAAAAATACTGTTGATGGAAATGATGAAGTAGTAGAAAAATTTTCTCAGAAAGTTTCTAAATATGCAAATGACTTTGACGTAGTGAAGTTAAAATATGATAAAGTTATAAAGTTGATGATTTTGAAAATGAAATAAAAAATGAAATTACAGCAATTAAATCAATAATTAAGGATACTTCAGCAATTGACAACGCCAAGAACAGTATTTCCAAGGAAATTACATAAAAGTTTTAAAATTTTACTAATATGCTTAATGATAGAGTAGCAGAAGAAGTAGGGAATTTATATATATATATATATATATATATATATATATATATATATATATATATATATATATATATATATATATATATATATATAAATTCATTTTTTTATTACAAACATCAATTATTACAGCATGAATTACTATTACATCACATCTCCCTTGAAGATCCAAGAGTTATAAGATTTATCTAATCCTAACCATTTTACAAATACTTTGTTTCCTTTCTTTCTTAACACTTTTTCCACCAGATATACATTTGGGTGTCTTACTTTTTGAAGTTCTTCCTAATAGAAACCTTCTTAAATATCTATCCTGTTTCCATCTTGAATCAAATACGTTGTTGAATTAGTGAGCTGGATTTTTTTATTTGAAAAATTTCATTAGACCAGTTGGGTGTGTAACCTTTAGAAAATTGTTCGCGAATCTTGCTTATTTGTACTCTATCACTGACACAAAATTTTGGTGATCTGGGATCCACAGTTTTCCTATGAGTATAAGCTAATTTCAAGATTTCCATTTCATTCTTTTTGTTAACTTCGTTTGGTTTTTTTTCCGATTGTTGAATGCTTAGTATTATTGTATTCTGTAATTATTTCTTTAAGAAAGCTGATCCATTTATAATTACCTAGTAAACTAAACTTTTTCCACATTTTGTTTTTTATAGTTCTGTTTACTCTCTCTACAATACTAGCTTTCATATTAGAAAATGTGCTGTAATGATTAAATTTGAACTGCTCCATAAGTTTCTGAAAGTCTTGCTTAAAGAATTCTTTACCCTGGTCAGTATTCAGATTTTTTGGGGGAGTTTTTAAAGTTCATAGAATTTTTTTCATTGCAGCTGTTACATCTTTACCAGTTTTAGATTTTACAGGTGCTGCCCATACAAATTTAGAAAACATATTTATTACCATTAAAATATATCTTAAACCCCTATTAAATTCCGCATATGGCTGCATTTCTATCAGATCAACTTGAAATAGATCATTTAGTCTTTTTACAATTGTTCGTCTCCTTCTATATCGCCTTCTCGTTGGTTTATGTAATTCATTTACAACGTCTTGCTTAATTTTACCCGTTATTAATTTATACCTTACTCTCGAAAATAAATCCCGAAAATAATTTTACCTCCTTCTAAACCGTTTATAAAAGCCCTTTATCGCTGACTGTGTAAAATATGAAAAAGTCATCTCAGTCTTTTTTAGTAAGTTCTTTAATTTTATTTTCCATTGCTTCAAATGATTTTTTATTTTCATTTCTAATTTCTTTTATTGATGAATTTATTTGGGTGATGTTGTTAGTAAGATCAAATTCCCTACTTCTTCTGCTACTCTATCATTAAGCATATTAGTAAAATTTTAAAACTTTTATGTAATTTCCTTGGAAATACTGTTCTTGGCGTTGTCAATTGCTGAAGTATCCTTAATTATTGATTTAATTGATGTAATTTCATTTTTTATTTCATTTTCAAAATCATCAAATTTATAACTTTATCATATTTTAACTTCACTACGTCAAAGTCATTTGCATATTTAGAAACTTTCTGAGAAAATTTTTCTACTACTTCATCATTTCCATCAACAGTATTTTTCAAATTAATTATCTTGTCATTATATTCAGGAATAACTTTATCCTCAAATAACTTAATGTTTTTTGAAATATTTTGTATATTGTTATCATACTCATTTATTCTCTTATTTAAATTATTAACATCACTTTTCAACCCGGAATCTAAATTTTGAATTAATTTGTTTTCAATATATTTTACATTGCTTTTAAAATTTTTTATTATTTTCTCTTCAACATTTGATAATATTTTATTTTCTAATGATAATAATGTGTTTAGAGCAGATTTTTTTGAAATATGACGACCAAATTTATCGATGGTCATTTTAGAAATGTTTAAAAGTATCTATTATGTTCTTTAATATAATAAAATCCGCTTCTCTTAGTTCTTCAATAATGGAAATAATTTCATTGTTATGACCAGTGTGTCCCGCAAGCATGGATGCTACCAATAGTCGAAGTCTCTCAACAAGTTCGTTTACATTATCCCAATATATGTAATCTGTATTAGGTTTATTAACTTTTAAAGTTATACCAAATCCGGTTTTTTTTGAAGACATTCGACTTTCTCTATATGGAGCTTTGCGTCTTTCAAAAAATCCTTGGACTGCTTTTTGTGATTCGGGATTTAGAGTTTTAGTTTTTGCAATTCATTTGCTTTGCAAATAAGATCCTACTATAGAAAAATATTTATGTGATCCATTTCCCTGCACCTGCTTATTTGGATCATTATTTCTACGGTATGCATTGGTTCTTTTTAAAATATCCATATAATTTTCCAAATCTTGTTTTTATACCCTATTGGTTCTTTTTTAAATAATAACTCATATAAACCTGGTGTACCTGTATAGGTTATTCCTTCAATTTTGATGTTTTTACCAATAATTTCGACAGGTTTTTGAATTAAACCCAAAAAGAATTTCTCGATTTCCAAATCATGAACTATTCCATATTGGTGATCAAACTCATGTTCAACATCTTTTACACCGCCATCAATATATTGGCGAGGTAATTCATCAAATCCCTGATAAATATTCTTTATATAAATATCTATCAACAAATGTTCGAATTGTTTGTCGTGTTTGTTCTAGTATATCTGAAAGATTTCCTATTGTGGAATGTGAACCTGAAGAAGGGGTAGTTTCTGCAATAATACTTGTTTGTTGTATAGTTGACATTTGACTTGCTGAAGCTAAACTCGCGTCCCAGTCAATAATCGATGGTATTTCTGTAGAAAGGAGTGGAGTTTTTCCCGTTTTTCTTTTTTCTGGTGTTGATGTTCCATATTGTAATTTTCTCTTTGGTGTTAGTGTTTGAATTGATCTTTTTTGTGGTGTTTCATAATTTTTTTTAATTGGTGTGTGTAGCTCTTCCTTTATTTCAACAGGTTCAATTTTACCAATCGTTGAAATTAATTATTGTTAGGGTTGAGTTATCGGTTTATATTTTTCCTCCAATTTAGTTTGCGCCTCAAATTCCGCATTTTTTAAACTCTGATATTTTTGTTTAACAGCTTTTCTTGATTTAACTAGGTCTCTTGCTAAACGTTTATCCATGATTGGTATAATTTACCATCAAACGTTTATTTTTATAAGTAAATATATGAATCAAATCCTTTTCGATATCGGCCAGATTTCACATTAGAGTCTTTGTCTATTACCAAAAATCCAAATTTATCTTTCCAATATATTAAGCACAACTCATTAAATTGGTTGAATGACATATCAACACGAACATGATCATCATAAATATGTTTTAAGTTTGTTCGATCTTGTTGAAATATAACAATTAAATTTGCATTGTCACGAATTAATTGTTTCGGAATAGAAGAATATGTTTGACATAAATAAAAACAATCGGTATGTTTGTGTCTTCCGAAACAAAAATAGTCTTTTACAACATTCTGATTACAACACACAATGTCATCAAATATTATTATAGAGTTTGGTTTAACTTGTTTTGGTGAAACAATTGTTTCTTCATTTTCAGATTCATAGTATCCAATTTTTTTCAAAGGTTTAAAAAGTGTTCTCAAATATTTGTACTTTGGTTGATATAAGGATTTTGAATAAACATACAGATTTTCAAATCGCAAACCATTCGGATCTTCAATTAAACTAATAATAACATTGGTTTTGCCACAGCCTGACGGGCCAATAATTAACCCTCTTTTGCTATTTCCCTCAAACAGTTTTTTATGTTTTCTAAAACCATTCACTGAACTTTCATGATCCTTAATTGTTATAGAGTATGGTTGTTTCTCAACTCTCATTTTATATATAAAACAAACTATTAATATTCAGTATTGTGATGTAACTGGTTAGTTATCACTAGGATTACGACTATACCGGGTCTCAACGAATCTATTAGACAAGTCATAATTTCTAGAGTATTATGTGTATCAAAATGAGAATTGGAACAGGTAAATGGTATGTGAAGGAGAGAGTTTTCGCATATTTTTCACTTTCCGGCCACTTCCGGTTTCACCGGAAATGGCCCCGGTTTTGAATTTTTAAATGGAACACCCTGTATATTTTAACATTTTTGGATTTCCGAGACAATTCTAGATCAGAATGTAACGTTTTAAAAACTTTTTACGTCTACTTCATTTTTTTAGAGCCACTTTTAAAATTGCATCTAGATGGCCATGATCGGACGCAAACTAATCTAAGGGCCTTAGGTGATGTCAAAAAAATACAATCGCAAAGCTTTAGTTACTAGTATGAAAGACAGGAATAAGACAAGTTGACAAAATTACGTTTTCATTTCTAACTATTAATTTTCAAATGGCGACCCCTTTTTGACAACTACTTTTCGAAAAAAGCATTTTTTGACGAATCTAACGGTACTAATTTATTTGCGATTGGATTAGACATAAGAACAGAAATTAAATATTATTAAGCAAAATACTGGATAATTTATTTACTTATGACAAGTGCGCCATGGACAGCCATGATGCATAATAATTTGCAACTGTTTGTATCAAGTCTTCTTTGGAAAACAAAGCACTCACTTAAGTAGATAATGACAGTGACATACGCTCTAAGAACAGACGTAAAAGTTTCTTAATTTTCGTTAAGTTTAGTTTAAATTTTCGTTAAAATAATGTATACTCAAAGTGAAAAAGAGGATATGTTATTAATATTTGGAGAGTGTCATAGAAATTTAAGGAATGCTGCCGAGTTGTATGCTCATAGATATCCGAATCGGCAACATCCAGCCCATCAGTATTTTCCGTATGTCGAGACTCGTTTTAGGCAAATAGGACATCAAGAGGCGGAACAGAGGTTTATCATAAATGAAGAGACTGAGATTAACGTACTTGCTATGGTTGAGTTTGATAAAACAGTTTCGTTAAGAAAAATTAGTCAAGAACTGCAGATAAGTTATGAATCAGTAAGAAAAATACTGAAAAAGCATGGATATCGAGCATTTAAACATCAGTTACATCAACATTTGTATACTGAGGATGGCGATAGACGGGTAGTGTTTTGTGATTGACTGCTTCAAAATCATAGAGTTAACCCAAATTTTATCGATTTTATTCTATTTTCCGACGAATCCCGATTTACAAATAATGGTATGTTCAATAAGCAAAATACTCGGTACTGGGCCCAACAAAATCAATATGAAATGAGAGAGGGCAATTTTCAAGAAAGATTTGGCGTCAATGTCTGAGCTGGTATCGTTGGAAACAGAATAATTAGGCCAATATTGTTTCAAGGTCAGTTAACAGGGGTTAGATACTTAGGTTTTCTTCAAAATGAAATCGAAAATCATCTCAATGATATACCTTTAGCAGTTTTACGGCGAATTTACTTTCAACGAGATGGAGCACCGCCTCACAATACTAGAGAAGTTCTTAATTATTTAATAGAGCATTTTAATAATCGAATTATTGCAACCAATGGTCCGGTACGGTGGCCAGCCTGCTCACCGGATCTTACTGTGCTCGATTTCTTTGTCTGGGGATATGTTAAAGAAAGGGTTAGTATGGAGCAGCCCCAGCTACTCTTGAAATATTAGAAGAAAGAATTTTACGGGCATTTAGAAGTATAACTCCCCAAATGCTACAAAACGTATTGAGAGAAACAATTGAACGAGCTGAAATGTGTCGTGAAAAAGAAGGAATACACTTTGAACATTTACTACACTAAACTTTTTAACAAATTCAGCTATTGTACTTTCAAATATTTTAAGTGCGTCGTCTAAGTTATTAGTTTATTTTGTTAGTTTTTTGTTAATTTTGTTGAATTTTTAATCTAATTCCTGTCTTTCATATTAGTCACTAAAACTTTGCTATTGTATTTTTTTGACATCACCCAAGGCCGTTAGATTAGTTTGCGTCCGATCATGGCCACCTAGATGCAATTTTAAAAGTGGCTCTAAAAAAATGAAGTAGACGTAAAAAGTTTTTAAAATGTCACATTCTGATCTACAATTGTCTCAGAAATCCAAAGATGTTAAAATATACAGGGTGTTCTATTTAAGAATTCAAAACCGGGGCCATTTCCGGTGAAACCGGAAGTGACCGGAAAGTGGAAAATATGCGAAAACTCTCCTCTTCACATAACATTTACCTGTACCAATTCTCATTTTGATACACATAATACTCTAGAAATTATGACTTGTCTAATAGATTCGTTGACATCCGGTATATAATGTTTCCATCACATAATAAACGAATCATTTATAAGACAAACAGCAAAAGGAAAAGAAGTGGTTTAGTAAGCTCATTAATAAATAAATTACCTTTTGAATTGCATATTCTTGGTTATAATTTTTGTGGACCTGGAACAAAATTGGAAAAACGATTGTCAAGAGGTGATAAAGGTATAAATTTATTGGATGAGGCTTGTAAAGAACACGATATTGCTTACTCACATTCAAATGATATAAAAAGAAGGCATTTAGCTTATAAAGAATTAGCTGACAAAGCTTTATCAAGGTTCAAAGCTAAAGATTCTAGTTTTGGGGAAAAAAACTGCTGCACTAGGAATTACTGGTGCTATGAAAATTAAAAGAAAATTAGTTATGGGACTTAGAACGAGAAGAAAGTTCAAGCGAAACACTCGAAAAGGACGGGAACTATCATTATCTGAGGTAATTGCAAAAGCTAGGAAAGGTATTAAGGGGAAACGTTTTAAAGACCTAAATGAAAGTATTCAAACTGCTTTAAAACCTATTAAAAAAACAGGTTAAGTGTCACCTCCAAAGAAGAGGGTAATTCCAATCCCAAAGACTGGTGGATTTCTTCCACTTATACCTTTATTTCCTGGTTTGTCTGCTCTTGTGCTCTTGGAGGAGAGGCTGCAGGTATTGCTAAAGCAGTAAATGATGCAAAAGCAGCCAAAGCGAAATTAGAAGAATCGAAACGACACAATCAAATGATGGAGTCCATTGCGGTAGGAAAAAAAGGAAGCGGACTTTATTTAAAACCTTATAAAACAGGATGTGGATTATACCTGAAACCTTATTCAAAAAACTGCTAAAACATATACCTCGAAAAGCACTTACAAATTGCGATTTACTTAAATACGTTAAATATTTACAAATTCCCAACTTTCGTGGTATTTTTATGAGGGATAAATTACCAAAAAAGATAAAGATAATTGAAAGTGCAATTGTCAATCTAAATAATCATAGTGGTGATGGTTCTCACTGGATAGCATATACAAAAAAAGGAAAAAACATAATATATTTTGATAGTTATGGTAATTTGCGACCTCCTTCTGAATTAATTAAATATTTTTATAGCGACCAAAATAATAATATTGTTAATTATAATTATAACAGTTATCAAAACTTTAACAAAACAAATTGTGGTCAATTGTGTCTAAAATTTCTTTATAACCATATGTAACACCTAATTTTAGTTTATTATTAAACACATTTTTAAAGTAAAATGTCATATAGTTTTGTTCTTAGCGGCAATTCCGCTATTTTATCATCAGAGTTATATTCTCCAATATATCTAGATGAAGATGTTGAATATGTTATCGGTCTTGTAAATTTCGAAGCATTTAATGCAATTCCCAATATTGATGTTGGGAATAATGTATTAATTCATGATGAAAATTTAGAAATAGCCATACCCTCAGGTAGCTATGAATTAGAAGACATAACAGATTTAAAAAAAAAAACACTTGGATGAGGATAAAATTAGTTTTAGTCTTTATGCAAATAATGATACTTTACGTACACACCTTAAATGTTTACCCCCCATAACTTTTCGTGAAGGAACTATTGGTAAATTATTAGGGTTTAAAAATTGGCGATTGGAAGCTAACATTGAACATATATCAGATTTTCCCGCAGAAATAATTAAAGTAAATTCAATAAATATAGACTGCAGTATTGCAGAGGGATCATATTTAAACGGGAAACCTGTTCATATAATACACTAATTTTTCCCGAGCGTTGCTCCAGGGTTCAAAATAATCGAGTCACCTCAAAACGTTATATATTTTCCAGTCACCGTTAAAGTAATTGATAAAATAGCCATTAAAATAATAGATCAGGAAGGTGATTTGGTTAATTTTAGAGAAGAAACCATAACCATCAGACTACATCTTAAAAAAGTACATGAAAGATGGTAATATTATATAACAATAAATCTGCAAACTTTACTAGAAAATTTAATAATAAAAACATTAATAAGACAAAAAAAAAGCAACTTCCTTTAGTAGGAAATCAAACTTCCAAAGGTTAACACCTTCTAATAGAAAATTTCTTCAAAGTTTGGGTTTTAAACTTAAGTAAAATGGATTATTTATTTGTAAGAGAAAATGTATTGGTTGATTGGAAATTTTTTCTTTCGATCCTTTTAATCCTACAAAACTCGGACTAAATGATGAAATCAGAATTGCTTTGCAACAAACAGGAAAATATCCTTTATCTTGCAAAAGTGAAATTTATGTGGAATTGCAAGTAACTAAAGAAGATGATTCCCCTCTAGCTAATACTGTTTTAATTAATAATGCTCCATCATTTTTATTTAAAGAATTACGCTATATTTTAAATGGTGTTACTATTGACTCCGTTCGGGATATTGGTATAAATTCAAATCTTAAGGGATATATTTCATTTAATCATAATGAAAGTGCTAAATTGGAAAATGCCGGTTGGTATCCGAAATCAAAATCTGAAGAAAAAATTATGACTGGTGATAAAGGTAATGTTTCATTATGTATACAATTAAAGATGTATTCAGGATTTTTTGAAGACCATAATAAGATTATTCTTAATTCACAACAAGAACTTATTTTGATAAGAAGTAATGATGATACAAATGCATTATTATCCAGTAATGAAGATGAAAAACCCAGAATTAAAATTACAAAGTTGTGTTAAAGAGTTTCTCATCTTACTGTAGCTATTCCGCAAGAATTAGCACTTACTAAAATTGTTGACAAAAATAGTGATATACTAATAACTTTCCGAAGCTGGGAATTAGTTGAATATCCAGAGTTATTGGAAACTACGAGACACAACTGGCCCGTAAAAACATCTACAAAAGTCGAAACGCCACGTCATGTTCTAATTGCTTTTCAGAAAAATAGACGTGGTAATCTAAAAATGGATATGAGTAAATTTGATCATTGTAATTTAAGAAATATGAATGTCTTTTTAAATTCAGAAATATATCCTTACAATGATCTTCAACTTGATTTTGAAAATAATAAATTTGCTACTCTGTATGAAATGTTTACAGACTTTCGTCAAGGGTATTATAACTCTCCAGTGGAACCAATTTTTAATCCGAAAGAATTTAAAGAGAATGCTCCTATAGTTTACATTAATTGTTCATATCAAAGAGATTTACTACAAACCGGTCCAGTAATTATGAGAATTGAATTTGAAACCAAGGAAAAAATACCCCCTAAACCAGCGGCATATTGTGTTATAATTCATGATAAAGTTCTTAGTTACAACCCATTAACAAAAATTGTGAAACAACTGTAATACCAGTTCCTTAAGATAAAAAAACTACTTTTAAACAAACCGCTACTTATGCGTAAGAACGCATGCGTCAATTTTGATATTTATTAACGTACCTAAACCAGAATTCTTCATTTATATAATGTCTTACGAGATTTCAGTTCGAGTATTAGATTTTCAACTTAAGTTGCAGAAATTAAAAAAAAACAAATAAGTGAATATTAATTAAATGTAGAAATGATCAAGAAATTCAAATATTTGAAAATATGAAACTTATTCTAGATCTGCAAGGATTCAAAATTGAAAATAATAAATTTATTGTAAAAGAATTAGCTGCTTACGATGGGCAAAAGGCAAGTCATTTTATTTTCAAAGCTCCATTTCCGATGAGTCATTTACCATCCTATTTACACAAACAAGCTCTGTGATTAATAAAAAATTACCATTGTATTGAGTGGTGTGAAGGATATACACCATTACACAAATATGGAGATATCATAAGAGATTTAAGCGCTAAGGTGGACTATGTTTATGTAAAAGGGGAAGAAAAGGCAGATTTCGTAAAGAAGAATTCTATGAGACCAGTTATCGATATTGATGAACAACCCACCCTAACGAAAATGGATCCTTGCTGCTTTTATCATCAAAAAAATACCATGTGTATGTGCATTATCAAATGTTTATTACCTTTACAATAATTTTTTTATGCAATAAAAGACTTGATTATAAATTATGTGTTTTATTTCCTAACATTGTTCTAATACATGAAATATTATTATTTAATCCTAGTTCTTGAAGTTTATATGTTAAAATATGTATATTTTTATCTTTTAAATATTCGCTACAACATTTAGCTGCTAGTAAACATAATTCTGCATGTTCCATATAATTTAAATACAATATAATATTCTGCGCTTTATTTTCTTGACCTTCATATGCATAAAACTCGGAACAGGCTGCGGACATCAAAAACTCTTCATACATTTCTCTTACTAACAATTTCATAATAAATCCTACACTAAAACCTCCCTGTTTTTCAAGATCTCTTTATCTCTCTCTTCCTCTTCCATGATTTCTTTTAATATATCAGGATCTTCTATATAATCCTTCAATGTCCTTAAAAAGTACCTGAATCCTATTTCCTTTATTTCATGAACGAACTTCGACAAATTTTGTGTTTTTCTATAGTTTAAACAGGCTTCTGCAGCTAATTGGTATTGGAAGGCAGTCTCATAATATACCTGCGCCCACTCAGGTTGTCTCTGTCTTAGTATTGCATCCTTTAATTGGGAATTTTGAATCTTAGTGATAAACTGTTTACCTAATTTGGTAATTTCATTTTTCAAATCACTGTTCATAACTACCACTTATTTTTAATTTAACAACACTTTTCGTTATTGGTGGTGGATCATCTATATGAGTTTAAGACTAGTAGCGAATGAATGTAATTCGCTCAGATTCAGTAATTTAAGATACCTGCTCCCCTCCAAGCAAAAATAGGTGGAGTTTACGTAACCAATCGAGATAAGGGGCGAACTTGGGCAGCCAATCGGAAACAAGGTCATTCATAGCTGACCAATCAAAAAAGTGGTGGGGGAGTCAACTGAACGCCTCTTATTTCCACTATTCCGGTACATTATTATTTGTGAAGACTTATTTTCAAAATGGGCGGAAGCGAAAGCTGTACGGATAGCAACGGCAAACAAAGTCATTAACTTCCTTGAAACGGACATATTTTGCAGATACTGCTACCCTGAAAGAATAATCACTGATCAAGGAATAGTATTCATATCGAAAAAGCTCCAACAATTATGTGAGAAATATTATATTGAACAATTATTCAGTAGCGTAGCGCATCAACAAGACAATCCAGTAGAACGGAAAATACAGGAATTTAAAAAAGTATTGAAAATTTTACTAATGAATAAGCATTCAAATTCATGGGAGGAATTAATCCCCAACACCTTACAGGTACTGCGAAGTAGAGCATGCTGAGCAACCGGAGAAACACCGGCATCTATCGTACTTGGATACGAGTTACCTGCTCCGGGCGAATTCTGGAAGAAATGGTCTGTAGAACGGAAAAATCTTTCGGCAGCCCAATGAAAAGAACAGATACGGAAGAAACAGTACGCATATATTTGTAAGGAAATTCACGATGAATCGGAACCTAAGATTTCGTTCTAAGTAAGGGACCTTGCAAACACAAAAATACACCACCGAGCCTCTCATAACTTATGCCCATACTGGACAGGACCGCACGAAATAGTCAGAGTAAACGGCGATACAACATATAACGTACTGATCGACGGGGAACAAGTCAATCTTCATGTAGATGACTTACTACCCGAACGAAATATCTTCCGAATCGGACATTTCGGAATATGAATTCCCGCATAGAAATCGCACTCATTCAGCATCATCTGACTCGGACGACAAGGTCGGAGACTCTATAACTTTTCAGGCTGATGTGCATGGAAATACAGAAAAACGTGCACCACCTGAATGCGATGTTACTCCCGAACTTCATGTCGCCCAAGTTCCACATGATAATCAGCAGCCTCTTCAAGCACTGGAGGAAGGCGATACCATTCTCATACGAAGAATATGTCAATCACGCATATTTCACAACTCTGCCTATAGGAAAAATCTAGACCAAGAAGAGAAATTTAGAACGCAATCCCGCTTTAGGCGGGGGGTGTTGTAAATATACATTAAATATTTAAATATGAAAACCTTTTTTAAGCCTTGAAATACAGAGATTAAAGGTTGCCTAATAGACACGCAGCGAGAGAATGACGCAGTGACCACGCGGCCACGATCTGATTTAGGATTGGCCGAAACCGAAAGGCATCGCGGTAACGGAACAAAGCATCTGGTTGGTCAGAGAGGCTTTCTACATTTTTCCGCCAAGAATATGCGTAAAAGATAGCACAAGGAGAGAAGAAAGCTTGAGTACTTTCAGTACTGCCATACTCATTTTTAGCTTCTTGAAAAAATCCACAAGGAAGACGGAATACCAGTGAAAAAGTGAAATTAGTGCTGTGAAAAGTAGCGATTCAGTTCAGTGAATTTCTTTTGCCTAAATTGCAGCTATTTTTATAGCCTATTAGCGCTTAGGCCTGAAATTCTGAATTCAACGATTCAAGCAAGCTCTCATTTCCTTTGTCTGGAGACTTTTGAAGTCAAGAAACTGTTACAACCTCGACGATCTTTTTAAAGGCTGCGTGGCTGAAAAGTCTAGTGCTGAAATAAAAAATCTAAAATAAATCCGAGAATTGCTGGACAAATTAGTAGCTATCTTTGATAGCGAAAGGCTGAATTCTGAAGACCATAAAGCGAAAAGCAAAACTCCGGTTTAAATACGGTGTAAGGGAGCTCCTCTGCATAAAAAGAGTGTTCACAGGTAAATTAGGTTTCTAAACCGCAGAGCCCTTACACTACAGTTCGAAAGCCAGGGTTATTCGGGACTACATACACGAACTGGTGTTGTAGTAACGGATCGCTGGCTAAATATCGCGTTTTACTTCCATCTTAGCAAGGTTTCCATACCACTATATTTTATCATTTATGTTTTTAGTGCCTTTGAACACATAAAGCATTTTAGCAATTAGGTTTTACAACCTTTTTACAAGCACAACCTTTAATAGTCAAAATATTTGGTAGTCAGGCTGTTAGAGCTTTTCTCATACGAAACAGTTTAGTTTTTAGGCCTTTTTCATAGTTTAAAAATCGGGTCGTCAAACATAGTTTTTCCTTTTGGCATATCATACCTTTGTATAACTCAAAATTTTGCAACTCGGCGCCATCTCTAGAACTCTATACGGAAAGGCGGGAGTTTCAATCCAAGATTTCGTATCTCGGCACCATCGTTGATCCGGTTTCAGAACTACGTATATAAAGGCGCGCGTATCGATTCAACAGTTCGTATCTCGGCACCATCTTTAGCTCGGTTTCGGAATTATATACGTAAGGGTGACGTACTCGGCGTACGTTGCACGTAAGTTTACTTCTGTCGAATCGGAATAGCGGAAGCACATTATTTTGGCATTTGTCTTGACGTAAAACGCGAGAAAATATACTAAATAAGTTAATTAGAACAAAATTTTTGTATCATTTCTAAATCGGGTTTTAATTTTGGGCTCAAATTGAACGCAGAAAATTAGACTGAGACAGACTTGACAAAGAATTTCAACAACTTTCACCTTCTGGAAAGTTGTATTAGCCATTTTCAACACTTATAAAATTGCCACTTGGTCCCTCAGAGCACTTCAGCTTACCTTTCCATAATTCCCTGACTAAACCGCGTCTTTATTTTTTGGGAATCAAATTATTATTATTATTTTATTCCTTTTCCAAATTTAAGAGCATGGCTCAAGCTTTCCCAGATAATAAAAAAGAAACAGCAAGAAAGGTGAGGGCCTGGTTTTCCTTCCGGGTCGGGCGGTTACGGTGGGTCCTCTCCGGCACCCCCTGCGGGGTGCCCCTTTCAACGCCAAGCACATCAAATATTCAAAAATAGGCCAATATTGCAAACAAGTCCTCCCAATCTCATTGACTTTGACTTGAAGGACTACCTCCGGGACTATGACACGGTTTCCGAAGTCGGGAATAGCGGCGCGTCGGTGTAGCGGACAACCTCGTAGATCTCGGCGAAGAAAACGAAATTCCAGATAAATTTTCATGTACACTCCTTGTGGATTCACGAAATCCTATGCGTGCTACAGGATCTACTCAATTTCATCGTTTCGCCAACGATTCCATGACGGACGTCAGCTCGAGTTTGAACACGTCGTCGCTAAAATTTATCGCGCACAGGGATGTGGAAGCACCTGTCGCCGTACACAGAACCGACGAAAGGCGTTCCCAAGAACGATAATATATATATATATATATATATATATATATATATATATATATATATATATATATATATATATATATACCAGGTGTCAACGAATCTATTAGACAAGTCGTAATTTCTACTAATCTAAGGGCCTTAGGTGATGTCAAAAAAATACAATCGCAAAGTTTTAGTTACTAGTATGAAATACACGAATAAGACAAGTTGAGAAAATTACGTTTTCATTTCTAACTATTAATTTTCAAATGGCGACCCCTTTTTGACAACTACTTTTCGAAAAAAGCATTCTTTGACGAATCTAACGGTACTAATTTATTTGCGATTGGATTAGACATAAGAACAGAAATTAAATATTATTAAGCAAAATACTGGATAATTTATTTACTTATGACAAGTGCGCCATGGACAGCCATGATGCATAATAATTTGCAACTGTTTTTATCAAGTCTTTGGAAAGCAAAGCACTCACTTAAGTAGATAATGACAGTGACATACGCTCTAAGAACAGTCGTAAATGTTTCTTAATTTTCGTTAGGTTTAGTTTAAATTTTCGTTAAAATAATGTATACTCAAAGTGAAAAAGTGGATATGTTATTAATATTTGGAGAGTGTCATAGAAATTTAAGGAATGCTGCCGAGTTGTATGCTCATAGATATCCGAATCGGCAACATCCAGCCCATCAGTATTTTCCGTATGTCGAGACTCGTTTTAGGCAAATAGGAAATCAAGAGGCGGAACAGAGGTTTATCATAAATGAAGAGACTGAGATTAACGTACTTACAGTTTCGTTAAGAAAAATTAGTCAAGAACTGCAGATAAGTTATGAATCAGTAAGAAAAATACTGAAAAAGCATGGGTATCGAGCATTTAAACATCAGTTACATCAACATTTGTATACTGAGGATGGCGATAGACGGGTAGTGTTTTGTGATTGACTGCTTCAAAATCATAGAGTTAACCCAAATTTTATCGATTTTATTCTATTTTCCGATGAATCCCGATTTACAAATAATGGCATGTTCAATAAGCAAAATACTCGGTACTGGGCCCAACAAAATCAACATGAAATCAGAGAGGGCAATTTTCAAGAAAGATTTGGCGTCAATGTCTGAGCTGGTATCGTTGGAAACAGAATAATTAGGCCAATATTGTTTCAAGGTCAGTTAACAGGGGTTAGATACTTAGGTTTTCTTCAAAATGAAATCGAAAATCATCTCAATGATCTACCTTTAGCAGTTTTACGGCGAATTTACTTTCAATAAGATGGAGCACTGCCTCACAATACTAGAAAAGTTCTTAATTATTTAATAGAGCATTTTAATAATCGAATTATTGCAACCAATGGTCCGGTACGGTGGCCAGCCCGCTCACCGGATCTTACTGTGCTCGATTTCTTTGTCTGGGGATATGTTAAAGAAAGGGTTTACTATGGAGCAGCCCCAGCTACTCTTGAAATATTAGAAGAAAGAATTTTACGGGCATTTAGAAGTATAACGCTCCAAATGCTACAAAACGTGTTGAGAGAAACAATTGAACGAGCTGAAATGTGTCGTGAAAAAGAAGGAATGCACTTTGAGCATTTACTACACTAACCTTTTTAACAAATTCAGCTACTGTACTTTCAAATATTTTAAGTGCGTCGTTTAAGTTATTAGTTTATTTTGTTAGTTTTTTGTTAATTTTGTTAAATTTTTAATCCAATTCCTGTCTTTCATACTAGTCACTAAAACGTTGCGATTGTATTTTTTTGATATCACCTAAGGCCGTTAGATTAGTTTGCGTCCGATCATGGCCACCTAGATGCAATTTTAAAAGTGGCTCTAAAAAAGTGAAGTAGACGTAAAAAGTTTTTAAAATGTCACATTCTGATCTAGAATTGTCTCAGAAATCCAAAGATGTTAAAATATACAGGGTGTTCTATTTAAGAATTCAAAACCGGGGCCATTTCCGGTGAAACCGGAAGTGACCGGAAAGTGGAAAATATGCGAAAACTCTCCCCTTCACATACCATTTACCTGTGCCAATTCTCATTTTGATACACATAATACTCTAGAAATTATGACTTGTCTAATAGATTGGTTGACACTCGGTATATATACATATATATATATATATATATATTGCGTTGAAATACGTGATGCGGGACCTAACGTCTATCGTCAGAGGTCTATATTCGTCGCCCACACACGCTTCAAGCAACTGCCCGAAGAGGAATTAGAATATTAATATTTTGAAAATTTTGTTTATTTTTTTTTTTAAATTTGAAAATTGGTGAATGTGAATGAAATAAGTTTTCTTTTGCTCTAATAAAAATATTCTAAACCACGATATGTATTTTTAATTTTTCCTTGAGCGCCCAGTTACTGTATCCTATCTAAGATAAGATAACAGCACTGTATTTATTCTTTGGATTAACTTAAAAATACATATATTATTGTTAACAAAATTTTAATTAATCTATTTTCTCTTTTTAATCTCCCCTTAATATAACTAGCTCGCTTCCCCTGAAACTATCCCAAGTGAGTTCAGATTCTCATAATTTAAAATTACTTTTTATCTACTGCCAATTAAAACCACTGAATTGTATTAACAATCAACATAAATTTATTATAAAACAAAATGATATTATTACTGATTATAAAATTATTTTGAAATACCTATTATCTAGATCAGCTTTATTAAAATTAAAAATCAATTGCACCTTATCTCTACTGTTAATTATAATGTCACTCCATTTAACTGTCAAGAGTTGTTTGACAAATATGAAGGTCTCGTGTTCAGTTGAAATGTATTACTTTTATTTATTTTAAAAATTAAAAAAAAAAAATGTGCAAAGTGCGGATTATTAATTTTAACAAGTGATTATGAATTAGTTTTAATGATTTTATAATGTCTAATATAAATGTGGTAATATTATATTTTAAAATACCTTGATCCTTAAGTGTTTGTTTATTTATAAACAATAAAAAAAAAAGGTATATTTGTGTTTCTCTGTCTTCTTTTACCATCAAATTGGATTGGGATTATTGTTTAAAAATAACTACTATCAAGTAAGTAGATATTCTTTGTTAAACACTGTCTTAGTTATTTTTGGTAATGTCCAGGAATTGTCTACTTCTAGGAAATGTTGGTATTTACACCAGCCAGGTATAATTTCTTGAACTTTTATTTGACACAATCGGGTTTTACTAAATTTTCTTGATGTTAGTTGGAGTTGCTATTTCTTAATGACATTCAATTTAATTTAAATTATTTTTTTTTTAAAATATTGATTAATCAAACTTTATTTAATATTTATTTACTTTCATAACCTTTAAAAAATATTTACTTATCAAAAACAAAAGATCTCGCACGTGGCTTTATGATCTTGTCGTGAAAATTTTAAGGTTATGTTTTGAGGAGAAACTTTTCTTTTACACCTCTCTGTAACAATACTTTTTTGCAACTGTCTCGAATTTTTGTGATTTTTCTTTCTATCGTATGCCACCAGCTGACTTAATTAATCATTCTGATTGGCTCAGCAGTTGAAGGCATCGGGTTACTTGATGAAAAATCACCCTTTTCTTGGCATTCTTGTCAAACAAAAATGGCTGTCAAGAATTTTAAAATTGATAAAATTTTTCCAATTTTACCATTTCCTGGATTTATCCAATAATATGCATGACAATAAATATTATAAAATTAAACTCTATTATTTTACCTATCTAATTATACATATTTTAGCCTTCCTAAAACAATTTTTAATATTAAAAATTATAAAACAAAATGGCTTGACATGAAAATATTGAATTATATAATTAACTAATTATTGAAAATTATTGTTTGAAGATGCTAAATTATGTTTTCTTAATATTAAAATATTAAATATTAGAATTTTCCTTACATTCTAATATAACTTATTTTACTCCATTACTTAAAATTAATTTATAATATTTAATTTTAATGTCAATATCACAAATTTTCTTAAATTTATTCTATGTTTTTATGTGTTTTAATTAAAATTATTTTCTTAATACTACTGTTAACTGTCTAGTTTATATTAAAAACAATTTAATGAACTTTATTTATTATTTTAAAGTACTTTTCGTAACTGGTTTCACACTATGTTCACCTTTTGTTCCTTTTCAAAACATTATTGTTGCAAAAACCGATCGTTATGTTTTTTTTATTTCACTTGAAGATTTTCACTCTTTATTATCACTTTACCTTCACTATCACATCTAATGTTTGTACCTTATTATTCTTATGATCAATTTATAATATGATCTTATTGTATTAATATTTATATATTGTTTATTTTACAATTATGTCTAAAAATTCATTATGAATTTAGCATTATATATGATTTTTTTAATCATGTAAGCTTTTAATTATGCTTTGGTCCATATTATTTGTAAATATTAATGACTCTAATTAATTAATATATCTACTAACTACTTATTACTATCAAAATAATAAATTTATGTTGTATCTTAGATATTTTAATTGAAATTGTTTAGACTAGTCGAGTATTTATAATATGGTCATTAGGTCATCTTGTGTCGATTCCTATTCAATTGCCCCAAATTGAATATTTAATATTTTATTATAAATAAAATATTAAATATGAATATTTTAATTCTTATTTGTACTTATTATTTATATTAATTACAACTTTTAAGTTGATAATAAAATTTATATCCTTATATATTTTATAGCTTATTAGAAATTTATTGTTTCACAAAATATCCCTTTTAATCATAAACTTTTGTACGTTATTTGATCAGCTAATATTATATTTATACATATCTTTGATATTAAATATGCCTCTGACTTGTCTTGTGTCAGGGTATACTATTTTATAGCTATTATCTCCGTTTTCTGTTTCTATTTCAAATGGTCCTTCATATGGCCATTGAAATCTACTGTATTGACCTTGTTTAGTATCTGTCTTTTTTAGGGCTTTAATCAATACAAACTCTCCTTTATTAAATTTGACTTTTCGTTTAATGTCTTTCTCTTGTTGTCTTATATATTTATGAGCCTTTCTTTTCATTCTTTTAGTGATATTTTTAATTAAATTTTGATCTTGGGTCTCTATATTCAATATCCAGGGTCTGTTACTTATTTCATATCCCATGATCTGGCTTGGGATTTCTTCTGTCACTAAATTAGGCATGGTATTTAAGAAGGTCTCTATCTCTTCCAGGTTTTCTTCCCAAGTAAGAGGTTTTTCATGACATTGGATACGCAATAATTTTGACACTTCTTTTATGTATCTTTCTGCTGGGTTTGCTTGTGGATGTCTTATGCTTGTAAAATTTAATATCATATTTTTCCTTGCACTGTACCTTTTAAACTTTTCATTTTGAAAATATGTAGCATTATCCAGTATACAATATCTTGGACTTCCTATCGTCTCAATGTAATTATTCAAATTTTTAGTTATTTCAATGACGTTAGTCCGTTTACATGGATAAAGTTTTACATATTTAGAGCATACGTCCAATATTACTAAGATGTGCTTCGATTTATGGGATGATGGTGGTAAATTACTTATGAAATCGATAGCAATCATCTCTCTAGGATTTGTCGCTATTATGGACTTTGGATGGTTTCTATTAGTAATGTTTTTGTCTTTAGCCTTTTGACATATATCACATGTTCTGGTTACTTGTTTGGCTAAAGACAAATCATTCTTACTATAATATGTTTCTCTATATACCATCCATAATTTTCTAGATCCTATATGTCCAAATTTATTATGCAAATTATTTAATATTTTTAATGCCAATGGGGATGTTATTATATATAATTCATTACCATTTATTAATTTTAAATATATTCCATTTTTTAATAAATTTTTATTTTTAATGTCATCATCTAATTCTTTTTGGTTTTTCAGGATTTGGCTTTTCGAAAAGAGTCCTTGTTTGTCTTTTAAAATATTATATCCAATTTTGATCTCTTTCTTATCCTTTTCCAATCCTTCCGTTCTTGTTAAGGTATCTGCTACTATATTCAATTTCCCTGGGATATGTTTAATTTCAAAATCATATTCTTGTAATAATAGTGACCATCTATGGACTCGATTGTTTCTATATTTATTATTCAAAATCGAAGTTAATGCCATATGGTCAGTTTCTATTAAAAATTTATTACCTAATAAATAAAATCTTAATTTTTGTATGCAATATATTATGCTAGCGAGTTCTAATTCAGTAACTGAATATTTCTTTTCATATGGTTTAGTTACTCGAGAGCAAAAATATATTGGACATTCCTGATCATTAAGTAATTGGAATAATACTCCTGAAAATCTTTGATCTGATGCGTCTGTTCTTAATATAAATTTTTGTTGATAATCAGGATGATAGATTTTCAAATTGTTCGCAAAGGTATTCTTAATTTGGTTAAAGGCATTTTCTCTCCTTTCATCCCATTTCCATTTCACATCTTTGCGAAGTAGTTCTATCAATGGTATTTCCTTACTACTTAGATCTGGTATTAGGCGATGATAATACTTTACCAATCCCAGAAATCCCCTTAATGTTTTTAGACTATTTGGACGTGTATAATTTTGTATTACTTCAACTCTATCAGGGTCCATTTCTACTCCTTGTAGATTTATTTTGTAACCTAGGTAATTTACCTCTTCCTGATAAAATTGGCATTTTTCTAAATTTATTTTTAGGCCTGCAATATCTAATGCTTCTAATACAAGTCTTATATGCTCTTTGTGCTGTTCTTTATTATTTGAATATATCAATATATCATCAATATAGTGTAGAGCATAATCACTGTGCCTTTCCAGTACTTTATATAATGCTCTCACCAATGCTGAACAAGCACTTTGTAATCCAAAAGGTACTACTTTAAATTGGTAAATGATTCCATTTATTTGGAAACCCGTATACTTTCTACATTCTGGATGTAGTGATATTAACCAGAAACTATGTTTTAGGTCTATCTTTGAAAAAACACCAGCATTTGTGATCCTTCCTAAAATAGCATCTATTGTCATTGGAGCCTCGTATTGTGGAACCGTATACTGATTTATGTTACGTGCATCCAAACATAACCGAAGTTCTCCATTCCTTTTCTTCACCACAACTATTGGATTTATATATGTAGTATCGGCTCTTTCTATTATATTATTTTGAACCATTTCTTCAATTTCATCTTTTATTTGTGCTTGATACTTATATGGGATGGGGTAAGTTTTGGCTTTAAAATTTTCAATGTTTTGTACTTTAATATAATGAATATAGTCTCGTGCTACTCTGTTTTCGTTTGAAATTAAGTTTTTAAAAGAATTTAACATGTATACTATATCTTTTTTAAAATTTGAATCGCATATAATTTCCTTTTCATTCATAATCACATCATTATTATACTTATTATAATCACAAAAACTTCTCCTACTAAAATTATCATTGACTTTGTCAATACTAATATCTCCTAAAAATTTTGGTTTTGTGCTCCTTTTAGCTAACAAAACCTTATTATTTACCGCATTATTCTCCTTCTTACAATTATCTATAATACTTTCAAGATTATGTATTTCTATTATATTATTTGCGCTTTCTTTACTTATAACTTCTCCACTTAACATTTCTATACATGATAAATTCTCACTCGAATGATTAAAAACCAAATTATTTATGAACTTTATTCTATGTTCATCAATTATCAAGATCATATCTTCGTAATTTATTTTAGCCCCATATTTACTTAAAATATCATTCCCCATAATTATATCGATATTCATATTATTCACTACTATTAATGATGCTTCTATAATTTTATTACCAAGCACTATTTTTAACATACATTGCCGATTTACTTCACAAATCTTTTTATTATTTGCCCCCACTAATTTTAATTTTGGTATTTTATTTATGATTACTTTATTATTAAATAACAATATATTTTCTAATTTATTTTCATCAATTAATGATGCTTCAGAACCACTATCTATTAATATTTTTACTTCTGTGTTATCAATTTTACCTTTTACATATATTAAATCTAAATTATCTTCATATTTTTCATTGTATAAATTGTCATTTAAGTCTATTAATTCTCGTGGATGTTCGTAATGTATAAAATTCGTCTTAATTTCAGATCCAAGGCTGTTATTTAAAAATTTGTTCGTCTGTTTCTAGGATCCGAAGATACCTCCCTTCGATTTCTCTCCAGGCTGTTGCTCCGTCTCCCTGTCATGTGGTTATTTGTCTGTTCATTGTCTACTCGTAAGTCTGTATCACTTCTATTTCGTCTAATATTATTAGTTTGTCTATATTCCCTGTCATTTCCATTGTAAAAAGTTCGATTCCTAAAATTTTGTCTTTCATTGTTCTGAACGTTCCTATCAATTTGTCGATCATTGTTATTTGCGCCTCTATTTAAGTTTATATTATTTTGTCTCGCGTTATATTGTTGTCTATATTGTGAATTATTATTATTTAAATTATAATTATTTGTACCATTGTCTGTTTGTCTGTATCGTGTATTATTATTAAAATTATTGTTATTAAAATTTCTATTTGTTTTCTGGTAAAAGTCATTATTACGGTTATAGTTATTATTATTTCTATTAAAATTGTTAGGAATATTATTTGTATGATTAGTTTGATTCTGTCTAAATTGATTCGGCTGTGGACGTATATTGTTATTTAGGTTTTTAAAATTTTGATCATAACTATTTTTTCTATTATTTTGATTGTGCCCATTAAAATTACCTCTTTGTACTCTTGTTAAGAAATTAATAAATTGACCCATTGTTTTTATATTTTGAATTGTAATTGTTTGTACTATATTATCTTGATAATGACGAGCAATGTTCAGAATAATTTCGTCTTCTCTCATTGGTGGATTTAAATACTTTGCTACTGTACTTAGCTTTAAAGCATAATTAACTAGATCCCCATTTTTATTATAATTAAATTTCCCAAAGTATAATTGTTCCCTAAACTCTGCTTGTTTAATTTCTCCCCAAAAATATTCCAAAAATTCCCTTTCAAAATCACAAAAATTATTTATCGTTGATTCTATATTACCATACCAAATACTTGCATGATCAATCAAATTAACTCGAATAAAGTCTTTTATTACTTGTAGATTATTTACATTATTTAACCTATTCTTGATACTGTTAATAAAAGCTACCGGGTGTAACATACGAATGTTGCCATTAAACTTTAGACCCATGTCATTAGTACTGGTACTAATATTTCCATTGCCCATATTATTTCTAGTTACAGTCTCCAATTTCTTATCCACGGTACAAGTAACTAGTTCAGTTGTGGATTTTAGTTTTTCTTCTATAATCTGATCGTATTCCTGGAAAGTTCTGTGACATTTCCTATCAATTTTATCTATTTCATTACCATGCTTATCTAATTCTGAGGTAATGTCATGCATGGTCGCATCTAGTTTGTCATTAAGACGCTCTATTTCTGTGTTCCTGTCACCTTTCTCTATTTCTAGCATATTTAATATTTCTTGGTTATTTTTAGTTACTTTTTCATGCATTTCTTCAATGCATGTTAACAGCTCTTTTGACATTCTGTTTTCAATTTCTAATATTTTCTCATCCACTTGTTTTTCTAATCTTATTTGCCCCTGTTTAATATCATTTAATTCTTTTTGGCCTTTAGTTATTTCCTTTTTTAATTCTTTTTGACCCTGTTCAATCTTATGTTCTAGGTCTTGCTGTCTTTTTTCTAGCTCCTTCTGACCTTTTGTAACTTTCGTATCCAGATCGTTAAGCCCTTTTTCCATTTTATTTTCCAGATCTTTTTGGACTTTTTCCATTTTATTTTCCAAATCTTTTTGGCCTTTTTCCAGATCTTTTTGGCCCATTTCTATTTTATTTTCCAGATTATTTTGCATACTCTGCAAAAATTTTATTATATCTTGATTACTACTCTGTTCTGTCTTTTCTGGTTCTTTTTGCTCATGGGTTGTTATTTCCCCTACCTTTTCTAGCTTAGTCTGCTGAAATACTTCAATCTCTCGATCGGTAGAAGAAGTGGATGTACTAGCTGTATCTTCTTTTGTTTTCCGTACTCCAATTTCTTGATTAATTTGTTTTCCTGATCTTAAGGTTATATTTTGTTCAGCCATGGTATTTTATTTATTCAAGTTTTATGCAATTCAAAAATTTTATAAAATTTATGTACTAAACTTTTGTTTAATACTACTGTTATCAATTTTGTTGTAATTAATTTTAAATAACTGATGTGCAATAATACTCGTTTTTTTTTTATATGTTACAAGTTCCTATTAATTATTTTTATTGACAGTAGACTTATGTACCCTGAAAATATTTTAGTAATCCCTGAAAATATTTATGCCCTGATAATATTTTAATAATCCCTGAAAATATTTATGCCTTGAAAATATTTATGTCCTGATAATATTTTAATAATCCCTGAAAATATTTATGTCCTGAAAATATTCGAGCCCCTGAAAATATTTATGCCCCACGTTGGGCGCCAATTGCGTTGAAATACGTGATGCGGGACCTAACGTCTATCGTCAGAGGTCTATATTCGTCGCCCACACACGCTTCAAGCAACTGCCCGAAGAGGAATTAGAATATTAATATTTTGAAAATTTTGTTTATTTTTTTTTTTAAATTTGAAAATTGGTGAATGTGAATGAAATAAGTTTTCTTTTGCTCTAATAAAAATATTCTAAACCACGATATGTATTTTTAATTTTTCCTTGAGCGCCCAGTTACTGTATCCTATCTAAGATAAGATAACAGCACTGTATTTATTCTTTGGATTAACTTAAAAATACATATATTATTGTTAACAAAATTTTAATTAATCTATTTTCTCTTTTTAATCTCCCCTTAATATAACTAGCTCGCTTCCCCTGAAACTATCCCAAGTGAGTTCAGATTCTCATAATTTAAAATTACTTTTTATCTACTGCCAATTAAAACCACTGAATTGTATTAACAATCAACATAAATTTATTATAAAACAAAATGATATTATTACTGATTATAAAATTATTTTGAAATACCTATTATCTAGATCAGCTTTATTAAAATTAAAAATCAATTGCACCTTATCTCTACTGTTAATTATAATGTCACTCCATTTAACTGTCAAGAGTTGTTTGACAAATATGAAGGTCTCGTGTTCAGTTGAAATGTATTACTTTTATTTATTTTAAAAATTAAAAAAAAAAATGTGCAAAGTGCGGATTATTAATTTTAACAAGTGATTATGAATTAGTTTTAATGATTTTATAATGTCTAATATAAATGTGGTAATATTATATTTTAAAATACCTTGATCCTTAAGTGTTTGTTTATTTATAAACAATAAAAAAAAGGTATATTTGTGTTTCTCTGTCTTCTTTTACCATCAAATTGGATTGGGATTATTGTTTAAAAATAACTACTATCAAGTAAGTAGATATTCTTTGTTAAACACTGTCTTAGTTATTTTTGGTAATGTCCAGGAATTGTCTACTTCTAGGAAATGTTGGTATTTACACCAGCCAGGTATAATTTCTTGAACTTTTATTTGACACAATCGGGTTTTACTAAATTTTCTTGATGTTAGTTGGAGTTGCTATTTCTTAATGACATTCAATTTAATTTAAATTATTTTTTTTTTAAAATATTGATTAATCAAACTTTATTTAATATTTATTTACTTTCATAACCTTTAAAAAATATTTACTTATCAAAAACAAAAGATCTCGCACGTGGCTTTATGATCTTGTCGTGAAAATTTTAAGGTTATGTTTTGAGGAGAAACTTTTCTTTTACACCTCTCTGTAACAATACTTTTTTGCAACTGTCTCGAATTTTTGTGATTTTTCTTTCTATCGTATGCCACCAGCTGACTTAATTAATCATTCTGATTGGCTCAGCAGTTGAAGGCATCGGGTTACTTGATGAAAAATCACCCTTTTCTTGGCATTCTTGTCAAACAAAAATGGCTGTCAAGAATTTTAAAATTGATAAAATTTTTCCAATTTTACCATTTCCTGGATTTATCCAATAATATGCATGACAATAAATATTATAAAATTAAACTCTATTATTTTACCTATCTAATTATACATATTTTAGCCTTCCTAAAACAATTTTTAATATTAAAAATTATAAAACAAAATGGCTTGACATGAAAATATTGAATTATATAATTAACTAATTATTGAAAATTATTGTTTGAAGATGCTAAATTATGTTTTCTTAATATTAAAATATTAAATATTAGAATTTTCCTTACATTCTAATATAACTTATTTTACTCCATTACTTAAAATTAATTTATAATATTTAATTTTAATGTCAATATCACAAATTTTCTTAAATTTATTCTATGTTTTTATGTGTTTTAATTAAAATTATTTTCTTAATACTACTGTTAACTGTCTAGTTTATATTAAAAACAATTTAATGAACTTTATTTATTATTTTAAAGTACTTTTCGTAACTGGTTTCACACTATGTTCACCTTTTGTTCCTTTTCAAAACATTATTGTTGCAAAAACCGATCGTTATGTTTTTTTTATTTCACTTGAAGATTTTCACTCTTTATTATCACTTTACCTTCACTATCACATCTAATGTTTGTACCTTATTATTCTTATGATCAATTTATAATATGATCTTATTGTATTAATATTTATATATTGTTTATTTTACAATTATGTCTAAAAATTCATTATGAATTTAGCATTATATATGATTTTTTTAATCATGTAAGCTTTTAATTATGCTTTGGTCCATATTATTTGTAAATATTAATGACTCTAATTAATTAATATATCTACTAACTACTTATTACTATCAAAATAATAAATTTATGTTGTATCTTAGATATTTTAATTGAAATTGTTTAGACTAGTCGAGTATTTATAATATGGTCATTAGGTCATCTTGTGTCGATTCCTATTCAATTGCCCCAAATTGAATATTTAATATTTTATTATAAATAAAATATTAAATATGAATATTTTAATTCTTATTTGTACTTATTATTTATATTAATTACAACTTTTAAGTTGATAATAAAATTTATATCCTTATATATTTTATAGCTTATTAGAAATTTATTGTTTCACAAAATATCCCTTTTAATCATAAACTTTTGTACGTTATTTGATCAGCTAATATTATATTTATACATATCTTTGATATTAAATATGCCTCTGACTTGTCTTGTGTCAGGGTATACTATTTTATAGCTATTATCTCCGTTTTCTGTTTCTATTTCAAATGGTCCTTCATATGGCCATTGAAATCTACTGTATTGACCTTGTTTAGTATCTGTCTTTTTTAGGGCTTTAATCAATACAAACTCTCCTTTATTAAATTTGACTTTTCGTTTAATGTCTTTCTCTTGTTGTCTTATATATTTATGAGCCTTTCTTTTCATTCTTTTAGTGATATTTTTAATTAAATTTTGATCTTGGGTCTCTATATTCAATATCCAGGGTCTGTTACTTATTTCATATCCCATGATCTGGCTTGGGATTTCTTCTGTCACTAAATTAGGCATGGTATTTAAGAAGGTCTCTATCTCTTCCAGGTTTTCTTCCCAAGTAAGAGGTTTTTCATGACATTGGATACGCAATAATTTTGACACTTCTTTTATGTATCTTTCTGCTGGGTTTGCTTGTGGATGTCTTATGCTTGTAAAATTTAATATCATATTTTTCCTTGCACTGTACCTTTTAAACTTTTCATTTTGAAAATATGTAGCATTATCCAGTATACAATATCTTGGACTTCCTATCGTCTCAATGTAATTATTCAAATTTTTAGTTATTTCAATGACGTTAGTCCGTTTACATGGATAAAGTTTTACATATTTAGAGCATACGTCCAATATTACTAAGATGTGCTTCGATTTATGGGATGATGGTGGTAAATTACTTATGAAATCGATAGCAATCATCTCTCTAGGATTTGTCGCTATTATGGACTTTGGATGGTTTCTATTAGTAATGTTTTTGTCTTTAGCCTTTTGACATATATCACATGTTCTGGTTACTTGTTTGGCTAAAGACAAATCATTCTTACTATAATATGTTTCTCTATATACCATCCATAATTTTCTAGATCCTATATGTCCAAATTTATTATGCAAATTATTTAATATTTTTAATGCCAATGGGGATGTTATTATATATAATTCATTACCATTTATTAATTTTAAATATATTCCATTTTTTAATAAATTTTTATTTTTAATGTCATCATCTAATTCTTTTTGGTTTTTCAGGATTTGGCTTTTCGAAAAGAGTCCTTGTTTGTCTTTTAAAATATTATATCCAATTTTGATCTCTTTCTTATCCTTTTCCAATCCTTCCGTTCTTGTTAAGGTATCTGCTACTATATTCAATTTCCCTGGGATATGTTTAATTTCAAAATCATATTCTTGTAATAATAGTGACCATCTATGGACTCGATTGTTTCTATATTTATTATTCAAAATCGAGGTTAATGCCATATGGTCAGTTTCTATTAAAAATTTATTACCTAATAAATAAAATCTTAATTTTTGTATGCAATATATTATGCTAGCGAGTTCTAATTCAGTAACTGAATATTTCTTTTCATATGGTTTAGTTACTCGAGAGCAAAAATATATTGGACATTCCTGATCATTAAGTAATTGGAATAATACTCCTGAAAATCTTTGATCTGATGCGTCTGTTCTTAATATAAATTTTTGTTGATAATCAGGATGATAGATTTTCAAATTGTTCGCAAAGGTATTCTTAATTTGGTTAAAGGCATTTTCTCTCCTTTCATCCCATTTCCATTTCACATCTTTGCGAAGTAGTTCTATCAATGGTATTTCCTTACTACTTAGATCTGGTATTAGGCGATGATAATACTTTACCAATCCCAGAAATCCCCTTAATGTTTTTAGACTATTTGGACGTGTATAATTTTGTATTACTTCAACTCTATCAGGGTCCATTTCTACTCCTTGTAGATTTATTTTGTAACCTAGGTAATTTACCTCTTCCTGATAAAATTGGCATTTTTCTAAATTTATTTTTAGGCCTGCAATATCTAATGCTTCTAATACAAGTCTTATATGCTCTTTGTGCTGTTCTTTATTATTTGAATATATCAATATATCATCAATATAGTGTAGAGCATAATCACTGTGCCTTTCCAGTACTTTATATAATGCTCTCACCAATGCTGAACAAGCACTTTGTAATCCAAAAGGTACTACTTTAAATTGGTAAATGATTCCATTTATTTGGAAACCCGTATACTTTCTACATTCTGGATGTAGTGATATTAACCAGAAACTATGTTTTAGGTCTATCTTTGAAAAAACACCAGCATTTGTGATCCTTCCTAAAATAGCATCTATTGTCATTGGAGCCTCGTATTGTGGAACCGTATACTGATTTATGTTACGTGCATCCAAACATAACCGAAGTTCTCCATTCCTTTTCTTCACCACAACTATTGGATTTATATATGTAGTATCGGCTCTTTCTATTATATTATTTTGAACCATTTCTTCAATTTCATCTTTTATTTGTGCTTGATACTTATATGGGATGGGGTAAGTTTTGGCTTTAAAATTTTCAATGTTTTGTACTTTAATATAATGAATATAGTCTCGTGCTACTCTGTTTTCGTTTGAAATTAAGTTTTTAAAAGAATTTAACATGTATACTATATCTTTTTTAAAATTTGAATCGCATATAATTTCCTTTTCATTCATAATCACATCATTATTATACTTATTATAATCACAAAAACTTCTCCTACTAAAATTATCATTGACTTTGTCAATACTAATATCTCCTAAAAATTTTGGTTTTGTGCTCCTTTTAGCTAACAAAACCTTATTATTTACCGCATTATTCTCCTTCTTACAATTATCTATAATACTTTCAAGATTATGTATTTCTATTATATTATTTGCGCTTTCTTTACTTATAACTTCTCCACTTAACATTTCTATACATGATAAATTCTCACTCGAATGATTAAAAACCAAATTATTTATGAACTTTATTCTATGTTCATCAATTATCAAGATCATATCTTCGTAATTTATTTTAGCCCCATATTTACTTAAAATATCATTCCCCATAATTATATCGATATTCATATTATTCACTACTATTAATGATGCTTCTATAATTTTATTACCAAGCACTATTTTTAACATACATTGCCGATTTACTTCACAAATCTTTTTATTATTTGCCCCCACTAATTTTAATTTTGGTATTTTATTTATGATTACTTTATTATTAAATAACAATATATTTTCTAATTTATTTTCATCAATTAATGATGCTTCAGAACCACTATCTATTAATATTTTTACTTCTGTGTTATCAATTTTACCTTTTACATATATTAAATCTAAATTATCTTCATATTTTTCATTGTATAAATTGTCATTTAAGTCTATTAATTCTCGTGGATGTTCGTAATGTATAAAATTCGTCTTAATTTCAGATCCAAGGCTGTTATTTAAAAATTTGTTCGTCTGTTTCTAGGATCCGAAGATACCTCCCTTCGATTTCTCTCCAGGCTGTTGCTCCGTCTCCCTGTCATGTGGTTATTTGTCTGTTCATTGTCTACTCGTAAGTCTGTATCACTTCTATTTCGTCTAATATTATTAGTTTGTCTATATTCCCTGTCATTTCCATTGTAAAAAGTTCGATTCCTAAAATTTTGTCTTTCATTGTTCTGAACGTTCCTATCAATTTGTCGATCATTGTTATTTGCGCCTCTATTTAAGTTTATATTATTTTGTCTCGCGTTATATTGTTGTCTATATTGTGAATTATTATTATTTAAATTATAATTATTTGTACCATTGTCTGTTTGTCTGTATCGTGTATTATTATTAAAATTATTGTTATTAAAATTTCTATTTGTTTTCTGGTAAAAGTCATTATTACGGTTATAGTTATTATTATTTCTATTAAAATTGTTAGGAATATTATTTGTATGATTAGTTTGATTCTGTCTAAATTGATTCGGCTGTGGACGTATATTGTTATTTAGGTTTTTAAAATTTTGATCATAACTATTTTTTCTATTATTTTGATTGTGCCCATTAAAATTACCTCTTTGTACTCTTGTTAAGAAATTAATAAATTGACCCATTGTTTTTATATTTTGAATTGTAATTGTTTGTACTATATTATCTTGATAATGACGAGCAATGTTCAGAATAATTTCGTCTTCTCTCATTGGTGGATTTAAATACTTTGCTACTGTACTTAGCTTTAAAGCATAATTAACTAGATCCCCATTTTTATTATAATTAAATTTCCCAAAGTATAATTGTTCCCTAAACTCTGCTTGTTTAATTTCTCCCCAAAAATATTCCAAAAATTCCCTTTCAAAATCACAAAAATTATTTATCGTTGATTCTATATTACCATACCAAATACTTGCATGATCAATCAAATTAACTCGAATAAAGTCTTTTATTACTTGTAGATTATTTACATTATTTAACCTATTCTTGATACTGTTAATAAAAGCTACCGGGTGTAACATACGAATGTTGCCATTAAACTTTAGACCCATGTCATTAGTACTGGTACTAATATTTCCATTGCCCATATTATTTCTAGTTACAGTCTCCAATTTCTTATCCACGGTACAAGTAACTAGTTCAGTTGTGGATTTTAGTTTTTCTTCTATAATCTGATCGTATTCCTGGAAAGTTCTGTGACATTTCCTATCAATTTTATCTATTTCATTACCATGCTTATCTAATTCTGAGGTAATGTCATGCATGGTCGCATCTAGTTTGTCATTAAGACGCTCTATTTCTGTGTTCCTGTCACCTTTCTCTATTTCTAGCATATTTAATATTTCTTGGTTATTTTTAGTTACTTTTTCATGCATTTCTTCAATGCATGTTAACAGCTCTTTTGACATTCTGTTTTCAATTTCTAATATTTTCTCATCCACTTGTTTTTCTAATCTTATTTGCCCCTGTTTAATATCATTTAATTCTTTTTGGCCTTTAGTTATTTCCTTTTTTAATTCTTTTTGACCCTGTTCAATCTTATGTTCTAGGTCTTGCTGTCTTTTTTCTAGCTCCTTCTGACCTTTTGTAACTTTCGTATCCAGATCGTTAAGCCCTTTTTCCATTTTATTTTCCAGATCTTTTTGGACTTTTTCCATTTTATTTTCCAAATCTTTTTGGCCTTTTTCCAGATCTTTTTGGCCCATTTCTATTTTATTTTCCAGATTATTTTGCATACTCTGCAAAAATTTTATTATATCTTGATTACTACTCTGTTCTGTCTTTTCTGGTTCTTTTTGCTCAGGGGTTGTTATTTCCCCTACCTTTTCTAGCTTAGTCTGCTGAAATACTTCAATCTCTCGATCGGTAGAAGAAGTGGATGTACTAGCTGTATCTTCTTTTGTTTTCCGTACTCCAATTTCTTGATTAATTTGTTTTCCTGATCTTAAGGTTATATTTTGTTCAGCCATGGTATTTTATTTATTCAAGTTTTATGCAATTCAAAAATTTTATAAAATTTATGTACTAAACTTTTGTTTAATACTACTGTTATCAATTTTGTTGTAATTAATTTTAAATAACTGATGTGCAATAATACTCGTTTTTTTTTTATATGTTACAAGTTCCTATTAATTATTTTTATTGACAGTAGACTTATGTACCCTGAAAATATTTTAGTAATCCCTGAAAATATTTATGCCCTGATAATATTTTAATAATCCCTGAAAATATTTATGCCTTGAAAATATTTATGTCCTGATAATATTTTAATAATCCCTGAAAATATTTATGTCCTGAAAATATTCGAGCCCCTGAAAATATTTATGCCCCACGTTGGGCGCCAATTGCGTTGAAATACGTGATGCGGGACCTAACGTCTATCGTCAGAGGTCTATATTCGTCGCCCACACACGCTTCAAGCAACTGCCCGAAGAGGAATTAGAATATTAATATTTTGAAAATTTTGTTTATTTTTTTTTTTAAATTTGAAAATTGGTGAATGTGAATGAAATAAGTTTTCTTTTGCTCTAATAAAAATATTCTAAACCACGATATGTATTTTTAATTTTTCCTTGAGCGCCCAGTTACTGTATCCTATCTAAGATAAGATAACAGCACTGTATTTATTCTTTGGATTAACTTAAAAATACATATATTATTGTTAACAAAATTTTAATTAATCTATTTTCTCTTTTTAATCTCCCCTTAATATAACTAGCTCGCTTCCCCTGAAACTATCCCAAGTGAGTTCAGATTCTCATAATTTAAAATTACTTTTTATCTACTGCCAATTAAAACCACTGAATTGTATTAACAATCAACATAAATTTATTATAAAACAAAATGATATTATTACTGATTATAAAATTATTTTGAAATACCTATTATCTAGATCAGCTTTATTAAAATTAAAAATCAATTGCACCTTATCTCTACTGTTAATTATAATGTCACTCCATTTAACTGTCAAGAGTTGTTTGACAAATATGAAGGTCTCGTGTTCAGTTGAAATGTATTACTTTTATTTATTTTAAAAATTAAAAAAAAAAATGTGCAAAGTGCGGATTATTAATTTTAACAAGTGATTATGAATTAGTTTTAATGATTTTATAATGTCTAATATAAATGTGGTAATATTATATTTTAAAATACCTTGATCCTTAAGTGTTTGTTTATTTATAAACAATAAAAAAAAAGGTATATTTGTGTTTCTCTGTCTTCTTTTACCATCAAATTGGATTGGGATTATTGTTTAAAAATAACTACTATCAAGTAAGTAGATATTCTTTGTTAAACACTGTCTTAGTTATTTTTGGTAATGTCCAGGAATTGTCTACTTCTAGGAAATGTTGGTATTTACACCAGCCAGGTATAATTTCTTGAACTTTTATTTGACACAATCGGGTTTTACTAAATTTTCTTGATGTTAGTTGGAGTTGCTATTTCTTAATGACATTCAATTTAATTTAAATTATTTTTTTTTTAAAATATTGATTAATCAAACTTTATTTAATATTTATTTACTTTCATAACCTTTAAAAAATATTTACTTATCAAAAACAAAAGATCTCGCACGTGGCTTTATGATCTTGTCGTGAAAATTTTAAGGTTATGTTTTGAGGAGAAACTTTTCTTTTACACCTCTCTGTAACAATACTTTTTTGCAACTGTCTCGAATTTTTGTGATTTTTCTTTCTATCGTATGCCACCAGCTGACTTAAT
This sequence comes from Diaprepes abbreviatus, assembly GCA_034092305.1. NCBI lineage: Eukaryota > Metazoa > Arthropoda > Insecta > Coleoptera > Curculionidae > Diaprepes > Diaprepes abbreviatus. The sequence continues at coordinate 468,738 of JASJET010000261.1, read as the reverse complement.
TAATCATTCTGATTGGCTCAGCAGTTGAAGGCATCGGGTTACTTGATGAAAAATCACCCTTTTCTTGGCATTCTTGTCAAACAAAAATGGCTGTCAAGAATTTTAAAATTGATAAAATTTTTCCAATTTTACCATTTCCTGGATTTATCCAATAATATGCATGACAATAAATATTATAAAATTAAACTCTATTATTTTACCTATCTAATTATACATATTTTAGCCTTCCTAAAACAATTTTTAATATTAAAAATTATAAAACAAAATGGCTTGACATGAAAATATTGAATTATAGAATTAACTAATTATTGAAAATTATTGTTTGAAGATGCTAAATTATGTTTTCTTAATATTAAAATATTAAATATTAGAATTTTCCTTACATTCTAATATAACTTATTTTACTCCATTACTTAAAATTAATTTATAATATTTAATTTTAATGTCAATATCACAAATTTTCTTAAATTTATTCTATGTTTTTATGTGTTTTAATTAAAATTATTTTCTTAATACTACTGTTAACTGTCTAGTTTATATTAAAAACAATTTAATGAACTTTATTTATTATTTTAAAGTACTTTTCGTAACTGGTTTCACACTATGTTCACCTTTTGTTCCTTTTCAAAACATTATTGTTGCAAAAACCGATCGTTATGTTTTTTTTATTTCACTTGAAGATTTTCACTCTTTATTATCACTTTACCTTCACTATCACATCTAATGTTTGTACCTTATTATTCTTATGATCAATTTATAATATGATCTTATTGTATTAATATTTATATATTGTTTATTTTACAATTATGTCTAAAAATTCATTATGAATTTAGCATTATATATGATTTTTTTAATCATGTAAGCTTTTAATTATGCTTTGGTCCATATTATTTGTAAATATTAATGACTCTAATTAATTAATATATCTACTAACTACTTATTACTATCAAAATAATAAATTTATGTTGTATCTTAGATATTTTAATTGAAATTGTTTAGACTAGTCGAGTATTTATAATATGGTCATTAGGTCATCTTGTGTCGATTCCTATTCAATATATATATATATATATATATATATATATATATATATATATATAGATATATATATATATATATATATATATATGAAGTAAAATGCAAACAGTAAATGCAAACTTCGTTCCATCATATTTGCATTTGCTAATTCTCATTTTGATACACATAATACTCTAGAAATTATGACTTGTCTAATAGATTGGTTGACACTCGGTATATATACATATATATATATATATATATATATATATATATATATATATGAAGTAAAATGCAAACAGTAAATGCAAACTTCGTTCCATCATATTTGCATTTGCATTTACTGTTTGCATTTTACTTCACTTATACACGGAGTTGCATCTAGTTGTACGTTTGTATAGGGTGAGCCATTTTAACCTAAAAATGGATTTATAGATTAAAATGGAAAACTAATTAAAAAATACTCTTATTAGAAAGAGTCGTTGTTAAGAAAATTAACAGTGGTAATGATAAATATTGAAAATTTAAAATTTATTCTGATTGTAGTCGTAAATTCAAAGTTGTAAATTAATTATAAAATATATTTTCGCCACTGAAATTGCGAACTTTAAAAAGATTATATGTGCCTAATTAATATCATTGGAAAATTAAGTTATGTATTTATTTAATAATTTTGTTTCAACTTTTCTATGTATATACTTAATAATTTTCCTCTGTATTTTTTCTTATACTTATCTGTGCAGTTATTGTAGTTTAGAAATAAAAACTTCATTTAGCATGAAAAAATATTTATATAATTTTAACATATAATATGTATTATTCTAATATATTGTTTTTTAAATTAAGTTATAATTATAATAATAATAATAATCTGTCTGGCCGGCAGTGTACTGCAGTCAGCAGTATACTTGTCGCTACTGTAATGCGTAGACAGTACAGCCAGTAACGCCAGCTCTTCGCTGACCTTTAATTATATCCTTTCTCTACCTTTTAAAAATCCCTCTGTCCTGATCCACCTACCCACAATTCATATTCAATCCCTTAGAACCACATTCTTTCAGATTTCCGACTGGATCCGGCTACGAATAGATCCAGGGTTTCCCTTAACCAATCGTAGGAGGCGATTAAATGGGGAGAAATTTCAGATTTTTAATATGAATATGTCGACTATAAAACATAAAGTACCCCAGGTGGGTAGGACTAATAGTCCAGAATCTCACACCGCAAAAGCGGTCTGCCCCACGGATTCTGGGGGGGGGGCAATATTTCGACATCTCCAACTTTAAGTGGCAGTGTGTTGCGGAGGCGGACCCCTGTCGCACAAGAAGCTACTGCCCAACCACAACAACATAAGAGCCAAACAACAGCGAGAGCTCCACCCATGAAATGGACAACATCCATGAACGAAACAATAATGCGCATTTTTTATAGGGTGACTGAACTAGGACGAGAAACGGTCGGCTATAGACAACAGCTTCATGCCGCATTTTGTAGGAAATATCCACACCTACAAGTGTCAGAACAGAGAATAGCAGACCAATACAGAGCTATTCTTCGAAACAAACTAATCTCAGAAGCGCGACTTAACATCATCAAAACGGAAATCGAAGGAGAGATAAGAAGCATCGACATCAATGACCAAATCGCAGAACCTGCACCACAGCCTGACCCCGAGATTGAAGAGCAACCAAACAACGACACTAGAGCGGACATCGCTGAAGACCAACAACAACAACAACAACTACATCAGCATGAGGGTCAAACAACTCCAAGAGCTCCACCCGCCGAAGACGCTGCGCGGGAACCTCAACCAGAGCTTACTCAAGCAGGACGACCAAGACAACTCATGAAATGGACTACGCCCATGAACGAGTCAATAATACGCAACTTTTACAGGATAACTCACCTAGGACGAGAGATGATCGGCTACAGGCAACAACTTCACGCCGAATTCTGCAGGGAGTATCCACACATACAAGTGTCACAACAGAGAATAGCTGACCAATATACAGTTATTCTCCGAAATGGCCTAATTTCTGTAACACGGCTTAATATCATCAAAGCGGAAGTTGAACGTGAGATCAGGAACACTGACAATAACGATCCGATTGCTGAACATGAGCCAGAGCCGGAACCCGAGGTCCAAGAACAGCAAGAACAGCTGAATGACAATACCCAACAGGACAACGCTGAACTCCTTTATCAGAAACTATCAACAGAAATGAGTGCTGCGATATTGGAATATACTGGAACCAATCCGTTATACAGACCGGCACTGCCAAAAATTAATTCATCCAAAAAACTGGGTATCATATTAGACAACATGAACAATCGGATTTTACCAGCTTATGTTTCAGAGACCTATACCCTAGAGTCCTTACATACAACAATCTATTGTGCTGCGATTGCGATAGCCAGAGCTTTAGAAATTAAAATTACAACAGAGCTCCGATCAGCAAGAACGGAACCCAACACTCCACAATGGGAAAGACGTCTAAATAACAAAATCGAAGATCTTCGAAAAGATATAGGACAGCTGACGGAGTATATTAGGGGCACGAGGACAAGTAAACTTCAAAGACGAGTTAAGGAAATAATGGAACGAGCCCGGTACCATTCGCAATACGATCCAGTGAATGGTACGGCTCAACAATGCCTCGACACGCTGAAACAGAAGCTCTCTGCTGTTGCAGGACGGCTAAGGAGATACAAGACCAGTAATAACCGGAAACGAGACAATGCGCTGTTTCAACGAGCCGAAAAGGTTTTCTACCGTAAGCTAAACTCTCCACCTAACATGACAGATAATAGATATCCCAACAGAGAGCAGGTAGAAGAGTTTTGGGGAAACCAACTTTCCACACCCGCCAATTGCAACATCGCAGCCGGCTGGATCAATCAAGAACACCAGATCTGCCAAGACTACAGCCAGATGCAGTTTGAGCCATTTACCACCGAAGAAATCTCAGAAATAATCAAGGAATTCCATAACTGGAAATCTCCAGGTCTCGACAGGATCCAGAACTACTGGCTCAAGAAGTTCTGGTGTATACATCATCAACTGGCTAAACTTATTAATGATGTTTTTCTAAATCCGGAGAAGATGCCATTGTTTCTGACAGAAGGCATTACGTATCTCTTACCAAAGGACTAACATAACACACATGACCCAGCTAAGTATAGGCCGATCACCTGCCTTCCCACACTATATAAGGTAATCACCTCCTGCTTGACCCAACGCATCTATGCACATTGTGAAAAAAATAACATCATCGCAACTTAACAGAGAGGATGCACCAGGGGAGCAATGGGATGCAAGGAGCAATTGATTGTTGACTCTGTCATATGTAACCAGGCCTGTACCAACCGAAGAAACCTCTTTGCTGCCTATGTGGATTATAAGAAGGCCTTCGACTTAGTACCACATGAATGAGTCAAAACTATACTGAGAATGTATAGGGTCGATGATCATTTTGTTTCCTTTTTAGAACGCATCATGTCAACCTGGAGAACTAGGATCCAACTGCAAGTTCCATCCAGCGATACCATCGAAACTAATACAATCCCAATACAAAGAGGAATATTTCAGGGCGATTCACTGAGCCCATTGTGGTTCTGCCTTGCAATGAACCCTCTGTCACGCCGTTTGAACTCTACCAGATACGGCTTTAGTATTAGAAAAAACAACCAAGAGGTAGCAAGATTGAATCATCTTCTATACATGGATGATCTTAAACCGCTGGCTGCTACCAAAAACCAGCTGGAGCAAATGCTGCAGTGGAAGCAGAACAAACATACAAATACCTAGGTATGAAACAAGCTAAACGAATTGACCATCGCACTATGAAGGCCGAATTGACAACCGAATTTGTCAGGAGGGTAAGACGGGTGTTACGAATTAGTCTAAATAGTAGAAATTTGTTTAAGGCGCTCAACACGTATGCATGCTCTGCGCTTAGCTACTCTTTTGGAATAGTAAAATGGAGCAAGACGGACGTCGAAGGCCTGCAAAGAAAAATAAGAACACTCCTAACAAAAGCACACAAACACCACCCTCGGAGTGCTATTGAACGTACAATGCTTCCAAGACACCAAGGAGGAAGAGGATTGGTGGATATTGGTAAGCAGTTCGACCAACAAATAATAAACGTACGTTCATATTTCCACAGGTTGGTGGACTCTTCCACACTACATCGAGCAATATGCGAGGCAGACGATTCAACGCTGCTACAGTTGAGGGAACAAGATATTACTTCTCAGCACCAAACCGACCAAGAGAAGTTACAAGCCTGGCTACGGAGGCCACTTCATGGACGGCATCCAAATGAGGTCAATCAGGACAATGTCGACAACTCAGCGTCGAACTACTGGTTAATTTCAGGACAGATGTTTCCAGAAACGAAGGGCTTCTTGTTAGCTATCCAAGACCAGGTTATTCCAACGAAGATCTATCGGAAGTTCATCATTAGAGATCCCTCAATAGAAAATGACCAATGCAGATATGGCTGTCGAACATCGGAGACAATTCAGCACATAACTGGAGGATGCCAAGCGTTTGCCGCAACCGAGTATAAGGAAAGACACGACTCAGCCGCTAAGATACTCCACCAAGAGTTAGCAGAAAAGTTAAACCTCTTACAGGTAGGGAAAGTGCCTTATTACCAATACAATCCCGAGCCTATTCTTGAGAACAACCAGTCCAAGTTATATTGGGACCGAACGGTTTTAACAGATCAGACAGTTGCTCATAATAGACCAGATATTATACTAATAGATAAGACTTCTAGGCGAACTACACTAATCGACATCGCTGTACCTAACAACAACAACCTAAGGCCAAAATACAACGAGAAGATCGCCAAATACAGAAATCTGGAGGTCCAAATCCGAAGACAATGGGCAATGAACAGCGTCCAAACGATTCCCATAATACTCTCAACAACTGGAGTGATACCGAAAAACCTCCTGCAGAACATCAAGGGGCTGGGTCTTAGTGAGCATCTGTATAAACCGATGCAGAAAGCAACTCTCCTAGCAACCGCGCGAACCGTCCGAAAGTTCATGGGAAATACAGCAGACCACGTCACCTAGGACCCGATAACATGGAAAGGGTTCCCACAGAGCTTCATACTTTTGGTATCTTTGAGTACCTGCTATGAGTGAATATTCCCTGGAGGGAGTGCGAAGCCGTTTGGCTTGTAAATCATGATAATAATAAATAATAAAAGAACCTCCTGCAGAAAATCAAGGGGCTGGGTTTTAGTGAGCATGTGTATAAACCGATGCAGAAAGCAACTCTCCTAGCAACCGCGTGAACCGTCCGAAAGTTCATGGGAAATACAGCAGACCACGTCACCTAGGACCCGATAACATGGAAAGGTTCCCACAGAGCTTCATACTTTTGGTATCTTTGAATACCTGGTATGAGTCAATATTCCCTGGAGGGAGTGCGAAGCCGTTTGGCTTGTAAATCATAATAATAAATAATATGGTGGTGGGTGGGTAGGACTCATGGTCTACAATCCCACACCGCAGAAGCGGTCTGCTCCTTGGATTCTGGGGGGAGCAACATTTCGACATCGCAAACTTCAAATGGCAGGGTGTTGAGGAGGCGAACCCCTGTCGCACTAGAAGCTGCAACCTAAGAACCACATGAGAGCCAAACAACAGCGAGAGCTCCACCCTCCGAAGGTGTTGCGCAGGAACCTCAGCCAGCGCTCACTCAGGCGGGACTTCCGAGACAGCGCATGAAATGGACAACACCCATGAATGAAACAGTAATGCGCATTTTTTATAGGGTGACTGAACTAGGACGAGAAACAATCGGCTATAGACAACAGCTTCATGCCGAATTTTGTAGGGAATATCCACACCTACAAGTGTCACAACAGAGAATAGCAGACCAATACAGAGCTATTCTCCGAAATAAACTTATCTCAGTAGCGCGACTTAACATCATCAAAGCGGAAATAGAACGAGAGATAAGAATAACCGATGATAACAATGAAGAAACCGCAGAACCTGCGCCACAGTTAGACCCAGAGACTTAAGAACAACCACAACAACTACATCAACACGAGGGTCAGATAACTCCAAGAGCTCTACCCGCCGAAGATGCTGTGCGGGAACCCCAACCAACTCTTACTCAAGCGGGACGACCAAGACAGCGCATGAAATGAACTCTGTCCATGAACGAGACAATAATGCGCATTTTTTTTATAGGGTGGCTCAACTAGGACGAGAGATGACCGGCTACAGACAACAACTACATGCCGAATTTTGCAGGGAGTACCCACACATGCAAGTGTCCCAGCAGAGAATAGCTGACCAATATAGAGTTATTCTCCGAAACAGCCTAATTCCTGAAGTTCGGCTTAATAGCATCAAATAGGAAATTGAACGTGAGATCAGAGGCACTGACAATAACAACAATCCGATTGCTGAACCTGAGCCACAACCGGAACCTGAGGTCTAAGAACAACAGGAACAGCTGAATGACGAAACCCAACAGGACAACACTGAACTCTTTTATCAAAAACTGTCAACGGAAATGAGTGCTGCGGTGTTGGAGTATGGTGGAAGCAATCCGTTAAGAAGACCGGCACTGAAAAAACTTAATTCATCCAAAAAACTGGGTGCCATCTTAGACATCATGAACAATCGGATTTTACCAGCTTATGTTTCAGATGCCTATACTCTGGAGTCCTTACATATGACCATCTACTGTGCCGCGACTGCTATAGCTAGAGCTCTAGAAATTAAAGTTACAACAGAGCGCCGATCAGCAAGAACAGAACCCAACACACCACCATGGGAAAGACGTCTAAATAAGAAAATTGAAAATCTTCGAATAGATATAGGACAGCTGACGGATTACATCGGGGGCACAAGAACTAGTCGACTGCAAAGGCGAGTTGAAGAAATCATGAATCGTGTCCGATATCATTCGCAACAAGATTCAGCGAACGTTACTGCTCAGCAATGCCTTGATTCGCTGAAACAGAAGCTCTTTGTTATTGCAGGACGGCTAAAGAGGTACAAGACCAGCAATAACCGAAAACGAGACAATGCGCTCTTCCAACGATCAGAAAAGACTTTCTACCGTAAGCTAAACTCTCCACCTAATATAGCAGCTGGCTAATCTTATTAATGATGTTTTCCTTAACCCAGCAAAAATGCCATTTTTCTTGACAGAAGGTATTACGTACCTCCTACCAAAGGACCAACATAACACACATGACCCAGCTAAGTATAGGCCGATCACCTGCCTACCCACACTGTATAAGGTTATCACCTCCTGCTTGACCCAATGCATCTATGCTCATTGTGAGCAAAATAACATCATTGCAACTCAACAGAAAGGATGCACGAGGGGAGCAATGGGATGCAAGGAACAATTGATTGTTGACTCTGTCATATGTAACCAAACCTTTGCCAACCGAAGAAACCTCTTTGCTGCCTACGTAGATTATAAGAAGGCCTTCGACTCGGTGCCACATGAGTGGCTCAAAACTATATTAAGAATGTATAGGGTCGATAATAATTTTGTTTCCTTTTTAGAATGCATCATGTCAACCTGGAGAACTAGGATACAATTACAAGTGCCATCCAGCGACACCATCGAAACTAACACCATTTCGATACGAAGAGGAATATTTCAGGGCGATTCACTTAGCCCATTGTGGTTCTGCCTTGCAATGAACCCACTATCACGCCGTTTGCACTCAACTAGATACGGCTTTAGTGTTAGAAATAACAACGAAGAGGTAGTCAGAGTGAATCATCTTCTATACATGGATGATCTTAAACTGATGGCTGCTACCAGAAACCAGCTGGAACAAATGCCTAAAATTGTGGAGGAGTTCTCCGGGAATATCGGAATGCAATTTGGACTTGACAAGTGCCGTATTTTGAACATCGTTAAAGGGAAGATACAACCGGGAGCTTTTGAAATGCAGAACGGTGAAACTATAGCTGCAATGGAAGCAGACCAAACATACAAATATCTAGGTATGAAACAGGCTAAAACAATTGACCATGGCACTATGAAGGCCGAATTGACAGCCGAATTTGTCAGGAGGGTAAGGCTGGTATTACGAACTAATTTAAATAGTAGAAATTTGTTTAAAGCGCTCAACACGTATGCTTGCTCTGCGCTAAGCTACTCTTTTGGAATTGTAAGTGGAGCAGGACGGACATCCAAAACCTGCAAAGAAAAATAAGGACCTTTCTAACAAAAGCACAAAAACATCACCCTCGGAGTGCTATTGAACGTACAATGCTTCCAAGACACCAAGAAGGAAGAGGATTGGTGGATATTGGTAAGCAGCTCGACCAACACATAATAAACTTACGTTCATATTTCCACAGGTTAGCGGACTCTTCCACACTACATCGAGCAATATGCGAGGCAGACGATTCAACGCCGCTACAGTTGAGGGAACAAGATATTACTTCTCACCACCAAACAGACCAAGAGAAGTTACAAGCCTGGCTACGGAAGCCCCTTCATGGACGGCATCCAAACGAGGTTAATCAGGACAATGTCAGCAACTCAGCGTCGAACTACTGGTTGATTTCAGGACATATGTTTCCGGAAACGGAGGGCTTCTTGTTAGCTATCCAAGACCACGTTATTCCAAGGAAGAACTATCGGAAGTTCATTATCAGAGATCCTTCAATAGAAAATGACCAATGCAGATATGCCTGTCGAACATCGGAGACAATACAGCACATGACGGGAGGATGCCCAGCGTTTGCCGCAACCGAGAATAAGGAAAGACACGACTCAGTCGCTAAGATACTGCATCAAGAGTTAGCAGAAAAGTTAAACCTATTACAGGTAGGAAACGTGCTTTACTACAAATACAGTCCAGAGCCTATTCTTGAGAACAACCAGTTTACCGCCTTTTCCAATGGTTACAATTCTTTTGAAATATTTACAAAACTCTTTCTCAGTCTCAGTTAAAATATCAGGGCAGGTCTCTTCATCAGCATCTGAATGCGTTTGTAGATAAGTATCTAGTTTTAAATATTGTACGTCCCCCACTCGTTTTCTGTTTAGCAATATGGTAAGAACTTGTGACAGTCTATACAATATTGGCGTTTCAGATTTGAAGTAGCATTAGCTGAAACTTTATGACAATGGTTTTTAAACAATATTATGTCTTTAGTAATTGGTATTTTTTGAGGGCGAGCTTTTCATTCAGATCTTTCAAGGCAAGACTTCCCATTTCGAATTACCAATTTGATTCAAGCAAATGTCGGAAATTATTAATATCAATAAGAAATTCTTCGGGATTGGTAATAGGTATTACGGGATCTTTTTTGATTATTAATGTTTTTGCGGCAGAGCAAACAGCCAATAACACACATCTAAAATGCATTGTTAATGAAGGAGCTTTAAAACTTTTGCTTTCATTTTTGTATCCAGCTAAAGATTTAACTGCTGTTACAATTTTATCAAAGTGTTCTGGTTTTAAAGCTTCAAGCAATGAATCGATAGTATGTGTATCTTGTAGGTACGAAAGTAGTCTTACCAACTCTCTTATTTTATTACTAACCAAATTTTTTATTTGTGGATTTTTATGTTTCGAATATATTCTTCTGCGTACTAATATGCCATTGGATCATTTTGTCCATTAAAGGCATGTCTGTCTGTATGCATTTTATGAAATACTTTATTTTTTAGTCTTAGACGATTTAAAAATTTTTCCTGAGATCCGGTAAAAGCTAGAATTATTTGCCCTTCGCTTGCATATCTTATTTGGGAAATATCTTGTTCATGATTAAAAAAACAATTTGTGCCATGTTTTCTTAAGGTTTACTTTTTGTATAGACCCTTACAATATTTACACGGTAAATAGTTCTTTCCAAATTATTAATACCATTGTAGTTGGAGTTGGGTCTTTGAACCGGCCTTATTATGTCTTGAGAATAAACGGACAAATTTCCTTGTTTTCTTAAGAGATTACTAAAATTTTTCCTTGTTCTAGACCCTTTTTTCAAATTTAATATGTATGTATATATATATATATATATATATATATATATATATATATATATATATATATTGCGTTGAAATCGTGATGCGGGACCTAACGTATATCGTCAGAGGTCTATTTTCGTCGCCCACACACGCTTCATGCAACTGCCCGAAGAGGAATTAGAATACTAAAATTTTGAATATTGTTTTTTTTTTTTTAAAAATTTGACAAATTGGTGAATGTGAATTAAATAAGTTTTCTCTTGCTCTAATAAAAATACTACTATTTATATTTTATTCTAAACCACGATATGTATTTTTAATTTTTCCTTGAGCGCCCAGTTACTGTATCCTATCTAAGATAAGATAACAGCACTGTATTTATTCTTCGGATTAACTTACAAATACATATATTATTATTAACAAAATTTTAATAAATCTATTTTCTCTTTTAATTTCCCCTTAATATAACTAGCTCGCTTCCCCTGAAACTATCCCAAGTGAGTTCAGATTCTCATAAGTTGAAATTACCTTTTATCTACTGCCAATTAAAACCACTGAATTGTATAAATAATCAACATAAATTTATTATAAATCAAAATGATATTAATACGGTTTATAAAATTATTTTGAAATACCTATTATCTAGATCAGCTTTATTAAAATTAAAAATCAATTGCACCTTATCTCTACTGTTAATTATAATGTCACTCCACTTAACTGTCAAGTGTTGTTTGTCAAATATGATGGTCTCGTGTTCAGTTGAAATTTGTTTGACTTTTATTTATTTTAAAAATTAAAAAAAAATGTGTAAAGTGCGGATTATTAATTTTAACAAGTGATTATAAATTAGTTCTAATGATTTTATAATGTCTAATATAAATGTGGTAATATTATATTTTTAAATACCTTGATCCTTATGTGTTTGTTTATTTATAAACAATTAAAAAGGTATATTTGTGTTTCCTTGTCTTCTTTTACCATCAAATTGGATTGGGATAATTGTTTAAAAATACCTACTGTCAAGTAAGTAGATATTCTTTATTAAACACTGTCTTAATTATTTTTGGAAATGTCCAGGAATTGTCTACTTCTAGGAAATGTTGGTATTTATACCAGCCAGGTATAATTTCTTGAACTTTTATTTGACACAATCGGGTTTTACAAAATTTTCTTGATGTTAGTTGGAGTTGCTATTTGTGGCTTTATGATCTTGTCGTGAAAATTTTAAGGTTATGTAAAAATTTGTTTTGAGGAGAAACTTTTCTTTTACACCTCTCAGTAACAATACTTTTTTGCAACTCTCTTAATTTTTATAATTTTTCTTTATATAGTATGCCTCCAGCTGACTTAATTAATCATTCTGATTGGCTCAGCAGTTGAAGGCATCGGGTTACTTGATGAAAAATCACCCTTTTCTTGGCATTCTTGTCAAACAAAAATGGCTGTCAAGAATTTTAAAATTGATGAAAATTTTCCAATTTTACCATTTCCTGGATTTATCCAATCATATGCATGACAATAAATACTATAAAATTAAACTCTATTATTTTACCTATCTAATTATACATAATTTAGCCTTCCTAAAACAATTTTTAATATTAAAAATTATAAAACAAAATGGTTTGACATGAAAATATTGAAATCTATAATTAACTAATTATTGAAAATTTTTGTTTGAAGATGCTAAATTATGTTTTCTTAATATTAAAATATTAAATATTAGAATTTTCCTTACATTCTAATATAACTTATTTTACTCCACTACTTAAAATTAATTTATAATATCTAATTTTAATGTCAATATCAAACATTTTCTTAAATTTATTCTATGTTCTTATCTGTTTTAATTAAAATTATTTTCTTAATACTACTGTTAACTGTCTAATTTATATTAAAAACAATTCAATGAACCTTATTTATTATTTAAAAGTACTTTTCGTGACTGGTTTCACACTATGTTCACCTTTTGTTCCTTTTCAAAACATTATTGTTGCAAAAACCGATCGTTATGTTTTTTATTTTACTTGAAGATTTTCACTCTTCATTATCACTTTACCTTCACTATCACATCTAATGTTTGTACCTTATTATTCTTATGATCAATTTATAATATGATCTTATTGTATTAATATTTATATATTGTTTATTTTACAATTATGTCTAAAAATTCATTATGAATTTAGCATTATATATGATTTTTATAATCATGTAAGCTTTTAATTATGCTTTGGTCCATATTATTTGTAAATATTAATGACTCTAATTAATTAATATACCTACTGACTACTTATTACTATCTAAATAATAAATTTATATTGTATCTTAGATATTTTAATTGAAATTGTTTAGACTAGTCGAGTATTTATAATATGGTCATCAGGTCATCTTGTGTCGATTCCTATTCAATATATATATATATATATATATATATATATATATATATATATATATATATATATATATATATATATATATATACTTACCTGGCGGTTTACCGTCCCCGGGTATAGATGAAAAATAAATGTATAACCAGGCAAATTTCGGTGCATAGGGCAGCCGAGGGGGAAGTTTTAACCTTGATGGTGGGGAAACGAGTAGGCGTGTCGATTATCGGAGTCGCTATGCCTCATATCTCGCATACCTTTTTGTAATTTATGCAACTCATACGCATAATGAGGCACCTTGCATAAATTTAGGAGTTACTGAATAAAATAAAACAAGAAAAAAGTTATTTATGCAACTTTTTGTGAATATTGAGTTTTTCACGTTATGTGGTAATTATAGTGATGTTAAGTATAGTTCAAAAAGTTCAAACTTTCACCTAACTAGTTTGAAATTAGTTAAAGCAACTGATATATGTTATGGCTATTCAAAGACGGTACAAATTCTAGATGGGAATTGTATTTTATTTAAAATAAAATAGTTATATCTCCATGATAAATTGACAGGGAAAGCGAAACGATCAATTATCTTTATGAATTTTTTAGTTTCTCAATACTTTTATTTCTCTAATACTTACTTAAAATTAAGGTGTCAAAACTGAGCTTGGTAAAATTCTATGATATTAAAAGGTTGGTAAAATACAACAACTTTTATGACATCTAAATTTGTGAATTTGTCTGAAAGTTTACTCCTTGGAATCAGCATAATACTTGTAAACGGAAGCAACAAATATTAATGGAACATTCGATAGGGTCTAATTTATTTAATACAGTCGTTTGATGTATGTATATTATAACTGTAGGATAGTAGAGAAACTTGTTTCCTAAAGACTGATGTGTAAAGTTATCAAATAGATAGTTTTAGACAACTTAAGGTTACTTCTATAGAAGCAAAGTTGTAGGAAAAACGTTTAGTCCGGTAATAACCTTTTCTTAAATATGCCTCCCTATATGTAGAAAGTTCATGAATCTTTTCTTCCTTTATCACATTAACTAGAATTTCGTTAAAAAGGTCTTCAAGAAATGCAATTAAATATGTCACATAATATTCCTTATTAAATAATATTGTTGCCAATATATTAGCCTCTATAATTATTAAAAATTGTCCTATACTAAGTTTGACTATTTGGTGAATGTGCTAGGCAAGACAGTGGGTCTCTAGTCGCTTAAGACAAGCAAATCGTGTGAAACTGGTGGATATGGAAAAGCGGCCTTCAATTTAGTTTTTCTTTTGATTTCGTTTTCCTCAACGCTAATTTAATTGCCCACAAAGTATATGTATTATAACTTTTTAACTGAGTTTTTTCCAATATTTTGTACTTGACTTGTTAGTTTAATATTTCTCACCAAGTTTATATCGGTTAATATTTAAATTCTTTAATTGTTATATTCATAAAATCATCTTGATTTTGGGACACGGATCTGAAATTTTCCTGTGCGAACCCCTTTAACTTTCCAGCAGAAGATTTTAAACATTTGAAAAAATGCGACATAACAGCACTAAGTAAATACTTTTAAAAAAAGTGATTTAGTTAAGTTACAGTCACTAATTAATGAAAACCAAATTCTTCAAAATTGCAATTTGCTTTTTGATAAAAAGCCAATCTTTTGCAATAAAATTTTGTCGGCACATGCATATTCAGAAAGACAAATGTGCAACAAAATAGAAATAATTAATACCTGCTACAGAACCCTAATGTAACTTGTATCCGACACAAATTTTACCAGTTTTCTAAATCGACTATCAAAAAATTAAAGAGGAATATTGTAAGCAAAATTGGAGACATATTCCTCCGATGAATTTCCCATTTTTCCACCTTAAAAATTTACAAGTAAAAATGTATTGGATTATTTTTCAATATTTTGCCTTTTTTAGATGGACCAATTTTTTAAAAATTTTGCATCAAAATATATAGTTCAAGTTAGTTCTAACTTGAAGGGAAAAACAAAAAATATAGATTTACAGAACTTTTTATTTATGAAACATTCAAAATTCTTTAGTATTTACAGCAAAGGTAATTTGGCATCTAAAAGTATTAACTGAATTAAAGGAAAACACCACTGTGACAGCTCGAAAAAATTTTTCAACCAGATTCACTAAGAAGGTTAAGGACTTAAACTCGATCTACTGGCCGTGGAAGCTAAATCTTCTAGCTGATCATTTGTTTGGTTTATGATATGGTTGAAATTTGGATTACATATGTCAACAAATAAATGCTGATACGTTTGGGAAAATTAAGGATAAAAAACTCGCCTTGGAATCGGTGAAAGAAACATGGATCTCACAAAAACAAATAAAATTTTTTATTTTGGACAGTTGAATAATAAACACAAACAATTTTTTATTCTCGTATTTTTAAAATCCAAAACTTGCTCGACATATCGTTTCACTTGTCAGTTTAAACCATCTACTGTCTACCTAGACCGTTTTTAGAGTTCGACCATACTAGTAATTTAGGGGATTATTTTTTAATTGCATTGTCTGAAAGTATTACCTTCTAATTCACTAACATGGTCTAGCTTTAAAACCAGGTTGCCAGTAGAGGGTTTAACTTGACAAGTGCAACAATAAATCAAGCAAGTTGTGAACCTTAAAAATGTCAGGTTCAAAAAATCATTTTCCTTTATTACTACATCCGCAAAAAGGGAAAATTTTACTTATTTTCCAGACACAGCTATTCGTTTTAACGATTTCAAGGATTTATATCTGGGTTTTAGCGTTAATATTCCTACATAAGCTTTTATTTATCGCCATATGTAAAATAAATTATATAAGTGAAACAAAACAGGCCAAGTCTAACTTCCATGGCAACTAAATTAGGCCTAAGTCTTAAATCTTCTTAGTGAATCTAACTGCACACTCCTTTAACCTAATTCAGACTATAACAAAAAATAATTGAGAATTTTATCTCTGATCATACAGCACACAAAAGTTATTTTTGAAACACACAGTTTCTGAATATCAGATAATCTTTTCTCAGGAAAATAAAAGTAATTTTTTTTGTTCCTTGAGAGAATAAGATTGGAAAAATGTACATTATTTTTACAAAAATTACGTAAATAACCATAAACATTTTATACACCTATTTATTATTTTAAAAATAATTAATAATAAAAAAATAATAAAATCATAAATCCTGAACTAGCCGAGCGTAAAAATCAAATAAATATTTTATAAAGTCTAAGTAACGGTAATGGTAAATATAAGGAAGCATACAAACAAAATAAAATACAATATGATATGTTAAAAAGTTATGAAAATAGTTATGAAAATAGAATTATAGTTTCTGATAATAAAATGAAATGCATGTGGGCAACTAGTAACGAAATTACCGGTAAACATGTTATAATAAGGAAATACAACTCAAGGGAAATGCTGATACCATAGCCAATAAATATAACCAGTTTCTAGTGTCCATAATACCAAACATCTTAAAAAATGTAAACATAATACACACACATGAAATCAAAAACAAAGATAGTAGCAACATCGATGAAATACCAACAAGTATTATAAAATGCTACATTATTGAATTGAAAAGGTATTGAGTTTTTTAATTAACAGCTCTTTTAAAAGTGGCATATCCCCAACCAATCTCAAAGCGGCCTATCTAAATCATTATATAAAAAGGGAATCCTCAAGAAATTAATATTTCCTATGTCTTTGACCTAGATTTCCAAACTATTACAGCTGGCTATGTGTAAAAGATTGATTATATATAAGAGTTGTAATTTATTTAATTGTAATCAGCATGGAATCTTGAAAGAAAAATCAACACAAACAGTTACGTATCAGTTTTTCAAATTAAATTTAAAATTTTTTGAAAAAGGGTAAGGTGCATGTGGAATGTTTCTCGATGTATCAAGGGCATATAACTGTATTCGATAGGTTGCTCATAAAGAAATTGGAAACGTATAGAATAAGAGGATAATAACTGACGTGGTTTACTTCTTAACTGAATGAAAGGGCTCAAAAAGTAGGGGTAAATAGAAACGGTAAACTTCATAAAGCAGCAATGCTATCTAACAATTATGGAATAGCCCAACATAGTGTAAAGGGGCCTGTTTTATTTGTAATATTTATCAATGACCTTCACTCAGTGGACTTACCAAACCATAATTAATTATGCAAATGACACACTCTTACCAATGAGGAATAAAACTATGTCTCGAATTTTATTAGATAGTAAAAACTTTTTTCTGTAAAGAATAGTTTACGAAAAATAATTGACTTCTTAATTCAGATAAAACTAATGTTATTTTCTTTAGAAATAACATTCAAAAATAGAAAATTGTGACTTTTTAAATTAAGTAAACAATAGGATGAAAATTTAGAATGGTCTTTTCATACAAGTCAATTATTAAAAAAACTGTTCCGTGTGCTATGGAATGCGAGTAGCGGGTAGATTCGTGAGCGAAAAAGTTATAATAATAATGTATTGAGTCGTAAAATACGGCTTAATTGTAATTTAATAAAGCTATTAAATTTTTTTTTAAATAAAAATTTATATGTATTGGTTTAATGTTTCTTAATAACATATATTTTTCAAATTCCAAATAAATATTTTAGTCATCAAAAAAAAATCGACAAAAAGCACCTTTTTCAATTCTTTCACAGTGGTGTGTTATAAATACAAATTGGTGAAAAAATTTAAAAAATAAATATTATATCAAATACATCTTTACGGAATTTCCTTATCTGCGAATGACTGGTTTATGTTCTCCATAAGATTCTGTCGGTAAATCATATTTCTCACAAATCATTTTTAGAGCGTTATCTGCTCGAAAAAAGGGAGCTTTTGTAGCGCCGGGATTTGCGAACACATATTCATTTGTGTCGCTTATTGACATCTCAGTTCGATGTTTTAAGAGAAAATCGAGAGCTTTTTTGATTTTTTCAGTAATCAGAATAGATCTAGTGCTGTTTAATTTACTCTTGGTGGTATATCTATATGTTTTCTCAGCAAATCGTCATTGATATTGGTTTAAGTTACGTAAGGTTTCTTCGTTAGTTTTAGCTAATGTATTATATTCTTGTATGGTTGTCTTATGAACATCGCCCGGTCTACGTCGGTTAAACACCATTATTTTAGCCAAGGTCACTTTTGCCAATCTTGAATATTTTTGCTTGGTTAAATTACCCTCAATAGCTGATTTATATGAATTTGTAAATTCTTCCTCAATTTTGGTCATAACTTGATTAACTTCTTTTGTCGTCGGTAAGGATTCTACTTTAGCACGCCCCTTAGAGGTAACGTTCTCCAACGCTACTTTAGTAATTTTAATATTTTGTTGGTTTTTCAAAATAAAAAGAAAGTCTTCATATCTTTTTTTGTAGTTCGGCGTCCTTTTGTGATAACGCCATGCAAATTAAATTGTTTGTTACTTTTATCAACAAAGTGCAACTTGGGTTTTTATATAGTCCACTTTCATCCATGTTGGCTCTGTTTCGTATAGCTTGAAAAACTGTTTGAGTCTTTGTAGAATCTAAAATATCATCTAATTCTTTGACTGTGGGGTCTATTTTTTGGCAATGTAACAGTAAATCAGCCTAGAGTATTAACTGTGCAGCTATGCCTTTATAATTGTCTGCTCTTTCCTTTTTTTTTCATATAGGCATCGCAAAGGTTATTTCCATGAACGACTGCTACAGGATCATCAAAGAGGATCTTCCTGTGTTCTTCTTTCGAAAATGATAGAAAAATTTTATTTTTCAAGGGACTACAAGTGGACACATTAACACACGAAGCCGTAACACGGGCCAATCCTGTCAGATTTGTTTGAGTTTCATCAACTGATCTTTTGCAATAGTTCCCAATATGCTTCTTGAAATTGTACTTTGAATATCTGCCTAAACATTTTGTACACGTGACGAACTGTGAAGAAGGCTGAACAGATGATTTTTTTACTACAATTATGTCCTTTTCTGCAGCTTTTGTATTATGTATTTCGTCACCCATTTTTCTTAGAATGTCGAATGCTTTGTATTTGAACTTCTCAGTTGAGATTTCTGAAAATAATTGTACATAAACTAATTAAAAATAAACTTGACAGATAATTACAAATTTTGTTGCTAGTTAAACCAACTAATTAAAAAAATAATAATAGGAAACAAATAAAGAGATAACAAAAGTCCTGGTATGTTTTCTATAAAAAGAGCAAGGTAATAACTTTTTATCAAATAATTTCAAAAATTTTACATAAATTCCAAAAAAGGTTCCGTTCATGACTAAAAAAAATCTTGTATCAGATATAGTTACGAATATAAAAGTAGTGCGGCAAATGGATATAACATCCGCGGCTACATACATATGCTGTACATAAACGTACATTGAAATGTTTTCAATGACCAACCGTTAAATTTAAATATTAGCCTTTTCCACCCTTTTTCAAAATCTAATACTAGCTTTTAGATATTGTTTAAAGATTTTTGAACAAAAATCAAGTCCATATCGTCCATTGGATCAAGAGGGATCCATAACTTTATGAAATGATAATTTACCATTTTTTCGCCCTTTTAGAGAGCAAATTTCAAAAAATCCCTTCATAGTTGCTGCATGTATTGTGTTGACAAAATTTCCCCAAAATTTTATGAATTTTCAAGTTTAATAGTTTAAGCTATATGTTGATATATCTGTCATGACAACGCTACTTATCTATAAAGATATTTATCTTAATTCGCTAACATGGCCTAACCATAAAACTGGTCTAATCTTTGTGATGTATATGGTTTAAATTAATAGATACAATAACGAGCCAAACAATTTTTGAATCTTACAATTACAAGAACAAAAAATCGTCCGTTTTTTATTACCGAGCTGTCAAAAATGAAAAATTTAGTTTATTTTCAGGAGGTAATTATCCTTAGTTTTCTTGCATAAGCGTTTATTTGTTCATAATATATGCAACTTTTATGGTAACTAGATTGAGATTAAGTCTTAAACTTTCTCAGTGAATCTGGCTGATGACTGATAATAGCATAGCAAATATTAATATGAAATTAGAAATTTAGAAAAAATGGTAAGCAACCTTAACCATGCTGAATGTATTTTTTAATTTGTTTTTTCTTTTCAAAAATATTAGTTGTAGGGATACAAAAACGAATATTACCAACTTGTTGCAGCTCTTCTTTATACAAAGGTTCGTCGCCATGGTGCCTTCTCCAATGTCTTGTTATCTGCAAACACAAACTGCCGCAGAAGTAACAAGTATGTTTCTTTCGTCTGTTTTTTCCATTATTGACGTTACTTATACCTAAACCTGAAATATAATATTAATTTTCCATTACACTATATTTTGTGGTATACATAATTTTATTCATAGCGAGTGACGTGAGAATACTTGAGAATATTAGAAAATACCTTTTTAGTAACAATTACATATTGAAAAACGGTTTTATTTTTGTAAGGAATTATTTATCAAATATCCAATGTTTTTCTTTAAATTTTATTTAAAATAATATAAACAAGGCATGCAGATGGAGCAAATAATGGCAGGTTTTTAAACCGGCAACAATAGAAACCTCTTTCCTAGAGGCTTAGGAAATTGTGACCAGTAGTGAACATAACCCGATCCTCATCATCCCCCACTCCTCGACCTTGACCTTGCCTCACCCCTATTTGGCTCCGCCCACATGAGTAGTGGGAATAGGGGGCTTCTAGTTGACCCCCCACCACTTTTTTGATTGGTCAGCCAAGAATGACCTTGTTTCTGATTGGCTGCCCAAGTTCGCCCCCTATTCCGATTGGTTTCATAAACTCCGCCTCTTTTTGCTCCACCTCCTACCTCCTTCCTAACCACCACAGTAGTTGGAGGGGAGCTGGTAGCAGTTGGAGGGGAGCTGGTATTTTAAACGATCGAATCTGAGCGAACTTCAGTCATTCGTGCGCGATGTCAAATAGCGACCAACAACAACAACAACAGCAACTCATTGAACGTGTAGGCCAAGTAATAATTTCCTACCAAAATAACGGAAAAAATCTTACCGATTTTGAAGATCAAGACTTGGCCTTCTTTCCCATCAACTACTTGAAAACATTCGTCGATTCACTTAGTTTACAACAAATTTGGAACAGGTTGCCGGAAAATTATAGAAGTGACGAAGAATTGCAGCTAAATTTGCCGTGTTTTAAACACTATCCACTATATCAACACCACATAGACGGCCCACCATTATCAATAAAAAAGTGTTGTAAAATTAAAAAATAGTGTGAACAAGTGAATCGAGTTTCATCGGACAGTCTTCGAAATGGATCAGACACATGTATATTTAGATTCTGCTTGCGATGAAACGATCCAGTCAATGTACAAAGATGAAACAACTCATTTTAACTTGGCTGGAAGAGGAAAGTTTCACGCAAGACAGGATTCTCTGATCACTATTGATCGAAATAATTTCGAAGACGACGATGAAGATGAAGAAGATGATGGGATAGAGGATAATGGCGTTCCAAACGGGTGTGGAGAAGAGGGGCTCGTGAAAGTGGCAAAAATAAATGCAAGTGATACATTGACACCAAATTATCTTACGCGAGAAGTGTGCGTTTTTCAATCTTATGTCGTAATTATTTCATCTTCTGGCGGTGCATATAATTTATGTTGTGAATGTTACTATATACATGCTCTAAATTGCCCAAATGGGAAAAATAATTTTGTTAATAGCCACTATAAACGATCCTTTATATGTTGCGAAAAAGATCTGCAATGCAACACGTGTGAAAACGATTTATTCATAACAACTCCTTCACAAGCATGTATAATATGTAACAAACCAGAACTAAAGAATATGCAAAACCATCTAATCGAAAAATCAAATTTTAAATAAATTTATTTCACTTGCACTTATTCATGCACTATGGACTATATTAAGTTTAAGTTTAAGTTTAAGTTTAAGTTTAAAATATTTTATAAGAATTTAGATTTTGTTCTGCTAAGTTAAATAAATGTAAAAAACTATGTAAATAAATATAAGGGAATGATGTGAATAGATAAGAATTTGTATTTATTCCCATTGAAAGAATTTATAATTTTGTACTTTCAGTATAGAATAATTCTTTTCAAATAATATGCATAAATTCAAATAAATGAATTTGATACTCCACTTGAATTTATTCCTAGTAGTTTTTATATTAAGTTTAAAATGCCAACTAATTTAAATAAAATTTTATATAAAATATAAGTTGTAAGATATAAGTTATAAGATATAAGGTATAAGTTATAAGATATATATTAAGTTTAAGTTAAATAAATATAAGGGTACCATGTAAATAAATAGAAATTTGTCTATATTTAGATTCCAAGAATTAATGATTTTGTTCTTTCAGTGTAGAATAATTTTTTCTACATAATATGCACCATCAATCCTATTGATAAATTGAATTTTAAATAAATAAATTTGATACTTCACTTGAATTTATTCATGCACCCTAGTAGTTTGTAATATTAAGTTTAAAATGTCAACTAAGATATTTAAATAAGAATTAATATATAAGATAAAGAACAATTAGGTTTGATTAAATAAGATTCTCTGAAAATCGAGCTTATGATTTATTCTTCCATGTAGAATAATTCTGCCAAGTTAAAAAAAAAAACTAGTTTTCGTTACTATGCTTGTAAAAAAATAAAAATATATATTATCATCCTATTAATAATAATTCTTTAAAGTTGAAGAAACTGGGTTATTAGGTGTGAAATAGAAAAAAATTTTTCCTCAACGATTTTGTTTTTTATTATTCCTAAATTAAAATACAAATATACATATATACATAAATAGATAAATACATATATACATATATAAATCATAATACCAAGTACCATTTTGGGATGGATCTCTGTTCCAGCTCTGCCATAGGTTGCTGCTGCTGCTCTGCCATAGGTTGCTGCTGCTGCTCTGCCATAGGTTGCTGCTGCTTTACCATCTGTTGCTGCTGACCACTAGAAGCTGCTGCTGCTGCTGCTGCTCTGCCATAGGTTGCTGCGGCTCTGCCATAGGTTGCTGCTGTCCGCCATAGGTTGCTGCTGCTGCTGCTTTGCCATAGGTTGCTACTGCTTTGCCATCGGTTGCTGCTGATGCACCAGAGATTGTGGCTGCCCACCAGAGATGTTGTTGCCCACCAGAGATGTTGTTGCCCACCAGAGATTGCCGTAAATTATAAATTATAATTTATAATTTATCGGCCTCTTGCATTTTCGATCGTATCTCTGTCTTTTCATTGCCAAAGGTTGCTCCGGCTCTGCCATAGCTTGCTGCTGCTCTGGTATCGGCCTCTTGCATTTTCGATCGTATCTCTGTCTTTTCGTTGCCAAAGGTTGCTCCGGCTCTGCCATAGCTTGCTGCTGCTCTGGTATCGGCCTCTTGCATTTTCGATCGTATCTCTGTCTTCTCTCCGGTATCGGCCTCTTGCATTTTCGATCGTATCTCTGTTTTGGGGTTGCCAGAAGTTGCTCCGGCTCTGCCATAGCTTGCTGCTGCTCCGGCTCTGCCATAGCTTGCTGCTGCTCCGGCTCTGCCATAGCTTGCTGCTGCTCCGGCTCTGCCATAGCTTGCTGTTGCTCCGGCTCTGCCATAGCTTGCTGCTGCTGCTCTGCCATAGGTTGTGGCCGATCTTCTTCCATAGGCTGTTGTTGCTCCATCATCAAAGGTTGAAGATCCATTGCTCGGTCTGGATCCCACTCAAAGGCGATAGGCTCGGGATCCAGGTCTGGCTCAAACATGTTGATAAATTCTTCGTCTAAATAGTCAGCCTCTGATGGTGGCGGCCACATCACCGTGTTCTCGGAATTTGGACTCTGACGATCCATCAGATTAATCTGATTTTCCAAGAATCCCAGAAAGTCTTGTAGTGTTATAATTATGAACGTACTCATTTTGAGACTTTAAACTTAATGAATGCTAAGTCAAGACGCTGTAAATCCTTATATACAATACTGAAATACCACTTTTCCTACCTCCAGCGGCAAAACCAGTCCGAAGAATGAGAAGAAGAAGAAGGCAAAGATAGCGTGAACTCGAGAGAGGTCGTTCAACGGTCGTAAGTTGTATTGTTCTTAAGAAAAAGACGAGTAAAGAGGAGAAGAAGAAAAAAAAAAGTTGTTTTTTGGAATAATATAAAAAACGAAAAAAAAAAAAAAAAAAAAAAAAAAATTAAAAAAAAAAAATGTTTTTTATATTATTCCAAAAAACAACTTTTTTTTTTTTTCTTCTTCTCCTCTTTACTCGTCATTTTCTTAAGAACAAAACAACTTACGACCGTTTAACGACCTCTCTCGAGTTCACGGTCTCACGGTTCCCGTCGTACCATGCAGTGCCACGCCGTACCAGCCGGTACCAGGCTCTTGGCTGCTTTAAAAGGCGGCTGGGTACGAAGCGTCTCTTCAGTTTACATCTCGCTATTAGCGTACGCTTGTAAAATTATCGAATCGATTTTAATATATCTTGATAGTCGGATTTATTTCGTGTGACGTAGTGACATATTATTAATTTTCATTTGGTTTGTATTATTGATTTCATATTTTTGATTTAATATTTTTGACTTAATACTTTGGATTTTTAATTCATTTTTATTTCATCTTTTAAAAGCCAATTTTTGATTGATTTTTTCATTTTTGTGGATTTTTTTTATTGATTTTTTATTGATTTTTTGATTTTTTTATTGATTCATAATTTTTTTATTTTTTAATTTATAATTTAAAATGTCATTTTTAAATGTAAAAATTGAAAACATCGACTTAACAGCCTTCGATTTAAACGACGCTTGCCTTGTGCATGATTTGATTGATTGTTCATTTTGTGGGCTAAGCGACGAGGAGCTAGATATTAAATTTAGGGAAATTGATATTAATACATTTAACAATTCATCTGAATCTGGCGATTCTTCCGAAATTGGTGAAAGCGATATTTTGACACAGCTCTTAAAAGTTTTGGATGAATCTATTATCCCTGATATTCCTCAAGAACCTCTTGAAACAATTAATTTCGATGATTTAAATAATGATATATTAAGGAAAAATTTAATTAACAATTCTGAAATAAATGAGGGATATAATTTGGAACAACTTTTAGATATATTAGAAGGGGGTGAAATTTGTGAAAATAGCTCAGGGCAAAATTTAATTAAGGGTGATGTGGAATATCAGGAGACTTTTGAGAGCTGTGAGGAACAAAATAATAAGGGGGTTTTAAACAATAATAATAATGGGGTTGGTAACGAGGGAGCTTTAAATAATGATAAGAGGATTGGCATTGGGGGTTTTTCGAAAAATAATATGGAAGAGGTTTATCGCCCCCACTATTCGCCAATTTCAGATGCATCGTCAGATTCATCAGAGGATTCCAACGACAGCGTTGAGACTGTTATAAACGTCTCAGCCAAAGCTCAGCATAATTTTATTAAAGTGTTGGATCAAAATTTAATTGAAGGGTTGGATCAAAATTTTATTCAGGGGTTTGAACAACCATCCAAATTTGGCTATACCAGAAATTCAGTAAATTCGGTAGATGTTTTTGATTTGAGTTGTGGCGAAATTGTGGGGGACATTGAGGTATATACTTATACTGAAAATTTTGAAGATGAGCAGCCTCAATGTCCCTTAATTTCTTCCTGTAATCAAAATCAATTTTTGAAAAATCCTTCTGGCCTAAATTTAGAACAAAGTTCTGAAAATTTAATTGAAAAAAATTTACCCAAAAAACGTTCTTTATCAGAAACAAATGATTGTTCAGATTTAAAAAAGTCAAAATTGGACGGTGATATTTCTAGCTCCCAAACTTTAGGGGCACAAATTTCAAAAAATTCTTTACCAGTCGCTGTAACAACAGCTCCGAAAATCAATCCAACAAATAAAGTCGCTATTGGAGAATTAGATAAGTTTCTACATAAGAAAACTAAGCCGAGCTTAAATAGGAATGAAACAAGGTGTGCCACATCTAGATTTAAGTCAATGGTTTATTCCTATTTAAACTTAGATAATATATGTAATAATTTATCTAATTCGACTTTAAAAGACGTTAAAAATTGTATTCAACGACAAGGCGATCTTCTTTTAAATTTGGGAAATATATTTTTTAAAAAAAATCCATGTTTTTCTTCAAATTAAAAAGTGAATCCAAAAGTTAATTCAAAAGTAAATCCAAAAGTTTTCTAAATTGCGCGAGCTGAAAAAATTGCTAATTATTCTATGTCATTGGGTCTTGATAGATCGAAATTGTATTTATTTAAAAGCGACACGGCCCTAACCGATTCCATTTTAAAATGACTCTCCTTTGCACACACTGCTTAAGAGAATTTAAAAGAAAATCACATATTGTACGCCACCTTCGAGAAAATGTTGTTAATAACGAAAACACCTTTAACTTGGAAGATTATATAATTAATCGTAAGTATTTTTTTATAACATATTTAGCTATAATTTTCCTTTTAATTTTTCTTTTTATTATTAATAAAGGTTTACAGAGGAATTAAAAAATAATAATTGTTTCAGTTGATGAACTACTTTCAAGACCTCCAATGCGATTTTGCCAAAATTGTGAAGTAAATGTCAAATCTAATTCCTGGAGCACACACTTGAGGACAAATATTCATAAAAACAGGAGCTGCATAAAATATGGAAATGGAATTGACATTATCAGGAGTGCATTTAAATGTCGAATAGCTTCCTACAGAATATATTCGCAGAATTATCACATCGACATCAAAAAGTTTCAGCAAGATGTTGGTAATAAAGTGCAAACATTAATACGCCAGCGTCAACAAGAATTTACATGTGCTAAAGTAAATTTGGAATTATTTGGAATATATTATTCTCCAACTTTAACCTCTACTTCAATTAAGTCATTTAATACACCGTTCTTCATTGTAACCCATACAACTGATCTACAACAGCTTTACGATGATTTATTCAAGATTATTGAAACCAAAGCAGATGAATTGCCGGAAAGAGACTCAGGTAATTATTATTTAATCTCAAGAGCTAAGTTTTCTTAATCTCAAGAGCTAAGTTTTCTTAATATCACTTGTACATCTCTAACAAATATTATTCAGAACTAATTTTTTAATTCCTATTACAGGGTGGGCTCTACAAAGAATTCTGCATTTGGAAGTCAACATCAATAAGTACAACCCATTGAATGCCTCCTCCTACATTAAGATGCATCACTTTTCTAAATCAATAGTGAATGTGATGAATGAGGACAATTGCTGTTTCGCCTGGGCAGTGGTTTCAGCAGCATACCAGCCAACCGGTAATCCTCGAAAGACCTCATCATATCCAGACTTCAGAGACGCTTTCGATTTTACAGGTATTGAATTTCCAGTAAAATTATTAGATATAAAAAAGTTTGAGGAAAAAAATAATTTGTCCATAAATGTATATGGAGTTGAAAAATTTTTAAGGGATAATAAAAAGGTATATGAGATTGTCGGTCCTTTACATTATAATAATGAAAAGAAAAAATTACATATTAATTTGCTTTTAATAAGTTCTGATGATGGAAATAACCACTACTGTTGGATAAAGG
Organism: Diaprepes abbreviatus; assembly: GCA_034092305.1. Taxonomy (NCBI): domain Eukaryota; kingdom Metazoa; phylum Arthropoda; class Insecta; order Coleoptera; family Curculionidae; genus Diaprepes; species Diaprepes abbreviatus. The sequence goes on along the minus strand of JASJET010000261.1, from coordinate 440,777 downwards.
ATTTAGGTTGCTTGGTATCCAAACAATTATCAAAAAAGAAAATAAAAAAATACTTATGTGATGGATGCCTTCAATATTTTGGAACATATGAAAAACTTAACACACATTTAGAACGTGATTGTAGTTTTGTTCGAATTGAGCTTCCTTCAGATAATTTGATTTTGGATAAATTTGGCAATTATATTCCTGCAAATATATTAAAGTTTCAAAATATTCAGAAACAGTATAAAGCTCCTTTTGTTATTTATGCCGATTTTGAATGTTATTTGAAAAACATTGAGTGCCAACAATCTACACCTGATTCGACAACCTCATATACTATTAAAACTGCTGAACATATACCCTATTCATTTGCTTATTATATTAAATCATCATTTGATGAGAATGTTGTGTGTCTTAAACTTTATAGAGGTACAGATTGTGCTATAAAATTTATTGAATACATTGAAAATGATGTAAAAGAAATTTATAAAAAATATTTAAAATATCAAGTACCATTGAAAGATTTATCATCTGTGGAACAGATTGAATATGAAAATTCTAGCATTTGTTATGTATGTGAAAAACCTTTTTCAAAAGGAAATTTCATAAAGTGTAGGGATCATTGTCATATTACAGGTAAATATCGAGGAGCCGCCCACTCAATATGTAATTTGCATTTTAAACCTCCAAAATATATACCAATAGTATTGCATAATTTAAAAAACTATGATTCTCACCTATTTATTAAATCGCTTTGCTATAATAAAGAAAATATTAGTGTTATAGCTCAAAATAAAGAAAAGTATATTTCTTTTAGTAAGGAAATTTTCGTTGATGTGTCAGAAAAGCGGAAACCAGTTGCTTTGCGACTACGCTTTATAGATTCTTTTCAATTTCTCCCAGAGTCTTTAGAGTCACTATCACAAACTCTACAAGATTCACAATGTTTTGAAATTAAAAAGTTTTTCTCAAATGCTGATGAATTTCGATACATTAGACAAAAAGGGGTATTTCCATACTCTTACATAGATTCCAACGAAAAATTAAATGAGAAATCTCTACCATTGATTGATAAATTTTATAATAACTTAACCGATGAAAATATCTCTCCTCAAGACTACAATCGCGCTGTAGAAGTGTGGAATCTATTTAAGTGTTCTACAATAGGGGCTTATTCCGATATTTACTTAAAATCAGATGTTTTACTTTTGGCTGATGTTTTTGAAAATTATAGATCCACATGTATTAAAACCTATAAGTTAGATCCTGTTAATTATGTCACTAGCCCTTCTATGTGCTGGGATGCAATGATGAAATTAACTAATGTAGAATTAGAATTATTAACGGAACCAGATATGCTTCATTTTTTCAAAAAAGGTGTTCGTGGTGGGGTTAGCACTTGTTCCAAACGCAAATCTGAAGCAAATAATCCATTCTTAGAAAATTTTAATCCTGAAAGACCTACAACATATATCGCTTACTTAGACGCCACAAATTTGTATGGTTATGCTATGAAACAATATTTGCCTGAAAAAAATTTTGCTTGGGTACCTAAGCTCGAAATAGAAACTTTAAATATATCCGAACTTTCAGATACATCATCTATAGGATACATATTTGAAGTTGATTTAGAATATCCAAATTATTTACATGATAGTCATAATGATTTCCCATTTTGTCCTGAACAATATACACCACCAATTTCAAACCACTCAAAATTAATTCCAAACTTACATAATAAATATAACTATATCATTCACTACCGATATCTGAAACAATGTCTAGAATTTGGACTCAAAATCATAAAAATACACAGAGCAGTTAAGTTTACACAATCACCATGGTTAGCGGAATATATAGATTTAAATACAAATTTACGAAATTTATCTAAAAATAAATTTGATAAAAATTGTTATAAATTGGCAAATAATTCAATTTTCGGTAAAACCATGGAAAATGTTGATAGGCGAGCAGATATTAAATTAGTATCTCAATGGGAAAGACAGGGTAATAAATTTAGTGCCGAAAAACTTATTTCTAAACCTCAATTAAAGGATTTTAAAATTTTCTCTGAAAATCTAGTTGCTCTTCAACTTCAACAGGTTTGCATTGAATACAATAAACCAATTTATGTTGGGATGAGTATTCTGGATATTGCAAAAACTGTAATGTATAATTTTTATTATGGGTATTTAAAAGTAAAATATGGTAATAATTTAAATTTATTATATACGGATACTGATTCCTTAATTCTTGAAGTTCAGACCCAAAACTTTTATGAAGATATGAAGCTAAATCTGGATAAATTTGATACTTCTAATTTTTTTGAACAAAATATTCATTGCATGCCTATTACAACATCAGTTGTTGGTAAATTTAAAGATGAGTACAAAGGGATTCCCATTGAAAGTTTTTATGGAACTGGTGCTAAAGCATATTGTATAAAATCCAAAAATAGTGTAGATAAAAAAGCAAAAGGCGTTAGTAGATCATGTATAAAAAATCAATTAACATTATCAGATTATAAAGATGTTGTTGAGAAAGGTGACAAAATATTCTGCACCATGTATGTATTCAAGTCAGATATGCATAATATATACACTAATTTGTTAAATAAATTGGCATTAACAACTCATGATGATAAAAGATATTGTATACCAAATTCCACAAAAACTCTTGCATGGGGACATAAGGATATTTTGGAAACAGATTTTTTTGATAAAGATATGAAAATGATGTATGATACTCTAACTTTTTTAAGTTCTGGAAACGAAAATGGATCTAAAAATAAAAAACCGCGATTAGAATTAACTACTCCTAGTAATTTTTCATCTTTATAAAGACATCATTTTATATGATGATAAATTATGTAAGTCGTTTTTGAAGCTTTAAAAGTTGGAGGGGGAACTGAATCCAAAAACATATATATTGTATAGAAATACCATTATTTGTTAGTAATATTACAACAATGACTGCTGCATCTTTAATAGTTTCCCTTGTTGGAAATGTGATATATGTAAATTACATTCCTAATACAGTTAGGGCTGATATATGTATAAATGCCCTCAAAAATGAAACCGACTGCTACAAACAGATGAAAATGACATATCTTGTTGGAAATTCACACTTTTTTACCTATAATGTAAATGATTCTGCTTTGTGTGAAAATACATACATAAAAATTAAATATTCCATGACAAACAAACCATTACAATATTCAGATTGGATTCCTTTCAATAATAAAAAAGAAGAATCTTGTCATTGTGTCTGTTGTTATATATTTGTTATTATATTTACAGCAGCAATATTTATTTGTACATGTTTAATTTTATTGTATTTCATGAAAAAATATCTATAAAAATATTTAATAAATGTTAAAAAAATAATATAAATTTTGTTTTTTATTGATTCTCGTTAGTATAAAGACATTTAAAGTTTATCCCCTCCTCTTAAATGGAGAGGGAAAATAAGTTTACCCCTCCACTTGAGAGGAGAGGGAAAATGTATAAAATTTAGGAGCAAACGGATTGATAGTTAGTTTTTTGAGAGCAAGCAGATAGCCAGTTAGTTTTTGAAATACATCATTTAAAATGTTCAGTAATCAGAGTAAAAATATATTTGAAAATTCACCATTAAAAAAGAAAATAAAAAAAAAATTATAAATTCTACAAAATATAATTTAAATAATTCTAACTCTAAATATGCTGTGATTGGTTTGTGGGTGGAAAGTGATTTTCTACCATGCATTGAACTTGGTGGTAAAAATGGTCAGTCTGTGATATTAAATGAAGATGATTGGAAGAACTTATTGCAATATCAAGGAGTTATAACAAATTACATGTTTTCACCAAATGTTTTCAATGAACCGATATATTTGCAAAATTTATCTATTCATTTTGAAAAGATTGGTGAAAGCTGTGATTTTATTTACTATGGAAATGAAACTGTCTGCAGACTATGGGAACAAATTCCACTTATAGAATATAGACTAAATGTTTTACAAAAACAAAACTTTCGACGTTATTTCAACGTTTTTAGAAATAACAATTTTTACGACGGAGATTCTTTTGACAAAATATATAATGTCCTTTCTCCAAAACAAAATCTAAATAGTGAAAATGTGTGCTCCATGCTGGAACTGCTGTTGAATCATCCCGAAGAACTAGAACAAAAATTAAAGTCTAAGCACTATTATGAAGAAGACAGTATCTATTGATGAATCAAGAAACCAAATTCATTTGATGGTTGCTTGGAACTTCGCCTACAGAAAAGCTCGTATGACTTCTGAAGAGTTTATAAATCAAAAACATTTTAGAAGAAGGATTAAATTGACTGAAGAAATTTTAAATCCCATATTAGACTCTGATTATAGGAATATTGTATTTAAAAAAATGTTTATGTAATAAGCTTATTTTTAAATAAAACAAATATATATAAAAAATCATTTTTTTTTATTACAAACATCAATTATTATTACAGCATTAATTACTATTACATCACATCTCTCTTGAAGATCCAAGAGTTATAAGATTTATCTAATCCTAACCATTTTACAAATACTTTGTTTCCTTTCTTTCTTAACACTTTTTCCACCAGATATACATTTGGGTGTCTTACTTTTTGAAGTTCTTCTTCATAGAAACCTCCTTGAATATCTATCCCATTTCCATCTTGAATCAAATACGTTGTTGGATTAGTAAGCTGGATTTTTTTTATTTGAAAAATTTCGTTTGACCAGTTGGGCGTGTAACCTTTAGAAAATTGTTCGCGAATCTTGCTTATTCGTACTCTATCACTGACACGAAATTTTGGTGATCTGGGATCCACAGTTTTCCTATGAGTATAAGCTGATTTCAAGATTTCCATTTCATTCTTTTTGTTAACTTCGTTTGGTTTTTTTCCGATTGTTGAATGCTTAGTATTATTGTATTCTGTAATTATTTCTTTAAGAAAGCTGATCCATTTATAATTACCTAGTTAACTAAACTTTTTCCACATTTTGTTTTTTATCGTTCTATTTACTCTCTCTACAATACTAGCTTTCATATTAGAAAATGTGTTGTAATGATTAATTTTGAACTGCTCCATAAGTTTCTGAAAGTCTTGATTAAAGAATTCTTTACCCTGATCAGTATTCAGATTTGTTGGGGGAGTTTTTAAAGTTAATAGAATTTTTTTCATTGCAGCTGCTACATCTTTACCAGTTTTGGATTTTACAGGTTCTGCCCATACAAATTTAGAAAACACATTTATTACCATTAAAATATATCTTAAACCCCTATTAAATTTCGCATATGGCTGCATTTCTATCAGATCAGCTTGAAATAGATCATTAAGACCTTTTACAATTGTTCGTCTCCTTCTATATCGCCTTCTCGCCGGTTTATGTAATTCATTTACAACGTCTTGCTTAATTTTACTCATTATTAATTTATACCTTACTCTCGAAAATAAATCCCACAAATAACTTTACCTCCTTCTAAACCGTTTATAAAAGCCCTTTATCGCTGATGTTGTAAAATATAAAAAAAATCATCTCAGTTTTTTTAGTAAGTTCTTTAATTTTATTTTCCATTGCTTCAAATGATTTTTTATTTTCATTTATAATTTCTTTTATTGACGAATTTATTTGGGTGATGTTGTTAGTAAGATCAGAAATTTTTACATTAAATTTATTTTCCATTGTTTCAAATGATTTGTTATTTTCATTTCTAATTTCTTTTATTGACGAATTTATTTGGATGATGTTGTTATTAAGATCAGACATTTTTACATTAAATTTAGTTTCCAAAAGAACATTTGATAACGTATAATCTTTTTTGAAACCACCTAATGTTGAATTCATTTCTTCTCTTGCATAATTCATTGTATCATTAAATTCTTTTCTAGAAACTTCAGCAGCTCTTTGAACTAATTCGTTTAAAGATTTTATTTCTTTTGTTAATTTATCTTCTAGATTTTTTATATCTTTTCCTAATTGAAATTCTGCATTTGTAATATCTAATGTCATTTTCACAATTTTTTTTTCTATATTTTTTATGTCTGACGCTGTCTTTTTAGCTTTGTGTAGTATATCTGTATAAGATGTTTCAAGTTCTTTTATGAGTAAAGAAGTCTCCTCGATTTTTGAACTATTATTTTTAATTTTAATTAATACATCCTTTTTAGAAACTTCTATTATAGCTTGCACTACTTCTAGTAAGGATTCTAATTCTTTTTGTAATTTCTCATCGATTGCCTTTGTAAAATTTCCCTCGTCAAAAGACGTTTCAGATTTGGTTTTCAGATTGTTTATTAATTGCTTTAGTATATCCTCGATTTTTTCATTATCTTTTGTAATTTGATCTTTGAATTTTGTTTCAATTTTTTCATTTTCGTTTTGAAAATCCTCCTTCAATTTGTCTTCTAAATATTGTAAATTTGATTTATATGCATTGATTTTAATTTCAAATTCTTTAATTTGTTCTTTAAATTCATTAACTTTGTCGGTATCTTTTTTGTGAATTAGGAAATGAGTGTTCATTGATTTTTCAAGATTTTGTGTATTTTTATCCATAACGTCATGTATTTTCCTAAAATTCCTTACTTCTTCTGCTACTCTATCATTAAGCAAATTAGTAAAATTTTGAAACTTTGATGTAATTTCCTTGGAAATACTGTTCTTGACATTGTCAATTGCTGAAGTATCCTTAATTATTGATTTAATTGATGTAATTTCATTTTTTATTTCATTTTCAAAATCATCAACTTTATCATATTTTAACTTCACTACGTCAAAGTCATTTGCATATTTAGAAACTTTCTGAGAAAATTTTTCTACTACCTCATCATTTCCATCAACAGTATTTTTCAAATTAATTATCTTGTCATTATATTCAGGAATAACTTTATCCTCAAATAACTTAATCTTTTTTGCAATATTTTGTATATTGTTATCATATTCATTTATTCTCTTATTTAAATTATTAACATCGCTTTTCAACCCGGGATCTAAATTTTGAATTAATTTGTTTTCAATATATTTGACATCGCTTTTAAAAATTTTTATTATTTTCTCTTCAACATTTGATAATATTTTATTTTCTAGTGATAATAATGTGTTTAGAGCAGATTTTTTTGAAATATGACGACCAAATTTATCGATGGTCATTTTAGAAATGTTTAAAAGTATCTATTATGTCCTTTTATATAATAATATTCGCTTCTCTTAGTTCTTCAATAATGGAAATAATTTCATTGTTATGACCAGTGTGTCCCGCAAGCATGGATGCTACCAATAGTCGAAGTCTCTCAACAAGTTCGTTTACATTATCCCAATATATGTAATCTGTATTAGGTTTATTAACTTTTAAAGTTATACCAAATCCGGTTTTTTTTGAAGACACTCGACTTTCTCTATATGGAGCTTTGCGTCTTTCAAAAAATCCCTGGACTGCTTGTTGAGATTCGGGATTTAGAGTTTTAGTTTTTGTAATTCCTTTGCTTTGCAAATAAGGTCCTATTATAGAAATATATTTATGTGATCCATTCCCCTGCACCTGCTCATTTGGATCATTATTTCTACGGTATGCATTGGTTCTTTTTAAAATATCCATATAATTTTCCAAATCTTGTTTTTTATACCCTATTGGTTCTTTTTTAAATAATAACTCATATAAACCTGGTGTACCTGTATAGGTTATTCCTTCAATTTTGATGTTTTTACCAATAATTTCGACAGGTTTTTGAGTTAAACCCAAAAAGAATTTCTCGGTTTCCAAATCATGAACTATTCCATATTGGTGATCAAACTCATGTTCAACATCTTTTACACCGCTATCAATATATTGGCGAGGTAATTCATCAAATCCTAATAAATATTCTTTATATAAATCTGTATCAACAAATGTTCTAACTGTTTGCCGTGTTTGTTCCAGTATATCTGAAAGATTTCCTATTGTGGAGTGTGAACCTGAAGAAGGGTTTGTTTCTGCAATAATACTTGTTTGTTGTATAGATGGCATTTGACTTGCTGAAGCTAAACTCGCGTCCCAGTCAATAATCGATGGTATTTCTGTAGGAAGGAGTGGAGTTTTTCCCGTCTTTCTTTTTTCTGGTGTTGATGTTCCATATTGTAATTTTCTCTTTGGTGTTAGTGTTTGAATTGATCTTTTCTGTGGTGTTTCATAAATTTTTTTAATTGGTGTGTGTAGCTCTTTCTTTATTTCAACAGGTTCAATTTTACCAATCGTTGAAATTAATTCTTGTAAGGGTTGAGTTATCGGTTTATATGTTTCCTCCAATTTAGTTTGCGCCTCAAATTCCGCATTTTTTAAACTCTGATATTTTTGTTTAACAGCTTTTCTTGATTTAACTAGCTCTCTTGCTAAACGTTCATCCATGATTGGTATAATTTACCATCAAACGTTTATTTTTATAAGTAAATATATGAATCAAATCCTTTTCGATATCGGCCAGATTTCACATTAGAGTCTTTGTCTATTACTAAAAATCCAAATTTATCTTTCCAACATATTAAGCACAACTCATTAAATTGGTTTAATGACATATCAACATTAACATGATCATCATAAATATGTTTTAAGTTTGTTCGATCTTGTTGAAATATAACAATTAAATTTGCATTGTCACGAATTAATTGTTTCGGAATAGAAGAATATGTTTGACATAAATAAAAACAATCAGTATTTTTGTGTCTTCCGAAACAAAAATAGTCCTTTACAACATTCTGATTACAACACACTATATCATCAAATATTATTATAGAGTTTGGTTTAACTTGTTTTGGTGAAACAATTGTTTCTTCATTTTCAGATTCATAGTATCCAATTTTTTTCAAAGGTTTAAAAAGTGTTCTCAAATATTTATACTTTGGTTGATATAAGGATTTTGAATAAACATACAGATTTTCAAATCGCAAACCATTCGGATCTTCAATCAAACTAATAATAACATTGGTTTTGCCACAGCCTGACGGGCCAATAATTAACCCTCTTTTACTATTTCCCTCAAACAATTTTCCATGTTTTCTAAAACCATTCACTGAACTTTCATGATCCTTAATTGTTATAGAGTATGGTTGTTTCTCAACTCTCATTTTATATATAAAACAAACTATTAATATTCAGTATTGTGATGTAACTGGTTAGTTATCACTAGGATTGCAACTATATATAATGTTTCCATCACATAATAAACGAATCATTTACAAGACAAACAGCAAAAGGAAAGGAAGTGGTTTAGTAAACTCATTAATAAATAAATTACCCTTTGAATTGCATATTCCTGGTTATAATTTTTGTGGACCTGGAACAAAATTGGAAAAACGATTGTCAAGAGGTGATAAAGGTATAAATTTATTGGATGAGGCTTGTAAAGAACACGATATTGCTTACTCACAATCAAATGATATAAAAAGAAGGCATTTAGCTGATAAAGTATTAGCTGACAAAGCTTTATCAAGGTTCAAAGCTAAAGATTCTAGTTTTGGGGAAAAAACTGCTGCACTAGGAATTACTGGTGCTATGAAAATTAAAAGAAAATTAGGTATGGGACTTCGAACGAGAAGAAAGTTCAAGCGAAAAACTCGAAAAGGACGAGGACTATCATTATCTCAGGTAATTTCAAAAGCTAGAAAAGGAATTAAGGGGAAACGTTTTAAAGACCTAAATGAAAGTATTCAAACTGCTTTAAAAGCTATTAAAAAAACTGGTAAAGTGTTACCTCCAAAGAAAAGGGTAATTCCAATCCCAAAGACTGGCGGATTTCTTCCACTTATACCTTTATTTGCTGGTTTGTCTGCTCTTGGTGCTCTTGGAGGAGGGGCTGCAGGTATTGCTAAAGCAGTAAATGATGCAAAAGCAGCCAAAGCGAAATTAGAAGAATCTAAACGACACAATCAAATGATGGAGTCCATTGCGGTAGGAAAAAAAGGAAGTGGACTTTATTTAAAACCCTATAAAACAGGATGTGGATTATACTTGAAACCTTATTCAAAAAACTGCTAAAACATATACCTCGAAAAGCACTTACAAATTACGATTTACTTAAATACGCTAAATATTTACAAATTCCCAACTTTCGTGGTATTTTTATGAGGGATAAATTACCAAAAAAGATAAAGTTAATTGAAAGTGCAATTGTCAATCTAGATAATCACAGTGGTGTTGGTACTCACTGGATAGCATATACAAAAAAAGGAAAAAATATAATATATTTTGATAGTTATGGTAATTTGCGACCCCCTTCTGAATTAATTAAATATTTTTATAGCGACCAAAATAATAATATTGTTAATTATAATTATAACAGTTATCAAAACTTTAACAAAACAAATTGTGGTCAATTGTGTCTAAAATTTCTTTATAACCATATGTAACACCTAATTTTAGTTTATTATTAAACATATTTTTAAAGTAAAATGTCATATAGTTTTGTTCTTAGCGGCAATTCCGCTATTTTAACATCAGAGTTACATCCTCCAATATATTTAGATGAAGATGTTGAATATGTTATCGGTCTTGTAAATTTCGAAACATTTAATGCAATTCCCAATATTGATGTTGGGAATAATGTATTAATTCATGATGAAAATTTAGAAATAGCCATACCCCCAGGTAGCTACGAATTAGAAGACATAACAGATTTTTTAAAAAAACACTTGGATGAGAATAAAATTAGTTTTAGTCTTTATGCAAATAATAATACTTTACGTACACATCTTAAATGTTCAGCCCCCATAACTTTTCGTGGAGGAACTATTGGTAAATTATTAGGGTTTAAAAATGGGCGATTGGAAGCCAACATTGAACATATATCAGATTTTCCCGCGGAAATAATTAAAGTAAATTCAATAAATATAGACTGCAGTATTGCAGAGGGATCATATTTAAACGGGAAACCTGTTCATATAATACACCAATTTTTCCCAAGCGTTGCTCCAGGGTTCAAAATAATTGAGTCACCTCAAAACGTCATATATTTCCCAGTCACCGTTAAAGTAATTGATAAAATAGCCATTAAAATAATAGATCAGGAAGGTGATTTGGTTAATTTTAGAGAAGAAACCATAACCATCAGACTACATCTTAAAAAAGTAGATTAAAGATGGTAATATTATATAACAATAAATCTGCAAACTTTACTAGAAAATTTAATAATAAAAACATTAATAAGACAAGAAAGAAACCAACTTCCTTTAGTAGGAAATCAAACTTCCAAAGGTTAACACCTTCTAATAGAAAATTTCTTCAAAGTTTGGGTTTTAAACTTAAATAAAAATGGATAATTTAAATGTAAGAGAAAATGTATTGGTTGATGAATCAATATTAAGCTGGGAAATTCTTTCTTTCGATCCTTTTAATCCTACAAAACTCGGACCAAATGATGAAATCAGAATTGCTTTGCAACAAACAGGAAAATATCCTTTACCTTGCAAAAGTGAAATTTATGTGGAATTGCAAGTAACTAAAGAAGATGATTCCCCTTTAGCTAATACTGTTTTAATTAATAATGCTCCGGCATTTTTATTTAAAGAATTACGCTATATTTTAAATGGTGTTACTATTGACTCCGTTCGGGATATTGGTATAACTTCAACTCTTAAGGGATATATTTCATTTAATCAAAATGAAAGTGCTAAATTGGAAAATGCCGGTTGGTATCCGAAAACAAAATCTAAAGAAAAAATTATGACTGATGACAAAGGTAATGTTTCATTATGTATACCATTAAAGATGTATTCAGGATTTTTTGAAGATTATAATAAGATTATTCTTAATTCACAACAAGAACTTATTCTAATAAGAAGTAATGATGATACAAATGCATTATTATCCAGTAATGAAGATGAAAAACCCAAAGTTAAAATTACCAAGTTGTGTTGGAGAGTTCCTCATCTTACTGTAGCGATTCCGCAAGAATTAGCACTTACCAAAATTATTGACAAAAATAGTGATATACTAATAACCTTCCGAAGCTGGGAATTAGTTGAATATCCAGAGTTATTGGAAACTACGAGGCACAACTGGCCCGTAAAAACATCTACAAAAGTCGAAACGCCACGTCATGTTCTAATTGCTTTTCAGAAAAATAGACGTGGTAATCTAAAAATGGATATGAGTAAATTTGATCATTGTAATTTAAGAAATATGAATGTCTTTTTAAATTCAGAAAGATATCCTTACAATGATCTTCAACTTGACTTTGAAAATAATAAATTTGCTACTCTGTATGAAATGTTTACAGACTTTCGTCAAGGGTATTATAACTCTCCAGTGGAACCAATTTTTAATCCGAAAGAATTTAAAGAAAATGCTCCTATAGTTTACATTAATTGTTCACATCAAAGAGATTTACTACAAACAGGTCCAGTAACCATGAGAATTGAATTTGAAACCAAGGAAAAAATTCCCCCTAAAACAGCGGCATATTGTGTTATAATTCATGATAAAGTTTTCAGTTACAATCCATTAACAAAAATTGTGAAACAGTTGTAATACAATTTCCTTAAGATAAAATACTCTTTTTAAACAAACCGCTACTTACGCTTAAGAGCGCACGCGTCAATTTTGATATTTATTAACGTAGCCAAACCAGAATTCTTCATTTATATAATGTCTTACGAGATTTCAGTTCGAGTATTAGATTTTCAACTTCAGTTGCAGAAATTAAAAAAACAAATAAGTGAATATCAATTAAAAGTAGAAATGATCAAGAAATTCAAATATTTGAAAATATGAAACTTATTCTAGATCTTCAAGGATTCAAAATTGAAAATAATAAATTTATTGTAAAGGAATTAGCAGCGTACGATGGGCAAAAGACAAGTCATTTTATTTTCAAAGCTCCATTTCCGATGGGTCATTTACCATCCTATTTACACAAACAAGCTCTGTGGTTAATAAAAAATTACCATTGCATTGAATGGTGTGAAGGATTTACACCATTACACAAATGTGGAGATATCATAAGAGATTTAAGCGCTAAGGTGGACTATGTTTATGTAAAAGGGGAAGAAAAGGCAGATTTCGTAAAGAAGTATTCCATGAAACCAGTTATCGAGATTGATGAACAACCCACCCTAAAGAAAATGGATCCTTGCTGCTTTTATCATCAAAAAATACCATGTGTATGTGCATTATCAAATGTTTATTACCTTTACAACAATTTTTTTATGTAATAAAAGACTTGATTACAAATTATGTGTTTTATTTTCTAACATTGTTTTAATACATGAAATATTATTATTTAATCCTAGTTCTTGAAGTTTACATATTAAAATATCTATATTTTTATTTTTTAAATATTCGCTACAACATTTAGCTGCTAGTAAACATAATTCCGCATGTTCCATATAATTTAAAAACAATATAATATTCTGCGCTTCACTTTCTTGACCTTCCTATGCATAAAACTCGGAACAGGCTGCGGACATCAAAAACTCTTCATACATTTCTCTTATTAATAATTCCATAATAAATCCTACACTAAAACCTCCCTGTTTCTCAATATCTCTTTATCTCTCTCTTCCTCTTCCACGATTTCTTTTAATATATCAGGATCTTTTATATAATCCTTCAATATCCTTAAAAAGTAACTGAATCCTATTTTCTTTATTTCATGAAAGAACTTCGGCAAATTTTGGGTTTTTCTATAATTTAAACAGGCTTCTGCAGCTAATTGGTATTGGAAGGCAGTCTCATAATATACCTGTGCCCACTCGGGGTGTGTTTTCCTTAGCATTGCATTCTTTAATTCGGAATTTTGAAGTTTAGTAAACTGTTTACCTAATTTGATTATTTCATTTTGCAAATCACTGTTCATAACTACCACTTATTTTTAATTTAACACTGTTCTTTATTAGTGGTGAATCTTCTATATAAGCTTAAGACTAGTTGTAAATGAATGTAGCTCGCTCAGATTCAGTCCTTTAAAATACCAGCTCCCCTCCAACTGCTACCAGCTCCCCTCCAACTACTGTGGTGGTTAGGAAGGAGGTAGGAGGTGGAGCAAAAAGAGGCGGAGTTTATGAAACCAATCGGAATAGGGGGCGAACTTGGGCAGCCAATCAGAAACAAGGTCATTCTTGGCTGACCAATCAAAAAAGTGGTGGGGGGGGTCGACTAAAAGCCCCCTATTCCCACTACTCACATGTCCTTGTGATTGACCTTGAAAGTGCACGTGTGCTGTGTTCTTGGCCTTGACCTTGTGTTCAAGGCTGTGTGTGTCCTTGACCTTGACCTTGCTCGAGGCGACCTTGACTTTGTTGGAGGTCATCTTGGGTGTGTGACCTTGAAGTTATGTTTCGTGGTTTGGGGTTACCTTGAATGTTTTTATATAAGGTATGGGGCAGTTTCATTCATCAGTTGTCTCTGACTTGTATAGGTAGTACATGTGTTAATATTTGACAAATCATGGCATATGTTTGTGAAAATTGCGGTTCTAAGTTTACTAATAGTTATAATATGAGACGTCATAAAAGAGAATCGTGTGCGGCAAGATTTAATGAAGGGCCTGGAGGAAAACGGCTCCGAATTGAAGAGTATACATCGATTCCGTTAATTAATTGCGCTACATGTAATGTAGATGTTCCAATAAATCATATGTCAGCGCATAAACGAACACAACAACATAAAAATAATTCATGTTTGCCGGTATGTCATGGTGTGCAACTCGTTGAATGTGCCTTCAAAAGGAGAATTGCAACCTATTGGGTTAGCAGTGATATGGAGCATTCCGATTACGTAATGTTCCTTGCAGACATTAAATCCAAGGTGGTGGAACTTGTTAATAATTTATTACGTGTGCATCATGCTTTAAAAGTTAACATGCCAGCTGTTGGCGAGTACATGCTTCCATCACAAGAAATATTCAGTGAAAAATCCTTCAACACTGCTAATCAAATAATTAGTGTAGAAAGTGATTTGGATGTCGTTTACCATTCTTTCACCGAATTAATAAAAACGCAGGCGACAGAGTTCCAGGAGAAAGATTCAGGTATGGAAAAATCAAAACCCGATATATTAAACTGATTTTTATATATTATTTTTCTTGTTATAGGATGGGCTCTTGTGCGAATTTTATACTTGGAAGTTAGTATCAACAAGTATATGCCTATGGGTGGCTCATCATATATCAAGTTGCCGTGTTCTATTGAAAAGAAAGGAGCTGTCGTCAATGTGATTAACCAGGACGAATTTTGCTTTGCGTGGGCTGTAACATCAGCATTGTTTCCTCCAACAGCAGCGCCTTCACAGAAGACATCCTACCCCCATTTTTCTAGAGTGCTAAATTTAACAGGTATGGATTTTCCAGTAAAATTACGTGACATTAAAAAATTTGAGGAAATGAACAACATATCAATTAACGTATACGGTCTGGAATCTAAATATGAAAATAATAAAGTAATACATGAAGTTATTGGTCCACTGAGGTATGCGTCAAAAAAGTTGGATAGACATGTAAATTTATTGTTAATTACAAAAGACTGTAGTAGTAAAGATGGCGGTGAACATTTTTGTGATACGACTTGTTCAAAGAGTCATTATTGTTGGATTCGGGATTTATCACGTTTAGTTTCAAGCCAAATTAGTTGTCAACAACATAAAATATATTTCTGTGATGGTTGCCTCATTTATTTTAGTACACCGTCAGCTTTAACTTTACATCAAAGCTACGATTGTAACCACATTTTGACGCAAACACCCTCAGTGGATTTAAAAATCGATAAATTTGGAAAGAGTGTGCCGGAAAATATTTTAAAATTCGAGGGTATAGAAAAGCAAATGCGCGTTCCATTCGTGGTTTATGCAAATTTCGAATCTGTTTTAAAACCCGTTGAAACGGTACAACCAAACCCACAAAATTCTTACACTGTAAAAAGTTTTAAACATGAACCATATTCTTTTGCTTATTTAATTAAATGCTCTTTTGATGACTCACTTTCGAAATTTGAGCTATTTCGGGGGAATAATGCAGCTCAAGTCTTTGTGGATCGTATCGAGTGTGATTAAGAGCTCTATATAACACATATTTAAAAGACATTAAGCCTATGAAACCGTTAACGCCTGAAGAAAAAAGGGAGTTTAATGATGCTAAAATATGTGGTACATGTGAAGGCCCTTTTGAATACGGTGAGATTAAAGTACGAGACCACTGTCACATAACTGGTGCAAAAAAATTTGGTGCTGCACATTCCGTTTGTAATTTAAATTATAAATTACCCTCTTTTATCCCTATCATATTTCATAACTTAAGCGGCTACGACAGCCATTTATTTATAAAAGAGTTATGTAAATATGGGGATAAAATTGGTGTTTTGGCTCAAAGTAAGGAAAAGTACATATCATTTACCAAAAGCATTTATGTGCACGATTATTTTGATAGTAAATGTGGAAAAGTCAAGAGGAAATATTTAAAGTTGCGATTCATTGACAGTTTTAAATTTCTGTCAACGTCTTTGGAAAATTTAGGCAGCGGTTTAAACAACGACGATTTTATTGAAACGCGGAAACATTTTTCAAATATCAACCAATTTTATTTGATGCGTCAAAAGGGTGTTTTTCCCTATAGCTTTATTGACTCTATAGAAAAAATGGAAAATACATGTCTTCCAAGTAAAAATCAATTTTATAATAATTTACGGGAAGAACATATTAGCGATGAAAGCTATAGAAGAGCAAAAGAAGTATGGCGCTTGTTTAGGTGTAAAATTTTGGGGGACTATTCGGACGTGTATTTAAAATCAGATGTGTTGCTATTGTGTGATGTTTTTGAGCAATTTCGGAATAATTGTTTAAAATTCGATAAACTGGATCCAGCACACTACTATACCCTTCCAAGTTTATCATTTGATTGTATGCTGCGTATGACTAAGGTAGAGTTAGAGCTCTTAACTGATATAGACATGATACATTTTTTTTAAGAAAGGTATACGCGGCAGCATAAGCCAGTGTACAGAAAGGAAGCACATCGCTAATAATATTTTTTTACCAGACTATGACCCAACAAAACCTTCTTCATTTATAACATACCTTGATGCTACAAATCTATATGGTCATAGTATGTCACAAGCATTACCATATGGTGGTTTTCGATGGTTAACCGAGCGCGAAATTCTCGATTTAAATATTATGGCTGTTGGTGATGATAGTTTACATGGCTACGTTTTGGAAGTGGATGTGCATTATCCGACTGAGTTGCATGATTCACATTCTGATCTTCCATTTCTAGTAGAAAATATCATACCTCCAACAGAAAACGCCAAATTGCCGAAATTAATTCCTAATGTACAAGATAAAAAAAATACGTTGTACACTGTAGAACTTTAAAACAAGCCATCGCCAACGGCTTAGTGGTAATGCAAACCCATCGAGTATTACAGTTTAAGCAATCAAAATGGCTAAAATCGTATATTGATTTTAATACCAATTTACGTAACAAGGCCACCACAAAATTTGCGAAGGACACTTTTAAATTAAAAAATAACGCGATTTTTGGTAAAACTATGGAAAATGTGGAAAATCGAAAGGATATAAAATTAGTAACACATTGGGATAACAGTGTAGGCAGAAATGGAGCTAGAGCACTAATATCCCGCCCCAATTTAATATACAATTTTTATTATAATTTTATTAAATCCAAGTTTGGCGATGATGCTTCGTTACTTTACACCGATACTGACTCGCTTATATTAAAAGTGTATACGGAAAACTTTTATCAGACTATATCAGAAAACCCCGAAAAATTTGATACATCAAATTACCCCGAAATTATTAATTTCAACATAATTAAAAGTAATTCTGTAGTTGGTAGAATGAAAGATGAGTTTCCTGGTGATCCGATAATAAGTTTTTATGGTACCGGCGCGAAGGCTTATTATGTAAAGTCCATTAATAATGAATTAAAAAAAGCCAAAGGTATCAAAAAATGTGTTATCGAGAAATACCTTCATCAGGAAGACTACCAAAGAATTGTTGAACGGGGTGGTTTGATATTAAGAAAGATGAAGACATTTAGAAGTGAATTACATAACATTTATACCAACATAATAAATAAAGTAGCATTGTCACATAGCGATGATAAACGTTATGTAATTCCCAATTCAACCAAAACTCTACCTTGGGGGCATGCAGACATAGATTTTTACAAAACAGACCCGGAAGAAAACTTAGCAAATTTAGTCACCGTCTTGGAATCATTTCTAAGTCAGGACAGCACGTAATCTAGAAAATCCATATTTCATTATTTGTATTGTTTTTATTATTTCTATTGAACATACAACATTAATATGTAACGGTAGTATTGTAATTTTTTTTTAAATAAAAAACATGTATTCATTACTTGATTGCTTTTTATTGAACCTTTATTTTAAAATTATAAATATAATGAAGTGTCGACAAATAACAAACTGTAAAAGTTATTGTTGAAAAATTTGTCTAACAGGTAAATTAAACGCACAGGTCTACGAGCAAATGTTTAATGTGAAACAGTTTTGTTGACAAGTTCATCACGCAGTTCGTATTGCCTAAGTTCATATATTGCAATAACAGTATCATCAATGTATCCTCTAAGTTCTTGACCGGTTTCAATTAATTTCTTGCGTACGTAACCTTCAAGTTGGTTTCTGAATATATCTTTAATAACTATTGTTGAGTCATGTAAAGCTTTCTGCGTGTCTTGCACACAGTGAGCAAGGTTATTATCAACATAATTTCGTGTGGTCGCATCGTCTCCTTCAAGAGGTTCTGCTAAATAGCACAATCTTTTGCTTCCCATGTCGTAATCTCCATTAGGTTTAAAACCTATTCCTGAAGGACCTCGCATAAAGTTAAAATCCTTAAATTTTCTTTTGCGACCGAACTTATCAATAGTGTTTACTTCTGACATTGTTATGTGAGACTGATTTGAAACCATTAGATTTCACCCTAATATATGGTTCTATTTCATTAATAAACAGACTCTGCAGAAAAATGTGGATTGCAAAACGTATTTTAGGTGATGTTTAATAAATACACTTACAGATTCATTTTACTATTATTTTATTGAAAAAAAAATTAAAATATAACAAAAGATTGACTTTACTTTTTATTATTAAAGAAATAAAAAAATATAACAAACAAAAAAATTAAAAAATAAAATACATGTTAATTTCTTCTGTACAGGTAAGCTTCTTCTATGACCCAATTTCTTCTCTGGATGGCATGCTCATTAATGTCCTTGAACTGGTAGTAAACTAGTCCACAAAAGCCGCATTGTACAAATTTTACCCTGAAAAGGTCAATGTAGTTGAAGTCGTACGTAAGATCATTCCGCCAGCAGATACCTAGTCTTTTACAATGATGACAAGTTAAATAAAAAGCTTTTGGTATATGACTGTATGGTTTGGCTGCTTCACTAGGTTGTTCATCAGTTGGCAACATAATGTTTGAATATGTTGTACTTTTCAATCGCTGTACTCTATTTAGGTGTTACTTTTTAAAATAACCTTGACAGGACCAAAAAAAAATCCTTGAAAATTACAACCTCGAAAACGACCCTGGCATTGACGGGTACTTTAACCTTGGCCTTGGCCTTGCATCTGACAAGTTTAGTACTATATTTATATGTTTCTTTAAAACAACCTTGACAGAGACAAAAAAAATCCATGAAAATTACAACCTTGAAAACGACCCTGGTATTGCCGGTTACGTCAGCCTTGGTCTTGGCCTTGCATCTGACAAGTTTAAATATTATACTTAATGCATCGAACAAAAGGAATAAAGGTGGTGTAGTGGGGAAATGGGCATAAAAGCAGACTTGCTGGCTCGAGCTCTTCACAGTTCGCCAGAACACCAAACAGTGCAGTAGTAAGTTAAAGTTATAGTGTGAGTTGTTATATCGAAGATGTCATCAAATGTAAGGTCTCTTTTGGATGCTTTTGATGTGAGCTGCGGATCCCAACAAGGCATGTTGGAAAACATCAGTGGCTTGGAAGTGTTGAGTCCGGGGGTTTTCGAAAATTGGAACAGCAGGGAGCAAGAGGATGCCGAAGACAAAGCCCTGAATGATGGTCGAGACGAAGAGTTGGTGCAGTCGGCTGCGCAATTCCTTGAATGTTGGACAGAGGAGAAGGAGCCGAAGATCAACGTCATTAATGATGTGGTTGTGCGAAAAGCATCGCGGCCTAACAGAGAATCTTCTCTGAAAGCTTCGAAGTTAGAGAAGCTTTTGACTATGCGGAAGTCGGAAATCGCCGATAAAAAAACATTTTATTCGTCGATTAAAGGTGTGGGGCAAGGAAAGAAGAAGTTTAACTTTAAGCATCCCTCCACCCCTGTTCCATTACCCGACTTCCTGAAAACAGCACCGCAAGAGCCGTTGTCCGTAGAAGTGGAAGTGATCGAAGGCCCCGATGGACCAACACCACCAACGCCACCAACACCGGCCAGTGTAGAACAGGAAGTAGTGTCGGAGGTAAAGTCTTTCCCAGCGCCACTGTCGCCGATATTTGGATGCGGGAAACCTATGAAGAGGCGGTTTAAGCGGTGTTTTGAAGGCGATGAAGTTTCCGCTGCTTCGTCGTCGTCGTCGTCTTCACCAAACGAAACCGCTTCTTCTTCTTTAATATGTTCCGAGACATCCCAACCGGAGTGTGTTGAAGACTTCACCAACTCGCAGAAGAGCAAACTGTTGGACATTTATCGAATGAAAAAAAACTTAGTGAAAAAAGTAAGTGCGTGTGAGAGTGACATTTTAGAACTGGAAAGACAATTAGAATTAAAAAAGATGGAATGTGTGCGATATAAAAGACAATTAGCGGACTTTAATAGATTTTGTAGTAAGTGTTAGGTAGTTGTAGGTATTAGCTTTTAATTTATAGTATTAAGTTTGTAAGTATATATATTTTGTAGTTAATAAAAAAAAAGTCTTTGATCAGATTTTTATATTTTACAAAGAGAATAAAAATGACTTGAAGATATATTTTTTGTGTGTTATTTCATATAGGACATTTCTCACATAATATTAGGTAATAAAAAAGAGTGAATAATCCACTAAAACTACGCAATAGCAATAGTTGTAAATATTTTTTGATAATATTTACAAGTATGCTAAAACATGGTTCGGTTTAAAAAGTTAAGGTTCTGTCGCCAGAACTTCTAATACTTTGCATCTCAATATTGTATGTTTTTATGAAAAAAAAAACATAAAATATTGGTTACAAAGTATTATAACCAACTAAAACTACGATCGAAATATTTTGTGGTCCTGAAAAGGACCGTTTTGTTGCAAAAACATGCGACATTTTATTGTGTTGTAGAGTCGCACGGCCCGTCATCATCAACGGCGGTGATGGCGGTGCTGTCCTCAGCGTATTCGACTATGAACCGCCAGAGTTCTTCCCATCTGGGATCGTCCAACTCCCACTTAAGACAATCGTCCGTGGTAGAATCTATCACAGGGCATTGGATGGGTTGCTGTTCACTGTCAGACATGTTGAACTGAAATGATTGTAATAAGTATTGGTGGTCGTATATATAGAGACAAATTAGTGATGGGGGATGAAAACAAATGTCGTATTACGTATTGAGACCAAAGTTGTTTGTGGTCTCAAATACGAACGAACGATTTTGCTGGGTTCCACCAGCACGTAAACTTTTAATACTTTGTATCTAATATTGTATATTCTATACATACAATATTAGTAACAAAGTACTAATATGAGCTAAAACTACGATCAAAGTATTTTGTGGTCCTGAAGAGGACCGTTGTTGTGTGCCCTTAAAAAGGGCCAGGAAGAGTGGGGCTTATGGTGCCCCATCCTAGCTGGTCGACCACCAGCTTGACGAATCGCAGGGGCCCTGCGGATCGTCGGGTGTCGGTGATGCTGGAATTTCCAGCACCGCATCTTCCGTCGAGTCCGGCTCTGGCTGCGGCGACGGAGTGTCGAGTTTTTGTAAGACCAAATCGCCTGCATCGTTTAATTCCACGAGTCCAGGATCGTGGTCGTACAGCAGCGGAATCGGCTCATCCAAGTCGTCCCAACGTAGGACGTCAATTTCGAAATCCACCTCATCGTCGTCGAAGTCCTGCAGGTCTCCAACGTTGCCGGCGACGGTGTCATCGCTAAAGATGGATGAGCCTCTGCTGGCGGGTCTTTCTTCCTCCATGTTCATCGTATGAGAGTTGATGTATATATGACTGTGTAACTGGCACAGTCTCATATATATAGAACTACCCCCACCCCACCAACGGATTCTAAATGTTGTGTATTGGTGAGAGCTTATAGAATTATTGATTTTTTCAAAAACTTTAAATAAGGAATTGGATTTGTTTTTTTTTTTTGTTTAGACAATAAGACTAATTCTTAACATTTTGTGAAGAATACATTACAAAAAAAGAAATAAGAAATTAATAGAAACCTTGTTTGGACTGTTAACATTTTCATAGGTTCTCAAGCATATAACTGGGCACGAGACAAATCGTCGTTAAACGAATATCTCGCCCCATAAATGACGATTACTAAACTACGATCAAAATATAATGTGGTCCTGAAAAGGACCGTTTTTGTGGCCCTAAAAGGGCCTGGGGAGAGGGTCGGGTGTCTACCGTGGAGTAATACCCAACGATATTAACACCGACCTAGGTGCAGCCCTTGGTCTTTTCATTGGCTGCACCACGAGCTCGGGCTGCCAAAGCCGTACTGGCGGTGTCGCCGTCGCTGGTGGTGTCGGTGTTGGGGCGGTGCCGAAGGTGCTGCTCCTGGTGCAGTACCCCCGCACTCCTCACACGTGCATAACTTGCCGGGCACGAATGGCCTGACAATGCCAATAATCTTCTTCGGTGTATCTTCCATCTTGACGGTCGAATGTGTAATGATGAAATAATTCTAATACCGGCCTCTATATACATTCAAAAAGTTGGAGGGGGTAAGGTGGTGTGCATATATATATATATATATATATATATATATATATATATATATATATATATATATATATATATATATATATATATATATATATATATTTGAGAATAACATGATTTTATAACTCACCGAATCTCTGTTATAGGCACAAACTAACCCCCTCCACTTTTCTAGCATATAGTACTAAACTTCCTCTACATTTTTTTCAAATAAATTTTTTTGATATTCCTAACCATTACTTTGCTACATATTTACAAAAAATGCAAATTATGCATATATTTTAATTATTTTCAGGCAAGGTAAGGAAAATTTTGAAAATGTTTTGACGGAATCGTAATAAGGAAGAGTTGAAGTATATCACACTATTTTTCCTGATTCGCTAATTTAAAAAAAAAATTTTTGTCTCATTTTGGGTGGGCTCTGGCGTCGTAACGGTTGACGATAAAAAATTGAAAATACATATATTGTGGGAAATTTTCCCTAAAATCCAAAAAAAAAATTTCCGAACTTCTGTCACCGTAAATTTAAAAAATCGATATTTCAAAATTGTGAAAAAATGGTGAAGGAGCCTCGCAATCGCTCTGAAACTATGAAAAATGAACTTCTCCGCCCTGGGTTGGATGATAAGGGGGGGGGGGGTGTGGAGGAGGTGTGTGCTGCGCAGCGCGTTAGCGCGAGAGCAGCACACTAAAAAAAAATCCTAAGAACCTCCCCTACAACTTCCATATACTCCCGTTCCGCGCTCCAGCTTCCTAACTCGAGAATTTCAATTTTTTGGTATATTTTTTTTTTTAAAGATTTTTCAAATTGTATTCTCCTCAAAATTCTAGGTAATTAAAGTGCTTTTATTTTTTCTCTATCTTGAACGGTTCCCGAGCTACAGCGCTTTAAAAAATCCAAAATACTAACTTACTATAACCCTTTTCCTCAAACCTCATCTTTCCAAATTTTGAAAAATACTATCATATGTTGAAAAAAATTCGCTTTCTAATTTCCTAATATTATTTTGCTCTAAAACTTCAACTTTGGCGCGCATTCACCATTTTCAATTTTTTTTTGAAAAAAAAATATTCTTTTTACGTTTTTACTATCGGGAAAAATGCCTACTTATAGTACTCAATTTCCTCTATAATTTTTTCCTATAAATTTTTTCCCTATTCCTAACCGTTACTTTCTTAAAAATTTTCTAAATCGTTGTTTTCATATTTTGCCTTAAAAAATTTTTCTTGTGTTATCTAAGCTCTTTTTTCCACTTAATAAACCACCATTATCTAAACTCCCTTACTCCTTTCTTAAAGAACGGGCGTTTCCGTCTGCTTTTTTTTGTTGGGTTTCAAGTAAATATAAAACTACTACTTCACTCATTACAAATTTATTGATTCAAGTACCTTATTTTAACATTATTTTGTGCTACATATAATAGATACATTAAAATATAGATTTATTGGTCACCGAATCGTTTAATACATTATAACTAAAAAATGAGTCGTGAATAACTAATGCGTACACTTTAGTGTCTTTGGGGAATTTATTCTTTCTCGTTTGGAACTCCAATTTCACATCCACTGTCGATGAGTTAATCGCCTCTGGTTGATGACTGCAATTGATAATAAAAACGGGGTTTTTCATATATTCCGCGAACGTTATCATCGGATCGTTTATTTCGCGCCCGTAGTAGCTGCTTTGGGAGTTTTCGTAATTGTAATAGGCTGCTGCGTACAGTTTCTTGGCGAAATCTAAATTCCATCTTTCGTAGGGATAAACGGTTGAAGTCAGATACAGTCTAATGTCGCATACGTCGGCGTGGGTAAACTGGGTTGCGTTTTTTTCTTTCTTGTCGCAATTATTGCTGTCTTGAAACCCGACGATTATATAGCGCGGTCTTTCCAGACTTGTACTCGTTCTCAAGGCCCACACGTCACAAGATGTTTGTCTTAAAGCTGGCAATTCGTAGAGATCCCATTTACGATATGCCATTTGAATTACTGGCATTGTTTCCATCTTTATTAATGCGAGACAGTATTTTAAATTTTTGCTTGTCGTCTGGAATGATGTGACGAATTTTCCATCCGATTTTGTCGATACTAATTTCTGCCTCTACTTCGCCGACGTAGCAGTTGGTAAAAGTGCGAGCTATAATCATAATAAGCTCTTGTTTTACGTTGAAAATATCTTTGCATAATCTTCGGCGAATCCCATAAGATATTTTAAGGGTAATTTCCTGGAGAATACGTTACTTGCTGTGTCTACGATATCTTGGTTTGCTTCCTCGAGACCCCATCCGCACGTCATGAGAGATCTTTGTTGCAAACTTCCGAATGAAACCATGGTTTTTAATGTCGTCGTAACTCCAGGTTTACGAACCACGGCGACCTGCTCACCTCCCATATCGTAGCGAATTTCATCGAACAAAAATGCGAGGGCATTATTTGATAAAAAACATCTTTTCGTTGCGGCTATGGGTTTAAATTTTCCTTCGATATATATGTAACTTTCGGCGATATCCAGTATAATATCTTGAAAATTAATGGGGATACGGACTTCATCCGAATTGTTGAATGATGGAGATCCGTATGATTTATACGTATGCTCTTCTAGACTAATAATGGAATTGTCCAAGATGGGTTCGGAGAAAACTTCTATTTTATCGCTGGTGGTGGAAATCATTTTCGCACTTTAAGACCGATTGATTTTAAAAATGTATAGCCTTCGGCAGATAACTGTTGAGATGTTTGTGATCTAAGGTCTGGACGACGACTAACCTTGACGTTAACTCTTCTTTTACTTTTATTATGTTTCGGCGGTTCCCCCATCTTAGTCGACAGCATACACAATTCACGATTGAAGCAAAAACCCATTTCTATGAAAGTTTCTTCAGTTCCAATTTCACGATTATTTTCTCGCCTTGAAAATTGATTAGATCACCGCTATCGTCCAAGATGCGAAAAGTAATGTTGTCGATAAACTGACGTCTTGTCGGCATTAACGGCCTATGAATATTATTTTGTGGTTCTTTACTGATTTTGTAACCGGGCTCCACGTCGATATCGAATTCGAACAAGGTATGACCTTCCACAGAATTCATATATGCTCCGGAAATTATATTACAATCTATGCGTATGATGCGTACTTTCATTATTTCCACCATCTCGGTTGATTCGTGCTTTTTGTCTCTTTTTAACACTGTATGATTAAATCCTAACATTTTACCGATACTCGCCTCTCCCCGGAAATCTATAGTATATTGGGATTTCAGTTCACATTTCAGCGTATTATTATTAGCGACCAAGTAAAAGATTCTATCGTTCTTTTCTTCAGTTGAAATCCTCAAAGCCTCCGACATAGCTTTACCTATCTCATCTATTTCATAGGCCCCAGGTGGAATCTGCAATTATATCGGCTCGGTGGTGTAACCCTCCTTCATGTAGGCAAACTTATTGTTGCTTTCGTCCACATTAAAAATTGAATTGTATGTGTAAAATCCGAGCAATGCCAGACCATATTTGTTTTCTCTATTTAATTCGACTGGTGGATAAAAATCAGCGTTTAAGACGCTCGAGTGTCCTGTCAGTGTGAACGTATAAGACATGACTAACCATTAAAACATCACACATCTCGGTTTTATTCTTAGCGGCAACATTTAAAAAGATTCATCTTCACACCTTTTATCACTGCATTAGATAGTGATGTTTTTATGCTATTTTCTGCTTTTATGCGCACATCGCTGATTTTGCAATAACAACAAAATATTTTTCTAGCCGTAAGATCCTCATCAGCCGTAACCTCATTTAAATTGCTGCTGAAATAATGTTTGCAACCGCACTGATATTTTAATATATCGATATCGCTTTTGAGGTGCTCGGGCAACTTATCCCAAACGAATGGAATTTCGTTTGGGGCTAATGCAATCATTACTTCCTTGAGCATGTTTTGTAACTGTTTCACGGTCATTTTCCTTAATCCACAGGCTAGATGAAATGCTTTCAGTGATTGCAACATTTTAGTATAGTTATTGCGATCCATTTGCGGTGTTAATGGTGATGATGATGACATCTTTTACGCTGATGATTCAACAAGGAACCTTAAGCACAAATGTCCACACCAGACTGTTCCAAAATCCTGTTGACGATCGTATATATAGTAAATAATTTTTGATGGTTCCGTTTGTATATATCGTACCAATTCGATCGGTAGGGGTAAATCGCCGAAGCTGTCACAATATGTTACTTTAGAATTATTTTTTTCTATAAGCTACCCAATGAGTCCCTGCACCACGCGTACTATCCAAATTCACTATTGCTGCTTCGTAATGTGAGGACCTTGTCTAGGTAATGAATCTCTCATATAAACGTCTCGAAAGTGTCCTATTCTTTTCTTTTTGGCATATTTTTCAATATCGATGTTAGATAGTGGTCTTCGAGGTAGGGATTCAATTGGCTTTTTGATCTACGATTTAAAAATAATCCCATACCTTTACGATATGGTTTTAGAAACAAACCATTTCCTTTCGATTTTAAATACAGGTCGGCACCGGTTTTATCTTCGCTGCTTTTTTTTACAGCTTTTATGGCGCGCACAATTCCCGCTGCCCCACCGGCTAATGAACCCAAAGCTGATAACCCGGCAAAAATTGGTATTAATGGTAATATTCCACCAGTGTTAGGAATCGGTATTATTCTCGGTGTACGAACCTTCCTTTTGCCACCTGCCGTTTTTACCGATCTACGTGCTGCCGACAGAGCTATTTTAGATGCATTCATGACATTTTTTTCCAACACATTTTTCCTTCCGCCTTTTAATAATTCCTTTCGAACTGCTTGTCGAATAGCTGTTCCGAAACTGACTTTCCGAACATGTCGATTTTTATTAACACCTTTCCCTTTTGTACGATGCGTGCCTTTACTAAATGTTTTTTTGTAAATAGGCTTAATCGTGTTTTTTGCATGCGGCATCCAAAGCATTAATGCCTGGATCACCTCTTGTTACACGTTTTATTACTTTTGTTCCGGGTCCGCAATATTGATAACCGGGAATATGAACCTCGAATGGTAATTTATTTATTAACGAATTCACAATACCGTGTCCAGTTTTATTGGAAACGTGAGACCGTCCACTTCGTTTGACGCTCGGCATCTGAATGACAGTTTTTGTGAAAATTTGCCTATAAAATATCAAATTTTCCTAAGATGCGCGTTATCGATCTGAAACAAAAACTTCCTATTGACAATCTCGATGAAAAAGTCGGACTTGGATTTGAAAAGAAGATAATGAAGAGACACTGTCCTCTACTTCCTTCCTCTATTCGCGGCCTGTTAATTGGTCCATCCAATTGTAGAAAAACTAATGTCATGATTTCGTTGCTTACACACCCCCTTGGGCTACGTTTCGAAAATGTCTATATTTACTCGAAATCTCTGTATCAACCGAAATATGAGTATTTAAGGAAAATTTTAGCACCCATCAAAGGTTTAGGCTACTATGCCTTTAGTGATTCCAGTAATATTGTGGAACCGTCCGATGCAAAACCAAACTCTATATTTATCTTTGATGATGTTATATGTGAAAAACAAGATGTTATAAGATCGTACTTTAGCATGGGACGTCATAAAAATATCGACTCCTTTTACCTAGCGCAAACATATTCGCGAGTGCCTAAACAGCTTGTGCGAGACAATGCCAATTTTATTATTATGTTTAAACCACGTTTCACCGGATCTAACTTCTACTCAATTTCAAGAAATGTGTTCAAAATGTTGGGATAATAAGTTTGGATTTTTAGTAATTGATAAAGACAGTGATGTGAAATCGGGAAGATACCGCAAAGGATTTAATAGCTATATATTACAGTAATAATAAGAAAAAACACTCATTTGATTGTTGAAACGTCCTTTGTTAACATCATGAATAACGCGATCGACTTAAAACGTAAACTAGTGGAAGCTACCAATGCCGTCAGAAAAAATTTAAACAAATTAAAGCGGCTAAAGAATTTCATGTTGTGGAATTGGAAAAGTTTTATGAACCCATTTCTAAGCCGTTGACAACTATATCTGATGTAGTCAAGCGACGTCAGCAGCAGCAGCAACAACAACAACAACAACAGCAGCAACATTATCCAGCTACAAAGTCTCATAGTCCCAGTACATCAGTGCAGTCGACTCAAATATCAGGTTTTCCCCAACCTACACATTCCTTTCGAACCTCCACACCTATTTAGCAGCAGCAGTAGCATCACATTTCAAAGGAAGATATTAGCCAATCGGTGTTTGATGCACCCTCGACATCAACTAATACATCTCTCGCATCCGCTGACACCACAACTTCCGATACTTTAAACGCACACCTGAAAAGATTACGTTCGAAACTATGTCTATACGATATTGTATATGGTGTACGTTTTGGTTCAAAAACAGATTATAACAAAAATTTTTTTGGTAATTTAGAGGTGCGTTTTCGAAATGGAAATATTGTCTTATACAAAAAAGGGAAAAATATTGCAGAATATGGTGGATCACCGGCACTTTATGATTTGTTATTTCTTAAAACACCCCCAAGTGTAGGCAAGGAACAACAATTACGTGATAATGTACTTTCAACGTACAAGGAAATTTTGGAATCAACGAGTGCTGTCTACAACAATTTTAAAAAAGTGATGGTTTACGGGAGACCAGATGGAACAAATATTTACGAATTATTAAACCTCTGATAATGGACACAAAATTAGGCGGTACTATTACAAGAAAAAATCTCTCTGAAAAGCAACAGTTACCCACAGAAAAGAAATTTTCTTCGAAAACATTTCAATATGTCTACTGGAACAAAGCTAAAGAGTTGGTGGATCGTTTACGTTTGTTGTGGAGTTCCAAAATGGCCGGTCACACTGGACACGAAAATGAAATTATGTCAATCATAGAGGAATTACGAGAAGCAGATATAATATATTAAGCTCAATATTTAATGATATTATTCAGTTCTTCCTTCGATCTGAAACCTTTAATATTACTAATAATATGGAGCCCAGTCTAGAAAAAATCAAAATTGTTAATGAACTACATAGAACGGCTAGAAAAAATTTTGTAAGACGGCACACGATAATAAAAGGATACAGAGATTTGTGGCAAATTAATTTGGCTGAAATGCAACAGTATGCTGATGAAAACGATGGTTATCGTTATATTTTGGTCTGTATAAATTGTTACTCTAAATTTGTCTATACCAAAGCGATAAAAAACAAGACTGGTATAGAAGTTACTAATGCAATGAAAAGCATCATTGAAGAGGCATCATATACACCAACAAATCTGCAAAGTGATCAAGGAAAGGAGTTCTATAATACAAACTTTCAAGCCCTGATGAAAAAATATAATATAAATCATTATTCCACTTACAGCACAAAGAAAGCTGCAATTGTTGAGGGAGTCATAAAGACTTTACAAAATAATTTATATAAACAATTCTCGACAAGAGGATCTTACAAATGGATACATATATTATCGGCAGTAACAAAAACCTATAATCATTCGAAACATCGCACCATTGGAATGAAGCCTGCAGACGTGCAAGAAAAAACACAAATTAAAGCATACGATTATTTAAAAATTGTACCTAAAAAATTTAAGTTTTCCATGGGTGACATTGTGAGTATTAGCAAGTACAAAAGCTTATTCGAGAAAGGATATACGCCCTCTTGGTCAACTGAATTGTTTAAAGTTGTTAAAGTTAACGTTCCCCCCGAAGTATCCACGGGTTGACGTTCCGGTGGGGCTTGCGGGTTTCTATGACACAGAGAGCTAAGCCAGCGGCAGTTCAGACTGCCGGCAGGTACAACCAAGCTGGATAGGTCTCTGTGGTTAGGAACCAGACTAAGAGGGATACAACTGCACAGTGGTGCCTACACTAACACATCACTTTACACCAGGCCGTCTGCAGGTGGGCGGTATCGATCCGTTGACTGTAGACGGGCGCACCTTTACACAAATACTTAACACAGGCTTAATTCTAACGTGTGGCGACCGTGCCGAGAGGATGTATGGCAACTGGGCCTATCAGTTGTTCCAGACGGTGCCTTTGGGAAACCAGGCGAAATCCCAAAGTAATACAGCCTTGCGTCGGTAAAGGGAACTCTGCCGGCGTGGACCACCCTTTCTTCCATACTCGTGGGAATATGTATGAGGAAAAAGAAGAAGAAGAAATATTATTAAAGGAGGACTCAGCAATGAGTGACTCCGACAAACAATCAGAGGTGGATCTCATTGTAGAAGACTCCTCTGACAACACTCTAGTGGCTGAATCCAGTAGGATGGGCGAAAGTCCCACCGAAAAATCAGACACTGGGAAAACAGACCCTGGAGGAAAACGCAAGTTGACCCACAGGGAAAGAAGCTTTCCGGAGCCCAAAAAAGGAAGATCCGGAAGGCACAGAAAATGGCAGCGGGGAAAAACCAAAGTCGGGGACCGAAGCCAAAAAAGAGGGGAGTGCAACCAGCAAACGGCTGCACTCGGACTCGAGTACCTCCCCTGGAGACAAACGACCTGCGAAGAGAACCAGAAGTCAAGTAGGACAGGCTGGAGCCTCTTACAGCAGGGCATTAAGTGATCTCAGGATGGCGATTGTGCATAGTCGTCACCCTGACTTCACAATTGACCAGATCCAAGCTGACCTAATTCTAAATAGGCTTCTAGAGATCATGGATGAGATGCCCTCTGGCAGTGGGAATCCACCACAGTTTGAGGGAAATAAGTACACGGGAGGCATTTTATGGATCACGTGTGCCAATGTAAATACAAAAACCTGGTTGCAACAATCTGTTGCAAAACTAGGGAATTTATGGGAAGGAGTAGACCTGACAGTAGTCGAGGCCAAGGACCTTCCCAAAAGACCTAAAGTCCTCGTCTGGCTACCAGGGACAGACGAGCTAGAAAAAGCCAGAACACGCCTGGGAACCCAGAACCCAGGGCTGAAGGTGGGTGACTGGAAGAATTTAAGCTGCAAAATGGACGAGAAAGGTCAAACACTGGCCTTCTCGGTTGATGCGGCATCCTTCAAATGCCTTGAACAGACCCAGTTCAAGGCATTCTATAAATTCGGGAAGGTGACCTTCCGTAGTCTGGGAACCGGGAAGAAAGGTGAGGGTGATACAGGTAAACCTCCAACACAGTAGGACGGCTTCGACCGCTCTGTGCAGGGAGATGAAGGACTGTGACATCGCCCTCATTCAAGAACCCTGGATACATCAGGGGAAAGTAAAAGGGATTACGGGAATCGGATGTGAGCTTATATATTGCAGAACAGCCGATAACCCAAGGACCTGTATATTGTATAAAAAACACCTAAAAGTGCTTGCACTAACGAAACATATTTCTAGGGATCTTGTTGCCGCAAAAATAGCAACAAGGGGAGCTGGACCAACAAACATCACTATCGGCTCAGCCTACTTCCCCTATGATGACCTGGAAGAACCACCACCAAGAGCAGTGGGAGACTTGGTGAGAGACTGCAGAGGAAATGGATCGCAGCTGATCATTGGGTGTGATGCCAATGCCCATCACGATGCTTGGGGCAGCACAAACATCAACCAAAGAGGTAAATCAGTCTTTGAATTCATAATGGTAAATAACTTAGACATAATGAATAAAGGCAATGAACCCACCTTCGTCACCAGACAAAGGTAAGAGGTCATTGATATAACGTTAAGCACAACATATCTTGGCAACTTTATAAAAAACTGGCATGTGTCTAGGGAGGCAAGCTGTTCTGACCATAGGTGCATCAGGTTTGAAATAACGGGTATAGAACGGGAACAACTAAACTACCGGAATCCGCGAAGGACAAACTGGGGAAACTATTGCTTAGACCTAGAACAGAGACTAGCGGAAATCAAAAGTTCGGTAGGCAACATAATAGAAGTAGAACTGATGGCAGAACAACTAACAGAAGCCACAGTCTCAGCCTTTGAAGCTAACTGTCCTCAGATCACTCAACATTCTACTCGCAATGTGCCATGGTGGAATGCGAAATTAGAGGCGAAAAGAGGACAAGTTAGGAAACTATGGAACAAGGCGAAAATAACAGGAAACTGGGACGAATATAGACTGGTCCTGACTGAATATAACAGGAACTTGCGTAAGGCTAAGAGAGAATCTTGGAGGAAGCACTGTGAGGAGATCGAAACGACCCCAGAATGTGCCAGACTCCGAAAGATACTCTCAAAGGATACGCAACCATCAATAAACTCTCTAAAAACAAATACAGGGGAGCACACCTACACTGGGAAAGAAACAATGACCGAGTTATTTCGGGCTCACTTCCCAGGATCAACAATAATTGAGAAATCACCGGAGACTTGGAGGACTGGAGCAGAGATAAATACTGCTGTGAGAGCCACCAAGGACAATTGGCAAACGGCAAAAAAGGTTATTACCTATGAAAAGATAAAATGGGCCATGAACTCATTTGAACCATATAAATCGCCGGGACCGGACGGGATTTATCCAGCAATGTTACAACAGGGTCCAAACCTGTTGATCAACAGACTTTGCTGCATATTAAGAGCCACTCTAGCTCTAAGATATGTACCAAAGGTTTGGAGGTTAACCAGGGTAGTGTTCATTCAAAAACCTGGGAAACCCAACTATTCTACAGCAAAGGCATTTAGACCAATCAGTCTAATGTCATTTATCCTTAAGACTCTCGAGAAGCTGTTGGACAGATATGTCAGAGATGATTTAATGGTAAACAGTCCATTTCACCGGAGCCAGCATGCATACAGAATCGGGAGATCCACAGAGACAGCGCTCCACGACTTGGTCAGCAAGGTGGAAAACACTCTGGAAAATGGAGAAGTGCTTCTAGGAGCATTTATAGACATAGAGGGGGCGTTCGACAACACGTCTTTTCAATCAATCATCACTGCAATAAGGAACATCAATCTGGAAGAGACCTGTTGCAGGTGGATTGAAAATATGTTAAAAGACAGGGTGATCTATACAGAACTGCTCGGAGAGTCGCTGATGGCATGGGTGACTGGGGGGTGTCCGCAGGGGGGGTTCTCTCCCCTGCTTTGGAACCTAGTAATGGATGGGCTTCTGCGAACCGTGAGTGGGGAGGGTCACTCTGTGCTGGGATATGCAGATGACTTGGTAATCTTAACCCAAGGCAAATTTAATACAACAGTAAGAGAGAGAATGCAGAGGGCTCTTAAAGTTGTAGAAAGATGGGTAAGGCAGGAGGGACTCAATATAAGTCCCCAAAAGACTGTCCTAATCCCCTTTACAAAACGGAGAAGGATAGAGGATCTCGGTCCCATCATCCCCCAAGGAAACACAATACCACTTGCCAGAGAAGTAAAATATCTGGGGGTGATTTTAGACTCCAGGCTGACCTGGAACAGACAAGTGGAAAACATAACCAGAAAATCGGAAACATCTCGTATGACTGTTAGAAGATTATGTGGGAAAACATGGGGTCTCTCACCGAAAATGGTACATTGGTCATACACCAGTGTTGTGAGACCAGCCATCACTTACGCAGCCTTGGTCTGGTGGCCCAAGGTAATGCAGAGAGCAACTATGACAAAGCTGAGTGGAATACAAAGGGTCGCCTGTTTATGTATTACTGGGGCCATGAAATCAACGCCCACTTCGGCAATGGAGTGTATTCTGGATCTGCCTCCGCTACACATAGTGATTCAGGCAGAGGCAAGAATGGGACTCCACCGACTAAATCACTCAACAGTAAAATCGCAAATGACGATGTCAGGACATAAAAACATATGTAAAAAAATCAGGAGCCCTGAGTTGGAAATGCACACGGACCATATGAACTCGAGCTACCTATATAATATACCGTTTGAAGTCACAATAGAGGATCGAATGGCAAGTAAAAGAGAAAGACCGGAAACATTCTCGGGTGCAAGTATCTGGTACACTGGCGGTTCAAAAACTAGTGAGGGTACTGTTGCTGGGATATACGGGTTACAACCGAGGAAGGAACTAACTTTTCCCATTGGGAAATACCCAACAGTGTTCCAGGCAGAAATATACGCAATCTTACGGTGCGCAGATGAGATAAATAGGAGAGCTTACAAAGGGAAGCAAATCCTCATTTACTCTGACAGCCAGGCAGCCCTAAGGGCCCTCAAGGGCCAAAAGGTATCATCGAGGCTGGTTTGGGAATGTCAGAGCGAGCTGGAAACTCTGACAAAAGACAACAGAGTTATGTTAAAGTGGGTATCAGGACACGAAGGCATACATGGAAATGAAAAAGCTGACGAACTAGCTAGAGCAGGGTCAGCATCTCAATACATTGGTCCAGAACCGGCCTTTGGGGTGCCGCAGTGTGCAGCACGAGAAGCAGTCAAAGAATGGATCAAAAGAGAACATAAAAACCACTGGATGACCAAACAGTGTTTAAACCACAGCAAGCTATTTATTGGGAATCCGGACCCGAAACTGGCAAAGAAACTACTACAAATGAGTAGAAACCAATTAAGGACTATTACAGGTATAATGACGGGACACATGGCCGTCAAAGTACATCTGAATAGAATGAATCTATATAACGGAAACCTCGGCTGCAGACTGTGTGGACAAGCCGAGGAAACGGTGAAGCATATCATATGTGACTGTGAGTCACTGGTGAGATTTAGACAACAAACTTTCGGGTCAGTAAAATTGGAACCGGGAGAAATACTCACTCACTCCTTAGCAGGACTGTACAGATTGAGCCAGGGGGCTAGATTGACAGAGTGGCTGTAATGTCTAGGGTGAGCACAATAGGCCTACTCTGGTCGCAGTGCATCCGGCTTTAGGATGGACCCGGGAATATATAAAAAAAAAGTTAACGTTACAAATCCGCCTACTTACTTGTTGGAATCGTTAGAAGGTCAGCCTATAAGAGGGTTTTTTTACGAGTCAGAACTACAAAAAACAAGCAGTTCTGGCGTTTATCTAGTAGAAAAGGTCCTTAGACAACGCAAGAAAAATCACACCGATCAATTATTTGTCAAATTGCTAGGATTTCCCAACCACTTCAACTCTTGGATAGATAAAGCTAATATTGTTTAAATAACATATTGTATGACTATAATTTTAATTTAAAATGTAAAATAAACAAACAATATATTGTAAAACAAAGTTTTTTATTTCAATCTTCATCATTAAAAACAATGACAATAAAACATCATACACATAAATAACATTTCGATATTCTTGGAGGGAAGGTCCAATTCACCGACGACTACGACGTTACCTTCAAGGCTATGCCACTCGGAGTGCGTTCTCCTATTCTTTAACCTGCTTTCCCTTTTTTAGATTTTTTTTTGAAGTCGAGCCGTACGACAGTGCGCTTAATGAGCCATTTAAAGGCTGATGAGAGAGTATTTTCTGAATAACTTCAATTTTTGTTTTAAGCTCACTATTATTTTGGTATATCATGGGGAGGACATCCTTGTTAAATATGTCACATATTACAACTGCAAAATTGTAAAACTTTCTATTAACAAAGTGTTTTGTCACAGCATCGTCATCATCTTTAGGTTCGCCTAAGTTGGTTATAATTTTTCCACCCATATCATACTGCCCATCCGCTGTAAGTTTAAAACCAATCCCTTGTGGTCCAGATAGTATATGATATTTTTCATTACATTTCTGACGACCAAATTTATTAATTGTGTTGTTTCCTCGACTCATTTTCAATCTTTACTAAACTATTTTATTTGCCCTACTTATATTAAATATTTCAGCTGAGAAAAAGAAACACTGACTATGATCTACTGGGTTGGTATGTTTACAAAAGAAATAAAACAAAACTGTGATTGTAACAAATATTTATTTACAGTTATTTAATTGCACAAATACAAAAATTATAAAAAATTAATTTTCCATGTCTTCATTTTCGTTGCTCAAAATTCTATCCCATCCGACACTATTTCGATCGTCAACGTCTTGGGCTGTTGCTGTTGCAGAAACCAATTCATATTTTGCAGCAAGCTCGCCTGGTAAATGTGAAATATTGACGAGGTATTCTTTTAATTCTTCTTCAACCGTTTCAGCACAAAATGTATCCATGTCCATGGAACCATATAAAAATTTGTCGCACAAGGGTGACACAGCCATAAAATTGATTGCATCCCTGATCTCGTTCTTATATTGATCTTTGGTTGCATCAATATGGGGCCAATCATTTGCGCTATCTAACATATCGTGAGCCATATTTCTTAATTCTCTTCCCAACCAAAATATGTATCTATCTACACATTCGTTGACGGTCGTCGTCGTCGTCGCATCAGCAGACATCTTTAACAGAAATAATGGACACGCGTAAGTATTCTGACATATTCAACTATATTTTAAATTTAATTACATCCTTTTTTTCAAACAATTTACATACAATTTACTCCAATGAGTCAAAATGTAATAATGTTCGAGTATTGTTTCCAAAAACTCTAGTGCCCTGCCCCAAATAAGTTAGAGTGTATTTGCCTTTAGTTTTACTCATAATATCTACAATATCGTCAGATAGTGTTTCGGCCACACGTTTTGGCAAAAAAAGTCTCGAATGTGCTATTATCACCGCCATCGTGTAAAGCCACTAGAAGAGTTTTACCAAATCGTGTAGTCATTGAAACCATCTTTACAATTTTATACACTTTGCCTATAATCATTTCGGTAACCTTTTTTCTCTCTAAAACCTCGAAATCTTTGCTGAACATTTCATTAATTTCATCTAGAGTTTCTTTTGCAATACTCATTATTGAAAAAATGGTATATAAATCCAAAAATTACCGTGAATATAAAAGCACTTTCAGAACACTACACGAACACAATATTTGATGTTTATGCCATTGATATCTGCGACTGTTTGAAGTCACTTTTTTTTCCACTAACCTTTATAGCGAGTTTTCAAGGCCGAATTGTAACAATGGTGTGGGTAGCTTAACGGTAGAAATAGTGGGAGGAGTATTCAAGGTCAAATGACGTCACATATTTAAATTGGTATAAGGGTAACTTCAAGGACAAAATATAATGAAACAAATAACTACATTTTATGTACTTTATTGATTGACATTTTTTTGTCGTCCTTCTATACGTGTAACATTATCGTTTAATCCTAAATTTCTTAATTTGTTCAATAATATTTGTTCGTTTTTATTTCTTAGAAAAACTATACTCGCTAAAATACACACTTCAGGATGGTCCATATACTTAAAAAATACACTAAAATCCTGAGCCTCCAAATCTTGCATTTCAAATGCGTAAAATTCCGAACAGGCTGCAGAAATTAGAAATTCTTCGTACATTTCTCGTACTAAACTTTCCATATTAACTACTACTACTACGTCCTACACTCTAATTTCACTTAACACAACCAGATCTGCAATGAAACTAATGAGTTTTTCCAGTCACTAAACCCCAACTTGTTTATTTCACGAACAAAGTCTTGTAAATTTATTGTTTTGCTGCAATATTTACGACATGCATTCTCAGCCTTTTCATATTCAGAAGCCAAATCATAATAGCGCGACGCCCATTCTGCTCGACTTTTCATTGCATCATTGAAATAATTACTAGCCGTTTCAGTAAATTCATCGCCCAATTTTTTTACTATCTCTTGCAAAGCACTATTCATATTACTCGCTGATTTTTACATTCATGACACTTTTTTATTGCTGATGGTGGCCCATCTATATAATGACGATATATTTGTTTATAGTGAATGTAACAGGGTAGCTTAACTGTAGTTCCTTGTTACACCGATATGGCGCTGGCAGCTTATCCCATATTTGCCGTAAACTCAGCGTATCAACGTAAGTTTTTAAATATTCGAGAGGAAAAAATGCTAGATCCTTTTCTTCAAAATCACATAAACTTTTTAAATTACTCTGATATCAACAAATTACTCTGCCGACTTGCTCTATAATTTTTTCTTTAGATAGTTCCGTAACTGACATTTCACACTGAATGAATGTAAATGGACTCACACAATTTTATAGAACAATTTGCAAGGTTAAAATCATTTCAAGATCATTCCACATTATTACAATGCACAAATAACTTCTTCAAAGTCACACACCCAAGATGGCCTTCAACAAAGTTAAAGTCGCCTCGAACAAGGTCAAGGTCCAGGTCACACACAACCTTGAACACACGGTCAAGGCCAAGGACCAAGCACACGTGCAGTTTCAAGGTCAACCACAAGGACATGTGGGCGGGGCCAAAGAGGGGTGGGGCAAGGTCAAGGTCGATGAGTAGAGGGATGATGAGGATCGGGTTATGTTCACTACTGTGACCTTACCGATGAATAAAGAATTCCCCCTACACCCTCTAGATCTTAGTTAAAGAACTTGTTAATACCTGAACCCTTATTTCTCATGCCTCATTTACACTTGGAAGATACGTTGTACCCATTAAAATAAAAATGGCAGTATTCTTGTTTTATCTAAACATCTGTCTGTAAAAATTAGGCCAAAAACTAAAATAACTGAAAATTTAAAAATTACAACGACAATATATTTTCAACTCTAGAAAGACAATCATATTTGAAGTAGCATATGACATTTGCCGATTTTTGTTCCAAAAAGTAAAATTCGAAATTTTCCTACCTGCTGCTTTCTCTTGCAATTCATCGTGAACCTCATCTGAGGTGACCGGTCCATCAGAATGAATAGACACACTAAATTCTTCTCCGGACGAGGAATCCAACAATTGCATTTCTAAAAAATCACCATTTTCAAATTTTGAGAATGAATAAGGATTATTGGTAGAAATTATTGTTATATTTTCCAGGTATATTTTTGTAAATAAATTATCAAAAAATTTGTTACAAAAAGTAAAAGTCGAAATTGTCCTACCTGCTGCTTTCTCTGCGGTTCACCATTAATCTCTGAGGTGATCAGTCTATCAGAATGAATAGACACACTAACATCTCCGGACGAGGAATCCAACAATTTCATTTCTAAAAAAATCACCATTTACAGATTTTCAGAATGCTAACAGCATTTGATAATTCGACAATTATGTTATTTATTTTTGGTTCATCTGGTATGTTTATTTCTTGAAATGAATTTTTGAATTCTTCCGCAGATTCGTCTCCAAAAAACAATGTATTAAATAGGTTCTTCTTTATTTTTGTTCTCTTTGTAGATAAACTTTCCAATAAGATAACTTAAGTTGATTCATTAAAGATTGCAATGTACTCTTACTGTCTATAACAAAAATTTAAGTTTATTTTCAGATAGTGTGTGGTATCATATAAGTTTAGAGGCTATGGTTTTGGGTGTCATATATAGAAGTTTTAGTTTTGCTTTTCACAGATTATAAAAGATTTTTTCTGTAGTTTTTGCACCGATGCTCCTAGCAAAAGTCCTGTTTCTAGATAGATTAATTAACAGAAAATGTTCACGTTATTTGACTTCTAAAAGTACGCTAAAAAGTAAAAAATAACTATAAATTTTTATATGAAATTGAAGTTTTTCAAGTCGGCGCCTAACTAATACCTGACAAAATGTGATTCTCATAAACAGATTAAAAATACTTTTTTTGTAATTGCTTTCTTACCATAATTTGTATATATTTAGTAATTATTTGTTTCATTTAGAAATAATTTGGCGCCGACATCAAAAATTTCAACTTCATATAAAAATTTATAGTTATTTTTTACTTTTTAGCGCACTTTTAGAAGTCGGTTAAATTTTTTTTATAAAAATTTATTTTCCGATTTTTAGTTTTGAATTCATTATGATATCCATAAATTATTTGAACCAAGTACTAATCGAGATTAGTGTACCTCGCAATGACTCCAAAGTGATCAAAAAGTACCCATTTTATCCAAAGTTGCAAATCACCCTAAAATGAACCACTAAAAATTCCTTGATTCTTAGAGTTCTCTCATAATAAATTCATTATCTTAAATTTCAAATTAATTTTAGAGTGGTAATATAGGCCTTAAAACCTTCCAATATCGATATTTAAAGAACCTGAGACGCAAATTTCTTAGCCCGATATATTTTGTACTGCATATTCAGTTTGTATACGCTACAAGAACCCCGCAATATCAATTTTAGACAAAATCGGAAAATGTAAAATTTTCATTCCCACATATTGTATCTTATCAACCTAATAGTTGTAAAAAATTAATTTTATATTCGTAATATACGACCCCAAAAACACCCTAATACCAAATCTGAAAAAATGCGAATAAGGTAACTAACCATATTGGATCCGCCATTTTGAATTTCAAAAAAATAATTTTAACATCTTAATTTAATCTAAATTTAAACCCTTCAAAAGCCCCTAGTACTAACTGAAATCCAGAAATTTAAAATTTTTAGACTGCATATTGCATCTGACATTCGCTATTTACATCTTCAAAAACGATTCAGTCCCACATTTGAACAAAATCGAAAATATAAAATTTTTATTCCTCCATATTGAATTCTGAAAAAATACAATTAAAATCATAATTTACACCCTTAAGAACCCCTTATATCTATTTTGGAGAAAATCGAAAAATGTAAAATTTTTAGGACGCCATATTAAATCCGCCAGATTGAGTTTTTCAAAAAATATTTTAAATTCATAATTAACACTAACAAAAATCCCCCAATACTGATTTTAGACAAAATCAAGGGATGTAGAATCTTTAATCCGCATATTTATTTTTTTTTAAATAATGTCATATTCGTAATGTGCGATCCCAAAAACTCCCCCATACCAATTTTGAAAAAATCGGAAAAAAATATTTTTTTTATTCTCTACATTGGATACGCCTTATTGAATTTTTTTAAAATAATTTCAGATTCGTTATGTGCGATCCCGAAAATTCCCCTCCTCCAATTTTGGAGAAAATCGAACAAAATTGATTTTTTCGTTCGCCATATTGGATCTGCGATATTGAATTTTTTAAAAATAGTTTTAAATTAGTCATGTGCACCTCTAAAAACTCCCTGATACCAATTTTGGAGAAAATCGGACAAAATTGATTTTTTGGTTCGCCATATTGGATTTTTTAAAAATAATTTCAGATTCGTTGTGTACGACCCCGAAAATTTCCCCATAAGTTTTGGAGAAAATCGGACAAAATTAAATCTTCTTGTTCGCCATATTGAATTTTTTAAAATAATTTCAGATTCGTTGTATAGACCCCGAAAATTCCCCCATACCAATTTTGGAGAAAATCGGACAAAATTGATTTTTTTGGCCTCTATATTGTTAGCGCCATCTTGGATTTTACTGCATCAATTTCGTTCAAAAGAATATGGGAATTCAGTTGATCAAAATTCGGCGACTACTAACACAATTAGCCGATCCCGAACAATTGCCAAAAATTTAGGTAAATATGTATACGTTGAAATAAAATAATAATTACTCACCTTCACAATATAGAACACATCCTTGATATCTAGCACCCCTATCTTGGATGATCGCACCGTCTGCCTTTGTAAATATCTTCTTTGAAGGATATACTTTAAATTCTCCAGTAGAAAAATGTACCAAAGAAAACATTATTTTCAAATATCCAAAGTTACCTGCGACCTCAACCAAGTAACAAACCACAAGTTCAAATGGGACAACCAGTGGCATTCCCAGAACAAGAAATTTATGTGGCACTTTAAATTACAATAAATGCACTGTAGACCACAAAACACGAAAAAGACTGTAGTCCAACAGAAGTCAGCGACATAAATGATCAACAAAAGTGAAAAGCACCGATTATACTAATTAATACCGCCGAATTCAGACTTGCTCTGTTACCAAATTTTAAAAGTTAACAAGGCTAACTTATAAATAATAATTGTTAAAAATCGGTGGTTTTTCATTTATTTTTCGGAGGACTTGCCTATTTTTTTATATGTTTTACTCCAATAATTGGCTACATAATTAAATACATACTATGTGCTATTAAATGCTTTTGGTTTGTGATTTTTTAAAGACAATTTACAAATATTTCTTATCTACTATTTTTGTATTGAAATGTATATAAATCATAATTTTTTTATTTCCGTTGTACAGTTCTCTATTGCTTGTTTTTGCCAACTCCTTATTGTTAAAAAACAGGTTAAATTTGTATAAATTGTTTTTAACATTCGTAACAAACAGATTTTATGATCTTACAAATGCGACAGTTTTGGCGGTGAATTTGAAGTAGATGGGTCCATTTTTCGTTACCTCTTTGCTTGCCTCGCGACCTGCTTTATTACATCGTGAAAAATCATTAAAATTAGAAATAATACTACGATAACACTGACTATAATGATTAAAATTTAAAAGAAAAACTACAAGATATAGATAGTTCTCCATTAACAAAAAGTGGAAATTAAAGACCAAATAGGTATCAATTCTTCCTTTTTTTTTGTAAGAAGTGCTGTATTTCTTTAAATCAAGAGAGAAAAAACTAACTTCATTCTAGTATAACAAATTATTTGTTTTTCTTGTCGTTTATAGATTCTGAATAACTTGCGAATACTGTATATAGAATATAATTTTAGAAACAGTTAAGAAATTTATTAATGTTACTAATATGTGTAACAAAATTTTATTACATAATTTCGTATCTAATATTATTTTTTAATAATCCAGATAAATATTTTGACACTAAAGTTTAGCTCACACGATGCTTGTCTTGCTACTGGTCTGCATGCTGGGAGCTTTAGTGATCATTGTATTTGCTACACTGGTGGTAAATGACATCAATGCAAGCTCTTTTTTTGGGTCCCTACATGAATTTCGCTATATATCATATGATATCTTTCGTGCTGGTTGCTGTGATAAATTTGAGCTCTAATCAATAAGAAAGTTGGGTTTTGTCACGTGAACAAGAATTAACCACTACATCCAATAGTCTATTAATAATTACGTTGAGCTTCTAGCTGAAAAATCCGTAAGAACTCCTGTATTTTTCCAATAATTTACGTCAATGAAATTATACATACTTCCTCAAACAAATCTGTTGCCGTAAAATACAAAGTATACGCAACTAACGTGAAGACGTTTTACAATCAAGACGTAAGAGAAATTAATATTAGATAATAGAGACTGCGAATTCTACAGAAGAACGTTTGCTCACGATAAAAAAGAAAT
This sequence comes from Diaprepes abbreviatus, assembly GCA_034092305.1. Lineage (NCBI taxonomy): Eukaryota > Metazoa > Arthropoda > Insecta > Coleoptera > Curculionidae > Diaprepes > Diaprepes abbreviatus. Next base: position 396,811 of record JASJET010000261.1, on the reverse strand, counting down.
AGAGCATTTCCGAGGAGTAGTATCTCTCTTTCTAATTTCGATCAGCTGGCAGGAATATCCAATGACCTTTGGAATATCATGTTAGCTCCTCGAAAACGCTCTATTTTTTTTTAAGTGTGAGCCAACTTTTTTCTATAGGATCACCAGTCTATATTAAGTAATATGAATTTGTTTTACATCTATACTTACAATATACTGTTTATCGTTTTATCGTTTATTATGTATAGTTTGTTTGATTGTTCATTATATAACAAGACAAGACCTGAATTAAATGCAACTAATTCTTTTTGTTACATGGTATCTTTTAGTTGAATGTTTAATATGAAAAATGGTAATTGATAATATTCCACATAGGTTTTGATCAGCATTATTCAGGCATTTATCAGCTTAGTACTGAAAGAGATAACATCGGGAAAAAGTTCACTTCAGCACTTATTGGTCTCCATCTTCACCAATATGCATAGTTCCAGTGGCGGCGACACTTCCTATTTGAAAAGGAGACACGAGTTACGGAACTTAGTTATTTAGGGTTCCCTAAAAGGAATAACGCCCTCTTTATGACCGATTATAATTATTTCAAGACAAATAATTCTAATACATTTATAAAATCGACTAGTAATTGTTATAAAATTTTTAAAATTTAATTAAAAATTTGCTACAATTGCGTCTTATTTATCAAGCTGTCACTCACACGCATCGAAATCATCTACAAGCCAAACTCGATAATGCATATATATGAAGCCAACCATGCAGAGACCCTATCACAACATTATAACCCATTGCGAAATTAAGCAAGCCAACAAAGCGTTTTATGTGCTAAGCTTAAGTCACAGTTAAACTGCTAATTAATAAATAAATTTGTAAAATTTTGTTAATTTGGACCAACACATTACTTTTTTTGTCCTCATCATTATTGACGATATTTAAATGACCATATTTTTTCTGCTCTGCTCTCACGGCAGGCATAGAAGAAAAATATTTTATATATAATGATTTCACATAAAAAATATAAAATACGAATAGAACCCAATGCGACAAAATGTAAGCTGTAATCACAATTCACATATCACATAGCAATACGCATAGAAATTTGCTTTTAGCTGGAACTCCCTTTCTCGCGTCTGGTTGGGATAAAATAATCTATAGCCATAATCTTTCTAATTTCAGATTTCTCTCAATGTAATATAGAGGGGCTTACAAGCAAGGTCACAAATTGTGCTTATTTTATTATATTATTCTATTTATTTATTGTGAGAAAAAATCGTCACATAAAGGAATAATTTTTTTTCGATCGGGAACAGTAGCAAAATTTGCATCAAAAGCCTTATATACGTTTTCATTTTGATATTGATAAATCCATAGGTATCCGGTATGGAGTACAAGGGGATACATTTTTTTGGCTCCCTCCGGGAAAATTTAGGAATTTAGATGTTAAGAAATAGTTAGAGAAATTATTAGGCGGCAGTGGTATGTGATTTTGAGTGCTTTGGTTTATGAAAAAGATGTCAACGTTAAAACTCGCTGTATCCCAAGTATGTGGTTTTGAGAATTTAGGTTTTTACACCACCATGACACTTTTTCTGTCGACGTCCAGGGATACATCTTAGAATTAAATCTCAACTATATAAAGTGGCTCAAAGTCAAAAAGATGCAAGCGGCTTTAAATTTATACAGAGCGATTTTAAATAATACGTATATTTAATTTCCAATAAAACTTTTATAATATTTAAACTTACCACTAAATTAATTAAAATAATATTTAAATATAAATAGTTATCATTTTGTTGAAACGTAAATTTGAATCTTGGAAAAAACTGCAAATAAACAACTCACAATGAAAATGATACATTTATTGGAGAAAATAATAGTCCACTAATGAACTTCTCTCGGAGTGTTTACACTCAGTCAAAATATGTATGTTCAAACAAAAATTCGCGAATGAGAATTTTAAAAATGGGAAGACACAATGAGAAATTGCCTCTATCGGTGCTATTCAACAGTCTAGCATATTATTGAACGTTGTAAAAAAGGACGTCGAATTATAGATAAACCCAGGATAATAAAGTTTTAATGGTACTGATAGACCATGACTTTTACGAAAAAGATAAACACAAAATTGCCATTTTTGGTTGAGAAATATTTAAATAAAAATTTATGTGCCTTAACCATTTGTAGCCAATTTTATAGGAAAGTTGCAAGAAAAAAGCCATATATAAACAAAGAGGATAGAAAGATAGGCATTGCATTTTCCAAAGAAGATTTAAAGAAAGGTATACACATCTAGAAACGTGTTACATTTTCAGATGAATCAAAATTCAGAGAAAAAATCTTTGCAGTTAAGGATATACGTGGCCGTGTCATAGTTTGGGGTTGTATGGCCGTCGCTGGAGTCGAAAATCAAATGGGTTTCTAGTGATATTCTAAAAATGAATCTGACAGAAAGCGCGATCAAAGTGTGAATCAGCAATAATTTTGCATTTTATCAAGATAATGATCCCAAGTATTGTTCATATTTGGCCAAAGATGATTTATATTACATAGAATATCTATGTAATATATTAGAAATGGAAGTGAGAAAACACGCTATTACCAGTAAGGAAGGATTGAAAAAAGCTATTAAGGAAAAATGAAAGATTCAGAAGAATTCAATCGAGTTATACTGAAAAGTTAGTGGCTTCTATGCCAGACCACTCAAAATTAATAGATTTCTTATCTATTCATTCCTTTGCATCATTGTCACTATGAGGTCATTACCTTTATTTTTTTCCTTGACTTAAAAAGCTACAGAGTTGTTGACTTGCCCGGCCCCAGATATCGATGACTGGCACCAGTCTCCTTTTTTGTCTTTAGCTCCCAGACTATATCCAGAATAATACTTTTGTGTCTGGAAATTATTCCACTTGTTTTTTGCCTTGAAAAAACAAGTCTTAAGTTTTGTTGGATGTTTAGTTGGACGAATAAAAGATCTAAAAATTGTGAAAAATATACCTACTATTTTTAACAAGATTACCAGCAATTTTAAGGTCTCATATCAAAAAGGCTCAAAAGAATCCCTTATGCTGGGATCAAGAATAAAAATATAGTAAATACAAAAGTAATTAAAGTGTGTGTTACCTCTCAAAATTACTAATTTTTACGAAATAGTACCGAAAATGGATTTATTGATTAAAAACAGCGTTCACTTAAATGCCTTTCAGAAATATTGAAAATTGAGACTAGTTTAGAAAATATCTAAGGTAAAATTTTCAACCCACCATATTGGATCCGCCATATTGAATTTCAAAAAAATTATTTATCGTCTTAATCTAATCTATATCTAAACCCTTCAAAGCCCCCTAGTACCAATTTAGATGAAATCCAGAAATTTAAAATTTTTAAACGGTCATATTGCATCTGACATATTAGATTTTCTTAAAATAATTTGATATTCGCTATTTACTCAAAAACGATTCAGTTCCACATTTGAACAAAATCGAAAAATGTAAAATTTTTAGTCAGCTATATTGCATTCGCCATATTGAATCCTGAAAAAATACTATTTCATAATTTACACCCTCAAGAACCCTCTATATCAGTTTTGGAGAAAGTCGAGAAATGTAATATTTTTAGGACACTTATACTGAATCCGCCAGATTAAGTTGTTCAAAAAATATTTTAATTTCGTAATTAACACTAACAAAAATCCCCCAATACTGACTTTAGACAAAATCGAGATCCGCCATATTTAATTTGTTTTAAATAATATCAGATTCGTAATGTGCTATCCCAAAAACTTCCCCATATCAATTTTGAGAATAATCGAACAAAATTAATTTTTTATCCACCATATTGGATAGGCCATATTGCATTTTTAAAAATAATTTTAGATTCGTTATGTACGACTCCGAAAACTCCCCCGTACCAATTTTGGAAAAAATTGAGTTTTTGTCCGCCATACTGGATCCGCCATTTTGAATTTTTTAAAAATATTTTAAGTTCGTTATATGCGACTTTTTTTAAAAAATAATATCAGATTCGTTATGTGAGACCCCGGAAACTCCTCCATACCAATCTTGGAGAAAATCGGCCAAAATTGATTTTTTTGTCAGCCATATTGGATCCGCCTATTGAATTTTTGAAAAATAATTTTAGATTCGTCATGTGTAACCCCGAAAACTCCCCCATACTAATTTTGGAGAAAATTGGACAAAATTGAATTTTTTCCGCCATATTGAATCCGCCATATTGAATTTTCTAAAAATATTTTGAATTCGTTATGTACGACCTCAAAAACTCCCTCATTCCAATTTTGGAGAAAATCTAAAAAAATTAAATTTTTTTTGTCCGCCTTATTGGATCCGCCATTTAAAATTTTTTTTTAAAATAATTTCAGATTCGTTGGGTACAACCTCGAAAATTTCTCCATACCAATTTTGGAGAAAATCGGACAAAATTAATTTTTTTGGTCGCCATATTGTAAGCGCCATCTTGGATTATACTGCACCAATTTCATCTAAAAAACATGAGACCACCGCAGCAACAGCCTGAATATAACGCAAAAAATTTCATTCAAATCGGTGCTGCCGTTCCGGAGTAATCGGCGTACATACATAAAAAAAAATATCAATCAAAAATCAAAAAAAACAAAATCCGACAAAATTAATTTTTTATCCACCATATTGGATACTCCATATTGAATTTTTAAAAAATAATTTTAAATTCGTCATGTGGGACCCCGAAAACTCTCCCGTACCAATTTTGGTGAAAATCGGACAAAGTTGATTTTTTGTTCACCATATTGGATCCGCCATATTGAATTTTTTAAACATAATTTCAGATTCGTTATGTGCGACCCCGAAACTCCCCCATACCAATATTGGAAAAAATCGGACGACATTGATTTTTTTCTTCCGCCATATTGAATTTTTTAAAAATTATTTTAGATTCGTCATGTGCGACCCCGAAAACTTGCCGTACCCATTTTGGAGAAAATCAGACAATATCGGTTTTTTTGTCCGCCATATTGGATCCGCCATATTGAGTTTTTTAAAAATATTTTGAATTCGCTATGTGCAACCTCGAAATCTCTCCCGTACTAATTTTGGAGAAAATCGGACAAGATTAAATGTTATTGTCCGCCATATTGGATCCGCCATGTTGAATTTTTAAAAAATAATTTCAGTTTCGTTGGGTACAACCCCGAAAATTCCTCCATACCAATTTTGGAGAAAATCGGACAAAATTAATTTTTTTGGCCGCCATATTGTAAGCGCTATCTTGGATTTTTCTGCACCAATTTCATTTAAAAAAAATATGGGACCACCGCAGCAACTTCCTGAACATACGTAAAAAATTTCATTCAAATCTATGTAGCCGGTCCGGAGTAATCGGTATACATACAAAAAAAAACATACATAGTCGACGAATTGAGAACCTCCTTCTTTTAGAAACCGGTTAAAAAAGCCACTGATCAAGATGATTCAAGATTAAAACTTACCAGTTTGAAGCCAAATTTTGAAAATTTGCTATCAAAGCATCAGCCTCATTCCTCCTATTAAAAGTATAACCATTACCAAAGTTGGAAATGGTTATACAGGTGGCGAACGATATGCTGAAAGGAAAAAAGGAAACTGCAGCGATTTTTTCGTTGTCTTACCTGCCATAAAATTTTCCAAGTAGGATAAAAAAATTGATTTTTTATGTATTTAATTTATGTGGAATTTTACAAGATATGATTTTGTGTCGTTTTAATTAATAAAGGTTTGAGTTGAACTTAAACATTTTTTTTATTTTATGATTTTCCACTGTACAGTAAACTCTATTAAATTGCGCAGTTCTGTACCAAGCCTTCGTCTGGTGCTTAAACGAACAACACTGCGGTACGCGTTACGTGGCACCGTGTCAGCGATATTATGAAAAACGTCAACAGTGTTTGTGGTGACATTTTTCATACTATTTCCGACTCGTCGCGTTGCGCTTCAGCTATCAAAAACACGTTTAAGTTGATAAAAATGTAAAAATTTATATATGTTAGGAACCTGTAATACAAATTTTTTATGACATTTTTTTTGCCTAAGCAGCTTACCTTAACTTGTAAAAATAAAAAGCCTGTTTTCGCCACCTTAGAGCTGCCCTGTATACTTTCCCACCACATCCTTTGCATCACGAAAAAATGTCTGTAGACTGGATTATATACCATTGTAACAACCATAAACATGAATTTAAACTTTTAATAACAGTTTTTCCTTTTGTAAAATTTAAAAATATTGATTATTTTCTAACATACATATGTGTACTCTTGATTTAACTAACAATTATTTTTATAGTCATCATGATTCATTTTCAAAAGAAACACTTTTGTTTCGATATAAAGAGTGAAATATGAAAAAAAAATCGATTTAAATTATTTATTGTTAATTAAGCTCGCTTTAAAATTGTTTTTTCCACAACTTAATTATCTATTAAGGATAACATAAGATATCAATATGAGTTTTGGACTAAATAAGTGTAAAATTAATAGTATTATAAAAGGAAAACACACAGTACAAGAACCATACACCACACAGGACCAACAAGTAGTACAAACTATGGAAGAGCAGGATTACTATATCTACGATATAAGGAAAAATTAAATATCGAACACAAAAAACAATGAAGGAAGAACTTAAACTTAAATATAAATCACGTCTAAAAAAATATTTTAAGAACATAATTATCAGGAAGAAACAAAGTCGAAAGCTGTAAACACATATGCCATACCTATCTTAACATACTTGTTCGGTATAATAAATTGGAGTGACACCGAAATAGAATCACTAAATACGCTCACGCGATTAACATGCAACAGATACAGGATACGTCATATACATTCTTCAATTGAAAGATTCAAGCTTAGCAGGAAAGGAGGAGACAGATGATTTATAGACATTAAAAACATATGCTATAACCAATACTTTCTTAGAAAGGCTAACACCCACCCATCACATTATGCAATCACAAAACTAAACACAAGTGGTACACCCCATAAATTTAATGACAACACCTCTCAACACAAAGAAAAACTTATCTCGACAGACATAAAAAAAGATATTGGAAACAGAAATCGTTACATGGAAAGCATGTCAACTACTTAACCCAACCACACATCGACACACATGTGTACAATTCATGTTTAACTTGAGGAAATATATTTGGCGATACTGAAGGATAAATGATAACAATCCAAAAACAGGTGTAGACTGTGTCGTGAACAAACAGTAACAATCGACCATATCATAGGCGGATGTAAAATATTAGCACCAAATAGATACATACAAAAAGACGACAATATTGCAAGGACAATAAATCAACAACTAGCCCTTAAATTTAAAATTATATCGAAGTACATACTTACACACAAATATACACCAAACTAAAATATTAGAAAATGATGCAGTAAAACTATTTTTGAATAGAGACATAATTACTGATAAAACTATTAATCAAAACAAACCTGAAATAGTTTTGATAAACAAAATAGTGAAAACATTTCTAATAGAATTATCTGTTCCCAACACGGTCAATCTGTTTAAAAAGCATGCAGGGAAATTGAAAAATATTTACAGTTTTCGGAGGAAATGACTAAAATGTGGTTATCGGATTTGCATTGTCTTTATTTTTGTTTGTTTTTATTAGGTTGAATCGTTATTAAGTATAAACTGAATGTATTGTCTAAAGCTACAAGCTTATATAGTAACTGTGTCCATTGAAGTGCAAAGTTTCTCTTCACTGTACACACCTCAATGATTTGATGTTATGAAGTACTGGTTGCCAAAGATTAGGTATCTCAACACTGGGTTTACTGAAGATTCCATTATTATTTTTAATGTAAGCTGCTTCTATAAATTTTCTTTTTTTCATATTGGGTTCCATATATATTGCTGCAGCTTCAGAAATTTCACCAGATGCGGTTTCAATATTAAGATTTATCGTGAAAAAGTAGTAAGACTAAATCACCTGTATATGTATGATCTTAAATTGATGGCTGTCACCAGAAATCAGCTAGAACAAATTGTTAAAATTTTAGGGAAATACAAATGCTATTTGGCCGTGATAACTGCCGTATTTTAAACACATCTAGAGGAACGATACAACCGGGAACATTTGATATGCAGAACGGTCAAATCATTACGGCAATCGAGACGGAACAAACCTATACATTCTTGGGCATAAAGCGGGCACAAAGAATTGACCAACGAACTGTAAAGATAGACTTTCCCAACGTACCGCTAACCAATCAGTAAAAATCCAAGGCACTTAACACCTATGCTTGCTCTGCTCTCAGCAACTCTTTTGGGACTGTAAAATAGAGCAAGACAGACATAGAAAATCTGCAAAGGAAAGTCTGAACACTCCTGACAATAGCGCACAAACATCATCATCGTAATGCTACTGAGCGGACAATGCTACCAAGATACCACGGTAGAAGATTGGTGGATATTGGTATGCAATTGGAGCAACAACTAACAAACTTACACTCATATTTTCAGAGGTCTTTCGTGCTGCACCGGGAAGTTTGCGATGCAGACGATTCAACACCGCTGCGTTTGAGAGACCATGCACTGGCTCATCATCACCAACCAGACCAAGAAATGCTTCAGGCCTGGCTACAGAAGCCCTTTCATGGAAGACATCCAAAAGAACTAACCTGAACTATCAATTAACGTCTGGGAAAACGTTTCATAAAACCGAAGGCTTTCTACAAGCTATCCCAGATCAGGTCGTCTCAATGAGAAACTATCTGAAACACATAGTCACAAACCCCTTGATCTAGAACCACCAATGCGGATATAAATGTCGGACATTAGAGACAATCCAGCACCTAATCGGAGGATGCCAAGCATTTGCCGTATTGGAGTACATTCATCCACAGCTGGCAGAGAAATTGGAATTGTTGCAGGTAGAGAAAGTGCCTTATCATTAATACAACCCGGAGCCTATATTGGAGAACGACGAGTTCAAGCTATACGGGGATTGAACTGTGCTTACGGATCATACAGTTGCACTTAATAGACTATATTTCATTTTAGTTGGTGAAACATCCAAGCGAGCAACACTAATAGAGTTGTCATCCCTAACAACAATATTCTACGGGATATGGCTAATGAGAACATCGTCAAATACCAGGAGGTAAAAATACGCAGAATGAATAGCGTCGGGACGATCCGCATAATTCCTGTTGATAAGCAGCGTAGTGCCGAAATATCTTCTACTTAATATCTAGGGATTTAGCCTTAGCAAACACATGCAGAAGGCAGTGCTACTTGGGACCGCTTGAACTGTCAGGTGTTTAAGGGAAGTGCAGTGTACTATAACATCATCTAGGGCCCGACAACATGCAAAGGGCCTTCCACAGAATTCTATCCTTATGATATCTGAGTGTGTCTGGGATAAGCGAATGTTCCCTGAAGGGAGTGTAAAAGCCGTTTGGCTAAGTATACGGGATAATAATATATAATAATAATAATAGCAATGCGAAGGGTCTCTCCAAAATCTGCAACAGCTGGAAAACTCAAAACATCAAGGGCAAAAACATCTTTCTTGCCTTTTTCCTATAGAGTTACGGCGTTTGCATAAACACTCGAAATCCGTAACAGATATAGAAATTTAATCAATAAAGAAGAAATAAAATTTTGGTCCACTAAAGTATGTTACCCTCTATGACATTTTGGGTAGAAAGAATTTTATGTTACCTTCCCTATAAACATTAGTCTTTTTTAGGGATTTTATAATTAAAAGAAAACTTATTTACTTTAAAAGAATTTAAAAAAACAAAATATACTCTGTTAAACTTATTACTTTTTTATTACCAAAAATTGGCGTTACCGCAGTTTCATAACATTGTTACATTGTCAAAAGCAATTTCTGAAAAACTGTTAGTTCACATTGTTCTGTAGATTTTTTTTTATCTCGCACATTTTTTCCTATCTAAGTACTAACGGCAGAAAAACGTAAACTTTTGTAGATGTGTTTGATCGTTAATAAGGCTAATTTTACTGATTTTATTGCACTTATAAATTTCTATGACCTAAGATATTGAGCCCAGCAGCGTCAGGCTGACCGACTTCCTGCAAACGAGTCTGTAACGGTATCCGTTACAGACTCGACTTGGCCCGAGCAGATTTTTTTCTATTTCCAAAAGTGAAATGTTCTCTCAAAATACAACGCCATGGGACCCTTAGTGTCGTCAAATAAGCTTACACTCGTACCCTTAAGGGCCTTCCGGAATCTGCCGCCAAGGTAGCCTTCGAGTCGTGGAAAAGCCGCTGGATGTCATTTTCCCTTATAATATAATGAAAAATTAACATATTTTTCGGAAAATTTTTTAACCCTACAATGCATTTTTGGATTTTATGAATATCTAATAAATTAAAACTATAGCTTCCAACATATAATATACAAATGTTTATACATACCTTGGCGTGCTATGTTCTCTAGAATTTCGTTGTAAGCCAAAAACGTTTTTTAAACTGGCTTTATTGTTGTTTGAAGTAGTATAGTATTTATTTCATTTAGTATTAATTTGGCGCTGATATCAAAATATTTTACACATAATTAATGCAATTATGCGCTTTCTTTTAAGACGTTCAGTTTCTTATTTTTTGATTTAATTAATAATTGAACTTAACAGTTAAGAGCTAATCGGGATATCGTAATATTTTAAAGATTGCAGAAAAAGTAAGAAATCCAAGAACCCTTCAAATTTCAATTTTGGAAGAAATTGGAAAAAGCAAATTTCTACCTAGAAGAAGAAGAAGAACTTTAGATTCATAGGCTATTCCCCCACGAACTAACTAATAAAAATTTTATAAATTTACATAAAAAAAAACTAAAAGTAAAAACATTTTTGTGATAAAGCCTTCATTCACTTAATATTTTAGTTAGGACAGTTGCAGTATATTTTGCAGTGGTAATTTATACAATTTTGTTTATTTCCACAAAATAAGATAAAATCCTAATCTTGCTATTCGATAAAGTTGTTCCCAGAAAATTTTTTTTTTAAGTTCAAGGAGCTCTTTTTAGATACATAGGTTATAAAGAAAGCACTGATGAATTAATTCCAACATCAATTGCTAAGATATTTCTGGGGGCAACCATATCAGTTGCTGGTTCTTGATAAAATTCATATTTGCTTTGACTGATTCAGTTGTTTTCAAAAATCTTTTTCAGATAATATTTTTTCTGTCATCTAGGTATCATTTTTAAGATATGAAATTTTTGTTAAAAATATGTATCAAATCAGTTTGCAAAAGTTGTTTGAGATCTACGATGTTAAAAAACTAGCTTAGTTACTCTGTCCATTAAATGTGGTATTGCTGAAAGTAGCGCATTTTCTTATCTAATAAATGATTTCGCTGATAAAAAAGCTTGTAAAAAGAACTTTTAAAATTTGCACTGTTTAAATATCATCTGATGGCATGTCTTTTCAATTTATCAATGTAATTATGAATTATGACGGGGGCGGCGAAAACAAATCTCGCCAGATTTGCTAGGGCCGGTATAAAATCAAAAAATAAACATAAGAAAATTGTCAAATTTAATAACTTCCTTAAATACAGAACATAGCATAAACACACAATAAGAACTAAATAAATGGAAAAGTCTATGGAGTATTAGAAATCTTTTTAATAAATGTGACCTTTTAACACACAAACTTATCAAAAACTATAAAATTTTAGGGTCGCAAAAATACCAATGCCATATTTAAAAATATATCTTATTTGTTTCGTCTACGCTTGTAGACGCCATACAGTGAGCTTTGAAAATGGTGAATGAGATTTCACCGAAACGTCAGCTGCCTTACAGTCCTGAGAGGGACTCAGCACATACACGGGATGCCCGAAAACCTTCGAGTACATATATATATATATATATATATATATATATATATATATATATATATATATATATATATAAATTGTTGCATCATATAAATCTTGCGTATTGTATAAATAACGGGCAAACATAACAAGACAAACTATGTTTATAAATAACAAACCGGCAATCATAACCCAATAAATGGTGTAAATCACAATAAAACGTATATCATATTCTTTTAAATTGCGTGAATTAAAAAATAAAAAGGAGTGACATCCCGAAAATTGCAATCATATACCGAAAAATATAAAATATTAGTTGTAAATGTAACTAGATGCATTTTGTGGTGTATATTAACATAAACTGTCAATATTTGACATTCTTTTATCGAAGTTCAGAATCTTGTACTTCTAGTTTGTAGGCTTAATTTTTATAATTTTTAATAAATTTCTTCAACACAACGACGAAAACCATTGCAAGTTTTAATTTTCTATTATGTTTCGAATTACAGATTTCCAATGTCGAAATTTTTTCCCAGACAAGGTGGCTCAGTGACTACTAGGATTTTTCGAGATTTCCAAAATGCCCCAAAATAATGCATTTCTTGAAGTATATTATTACAAACGATCCATTTTTACCTTTATGTCTATAACCTAAGTTAAGAATCTGTTATTCTAATACAGAAATCAAGAAATGTCACTTACTTAACAAGAAATAAGAATACAAATTTTAAATTCAATGTGTATTTCTTATTTTTTGTTGTAATTTCTTTATTTTCCTAGTGAAGTTACAACAGGAGTATTAAAAATTCAATATTTTTAAATATTATATAAAATAATACTAATAATTTTAGAGATCATTTCGTATTTCCCCGAAAAATGGTTTTTGGAACATAAATTAACAAAAACGGCCCAATTTTGACTTTCAGTCTCTAATCTGTGTTCAAAATCTTGTACTTCTCCTACAAAAAAGGCAAGGAATCCATGTAATTTGATTTCAAATTAAAACAAAAAGTGTAACTTCACTGATTATTTCGGATTTTGTGATATTAATATCTTGTTTTTCAAAAAAAGTTAGAATAGAAGTGTCGAAAACGCAGCATTCTTAAATATGTCAAAATTTAATGGATTATACAAAAATTTATTTACTTCCTGATGTTCTTATATTAACAGACTTCTTTGAAATGTGTCGCTAAACATATAAAATTAGATCTCGCACAATACTTTACATCTCCAGGTTTAAGTTGGGATGCAATGTTACGATTCACTAAAGTTAAATTAGAATTCTAACTGATATTAACATGTTACATTTTCTTTAAAACAATAAAAATGGCCCATTTTTGACTTTCAGTCTCTAATCTATGTACAAAGTCTTGTAGTTCTCCTACAAAATCCAAGAAATCCATGTATATTGATTCCAAATTAGAACAAAATGTGTGACTTCACTGATTATTTCGTTTTTTGCGATTTAATCATCTTGTTTTTCTAGAAAAGTTGGTATAGATCTATCGAAAATGCAGAATATTTAAATAATATATCAAATAATACCAATAATCCTAGAGATCCTTTCGTATTTCCTTGAATAGAAAATTTCGAGATTGATATTGACACAAACGGCCCATTTTGGACTTTTTGACTCTAGTCTAAGTTCAGAATCTTGTTCTTCTTCTACAAAAACTAAGAAATGCAAGTAAATTGAGTCCAAATTAGCATAAAGCTTCTAAATTTAGTGATTATTTCGTATTTTCTGCTGTAATTCTCTTGTTCTCCTAGAAAAGTTATTATAGAAATATCGAAAAAGCAGGATTTTTTAATATTATACCTAATAAAACAGATAATCTTAGAAATCTTCTCGTTTTCCTCTGCGAAATAGGTTTCAAAAAGTAAATTAATACAAATGACCCATTTTTATCATTCAATCTACAATCTAATTTCAGAATCTTGGACTTCTAATACAAAAACCAAGAAATACAACCTAATTTAGTCGAAATAAGAACAAAAACTTTAAATTCAATGATTTTTTCCGTATTTAGTGTTGTAATTTCCTTGTTTTTCAAGAGAACTTATAAAGAAGTATCAAAAATGCAAAACTTTTAAATAATATAAAAAATAATACCCTTAATATTAGAGATCTATTCATATTTCCCAGAAAAATGGGTTTTGGAACGTAAGTTAACATAAACGACCCATTTTTGACTTTCAATATCTAATCTAAGATAAATTGTGTCCAAATTAGAACAAAATGTATATATTCAATGGTTTTTTCGTATTTTGTGCTGAAATCTAATTTTTATTTATTTTTAAGGTAAATACGAAAATATTTTTAAGATTATTAGTTTTATTTAGAATGACATTTTAAAAATCTTTTCGATTCTTATATAACAAAAATTATAACAACTTCTCCGTTAACATAAGAAAATACGAAATAATCATTGAATCTAGGTGCTTTGTTATTATTTCGAAAGAATTTAGCTCTGTTTTTGGTTTTCGTAGTAGAAGTACTAAATCCTGAACTTAGATTATAGACAGAAAGACAAAAAGGGGCCATTTGTGGTAATTAAAATTCCGAGACTTATTTTTCAGGGAAATACGGAAAGATGTTTAAGATTATCTTGTACCTCTCATACAAAATCCAAGAAATGCAAGTAAATTGAGTTCAAATTAGAGCCGAACATCTAAATTCAATAATTATTTCGTACTTCCATATTTCCCTAGAGAGGTTATCACAAATGAATCGAAAATGGAGGATTTTTAGAATATTACTCTAAATAAAACCAATAATATTAAAGATATTTCCTTATTTCCCTTAAAAATGGATAACAAGGAGATTATAGTACAAAATACGAAGAAATCATTAAATTTAGATATTTTGTTCTATTTTGAGTTCAATTTAACTTAGATTAGGGACCAAAAGTCAAAAATGGGTCGTTTTTATTAACTTACGCTCCAAAACCCATGTTTTAGGGAAATATGAATAGATCTCTAAGATTAATAGTATTATTTTGCATAATATTTATAACTCTTGCATTTTTGATACTTCTTTATAAGTTCCCTTGGAAAACAAAGAAATTACAAAACTAAATAAGAAATAGTCATTGAAATTAGACTTGTTGTTTTTATTTCGACTTAATTAGATCGCATTACTTGGTTTTTGTATTTCAAATCTAAGATTCTGAACCAAGATTTGAAATTGAATGTCAAAAATGGGCCATTTGTATTAACCAACTTTCCGAAACCTATTTTTGAGGGTTATATGAGAGGATCTCTAAGATTATTGGTCTTATTTTGTATAATATTTGAAAATTCTTGATTTTCAATACTTCTATAATGGCCCTTCTAGGAAAATAAGAGATTTACTATACAAAATACGAAATAATCACTGAATTCAAATGTTTTGTTCTAATTTAAACTCAATTTCTTGGTTATTGTAGAAGGACAAGATTATGAACTTAGATTTGAGACAGAGAGTCCAAAATAGGCCATTTGGATTAATTTACATCCCGAAACTTATTTTTCATGGAAATGCAAAAGGCCCTCTAAGATTATTAGTATTATTTTGTATAATATTTAAGAAAACTGCATTTTTGATGCTTCTATACTAACTTTTTGGAAAAAAAAAAATTACATCACCAAATACGATATCAGGATATTAATTTGAAAAAACCGCCAATTTTTTATTCTCTTTCTATGAACCAAGCTCAGAATCTTGTTTTTCTCCTACAAAAACTGAAAAATATTGGTTAAATAAAGTCAAAATATGAACTGAATATTGAAATTCTATAATTTTTTGTTCTTAATCATTATAATTTCTGAAATATTTCTTCAGCACGATGACGAAAATTTTTCTTATGTCACAGTCGGTACAGGTTGTGCACCAATCTTTTACATCTGCGCGGCTCCCCAGCCAATAGAACCTCTCTCGAACTTTTTCAAGAGTTTTCATAACCCCTAAGTGTCCGCCACCTACACCATTATGTAAAGCTTGCAGTACTTCTGGAACCTATTTGGTGGGTAATATAGTCTGGTATCTGTAGTCTTTGCCATCAGAGCTCTCCCAAACTCTTTTTAATAGACCATCGTGCATAGTCAAGGATTCCCATAAGGTCCAGTAACCTTTTATTTTTGAGACTTTCATAAAATTTCTTGAAAAGTGGGTCGATCTGATTTATTATTCTTTAATTTAATGATAAGGTTAAGATCTGGGTCTTCTTGTTGTTCTTTGGAGATAATTTTGGGATCCCAATCCAAAGAGCATTGTAGTTGTGTCTTTCGACAATAGAAATCGTCAGGATTTTCTCGCTCTTTGTGTCTGTTACAGTGCTTGCATTCTTCTGAACATGGTCTTCCCGATAAAGCGTCTGCATTTTTGTGGTTCAAGCCTTTTCTGTGTTCAGTTTTAAAATCGTATTCCTGTAAACGTTGTAACCATCGTGCTATTTGACCTTCAGGAGTTTTAAATTGTAAAAGCCACTTTAGTGATGCGTGGTCTGTTCGCAGGAGAAATTTTTGGCCATATAAATATTTATGAAAATGTTCCAATGTCTTTATAATGGCGAGTAGTTCTTTTCTTGTTACACAATAATTTCGCTCAGCTTTGCAAAGTACTTTGCTAAAATAAGCAATCACTTTCTCTTGGCCATTTTGCATCTGGGACAAAATTCCATCTATAGAGGAGTTACTAGCGTCCGTATCCACAACAAACATCTGATCGAGTTCAGGATATGACAGTATTGGAGGATTACAAAGTGCCTTCTTTAGTTCAATAAAAGCGGTTTCGCAGTCTGCGGACCATTCATAGCTGTTGCTATTTTCAGTCAGTCAATGTAAAGGTCTTGCAATATCGGCAAATCCTTTTATGAATCTTCTATAGTAAGTACAGAGACCTAGAAGACTTCTTAGTTCATACTTATTTTTCGGTATTGGCCAACCTTGAATGGCTTCTGTCTTCTCTGGGTCTGTTGTTACACCAGCTTCTGTGATTATATGTCCCAGGTATTTCACCTCTTTCTGGAAAAATTGACATTTCTTCAGACTGAGCTTTAATTGTGCACTTCTCAGTTTTTGAAGTACATCTTCGACACTTTTCAGATGATCGTCAAATGTTTTTCCTAGATTTTTGATGTCATCTAGGTAGACTAGGCATGTTTTCCACGTTAGTCCATATAAAATTCGTTCCATTAAACGTTCAAAAGTGGCTGGAGCATTGCATAAACCAAATGGCATAACATTAAATTGTCATTGCCCCAGCTGTACTTGCCAATAGCCACGTTTTAAGTTCAATGTGGAAAACCATTTTGACCCGGTTAATGTGTCTAGAGTATCATCAATACGAGGTAAAGGGAAACTGTCTTTCTTTGTAGTACAAATGGGGATGTCCAGGGACTTTGGGAAGGTTCTATAATGCCTTGATTCTTCATGTCTTTAAGCATCTTGTCTACCTCGTCACGTTTTGCTAATAGTATTCTCCTTGGAGTTTGTTTAATTGGAGTTGCTTCTCCAGTATTTATTCGATGCTCGACTACATTGGTCCTTCCCAAGTCGCTTTCAGATAAAGAGAAAACATCCTTAGTTCTTCGTAAAAGATCTTCTAGTCTAGCCACCTGAACTTGATTCAGTAAAGGTGTTGACGTACTAACTATCATTGAATTTAGATCTTTTGTTATATCTTGAGCTCAACTTAACTTAGATTAGGGACAGAAAGTCAAAAATGGTTCGTTTTTATTAATTACGCTCCAAAACCCATTTTTTAGGGAAATATAAATAGATCTCTAAGATTAATAGTATTATTTTGCATAATATTTATAACTCTTGCATTTTTGATACTTCTTTATAAGTTCTCTTGGAAAACAAAGAAATTACAACACTAAATAAGAAATAATGATTAAAATTAAATTTTTTGTTCTTATTTCGACTAAATTAGGTCGCATTACTTGGTTTTTGTATTTGAAGTCCAAGAATCTGAACCTAGATTTGAAATTGATTGTCAAAAATGGACCGTTTGTATTAATTAACTTTCCGAAATCTATTTTTGAGGGGTATACGAGAAGGTTTCTAAGATTATTAGTCTTATTTTGTATAATAATTAAAAATTCTTGATTTTCAATATTTCTATAATAACTCTTCTATGTAAACAAGAGAATTACTATACAAAATACGAAATAATCACCGAATTTAAATATTCTGTTTTAATTTGAACTCAACATACTTGCATTTCTTGCTTTTTGTAGGAGACTTGGGACAGAGAGTCAAAAATGAGCTATTTGGCTTAATTTACATCCCGGAACTTATTTTTCAAGGAAATACAAAAGGACCTCTAAAATTGTTAATATTATTTTGTATAATATTTAAGAAGCTTTCATTTTTGATGCTTCTATACTACCTTTTTGGAAAAACAAGAAAGTTACATCACAAAATACGATATCGGGATATTAATTTAGAAAAACTGCCCATTTTTAACTCTCTCTCTATGAACCAACTTCAGAATCTTGTTTTTCTCCTTCAGAAACTGAAAAATATTGGTTAAATTAAGTCAAAATATGAACTGAATATTGAAATTCTATAATTTTTTGGGCTTAATCGTTATAATTTCTAAAATATTTCTTCAGCATGATGACGAAAACCCCTGAAAGTTTAAATTTTGTATTATATTTCGAATATAGAAAAATTTTCTTTATGTCGAAATTTATTTCCCAGCCAAGTTGGGGCCCAGTGACTACTAGGTTTTTTCGAGAATTACAAAGTTCCCTAAAAAAATACATTTTTTGAAGTATATTAATACAAACGGTCCATTTTTGACTTTCTGTCTATAATCTAAGTTCAGAATCTTGTACTTCTAATATTAAAACCAAGAAATGCCACATAGTTTAGAACAAAAAAGAACAAAAACTCTAAATTCAATGATTATTTCTTACTTAAAATTGTTTCTCTAGTGAAGTTACAACAGGAGTATCAAAAATGTAAGATCTTTAAATATTATATAAAATAATACTAATTGGAAATATTGCCGTGTTTCTTGGCGCGCCGGTCAGAACCGACGCAGAGGACCCTCCACATTCACCCGGGGAACATTGCAAAGAATCTTGTATTTCTTTAACAAAAACCAAGCTAAACTAAGACCAAATAAGGACCAAGGATTTAAATACAACGATTATTTTGTATTTGGTGATGTAATTTTTTGTTTTTTCCAGAGAATCTATAACAAAATTTCCAAAAATGTAGGAATTTTCAATATTATATAAAATTAACCCATTAATCTTAGGAGTATTTTCGTATTTACCTAAAAATTTGATTTCTGGTAGTAAATTAATATAAACAGCCCATTTGCGGATTTGTATCTATAAGCTAAGTTGAGAATTTTGTACTTCATTAAAAAAAAACAAGAAATATTAGTTAAACGGAATCTAAATTAGGAAAAAGTGTTCAAATTCAAAGATTTTTTCGCATTTAGTGATTCAGTAAGTAGTGGATATAGGGGGCTCTCAGTTGACCTCCCACCACTTTTTTGATTGGTCAGCCAAGAATGATCTTGTTTCTGATTGGCTGCCCAAGTTCGCCCCCTATATCGATTGGTTACGTAAACTCCACCTGTTTTTTCTTTAGCTCCGCCCATCAAAATTTTTCTCTGCAACACCATCATGTATGCACTTCAGTTCGAACAGCGAACCGGTGTAGACGTCTTCTATGGAGCCGAATTGTCTTAGAATTTAAATTTAAATAATGGGTACGATTGAAACATTTTCAGATTTTGAGAAGGCCACAGACTGAATAGACGCGATGTAGAATCGAGAAACTCTATGAAAATTTGTGTTTTCGGGGTGGAATTGTTAAAAGACTCGCGAAAATGAATGCAATTTAAGATTTTCGTAAGAAAATCAGGGAACTTGCGCATTGAACCAGGGTGTACAAGGAAGATTACGTAATCTAAAGTTATGCTCTTGTCTTTGAACTTTGCATATTTGGTAATATCCCTGCATAGGGTTGAAAACAGCAGGACATAAATAAGATATTCAAAGTGCAGGATGTATAGTCCGTAGGTCAAATATTATAAAGACATTGTGAATTAAAACAACATTTATGGCTGTCTTTTGTATGGGTCAGGATTAAAAAAGTTTTAAAAATTTTGTGTGGCCATTTTTTTTATTTTTTTTTAGGGTGAAATTGGCCCGTTCCAAATTTTCGATTATCAGGAATACAGAAGTTAATGAAGATATATCAGAACCTGACATTGATGGTATGCTGTTACTATCCTTAGTGGTGGAAGCCCTACATCGATATGTTACGTTCTCCTTCTTACTCTTCTTCTTTCTTTAGCTCCGCCCCTCATCTTTTTTCAATCCATCGCTACTACATATGCACTTTAGTTTTAACAGCGAAGCCGTGCGGACGTCTCTTTTGTGGCGGTGAACTGTCTTGGAATGGAAATTTAATTAATGGATTTCAGATCTTGAGAAGACCACAGACTGAATAAGGGCGGTACAAAATCGGAAAACTATGAGTTTTTGTATCTTTTTGGTGTGAAATTGTTAAAAAACTCACGAAAATGAATGTAATTTAAGGAAATTAGGGAACTTCAACCTTGGACCAGCATGTACAAGAAAGATTTCGTGACCTATTGTTATACTCTTGTCTCTGAACTTGGCATATTTGGGACGATCCCTGTGTAGGGTTCCAGACAAAAGAATATAAACAAGGTATTCAAAGTGCAGGATATATAGTCCATAGGTCAAATATTATAAATACATTATGAATTAAAACAACATTTATCTGGCACTTTTCTACGGGTGATTGAAAAAGTGTTAAAAAATTTGTGTGGTCTTTTTTTTAGGGTAACATTAAAGTGTTTTAAATTTTCGATTATTAAGAGTACAGAAATTAGTGAAGGTATATCAGAAAAAGATATAGATTGTATTCTGCAACTCATCTTAGTCGTGGAAGTCCTATATCGATTGGTTACGTAAACTACACCTTTTTTCTTTGGCTCTACCCCTCGTCTTTTTTCTCTTTAACACTATTATGTAAGCACTTCAGTTCGAACAGCGAAGCCGTGCAGACATATTTTTGAGAGCTGAATGGTCTTGGAATTTAAATGTAATTAATGGATTTTAGATCATAATAATACCACAGACTGAATAAGTACGGTGTAAAATCGGAAAACTACGAATTTTTGTGTCTTTTCTGGGTGAAATTGTTAGAAAACTCGCGAAAATTAAGATTTTCGTAAGTAAATTAGGATACTTGCACCAGGGTGTACAAGGAAGATTATGTAAACTAAAGTAATATCCCTGCATAGGGTTAAAAACAAAAGTAATATCCCTGCATAGGGTTAAAAACAAAAGAACATAAACAAGATATTCAAAGTGCAGTTTGAATATTCTATAGGCCAAATATTATAAAGAAATTGTGAATAAAAACAATATTTATGGAATTTTTAGCGTAAAATAAAGGCTGTTTCAATTTTTCGATTATCAGGAGTACAGAAGTTAGTTAAGGTTTATTCCAACGAGATATTGATGGTTTCGTGCGACTATTCATAATAGTGAAAGTTCAGGTTTGCCTCCTATATTGATTGGTTACATAAACTACACCTGTTATTTATTTAGCTCCGCCCCTCATCTCGTTCCTCTCCAGCATCGTTATGCATGTACTTTACTTTGAGCAGCGAAGCCGTTCGGTCTTAGGCAGGCTATCGAGTAGGTATATAGAGACTTTTCGAAATAACGTTATAAATAATGTACGATAATTCGAAAAAATTTAATAATTTCCTAATCGGAACGAAATTTTGGGGTTAGATTTTTATGTATGTGGGCGATCATTGTTGAAATATTACAGGCTTAAATTGCAAACCCTTCGTGTAAGGGTAACTACCCCAATTTAGTATGTGGTTTTCCGATTCTTTTTAGTAGTGTTCTATTTTAAGGGTGTGCGAAGACGTTAAATCAGTAAATAACGATTGGGGTAGTTTCAACCCCTAATTTTATTTTTTGAACTGTGCGATAGGGAGTGAACCTTTTCGATTGATTCTCTGGGGTTGAACAGAGAGGTTCTTCAGCCATCGTGGATGGTGGTTTTGAAGATGATCATTATATTCCTAGAGGGTAGTTTTTGTGTATAACTGAAAAGAGTTGCGGGCTGCACTGAGAGAATTTAAGTTTGTGCATTAGGAAGCATTTTCACCCAACCACTTGATAGTAACAATAATTTTGGATTGGGGTAGTTTTCACCCCTATTTTTGATGCCGTATTGTGAGCTTATTACTTGATGCCTTTTAACGAAGTTTTGGGGTTAGATTCCTATGTATGTGCGCGATCATTGTTGAGATATTACAGGCTTAAATTGCAAACCCTTTGTGTAAGGGTGACTACCCCCAATTTAGTATGTGGTTTTCCGATTCTTTTTAGTAGTGTTCTATTTTAAGGGTATACGGAGACGTTAAATCAGTAAATAACGATTGGGGTAGTTTCAACCCTTAATTTTATTTTTTGAACTGTGCGACAGGGAGTAAACCTTTTCGACTGATTCTCTGGGGTTGAACAGAGAGGTTCTTCAGCCATCGTGGTTGGAGGTTTTGAAGATGATCATTATATTCCTAGAGTGTAGTTTTTGTGTATAACTGAAAAGAGTTGCGGGCTGCACTGAGAGAATTTAAGTGTGTGCGTTAGGGGGCATTTTCACCCAACCACTTAATAGTAACAAGAATTTTGGGTTGGGGTAGTTTTTACCTCTATTTTTGATGCCGTATTTTGAGCTTATTACTTGATGCCTTTTAACGAAGTTTTGGGTTTAGATTCCTATGTATGTGGGCGATCATTGTTGAAATATTACAGGCTTAAATTGCAAACCCTTCGTGTAAGGGTAACTACCCCCAATTTAGTATGTGGTTTTCCGATTCTTTTTAGTAGTGTTCTATTTTAAGGGTGTGCGGAGACGTTAAATCAGTAAATAACGATTGGGGTTTTGAAGATGATCATTATATTCCTAGAGGGTAGTTTTTGTGTATAACTGAAAATAGTTGCGGGCTGCACTGAGAGAATTTAAGTGTGTGCATTAGGAGGCATTTTCACCCAACCACTTAATAGTAACAAGAATTTTGGGTTGGGGTAGTTTTCACCCCTATTTTTGATGCCGTATTTTGAGCTTATTACTTGATGCCTTTTAACGAAGTTTTGGGGTTAGATTCCTATGTATGTGGGCGATCATTGTTGAAATATTACAGGCTTAAATTGCAAACCCCTCGTGTAAGGGTAACTACCCCCAATTTAGTATGTGGTTTTCCGATTCTTTTTAGTAGTATTCTGTTTTAAGGGTGTGCGGAGAAGTTAAATCAACAAATAACGATTGAAGTAGTTTCAACCTCTAATTTTAATTTTTGAACTGCGCGACAACGAGTGGACCTTTTGGTCGAAACTCTGAGATTAAACAGAGAGGTTCTATAGCCATCGTGGTTGGAACAGCAAGCAGAGCTACAGCAACAGAGCTACAGCAAGCAGAGCTACAGCAGGCGGAGCGACAGCAGGCAGAGCTACAGCAAGCAGAACGACAGCAGGCAGAGCTACAGCAAGCAGAACGACAGCAAGCAGAACGACAGCAAGCAGAACGACCGCAGGCAGAGCTACAGCAAGCAGAGCGAGAGCAGGCGGAGCGACAGCAGGCAGAGCTACAGCAAGCAGAAAGACAGCAGGCAGAACGACAGCAGTCAGAGCGACAGCAGGCGGCAAATAAGAGTGAATTAGATAAATTTATTCGCATGAAATCTAAGCCGAGTTTAAATAAGAGTGACACAAGATGCGCGGCATCTAGATTTAAATCAATGGTGTTCTCTTATTTCAACTTGGATAGTATATGTAATAATTTATCTAATTCGACTTTAAAAGACGTTAAAAATTGTATACAAAGATAAGGCGATCTTCTTTTAAATTTGGGAAATATATTTTTTTTAAAAAATCCATGTTTTTCTTCAAATTAAAAAGTGAATCCAAAAGTTAATTCAAAAGTAAATCCAAAAGTTTTCTAAATTGCGCGAGCTGAAAAAATTGCTAATTATTCTATGTCATTGGGTCTTGATAGATCGAAATTGTATTTATTTAAAAGCGACACGGCCCTAATCGATTCCATTTTAAAATGACTCTCCTTTGCACGCACTGCTTAAGAGAATTTAAAAGAAAACAAAATATTGTACGCCACCTTCGAGAAAATGTTGTTAATAACGAAAACACCTTTAACTTGGAAGATTATATAATTAATCGTAAGTATTTTTTTATAACATATTTAGCTATAATTTTTCTTTTAATTGTACTTTTTAATATTAATAAAGTTTTACAGAGAAATTAAAAAATAATAATTGTTTCAGTTGATGAACTACTTTCAAGACCTCAAATGCGATATTGCCAAGATTGTGAAGTAAATGTCAAATTTAATTCCTGGAGCACACACTTGAGGACAAATATTCATAAAAACAGGAGCTGCATAAAATATGGAAATGGAATTGACATTATCAGGAGTGCATTTAAATGTCGAATAGCTTCCTACAGAATATATTCGCAGAATTATCACATCGACATCAAAAAGTTTCAGCAAGATGTTGGTAATAAAGTGCAGACATTAATACGCCAGCGCTAACAAGAATTTACATGTGCTAAAGTAAATTTGGAGTTATTTGGGATATATTATTCTCCAACTTTAACCTCTACTTCAATTAAGTCATTTAATACACCGTTCTTCATTGTAACCCATACAACTGATCTACAACAGCTTTACGATGATTTATTCAAGATTATTGAAACCAAAGCAGATGAATTGCCGGAAAGAGACTCAGGTAATTATTATTTAATCTCAAGAGCTAAGTTTTCTTAATATCACTTAAACATCTCTAACAAATATTATTCAGAACTAATTTTTTAATTCCTATTACAGGGTGGGCTCTACAAAGAATTCTGCATTTGGAAGTCAACATCAATAAGTACAACCCATTGAATGCCTCCTCCTACATTAAGATGCAAACATTTTCTAAATCAATAGTGAATGTGATGAATGAGGACAATTGCTGTTTCGCCTGGGCAGTCGTTTCAGCAGCATACCAGCCAATTGGTAATCCTCAAAAGATCTCATCATATCCAGACTTCAGAAACGCTTTCGATTTTACAGGTATTGAATTTCCAGTAAAATTATTAGATATAAAAAAGTTTGAGGAAAAAAATAATTTGTCCATAAATGTATATGGAGTTGAAAAATTTTTTAGAGATAATAAAAATGTATATGAGATTGTTGGTCCTTTACATTATAATAATGAAAAGAAAAAATTACATATTAATTTGCTTTTAATAAGTTCTGATGATGGAAATAACCACTACTGTTGGATAAAAGATTTAGGTTGCTTGATATCCAAACAATTATCAAAAAAGAAAATAAAAAATTACTTATGTGATGGATGCCTTCAATATTTTGGAACATATGAAAAACTTAACGCGCATTTAGAACGTGATTGTAGTTTTGTTCGAATTGAGCTTCCTTCAGATAATTTGATTTTGGATAAATTTGGAAATTATATTCCTGCAAATATATTAAAGTTTCAAAATATTCAGAAACAGTATAAAGCTCCTTTTGTTATATATGCCGATTTTGAATGTTATTTAAAAAACATTGAGTGCCAACAATCTACACCTGATTCGACAACCTCATATACTATTAAAACTGCTGAACATATACCCTATTCATTTGCTTATTATATTAAATCATCATTTGATGAGAATGTTGTTTGTCTTAAACTTTATAGAGGTACAGACTGCGCTTTAAAATTTATTGAATACATTGAAAATGATGTAAAAGAAATTTATAAAAAATATTTAAAATATCAAGTACCATTGAAAGATTTGTCATCTGTAGAACAGATTGAGTATGAAAATTCTAGCATTTGTTACATATGTGAAAAACATTTTTCAAAAGGAAATTTCATAAAGTGTAGAGATCATTGTCATATTACAGGTAAATATCGAGGAGCTGCCCACTCAATTTGTAATTTGCATTTTAAACCTCCAAAATATATACCAATAGTATTGCATAATTTAAAAAACTATGATTCTCACCTATTTATTAAATCGCTTTGCTATAATAAAGAAAATATTAGTGTTATAGCTCAAAATAAAGAAAAGTATATTTCTTTTAGTAAGGAAATTTTCGTTGACAGTTATGTGTCAGAAAAGCAGAAACCATTTTCTTTGCGACTACGCTTTATAGATTCTTTTCAATTTCTCCCAGAGTCTTTAGAGTCGCTATCACAAACTCTACAAGATTCACAATGTTTTGAAACTAAAAAGTTTTTCTCAAATGCTGATGAATTTCGATACATTAGACAAAAAGGGGTATTTCCATACTCTTACATAGATTCCAACGAAAAATTAAATGAGAAATCTCTACCATCGATTGATAAATTTTATAATAACTTAACCGATGAAAATATCTCTCCTCAAGACTACAATCGTGCTGTAGAAGTGTGGAATCTATTTAAGTGTTCTACAATAGGGGCTTATTCCGATATTTACTTAAAATCTGATGTTTTACTTTTGGCTGATGTTTTTGAAAATTATAGATCCACATGTATTAAAACCTATAAGTTAGATCCTGTTAATTATGTTACTAGCCCTTCTATGTGCTGGGATGCAATGATGAAATTAACTAATGTAGAATTAGAATTATTAACGGAACCAGATATGTTTCATTTTTTCAAAAAAGGTGTTCATGGTGGGGTTAGCACTTGTTCCAAACGCAAATCTGAAGCAAATAGTCCATTCTTAGAAAATTTTAATCCTGAAAGACCTACAACATATATCACTTACTTAGACGCCACAAATTTGTATGGTTATGCTATGAAACAATATTTGCCTGAAAAAAATTTTGCTTGGGTACCTAAACTCGAAATAGAAACTTTAAATCTATCCGAACTTTCAGATACATCATCTATAGGGTACATATTTGAAGTTGATTTAGAATATCCAAATTATTTACATGATAGTCATAATGATTTCCCATTTTATCCTGAACAATATACACCGCCAATTTCAAACCACTCCAAATTGATTCCAAACTTACATAATAAATATAACTATATCATTCATTACCGATATCTGAAACAATGTCTAGAATTTGGACTCAAAATCATAAAAATACACAGAGCAGTTAAGTTTACACAATCACCATGGTTAGCGGAATATATAGATTTAAATACAAATTTACGAAATTTATCTAAAAATAAATTTGATAAAAATTGTTATAAATTGGCAAATAATTCAATTTTCGGTAAAACCATGGAAAATGTTGATAGGCGAGCAGATATTAAATTAGTATCTCAATGGGAAAGACAGGGTAATAAATTTAGTGCCGAAAAACTTATTTCTAAACCTCAATTAAAGGATTTTAAAATTTTCTCTGAAAATTTAGTTGCTCTTCAACTTCAACAGGTTTGCATTGAATACAATAAACCAATTTATGTTGGGATGAGTATCTTGGATATTGCAAAAACTGTGATGTATAATTTTTATTACGGGTATTTAAAAGTTAAATATGGTAATAATTTAAATTTATTATATACGGATACTGATTCCTTAATTCTTGAAGTTCAGACCCAAAACTTTTATGAAGATATGAAGCTAAATCTGGATAAATTTGATACTTCTAATTTTCCTGAACAAAATATTCATTGCATGCCTATTACAACATCAGTTGTTGGTAAATTTAAAGATGAGTACAAAGGGATTCCCATTGAAAGTTTTTATGGAACTGGTGCTAAAGCATATTGCATCAAATCCAAAAATAGTGTAGATAAAAAAGCAAAAGGTGTTAGTAAATCATGTATAAAAAATCAATTAACATTATCAGATTATAAAGATGTTGTTGAGAAAGGTGACAAAATATTCTGCACCATGTATGTATTCAAGTCAGATATGCATAACATATACACTAATTTGTTAAATAAATTGGCATTAACAACTCATGATGATAAAAGATATTGTATACCAAATTCCACAAAAACTCTTGCATGGGGACATAAAGATATTTTGGAAACAGATTTTTTTGATAAAGATATGAAAATGATGTATGATACTCTAACTTCTTTAAGTTCCGAAAACGAAAATGCATCTAGAAATAAAAAACCACGATTAGAATTAACTACTCCTAGTAATTTTTCATCTTTATAAAATCATCATTTTATATGATGATAATATATGTAAGTCGTTTTTGAAGCTTTAAAAGTTGGAGGGGGAACTGAATCCAAAGACATATATATTGTATACAAATACCACTATTTGTTAGTAATATTACAACAATGACTGCTGCATCTTTAATAGTTTTAGTTTCCCTTGTTGGAAATGTGCTATATGTAAATTACATTCCTAATGCAGTTAGGGCTGATATATGTATAAATGCCCTCAAAAATGAAACCGATTGCTACAAACAGATGAAAATGACATATCTTGTTGGAAATTCACACTTTTTTACCTATAATGTAACTGATTCTGCTTTATGTGAAAATACATTCATAAAAATTAAATATTCCATGACAAACAAACCATTACAATATTCAGATTGGATTCCTTTCAACAATAAAAAAGAAGAATCCTGTCATTGTGTCTGTTGTTATATATTTGTTATTATATTTGCAGCAGCAATATTTATTTGTACATGTTTAATTTTATTGTATTTCATAAAAAAATATCTATAAAATTATTTAATAAATGTTTAAAAATAATATAAATTTTGTTTTTTATTGATTCTTGTTAGTATAAAGACATTTAAAGTTTATCCCCTCCTCTTAAATGGAGAAGGAAAATAAGTTTACCCCTCCACTTGAGAGGAGAGGGAAAATGTATAAAATTTAGGAGCAAACGGATAGATAGTTAGTTTTTTGAGAGTAAACAGATAGCTAGTTAGTTTTTGAAATACATCATTCAAGATGTTCAGTAATCAGAGTAAAAATATATTTGAAAATTCACCATTAAAAAAGAAAATAAAAAAAAACAATTATAAATTCTACAAAATATAATTTAAATAATTCTAACTCTAAATATGCTGCCATTGGTTTGTGGGTGGAAAGTGATTTTCTACCATGCATTGAACTTGGTGCTAAAAATGGTCAATCTGTGATATTAAATGAAGATGATTGGAAGAACTTATTGCAATATCAAGGAGTTATAACAAATTATATGTTTTCACCTAATGTTTTCAATGAACCGATATATTTGCAAAATTTATCTATTCATTTTGAAAAGATTGGTGAATTACCAATAGTGAAGATTGCGAAAAGCTGTGAATTTATTTACTATGGAAATGAAACTGTCTGCAGACTATGGGAACAAATTCCACTTATAGAATATAGACTAAACGTTTTACAAAAACAAAACTTTCGACGTTATTTCAACGTTTTTAGAAATAACAACTTTTACGATGGAGATTCCTTTGACAAAATATATAATGTCCTTTCTCCAAAACAAAATCTAAATAGTGAAAATGTATGCTCCATGCTGGAACTGCTTTTGAATCATCCCGAAGAACTAGAACAAAAATTAAAGTCTAAGCACTATTATGAAGAAGACAGTATCTATTGATGAATCAAGAAACCAAATTCATCTGATGGTTGCTTGGAACTTTGCCTACAGAAAAGCTCGTATGACTTCTGAAGAATTTATAAATCAAAAACATTTTAGAAGAAGGATTAAATTGACTGAAGAAATTTTAAATCCCATATTAGACTCTGATTATAGGAATATTGTATTTAAAAAAATGTTTATGTAATAAGCTTATTTTTAAATAAAACAAATATATATATAAAAATTCATTTTTTTATTACAAACATCAATTATTATTACAGCATTAATTACTATTACATCACATCTCCCTTGAAGATCCAAAAGTTATAAGATTTATCTAATCCTAACCATTTTACAAATACTTTGTTTCCTTTCTTTCTTAACACTTTTTCCACCAGATATACATTTGGGTGTCTTACTTTTTGAAGTTCTTCCTCATAGAAACCTCCTTGAATATCTATCCCGTTTCCATCTTGAATCAAATACGTTGTTGGATTAGTCAGCTGGATTTTTTTTATTTGAAAAATTTCGTTTGACCAGTTGGGTGTGTAACCTTTAGAAAATTGTTCACGAATCTTGCTTATTCGTACTCTATCACTGACACGAAATTTTGGTGATCTGGGATCCACAGTTTTCCTATGGGTATAAGCTGATTTCAAGATTTCCATTTCATTCTTTTTGTTAACTTCGTTTGGTTTTTTTCCGATTGTTGAATGCTTAGTATTATTGTATTCTGTAATTATTTCTTCAAGAAAGCTGATCCATTTATAATTACCTAGTAAACTAAACTTTTTCCACATTTTGTTTTTTATAGTTCTATTTACTCTCTCTACAATACTAGCTTTCATATTAGAAAATGTGTTGTAATGATTAATTTTGAACTGCTCCATAAGTTTCTGAAAGTCTTGATTAAAGAATTCTTTACCCTGTTCAGTATTCAGATTTTTTGGGGGAGTTTTTAAAGTTAATAGAATTTTTTTCATTGCAGCTGTTACATCTTTACCAGTTTTGGATTTTACAGGTTCTGCCCATACAAATTTAGAAAACACATTTATTACCATTAAAATATATCTTAAACCCCTATTAAATTTCGCATATGGCTGCATTTCTATCAGATCAGCTTGAAATAGATCATTAAGCCCTTTTACAATTGTTCGTCTCCTTCTATATCGCCTTCTCGCTGGTTTATGTAATTCATTTACAACGTCTTGCTTAATTTTACTCATTATTAATTTATACCTTACTCTCGAAAATAAATCCCATAAATAACTTTACCTCCTTCTAAACCGTTTATAAAAACCCTTTATCGCTGACTGTGTAAAATATGAAAAAGTCATCTCAGTTTTTTTTAGTAAGTTCTTTAATTTTATTTTCCACTGTTTCAAATGATTTTTTATTTTCATTTCTAATTTCTTTTATTGATGAATTTATTTGGGTGATGTTGTTAGTAAGATCAGAAATTTTTATATTAAATTTATTTTCCATTGTTTCAAATAATTTGTTATTTTCATTTCTAATTTCTTTTATTGACGAATTTATTTGGGTGATGTTGTTATTAAGATCAGACATTTTCACATTAAATTTAGTTTCCAAAACAACATTTGATAACGTATAATTTTTTTTGAAACCACCTAATGTTGAATTCATTTCTTCTCTTGCATAATTCATTGTATCATTAATTTCTTTTCTAGAAACTTCAGCAGCTCTTTGAACTAATTCATTTAATGATTTTATTTCTTTTACTAATTTATCTTCTAGATTTTTTAGATCTTTTCCTAATTGAAATTCTGCATTTGTTATATCTAATGTCATTTTTACAATTTTTTTTTCTATATTTTTTATATCTGACGCTGTCTTTTCAGCTTTGTGTAATATATCTGTATAAGATATTTCAAGTTCTTTTATCAGTAAAGAAATCTCCTCGATTTTTGAACTATTATTTTTAATTTTAATTAATATATCCTTTTTAGAAACTTCCATTATAGCTTGCACTACTTGTAGTATGATTCTAATTCTTTTTGTAATTTTTCATCAATTACCTTTGTAAAATTTCCCTCGTCAAAAGAAGTTTCAGATTTGGTTTTTAGATGGTTTAATTGCTTTAGTATATCCTCGATTTTTTCATTATTTTTTGTAATTTGATCTTTGAATTTTGTTTCAATTTTTTCATTTTCGTTTTGAAAATCCTCCTTCAATTTGTCTTCTAAATATTGTAAATTTGATTTATATGCATTGATTTTAATTTCAAATTCTTTAATTTGTTCTTTAAATTCATTAACTTTGTCGGTATCTTTTTTGTGAATTAGAAAATGAGTGTTCATTGATTTTTCAAGATTTTTTGTATTTTTATCCATAACGTCATGTATTTTCTTAAAATTCCCTACTTCTTCTGCTACTCTATCATTAAGCATATTAGTAAAATTTTGAAACTTTGATGTAATTTCCTTGGAAATACTATTCTTGGTGTTGTCAATTGCTGAAGTATCCTTAATTATTGATTTAATTGATGTAATTTCATTTTTTATTTCATTTTCAAAATCATCAACTTTATCATATTTTAACTTCACTACGTCAAAGTCATTTGCATATTTAGAAACTTTCTGAGAAAATTTTTCTACTACCTCATCATTTCCATCAACAGTATTTTTCAAATTAATTATCTTGTCATTATATTCAGGAATAACTTTATCCTCAAATAACTTAATCTTTTTTGCAATATTTTGTATGTTGTTATCATATTCATTTATTCTCTTATTTAAATTATTAACGTCACTTTTCAACCCGGAATCTAAATTTTGAATTAATTTGTTTTCAATATATTTTACATCGCTTTCAAAATTTTTTATTATTTTCTCTTCAACATTTGATAATATTTTATTTTCTAATGATAATAATGTGTTTAGAGCAGATTTTTTTGAAATATGACGATCACTTTTATCGATGGTCATTTTAGAAATGTTTAAAAGTATCTATTATGTTCTTTTATATAATAATATTCGCTTCTCTTAGTTCTTCAATAATGGAAATAATTTCATTGTTATGACCAGTGTGTCCCGCAAGCATGGATGCTACCAATAGTTGAAGTCTCTCAACAAGTTCGTTTACATTATCCCAATATATGTAATCTGTATTAGGTTTATTAACTTTTAAAGTTATACCAAATCCGGTTTTTTTTGAAGACATTCGACTTTTTGTATATGGAGCTTTGCGTCTTTCAAAAAATCCCTGGATTGCTTGTTGTGATTCGGGATTTAGAGTTTTAGTTTTTGTAATTCCTTTGCTTTGCAAATAAGGTCCTATTATAGAAATATATTTATGTGATCCATTTCCCTGCACCTGCTCATTTGGATCATTATTTCTACGGTATGCATTGGTTCTTTTTAAAATATCCATATAATTTTCCAAATCTTGTTTTTTATACCCTATTGGTTCTTTTTTAAATAATAACTCATATAAACCTGGTGTACCTGTATAGGTTATTCCTTCAATTTTGATGTTTCTACCAATAATTTCGACAGGTTTTTGAGTTAAACCCAAAAAGAATTTCTCGGTTTCCAAATCATGAACTATTCCATATTGGTGATCAAACTCATGTTCAACATCTTTTACACCGCCATCAATATATTGGCGAGGTAATTCATCAAATCCTGATAAATATTCTTTATATAAATATCTATCAACAAATGTTCGAATTGTTTGCCGTGTTTGTTCTAGTATATCTGAAAGATTTCCTATTGTGGAATGTGAATCTGAAGAAGGGGTAGTTTCTGCAATAATACTTGTTTGTTGTATAGATGGCATTTGACTTGCTGAAGCTAAACTCGCGTCCCAGTCAATAATCGATGGTATTTCTGTAGGAAGGAGTGGAGTTTTTCCCGTCTTTCTTTTTTCTGGTGTTGATGTTCCATATTGTAATTTTCTCTTTGGTGTTAGTGTTTGAATTGATCTTTTTTGTGGTGTTTCATAAATTTTTTTAATTGGTGTGTGTAGCTCTTCCTTTATTTCAACAGGTTCAATTTTACCAATCGTTGAAATTAATTCTTGTAAGGGTTGAGTTATCGGTTTATATCTTTCCTCCAATTTAGTTTGCGCCTCAAATTCCGCATTTTTTAAACTCTGATATTTTTGTTTAACAGCTTTTCTTGATTTAACTAGCTCTCTTGCTAAACGTTCATCCATGATTGGTATAATTTACCATCAAACGTTTATTTTTATAAGTAAATATATGAATCAAATCCTTTTCGATATCGGCCAGATTTCACATTAGAGTCTTTGTCTATTACCAAAAATCCAAATTTATCTTTCCAACATATTAAGCACAACTCATTAAATTGGTTGAATGACATATCAACATTAACATGATCATCATAAATATGTTTTAAGTTTGTTCGATCTTGTTGAAATATAACAATTAAATTTGCATTGTCACGAATTAATTGTTTCGGAATAGAAGAATATGTTTGACATAAATAAAAACAATCAGTATTTTTATATCTTCCGAAACAAAAATAATCTTTTACAACATTCTGATTACAACACACTATATCATCAAATATTATTATAGAGTTTGGTTTAACTTGTTTTGGTGAAACAATTGTTTCTTCATTTTCAGATTCATAGTATCCAATTTTTTTCAAAGGTTTAAAAAGTGTTCTCAAATATTTGTAGTTTGGTTGATATAAGGATTTTGAATAAACATACAGATTTTCAAATCGCAAACCATTCGGATCTTCAATTAAACTAATAATAATATTGGTTTTGCCACAGCCTGACGGGCCAATAATTAACCCTCTTTTACTATTTCCCTCAAACAGTTTTCCATGTTTTCTAAAACCATTCACTGAACTTTCATGATTCTTAATTGTTATAGAGTATGGTTGTTTCTCAACTCTCATTTTATATATAAAACAAACCATTAATATTCGGTATTGTGATGTAACTGGTTAGTTATCACTAGGATTGTGACTATATATAATGTTTCCATCACATAATAAACGAATCATTTACAAGACAAACAGCAAAAGGAAAGGAAGTGGTTTAGTAAACTCATTAATCAATAAATTACCCTTTGAATTGCATATTCCTGGTTATAATTTTTGTGGACCTGGAACAAAATTGGAAAAACGATTGTCAAGAGGTGATAAAGGTATAAATTTATTGGATGAGGCTTGTAAAGAACACGATATTGCTTACTCACAATCAAATGATATAAAAAGAAGGCATTTAGCTGATAAAATATTAGCTGACAAAGCTTTATCAAGGTTCAAAGCTAAAGATTCGAGTTTTGGGGAAAAAACTGCTGCACTAGGAATTACTGGTGCTATGAAAATTAAAAGAAAACTAGGTATGGGACTTTGAACGAGAAGAAAGTTCAAGCGAAAAACCCGAAAAGGACGAGGACTATCATTATGTCAGGTAATTTCAAAAGCTAGAAAAGGAATTAAGGGGAAACGTTTTAAAGACCTAAATGAAAGTATTTAAACTGCTTTAAAAGCTATTAAAAAAACAGGTAAAGTGTTACCTCCAAAGAAAAGGGTAATTCCAATCCCAAAGACTGGCGGATTTCTTCCACTTATACCTTTATTTGCTGGTTTGTCTGCTCTTGGTGCTCTTGGAGGAGGGGCTGCAGGTATTGCTAAAGCAGTAAATGATGCAAAAGCAGCCAAAGCGAAATTAGAAGAATCTAAACGACACAATCAAATGATGGAGTCCATTGCGGTAGGAAAAAAAGGAAGTGGACTTTATTTAAAACCCTATAAAACAGGATGTGGATTATACTTGAAACCTTATTCAAAAAACTGCTAAAACATATACCTCGAAAAGCACTTACAAATTATGATTTACTTAAATACGTTAAATATTTACAAATTCCCAACTTTCGTGGTATTTTTATGAGGGATAAATTACCAAAAAAGATAAAGATAATTGAAAGTGCAATTGTCAATCTAGATAATCATAGTGGTGCTGGTACTCACTGGATAGCATATACAAAAAAAGGAAAAACCATAATATATTTTGATAGTTATGGTAATTTGCGACCCTCTTATGAATTAATTAAATATTTTTATAGCGACCAAAATAATAATATTGTTAATTATAATTATAACAGTTATCAAAACTTTAACAAAACAAATTGTGGTCAATTGTGTCTAAAATTTCTTTATAACCATATGTAACACGTAATTTTAGTTTATTATTAAACACATTTTTAAAGTAAAATGTCATATAGTTTTGTTCTTAGCGGCAAATCCGCTATTTTAACATCAGAGTTACATCCTCCAATATATTTAGATGAAGATGTTGAATATGTTATCGGTCTTGTAAATTTCGAAACATTTAATGCAATTCCCAATATTGATGTTGGGAATAATTCATGATGAAAATTTAGAAATAGCCATACCCCCAGGTAGCTACGAATTAGAAGACATAACAGATTTTTTAAAAAACACTTGAATGAGGATAAAATTAGTTTTAGTCTTTATGCAAATAATAATACTTTGCGTACACATCTTAAATGTTCAGCCCCCATAACTTTTCGTGAAGGAACTATTGGTAAATTATTAGGGTTTAAAAATGGGCGATTGGAAGCCAACATTGAACATATATCAGATTTTCCCGCAGAAATAATTAAAGTAAATTCAATAAATATAGACCGCAGTATTGCAGAGGGATCATATTTAAACGGGAAACCTGTTCATATAATACACCAATTTTTCCCGAGCGTTGCTCCAGGGTTCAAAATAATTGAGTCACCTCAAAACGTCATATATTTCCCAGTCACCGTTAAAGTAATTGATAAAATAGCCATTAAAATAATAGATCAGGAAGGTGATTTGGTTAATTTTAGAGAAGAACCCATAACCATCAGACTACATCTTAAAAAAGTAGATGAAAGATGGTAATATTATATAACAATAAATCTGCAAACTTTACTAGAAAATTTAATAATAAAAACATTAATAAGACAAGAAAGAAACCAACTTCCTTTAGTAGGAAATCAAACTTCCAAAGGTTAACACCTTCTAATAGAAAATTTCTTCAAAGTTTGGGTTTTAAACTTAAATAAAAATGGATTATTTAAATGTAAGAGAAAATGTATTGGTTGATGAATCAATATTAAGCTGGGAAATTCTTTTTTTCGATCCTTTTAATCTTACAAAACTCGGACCAAATGATGAAATCAGAATTGCTTTGCAACAAACAGGAAAATATCCTTTACCTTGCAAAAGTGAAATTTATGTGGAATTGCAAGTAACTAAAGAAGATGATTCCCCTTTAGCTAATACTGTTTTAATCAATAATGCTCCGGCATTTTTATTTAAAGAATTGCGCTATATTTTAAATGGTGTTACTATTGACTCCGTTCGGGATATTGGTATAACTTCAACTCTTAAGGGATATATTTCATTTAATCAAAATGAAAGTGCTAAATTGGAAAATGCCGGTTGGTATCTGAAAACAAAATCTAAAGAAAAAATTATGACTGATGACAAAGGTAATGTTTCATTATGTATACCATTAAAGATGTATTCAGGATTTTTTGAAGATTATAATAAGATTATTCTTAATTCACAATAAGAACTTATTCTAATAAGAAGTAATGATGATACAAATGCATTATTATCCAGTAATGAAGATGAAAAACCCAAAATTAAAATTACAAAGTTGTGTTGGAGAGTTCCTCATCTTACTGTAGCGATTCCGCAAGAATTAGCACTTACTAAAATTATTGACAAAAATAGTGATATACTAATAACCTTCCGAAGCTGGGAATTAGTTGAATATCCAGAGTTATTGGAAACTACGAGGCACAACTGGCCCGTAAAAACATCTACAAAAGTCGAAACGCCACGTCATGTTCTAATTGCTTTTCAGAAAAATAGACGTGGTAATCTAAAAATGGATATGAGTAAATTTGACCATTGTAATTTAAGAAATATGAATGTCTTTTTAAATTCAGAAAGATATCCTTACAATAATCTTCAACTTGATTTTGAAAATAATAAATTTGCTACTCTGTATGAAATGTTTACAGACTTTCGTCAAGGGTATTATAACTCTCCAGTGGAACCAATTTTTAATCCAAAAGAATTTAAAGAAAATGCTCCTATAGTTTACATTAATTGTTCACATCAAAGAGATTTACTACAAACAGGTCCAGTAACCATGAGACTTGAATTTGAAACCAAGGAAAAAATTCCCGCTAAAACAGCGGCATATTGTGTTATAATTCATGATAAAGTTTTCAGTTACAATCCATTAAGAAAAATTGTGAAACAACTGTAATACAATTTCCTTAAGATACAATACTCCTTTTAAACAAACCGCTACTTATGCTTAAGAGCGCATGCGTCAATTTTGATATTTATTAACGTAGCCAAACCAGAATTCTTCATTTATATAATGTCTTACGAGATTTCAGTTCGAGTATTAGATTTTCAACTTAAGTTGCAGAAATTAAAAAAACAAATAAGTGAATATCAATTAAAAGTAGAAATGATCAAGAAATTCAAATATTTGAAAATATGAAACTTATTCTAGATCTTCAAGGATTCAAAATTGAAAATAATAAATTTATTGTAAAGGAATTAGCAGCTTACGACGGGCAAAAGGCAAGTCATTTTATTTTCAAAGCTCCATTTCTGATGGGCCATTTACCATCCTATTTACACAAACAAGCTCTGTGGTTAATAAAAAATTACCATTGCATTGAGTGGTGTGAAGGATTTACACCATTACACAAATGTGGAGATATCATAAGAGATTTAAGCGCTAAGGTGGACTATGTTTATGTAAAAGGGGAAGAAAAGGCAGATTTCGTAAAGAAATATTCCATGAAACCAGTTATCGAGATTGATGAACAACCCACCCTAAAGAAAATGGATCCTTGCTGCTTTTATCATCAAAAAATACCATGTGTATGTGCATTATCAAATGTTTACTACCTTTACAACAATTTTTTTATGTAATAAAAGACTTGATTACAAATTATGTGTTTTATTTTCTAACATTGTTCTAATACATGAAATATTATTATTTAATCCTAGTTCTTGAAGTTTACATATTAAAATATCTATATTTTTATTTTTTAAATATTCGCTACAACATTTAGCTGCTAGTAAACATAATTCTGCATGTTCCATATAATTTAAAAACAATATAATATTCTGCGCTTCACTTTCTTGACTTTCATATGCATAAAACTCGGAACAGGCTGCGGACATCAAAAACTCTTCATACATTTCTCTTATTAATAATTCCATAATAAATCCTACACTAAAACCTCCCTGTTTCTCAATATCTCTTTATCTCTCTCTTCCTCTTCCACTATTTCTTTTAATATATCAGGATTTTTTATATAATCCTTCAATATCCTTAAAAAGTAACTGAATCCTATTTCCTTTATTTCATGAACGAACTTCAGTAAATTTTGTGTTTTTCTATAATTTAAACAGGCTTCTGCAGCTAATTGGTATTGGAAGGCAGTCTCATAATATACCTGTGCCCACTCGGGGTGCATTTTTCTTAGGATTGCATTCTTTAATTCGGAATTTTGAATTTTAGTAAACTGTTTACCTAATTTGATTATTTCATTTTGCAAATCACTGTTCATAACTACCACTTATTTTTAATTTAACACTTTTCGTTATTAGTGGTGAATCTTCTATGTAAGCTTAAGACTAACTGTGAATGAATGTAGCTCGCTCAGATTCAGTCCTTTAAAATACCAGCTCCCCTCCAACTGCTGTGGTGGTTAGGAAGGAGGTAGGAGGTGGAGCAAAAAGAGGTGGAGTTTACGTAACCAATCGAGATAGGGGGCGAACTTGGGCAGCCAATCAGAAACAAGGTCATTCTTGGCTGACCAATCAAAAAAGTGGTGGGGGGGGTCAACTGGCAGCCCCCTATCTCCACTACTTCAGTATTCTCCTTTTAATGGAGAAGCTATAACAAAATTACCATAAATTCAGGATATTTAAAATATTACATAAAATAGAAATTATAATCTTAGAGATATTTTCGTATTTCCCATAAAATTTGATTTCTGGAAGTAAATTAATAGATACAGTCGTTTTGTGACTTTGGAAACTGATTAGAAACGGATTTATTTTATAAAATATTTAAAAATTCTTCATTTTCAGTAGATACTCCCCCTATACATCTATATATATATATATATATATATATATATATATATATATATATATATATATATATATATTTTCTAATTCGAGCAGCCGTCGAGGAAACATCACTTGAAAATGCCAGCTGAGATGTTGGCGAAACGTCGTGAAGATATTTCTATTGATGAACGGATTGAAAACCGGAAAAGCACCAGTACACATTTATATATATATATATATATATATATATATATATATATATATATATATATATATATATGTTTCAATAATTTTTCCATCTTAAAAAAATTACATTTCTGTACAGTTTAAAAAAAAAATCTTCTTAAAAATGTCCAATCCCTTAACTTGTTTCAAGTCCGTGTCCAATGAAGCGGGAGAATTTCAGTGTTGCGCGGGTAGTTATGGAGAATCCTCTGGGTCGGTTCTAACCGAATAAAAAAAAGTTTAAATAAAATTAATAAATTAAATAAATAAAATAAATAGAATAAAAAGAATAAATGGAATAAATAGAATAAATAGAATAAATATAATAAATAGAATAAATAGAATAAATAGAATAAATAGAATAAATAGAATAAATAGAATAAATAGAATAAATAGAATAAATAGAATAAATAGAATAAATAGAATAAATAGAATAAATAGAATAAATAGAATAAATAGAATAAATAGAATAAATAGAATAAATAGAATAAATAGAATAAATAGAATAAATAGAATAAATAGAATAAATAGAATAAATAGAATAAATAGAATAAATAGAATAAAGAGAATAAATCTAATAATTCGAATAAATTGAATAGATCGAATAAATAAGATACAATTTATAAAATTAATAAAATAAAATAAGTAAAACAAGTAAAACAATTAAAAGAAGTAAAAGAAGTAAAAGAAGTAAAACAAGTAAAACGAGTAAAACGAGTAAAACGAGTAGAACGAGTAGAGCGAGTAGAACGAGTAAAACGAGTAAAACGAGTCAAATAATATAAATAAAATAAATGAAATAAATGAAATAAATGAAATAAATGAAATAAATGAAATAAATGAAATAAATGAAATAAATGAAATAAATGAAATAAATGAAATAAATGAAATAAATGAAATAAATGAAATAAATGAAATAAATGAAATAAATGAAATAAATGAAATAAATGAAATAAATGAAATAAATGAAATAAATGAAATAAATGAAATAAATGAAATAAATGAAATAAATGAAATAAATGAAATAAATGAAATAAATGAAATAAATGAAATAAATGAAATAAATGAAATAAATGAAATAAATGAAATAAATGAAATAAATGAAATAAATGAAATAAATGAAATAAATGAAATAAATGAAATAAATGAAATAAATGAAATAAATGAAATAAATGAAATAAATGAAATAAATGAAATAAATGAAATAAATGAAATAAATGAAATAAATGAAATAAATGAAATAAATGAAATAAATGAAATAAATGAAATAAATGAAATAAATGAAATAAATGAAATAAATGAAATAAATGAAATAAATGAAATAAATGAAATAAATGAAATAAATGAAATAAATGAAATAAATGAAATAAATGAAATAAATGAAATAAATGAAATAAATGAAATAAATGAAATAAATGAAATAAATGAAATAAATGAAATAAATGAAATAAATGAAATAAATGAAATAAATGAAATATATAAAATAAA
Source organism: Diaprepes abbreviatus (assembly GCA_034092305.1). NCBI lineage: Eukaryota > Metazoa > Arthropoda > Insecta > Coleoptera > Curculionidae > Diaprepes > Diaprepes abbreviatus. The sequence continues at coordinate 355,567 of JASJET010000261.1, read as the reverse complement.
TAAAATAAATAAAATAAATAAAATAAATAAAATAAATAAAATAAATAAAATAAATAAAATAAGTAAAATAAATAAAATAAATAAAGTAATAAAACGAATAAAACGAATAAAACGAATAAAACGAATAAAACGAATAAAACTAATAAAACGAATAAAACTAATAAAATAAACAAAATATATAAAATAAATAAAGTAAATAAGGTAAATAAAATAAAATAAATAAAATAAATAAAATAAATAAAATAAATAAAATAAATAAAATAAATAAAATAAATAAAATAAACGAAATAAACGAAATAAACGGAATGAACGGAATGAACGGAATGAACGGAATGAACGGAATGAACGGAATGAACGGAATGAACGGAATGAACGGAATGAACGGAATGAACGGAATGAACGGAATGAACGGAATGAACGGAATGAACGGAATGAACGGAATGAACGGAATGAACGGAATGAACGGAATGAACGGAATGAACGGAATGAACGGAATGAACGGAATGAACGGAATGAACGGAATGAACGGAATGAACGGAATGAACGGAATGAACGGAATGAACGGAATGAACGGAATGAACGGAATGAACGGAATGAACGGAATGAACGGAATGAACGGAAAGAACGGAAAGAACGGAAAGAACGGAAAGAACGGAATGAACGGATTGAACGGAATGAACGGAATGAACGGAATGAACGGAATGAACGGAATGAACGGAATGAACGGAATGAACGGAATGAACGGAATGAACGGAATGAACGGAATGAACGGAATGAACGGAATGAACGGAATGAACGGAATGAACGGAATGAACGGAATGAACGGAATGAACGGAATGAACGGAATGAACGGAATGAACGGAATGAACGGAATGAACGGAATGAACGGAATGAACGGAATAAACGAAATAAACTAAATAAATGAAATAAATAAAGCAAATAAAATAAATAAAGTAAATAAATTAAATAAAGTAAATAAAATAAATAAAATAAATAGAATAATTTATAAAACAAATAAAACAAATAAAATAAATAAAACAAATCATACAAATAAAACAAAACAAATAAAACAAATAAAACAAATAAAACAAATAAAACAAATAAAATAAATAAAACAAATAAAACAAATAAAACAAATAAAACAAATAAAACAAATAAAACCAATAAAGCAAATAAAACAAATAAAACAAATAAAACAAATAAAACAAATAAAACAAATAAAACAAATAAAACAAATAAAACAAATAAAACAAATAAAACAAATAAAACAAATAAAACAAATAAAACAAATAAAACAAATAAAACAAATAAAACAAATAAAACAAATAAAACAAATAAAACAAATAAAACAAATAAAACAAATAAAACAAATAAAACAAATAAAACAAATAAAACAAATAAAACAAATAAAACAAATAAAACAAATAAAACAAATAAAACAAATAAAACAAATAAAACAAATAAAACAAATAAAACAAATAAAACAAATAAAACAAATAAAGCAAATAAAGCAAATAAAACAAATAAAACAAATAAAACAAAAAAAACAAATAAATAAAATATAAAAAATAAATAAAATAAATTAAACGGAACGCAACGAAACGTAACAAAATACAACGCAACGAAACGCAACGAAACGCAACGAAACGCATCGAAACGCAACGAAACACAACGAAACGCAACGAAACGTAACGAAACGCAACGAAACGCAACGAAACGTTACGAAACGCAACGAAACGTTACGAAACGTTACGAAACGCAACGAAACGAAACGCAACGCAATGAAACGAAACGAAATTAAAGCAAATAAATCAAATAAATTATTATTTTAGATTCTTAAATATCCAACAAAATTAAACCAGTAATCTTTGAAATTATATTATATTTTCCTGAAAAATAAGTTTCGGGAAGTTAATTTATACACATGGCTCACTTTTGATTTTTTGTCTCTAATCTAAGTTGAGAATCTTGAACTTCTCCTTCCAAATACAAGAAATGCAAATAAAAAGTTCAAATTAGAACTAAATATGTGAATTTAATGGTTATTTTCCATTTTCAGCTGTAATTTATTTGTTTTTCTAGAAAAGTTATTACAGAAGCAACGAAAATGCAGGTTTCTTAAATATTTTAGAAAATTAAAACAATAATCTTAAAGATCTTTCCGATTTTCCTGAAAAATATGTCTCGAACACTTATTGCACAAATCGCTTACCTTTCCGTACGGTCAATAGGGGATAATCTTGATCCTGATGATACCCTCTTGCTGATATTCGCAGGGCTACTCAATTCACCCTTAGTTTCTTCCCGCACTTTAAGGTTTGCAGAAATTGTCTCTAAAATTAATTGCTTATCCTGCCACGAATACCGACCGGAGGAACGATACCGTACTCGACCTTACTTAGAGTGTGAGTGGACTCTGACTACGACCAATTCGCTTGGATTGGCTATGCAACTTGTGCACAAAAAAAAGGTTAAGAAAAAATTTAATAAAAAAAAACATATTGAAAATAAGAGTGTTGATGATAAAAGCGACATAAATTGGAGTGTAATTCTAAACTACATTATTATGTCATATAAGTCCCTAATTGGAATAATTAAATAATTTAATTGCCCAAAAATAAAATAACTTAGATTCCTGAACATTCACCACACCAAAAACGAATGTTTTTAAACCTAGTAAAATAGAGGAAAATAAAACAGTTATGAAAAAATAATTTTAATATAACTTAAAGAAAAAAAGAAAATAAAAATAATGTTGCATTGCAAAAATAATATTTTAGTTGCTAGGTAATGGGTAAATTTTGACCACAGGTCGTTGCATAACACCGTGGATCGTTTTAAGCGTAACTACGCGAACCATACCGTCTTATCCCGGATGTAATTTAAGTATTTTACCCATTTCCCTTCGAAGGGGTGGATTTTGCTCATTTTTAATTAGGACAAGAGCGCCCTCATTAATAGGAGGAGATAGCTGAGTCCATTTGTGCCTCTCTTGTAGAGAATGGATATACTCTTGAGACCACCGTTTCCAAAAATCACCCTGGAGGCGCTGAATATGCTGCCAACGATTTAGCATATTTAAATTTATAGAGCTTAGATCTGGATCAGGGATAGAACTGTTTAAAGGCGCTTGAATCAAAAAATGACCAGGAGTAAGAGGCTGAAAGTCATTTGGATCGGCACTAATTGCGCATAAAGGACAATTTAATAAAGATTCAATCTGGGTTAATAATGTGTAGAATTCTTCATAAGACAATATTGAGGTCCTAAGACACGGTAAAAACTACTCTTGAAAGATTTAACGCCGGCCTCTGCTAGTTTATTGAAATGTGGAGAGCCCGGAGGCTTGAAGTTCCAAGTAATTGCCAATTTTTGAGCAACACTTTGCGCTAAAACAAGAAGTTGGCTGTATGCACCCTTAAAATTTGTACCTTGATCACTAGTTACAGTGACGTATTTGCCACGACGGGCAACAAAACGTCTGAAAGCCGCTGAAAATGAATCAGAACTAAGGTGTGATGTAACCTCCAAATGAATAGCCTTAGTGGAAGTACAAACAAAAACGCAAACATAACCTGTAAAGGTTTTAGCACCTCGATGTTTGCTCATCAAGAGTGAAAAAGGTCCAGCAAAATCTAGACAATTAGAAGAAAATGCCTTAATTTGAGAAATTCGGAAAGCTGGTAAGTCGGCCATGTAGGAATTATATGATTTTGGTTTACATCGAAAGCATCGAATACATTTTGAGAGACATTTATAAGTTGCACTTCGGGGTGATAAAATCGAAAACTGTTGAAGTAATAAATAGTGCAAAGTTTTAAATCCTGGATGAAAATTCGAACAGTGAGTGTGTTCGATAATTAATTCTGTTACTCGACGCGATTTTGATAAAAGAATAGGATATTTTACATCAAAGGAAAATTGAGACTTCCTCAGCCTACCTCCTACTCGAAGCAATCCATCTGAATCGACAAATGGAGCAAGCTTTCGAAACGGTTTCAGTAGCAAACTATTTTGCGAAATCTTCGTTAAGATGTCCGAAAACACATCTCGTTGAACAAGTTTTATAATAACTCGCAGGGAAGCTTCAATCTCGAAAGGTGACAAATGACCTTTAACTTTAGATTTTGACCTTGAATTAGGATAAAACGAAAAGTATATGCAATGATTCGTTGTATCTTAGGTAATGAAGAAAATCGTTCTAGTAAAACAAGAAAATCATCGCAAGGAAGCGAAGCGTTTAAAACTGTTTGTTTTTCTTCCTTAGATATCTCTAAATCAGTTTGACCCGCAAAATTGAGCTGTGTCGGCCAGAAAACTCGATTCTTAGATAAGAATTCTGGGCCTGACCACCAAATGAAACTATCTAGAAGTTGCTGAGTAGTTTGACTAAATTTTTGAATATTTTCTCGCACTTCTTGTCTTCAGTGGACAAAGAAGGGATTTTAGTAATTCGTTCAACCTTCCAGAATTTACGTAACTGAATATCGATACAGTCATCCAAAGAAGCGAAACAATTTAAGAAAGAGTGAGGATTCCTGAAAGAAACTGAACAGCTAGTTTTGCCCTGCAAAACATAACCAAAAATAGTTTCTAAAGCTACAGGTTGATCGTAATTTCCGAAAATACGACCTGATTTTAAAAATAAAGGTGCCAATTCAGCACCAATAAGCATGTCTATTGGTCCTGGTATATGAAACCGACTGTCTGCAAGCTTCAAATTTCGAATATGTTCCATTTCGGAAATATTAATGTGGACTTTTGATTGATTAGAACAGACTTTGGGCATGATAATTGCTTCAAAAGAAAAAACCGGATCCAATTGGCCACACGGTTTGATGACGCATTGAACAATACCGCTGTTGGTGGAAGTTGACATTCCATTTAAACCCTCAATTGGAATAGAGAATTTTTTACGATGTAGGCCCAGTCTTCTAGCGCACGATTCAGACATAAAATTTGCCATAGAGCCCGTATCTAATAGTACACGGATTTTCTGAAAATGTCCTTGAATGTCCTTGTTATCTATTTCACAAGTAGATAATAAAATAATATGTTGCGAAACAGACAAAGTGTTTGCAATACAGTGAGTATTCGTGACTGTAAAATTAGACTGATCATCATTAGAATAATGTTCGACAACCGTAACAGTGTCTGAATTAGACTTAGACAAGTTATTGTCATTAGAAGACACAAAAGAAGAAGAATTTTTGTTGAAATGTAGAGTTGTATGATGTGGAAATTTGCAGATTTTATATCTATGAGAGGAACCACAATTTTTAATAGAGTGGGGCGATACTAAATAGTTGACGCATAATTTGTGCTGTTTAGCATAAGAAAATTTTTCTTGGGGCGTTTTAGCCAAGAATAATTTATATTTAAATAATGCATGAGAAGCAGAACATAAAATACACGTAGGTTCGCTTTTTTGTGAAAGCGGATTCGTAACAAAATTGGATGTAGATCTCTTGTTGTTTAATGCATGATAATTAGAAGATTTAAAATTTGACTTATCAGAACTCACTGAAGAAGTGTATTGAACAGACTCTAAAGCTATACAATGTCTTTCTAAGAAGGTAATTAATTGTCTGTAAGTAGGTAATTTTTTATTTAGACTATTTTCAAGCTCAAAATTGGTTCTAGTTTTAGAATCAAGTTTATTTAGTAACATATTAAACAACAAGAAATCCCATTGATCTACAGGAAGTTTTAAAGCATTTAGAAGTTGTCTAAGATCCTTAGAAGTAACCTTTTGAATAGATGCTGCATAAAATATTTCGTTATAATATTGCGTAGCCAAAATGCGTTTTTTTTGTACCATTTTTCAACCGTTTCAAACGCAATAATATAATTTGCTTCTGTAAGAGGGATACCCTTAACTACAGCTAAAGGTTCTTTATCTAAAGAAGTAAGTAAGTATTGAAATTTCTCAACATTAGATAAGTCTGCGTTATTGTGGATGAGATTTTTAAATAAATCAAAAAACTTGGCCAATCTTTGTAATTACCATTGAAAGTTGGTAAGTTAAGTTTTGGAAGTTTAACTACAATTTTGGAAACTGTAGGCACATTAAAATTAGGACTAATTGAAATATTAGCTATTTGAGAAGCGGAATCGCTTAATAAGAATTCATGTTTGAAATATTTTATACCATAGTAGGCCTCATCTGCAGCAGTACGCATCCCATCGTAATTTGCAAAACTTTGTCCTCAATTAATGAAATTATAGTATTATGAGCCGATTGAAATTCATTGTACATGTTGTCAATAGCATCCGCACGAGCTAAAAATGTAGATTTTAAAGATTCGTCTCTAGAAGCTTTGATTCCAGCTTCGTGAGTTTCTTGTAAGCGTTTAAAAGTCGTAGTACGTTTTAAATTAACTTTAGTTAATTTATCCGCCATTATAAAAAATCAGTAAAATGTGAAGAAAATTAATGTAAATAAATGTATTTTGCACGCTTATGGAAAGCAGAGCGAAAGAAATAAAAGATTGAACGATACAATGTTAAGCGAATTGCAGAAAAAAAAATTGTTTATATAGAATTCGCGAAATATGCATCAGACAATGCTAAAATACGTTTGATACGCTTATGAACGACAAAAGGAAAAATAGATAAATGTATATTGAATGATACAATGTTAAGCGAACTGGTTAAGTAAAAAATTGTTTATACAAAATTCGCAAAATATGCACCATCCAATGGTAATAAATAAATATAATTTGATAAAAAGGTACAACACTAAAAACTACAAACGTTTTTTATACCTTAGATATCACAAATATGTAGCAGATAAATATTTCCGTAAAGCTGAAATTTTATTTTAATATGATAAAAGAGAGAAAGAAAGATAGTGTGGCACGGTAGTACGATCCACGTGTTAAATTGCGCACGGCGGTTTAAATGTTCGCTGAAATCTTGTGCGCGAGAATATAATTGTTAAGGTCCAGATTTCTAGGTATTAAAGGTTCCAGTTTTGCAGACAAACCTGGATGCCTAATAATAAGCCTCAAAGTTAAATTACTCTGTAGTTTATACCTATTATATGCAAATGACCTTAAGTATATGAAAGATAAAATGGTGGTTTGTGACAAAATAATGCAATGTAATTTATAGATATTAAATTTTGAAAATTTAAAAAACGGTTTTTCATCCGGCTCGAAGGACCATAAATGCCGCGGAAAATATGAAAAATGTAGTGAACTGTATTTTTGAATTGTAGAAAAAATCAAAATGAAAAACTTGCACAAATCGCCTACATTTCCGTACGGTCAATAGGGCACAATCTTAATTTCTTCCCGCACTTTAAGGTTTGCAGAAATTGTCTCTAAAATTAATTGCTTATTCTGCCACGAATACCGACCGTAGGAACGATACCGTACTCGACCCTACTTAGAGCGTGAGTTGACTCTGACTACGACCAATTCGCTTGGATTGGCTATGCGATTTATGCGCAGCAAAAAAGTTAAGAAAAAATATAATAAAAAAAACATATTGAAAATAAGAGTGTTGATGATAAAAGCGACATAAATTGAAGTGTAATTCTAAACTACATTATTATGTCACATAAGTCCTTAATTGGAATAATTAAATAATTTAATTGCCCAAAAATAAAATAACTTATATTCCTGAACAGGCCCCTTTATGACTTTCTGTCTATAATCTAAGTTCAAGATTTTGTTCTTCTCGTACGAAAACCAAGAATGCAGCTAAATTCATTCAAAATGATACCAGAGAACCTAATTTCAATAATTATTTCGGATTTCCTTATTTTCCTGGAGTAGTTATAACCAAAAAATCGAAAATGCAGGATTTTTAAAATGTTACCCCAAATAAAACTAATAATCTTAAATATATTCTCGTATTTCCTTTAAAAATGGAGAAAAAGGAGATTACAGCACAAAATACGAAGAAATCATTGAGTATAGACATTTTGTTCTAATTTGTACTCAATTTAACTTAGATTAGAAATTGAAAGTCAAAAATGGGTCGTTTCTATTAACTTACGTTCCAAAACTCATTTTTCAGGAAAATATGAACAGATCTCTAAGATTAGGCGTATTATTTTGTATATTATTTAATAGTCTTGCATTTTTGATACTTGTTTTTAAGTTCTCTTGGAAAACAAGGGAATTACAACACTAAATACGAAAAAATCATTGAATTTAGAATTTCTGTTCTTATTTCGACTAAATTAGGTCGCATTTCTTGGTTTTTGTATTAGAAGTCCAAGATGCAAAACTTACATTATAGACTGAATGACATAAATGGGCCACTTGTATTAATTGACTTTCCGAAACCTATTTCTCAAGGGAATATGAGAAGATCTCTAACATTAATGGTATTATTTGGTATAATATTTAAAATCCTGCTTTTTCGATTTTTCTATAATAACTTTTCTAGGAAAACAAGAGAATTACAAGACAAAATACGAAATAATCACTAAATTAAAAGTTTTGTTCTAATTTGGACTCAATTTACTTGCATTTCTTGGTTTTTGTAGGAGAAGAACACGATTCTGGACTTAGATTAGTGTTAGAAAGCCCAAAATGGTCCATTTCTGAAATACGAAAAGATTATAGTATTATTTTGTATATTATTTAAATATTCTGCGTTTTCGATACTTCTATACTAACTTTTTTAGAAAATCAAGATAATTAAATCACAAAATACGAAATAATCAGTGAAGTCACATATTTTGTTCTAATTTGGAATCAATGTACATGGGTCGTGAAAAAAGTACAAAATCCTGAACTTAGATTACAGACAGAAAGTCATAAAGTGCCATTTGTTGTAAATAAACGTCCGAGACATATTTTTCAGGGAAATACGGAAAGATCTTTAACATTGTTGTTTTAATTTTTTAAAATATTTTAGAATGCTGCATTTTCGATTCTTCTGTAATAACTTTTTTAGGAAAACAAATAAATTACAGCTCAAAATGGAAAATAATTATTGAATTCACATATTTAGTTCTAACTTGAACTTATTTTACTTGCATTTCTTAGTAGTGTATACATGAGAGAAGGAAAGAGGAGGAGGAGTAAGAAGAGTAAATCATCAACACTTTTCATCCTCCTCCTCTTTTATTCTCTCATTGTACTTTTCAAATCTCTCATTATACTTTTCAAAAAACTTCGTATCATCAACACTTTTCACCCTCCTCCTCTTGTTGTCGAATTATCTCGTATACATTCGAGTTACTTCGTATACATGTTAACATAACCTTGTATCCCTTCTTTAAATTTTTATTATAAAAGCAACACTTTACCAGCTTAAAACATACTAAAATGAAATATGTCTTCTGCTTCTAACGAAAGTGAATTAAATTTATTAATTCAAAAATTTTATAAAAAATGTAAAAGTTCTGCTTTATGCATTATGCAGTTGATAGTGGTCCATCTTGGTTTCAATATTATTTGGATATATCCAAAAACCATATAGAGGCTGTGAAATTGTGCGAACGTTATTTTCAAAACAAAGATATTGTACAGTTTATACGTGAATTAGTCAAGTTAAGTTGGCTAGCTTAGAACTAATCAATTCGCATGGTGAAGATGATGCCTAAAATTGAAAATTTTGTGAGGGACCTTTATGAAGAGTTCATTATGAATGAAGTATGTTCCAGATATTTATATCTTTTAGTTGAAGAAGAAAGTGAGGGTCAAGATTTATTGTTATATATAAAATATGTTGATCATGCAAATTGTTTTAAAAAAGCAGCAGAATTGTGTAGTGAATTTTTGAAGACAAAAAATGTGTAAAAATTTTTTGACGAACTTAAAAAAATTGGACTCGATAAAGAAATAAATTTATGTATTGATTTATTGGTTCATTAAAGTTAGTGTGAAATAAAATATTTAAATTTTTATAGTTGTTTTATTACTGTGTAACGGCTGTTATGTTTAAATAATTGATTATGTTCGTCCAATTCAGTTATTGGCTTAGTACAATATTTTCTAATAAAATTAGCTTTCTCTTCTCCTTTAATATAAATGAATTCTCCTTTTTCTGTTAAGTTTTTTACTATAGATGAAAAATTATGAAGAGGAATATATCCTGTATTCCAATTGATGCAGTGATGAAATTTCATTAACCATTCTGCTTGCTCGTATGTTTCTGTAGGAAGCATTTGTAGTTAATACGATGGTTTAAAAATATAATGACTCATTTTATGTCCATCAAACATTGCGAGTTCTTTAGGAATAAACTTGTTGTGTTCATCCTTAAATCCTTGAACATCCATAACTATTCTCATTTTTATTTAGCAAATTTTTAAAGTACTACATTTTTTTATTACAAATTGTTTTTTTGAATAGTCTTCAATAAGATTTTTTAGATGTTTAATTTTTTTTTAAAATAGTTCTATTTTTTGTTTTTGTATTTTGTACATTCCATTTGATCTTATTCGATATATTTTCATTTTAATAATGATATTTGATGTGGTGGGAGAAGTTAAAGTTGTTTAACAATTTTTGTTAATGGATTATAGCTAAATACTTTATCATGTATTATAACATAATACGCAGCTGTTTTTCCCCATATTTTTTCTTTTGTCTCAAATTCAATTATCATGGTTACTGGGCCGGATTGTAATAAATCTCTCTGATGAGAGCAATTAATGTAAGCAATAGGTGCATTATCTTTAAATTCCTTGGGATTAAATATTGGTTCTATTGGAAAGTTATAATATACTTGACGAAATTCAGAAAACATTTCATACAGGGTAGCAAACTTATTATTTTTAAAATCAGCTGAAGATTCTGGTAAGGATATTTTTCTGAATTTAAAAACACATTTATATTCCTTAGGTCACAATGATCAAATTTACTCATATCTGATTTTAAATTACCAAGTCTATCCTTTTGAAAAGCAATTAGTACATGTCTTATTAGTATTAGTTCTTGTTGTGAATTTAAAATTATTTTGTTATAATCTTCAAAAAATCCCGAGTACATTTTTAATGGGACGCATAGGGAAACGTTTCCTTTTTCATCAGTCATAATTTTTTCTTTAGGTTTCGTTTTTGGATACCACCCAGCATTTTCCAATTTAGCACTTTCGTTTTGATTAAATGATATAATTCTTTTAAGAGTTGAAGTAATTCCTACATCCCGAACTTAATCAATTGTAACCCCATTGCAAATATAACGTAATTCTTTAAACAAGAATGCTGGAGCATTGTTAATTAATACCGTATTAGCCAATGGAGTATCATCTTCTTTGGTAACTTGAAATTCTAAATATAATTCACTTTAGCAAGGTAAGGGATATTTTCCTGTTTGTTGTAGAGTAATTCTAATTTCATCATTTAATCCAAGTTTTGTAGGATTGAAAGGTTCAAATGATAGTACCTCTCAGCTTAATATTGATTCATCTACAAGAATATTTTCTTTTACATTTAAACATTCCATTTTATTTTAGTTTGAAACCCTTGTTGACAGACTTCGACTGTTGGTAGCATCTATGATGGCTGGGAATACAGGACATAACAACGAAATTATTTCTATTATAGAAGAATTGAAAGAAGCCAATATAATTGTATAAAAGAATGTAGTAAATATTGTTTCATAACATTGTTAAAATGACCATTGATAAATTTGGACGTCATATTTCTAAAAAGTATACAGTAGATATACCTACAATAGAAAATAAAATACTAGCCAATGTTGAAAATGATATATTAAAAAATTTTAAAAGTGATGAAAAATATATTGAAAATAAAATCGTTCAAAGATTTGAACCTGTGTTAAAAAATGATATTGTAAATTTAAAAATGAGAGTTAGTGAAAATGATGAAAATGTGTAATCTATTTCAAAAAAAATTAAGTTATTTGAAGAAAATGTTGTGTCAAACTATGATAACAGGATATTAAATATAAAAAATATTTTCAAAGACAATGATGAACTATTAAAAAGTTTTTCTCAAAAAACATCGAAGTGTGAAGATGATTTTAAAACAATAAAACAGAAATATGATGAAGTAAAGAGTTTTGAAAATAACATAAAAAATGAAATAACATTGGTTAAATCAAAAATAAATGATACTTCTGCAATAGAAAATGTTAAACAAATTATTATAAAAGATATGGTATCAAAGTTCCAAGAATTTATAAACAAACTTAATAATAGGGTTTCTGAAGAAATAGGTAATTTTCAAAACATTCATGATGGTATGAATAAAAACACACAACAAATAGAGAGAGCTATGAATACACACTTTATAATTCATAAAAAAGATAGCGATAATATTAATGAAATAAATCAGAAAATTAATTTAATTGAAAATAATGCTGAAAGAATTCTATTAAGCTTGAAAAATTTGGAAAAGAAATTAAACACAGATTTACAAAATGTAGATGAAAAAATAGAAAATAAATTTAAAAATGAAATTTTAAAAAATAGTGAACAAATCAAGGAGACAATTTCACAATTAAACAATCTAAAAACAGAATTAAAAACCATTGTTGACGATGAATATTTTCAAAAGATGTTGAATAAAAGATTAGAAAAAAAATTAGAATCTTTAGCAGAACTAATACAAGCTATGATTAACACCTCTATCCATGATTTAAAAAAGGACTTGCACAACACAGTTCAAAAATTGAAGAAATTTCAACAAACTTAAATTATTATGAAAAGTCTTTGAACGATGTAAGAATTGAAATTGAAAAAGCGATTTTAGATATAAATAAAATAGAAAAAAATTGGTAGAAATAAAATTAAATTTAACAAATGTAGAATTTCAATTAGAAAAAGATATAAAAAATCTAGAAGATAAATTGGTAAAAGAAATAAAATCATTAAATAAATTAGTTCAAAGAGCAGCCGAAGTTTCTAGAAAAGAATTTAATGACACAATGGCATATGCTAGAGAAGAATTAAACGCAACAGTAAGAGAAATGAGAAACGAAAGCATAAAATCACTTGTTCTTTTTGTAACTAAAATTAATGTAAGAATTAGCAACATTGAAGATGAAATCAAAAAAGTCAAAGATTCGAATAATGCATCTTTTAAAACTTTGGAATATAAAATCGAAGATGAAATCAAAAAAGTCAAAGATTCGAATAATTCATCTTTTAAAACTTTGGAATATAAAATCGAAGATTTACTAAAAAAAGATAACAAACAAATAAAATAAGTTATTTAAAGAAGGTATTAAGAAATTTTATTTTAGTACTATGAGTAAAAATATTAAAGAAACAGTTGTAGATGAATTACATAAACCGGCAAGAAGAGGATATAGAAGAAGACGAACTATTGTTAAAAGCCTAAATGACTTATGGCAAGCTGATTTGGTAGAGATGCAACCCTATTCCAAATTTAATAAAGGTTATAGATATATTTTGGTGGTGATAAATGCATTCTCAAAGTATGTTTGGACTCAACCACTTAAAAGTAAAAAAGGAAAAGATGTAACTGAAGCTATGAAAAAAATTTTAGAAAAAACATGTAAACCGCAAAATTTGCAGACAGATTTGGGAAAAGAATTTTTCAATAAAGATTTTAGAGATCTTATGAATTATTACAAAATTAATCATTATAATACTTACTCTAATCTCAAAGCGAGTATTGTAGAATGCGTAAATCGAACTTTAAAAAATATAATGTGGAAATATTTTAGTAATAGAGGGAATTACCAATGGTACTCTATTTTACCAACTATTATTGCAAAATATAATAATAGTATTCATAGAACTACCGGATATAGACCTGTTGAGGTTAATAAAAAAAATGAGAAAACTATACTACAAAATTCTTTTACTTTAAAAAAAAACATTTGATTTAAAGCGCACTAAATTTAAAGAAAATGATTTTGTTAGAATTTCCAAACAAAGAAAGCTTTTGAAAAAGGATATACTCCAAATTGGTCAACTGAAATTTTTCAAATTAGAAAGGTTCAGTTAACAAATCCACCCACCTATTTATTAAAAAATAGTAAAAATGAATATATTGAAGGAAGTTTCTACAAAGAAGAGTTACAAAAAGTTAAACATCCAGATGTATTTTTGGTTGAAAAAAATTTAAGGAAGAAAGGGAACCAAGTTTTTGTTAAATGGTTAGGATTCGATAAATCACATAATTCATGCATTCTTAAAAAAGATGTACTGTAATTAATTTTAAGTAGTATTGTATATCAATTTTTTTTGAATAAAAGACCTATTTATATAACATACTTTTTTTATTTACGATAATCCTTTTTTACAACAAATACTAACAATATAATTTTTAAGATGTTTACAACTGAGATTAACAATATAAAGTTATATTTTTACATTAAATCTTTCAATATATATATTTTTTCTATGATCTACATCAAAAATACTTTTAAGAATATTTTCACATTGCTCAACTCGTTTTTCAAATCTTCTGTCAAGATAAAATTTCTGATATTCACTTTTTCGAGCTTGTCTAAATGCAAAGTCCCATGTCACTAATATATAAACTTTATTATTGTTCTCACTGATTGTCACTGATTTCTTCATATTTCTATTGTAATGCACCGGACTTTCTTAACTTGTTTTCTAATTGCTGTTTATGTAGAGATAACATTTCTAAAACAGTCCCGACATTCTCACTGTTTAAATTCTGACTTGGATCCAAAACATTATAAATATGAGAGAACACATCTCCTGATTGATAATTATAATGATGAAACAAATTAAAATATTTGGAAAATTCTTGTTTTTTAATTATATGAATTCTGTAGTCAACAAGTTCGTCGATTTCAACTAATTTATCTATTGATTCTTTTCCCAGAATCACATAATGTTCATCCTTTTGAAATCTGATAACAGGGGAATGATTTATTTTTTCAAAAAACACTGATTTTTTCAATTTTTATTGGGTATGTATATGCTTGAGAAGAATAAAAATAATTCACCAACACTCCTTGATTTTTTTGAAGTTTTTTCCATTCTTCTTCATTCAAGTAAATGTGAAATCCATTTTGACCTCCAATTAGAACTTTTGGTGTAAAATCATTTATACCAATTCCAATACAAACAAATTTTGATAAGGAATTGTTAAGATAGTAGATTTTTGAATTTAATAATTTTTCACTACACTGACTAATTTTATCATTGGTTTCACTAGAACTGGATTTATATCCATTAAAATTGCTACTACTAAACATGATGTCTTGATGCTAACTGAAAACTAAAATACTGGGTCTGAATATATCTTATCCACCCCACTTCTCTATAAATTTCAAGGTCAAGCAAGTTTATTAAACTTTTATGACCTATCTTGATAAAACAAAATTGTGAAGAACGACAAAAGTGAAAAACTACCTATTGATAAAATTATATTGAAGATAAATAGAATTAAACAGTTTTACCTTCCTCATCATTTTTAACATGAGCACAGCTAGAAATCGTAAAAGGTTTTTTATTTTTTTCAATCCAGTTAGTGCCAAAAATTGTATTATTTGTATAATGAAAGTAAATTTTGAAAAAATTACTATTAGATTGACTATTATTCATATTATATGCGAAAGCAGTTGAATAATTATTAATATTCATAGCTTTCATATATTTACATATTTCAGGTTTAATAGTAGAGGTATCATTTTCAAAACACACCATTCCATGTAAAACCCTTGGAGTATAAAGTATATATAAAGTATTATTTAAAATTGAATGCAAAAAATGTAGTTGATAAGGGATGCTATTAAAACACTTTTCAATTTTAATTGTCTATTAACAAAACAATAAGAAATTAAAATATGACTGAACAGTTTTAATTAATTTTCTACAATGTATAGACATTTTTTTTCAAAATATTAAATAATTTGTTTACAAATTAGAGATACAAACATGGTTGTTAAAACTATTAAAAAAATGAAAGATGTTGACATATTTTCTTTCACTTTAAGGACAACAGGTTCACATTTTTTATTTTTTTAACTTAATCACAAACACTCGATTAAGTCACAGTTCTTCCAGTGACGATAATGTTCCTCAATTGGACAATTATCAATTTTCCAGGCAAATATTTCTGCACCACAGTAAAAACATTTACAAACATCATGAATAGCTAAATAATAAAACCCTGATTGGGCTAACACTTTAGGATTTAATTTTCCATTCCAGAATTTAAATGAGGAAAGTCTTTTTTCATATGTTCTATATAATTTGTTATCAATTTCTTTTTCAAAAGATTCTAAACACATATTTATTCTAGACGGTGGTATATTTTATACTGATATAATTTTAAAATTTATCATGTTCTTAAATACTTCAAATTTAGCCTTGAAGAGTAAAACTTTTAATCTTAAAAGGATTTTTTATAATTCATTTTCATGGTCTATTAACCACTGAAAAAATGGAATATCTTGGTGACCCCATGCTAATGTATCATAACTATTAGGAATTTTAAATCTTTTATCTTCATTAGAAGTGAGAGCTAATTTGTTAACTAAATCTGTATAAATATTTTGAAGTCGAGATCTAAACAAATACATTGTACAGAAAGCTTTTGAATTTTGTCTACAACATCTTTATAATGTGTTAATTCTAATTGTTTTTTAATGCTACTTTTCTTTATCCCCTTAGCTTTTTTAAGCAACCCATTTTCTGACATAACACAATAAGCTTTGGCCCCTGTGCCATAAAAGCTTTCTATTGGTTCACCAGCATATTCATCCTTAAACTTTCCAACAACAGATTTAGTTATTGGTATTTCATGAATATTATTAACATCATAATTTGAAGTATCGAATTTATCAATATTAACCCTAATGTCTTCATAAACATTACTTGTCTCAATTTCCAAAATAAAGGAATCTGTATCTGTGTAAAGAAGTTTAATATTATTCTTATATAAAGGTTTTAAAAACCCATAAAAAAAGTCATACATCACCATTTTACGCATTTGCACAGCTACTAAATTCTTTGAAAATATTGTTACATCTTTAAAGGGTGGTTTAGCAATTAAATTTTCTGCCCCATCTTTTCTATGATTTTTTGCCCATTGTGTAACCAACCGTATATCTGTCCTTTTATCCACATTTTCCATTGTTTTACCGTAGATGCTATTATTTGCCAATTTATAAGAATTTTTCTGAAATTGATTTTTTGATTGATTTCTTAATTTTGTATTTAGATCAATAAATTTTTTTAACCATTGAGATTGTGTAAACTATACAATCCTATGAATTTTAGTTAGTTTAATTCCATATTGAATACATTGTTTTAATAAAGTATAGTGAATTACATATTTTTCTTTATTTTTTAAATTTGGAATTAATTTAAAAGTTTTAGAATTTTGAGGCTTATAATTTTCTGGACAGAATAGAAATTCATTATGTAGATTTTCAGGATATTCTGAATCAACCTCTAGCACATAACCCTTGTCATTAGTCTCAGATATATTCATTATATCTAAATTTTGAATTTGTTGATTTGACAACCAAACAAAATCTTTTTCGGGCAGATATTGAGACATCGCATATCCGTAAAGATTAGTTGCATCAAAATACATAATATATTTAGATGGTTGTAATGGATCATAATTTGAAAGAAATAAATTGTTTGCTATAGATTTCCTACATACACAGGTACTGATTCCTCTTCTTACACTACCTTTAAAAAAATGTAACATATCTGGGTCTGTTATTAACTCCAATTCGACTCCAGTATATCTTAAACAAGCGTCAAAACTTAAACCTGGAAAAGTATAATAATGTGCAGGATCAAATTTGTAAGTTTCCATACACGTTTTTCTAAAATTTTGAAAAACATCTGCCAAAAGTAATACATCAGATTTAAGATATAAATCGGAATATTCACCCATTGTTTTACATTCAAATAAATTCCAAACATTTTTAGCCCTCTCATATTCTTCATCAGTAATGTGTTCATCCGTGAGGTCATTATAAATTTTTTTTTTATCTGGTAACATCGTTTTATTTAATTTGGCGATATTATCAATATATTTATAAGGGAAAACGCCTTTTTGACGGATATACTTAAATTTTTCTTTTTCATTAAAATATTTGAACACTTCTTTTCATTGTTTAAGAATGGAAGCTAAATTTGACAAAGAATATGGTAGGAACTGAAATGAATCAATAAACTTAAGATATAGAAATTTTGACTTGGTGAAACTAGTTTTTTTTATCTAAATATTGATCTACTTCAATAGATTTTTGAAATGAAATGTATTTCTCTTTATTCTGGGCTATGACAAATAATTGTTCATGATTTGGACATACATTTTTTATAAACAGATGAGAATCATAATTACGCAAATTGTGTAAAACTACTGGAATGGAATTAGATAATTTATAATTTAAGTTGCATATAGAGTGTGACGGACCTCTATAGGAACCTGTTAAATGACAATGATCAGCAATCTTATCCGAAATTATAGGTTTATCACATATATGACAATCATTCGTATATTCAAAATGTAATTGTTCCAACACATTTAATTTTTTCATTGGTATTAACTTTTTCATATATTTATTATAAATATTAAGAATGTCTCTTTCTAAGTAAGTTATAAAAATTTGTGCACAATTGGGACCCATATAATTTTGAAATTTGGAAATTGAATCATCAAATGAACACTTTATATAATAAGCAAACGAATATGGAATATGTTGACATTTTTTTTTCAGTATATGGAGAACTTGGATCTACATCATTAATTTCATTATTTAAAGGCTTAAGAATGAATTCAAAATCTGCATATATAACAAATGGAACTTCAATTTGTTTTTGTATATTCTGAAATTTTAAAATATTTTCGGGAATAATATTTCCAAATCTATCTATTTTGGTTTCAGTTAAAGGTAAATTTATTCTTACAAAATCACAATCATATGTGTTATGCCTGACTAATAATTCTTCAGTAGTAAAATATTGTAAACAACCGTCGCATAAAAATTTTTTCCCATGATGTTTAGATAATTGTTTAGAAATTAATCTAAATAAATCCGAAATATAACAGTAATGGAAATTTCCATTATCATCTCCAATTAATAATAAATTAAGGTAACGTTCTCGCTTATTTTTTGTATAATGTAAAGGTCCTATAATTTCGAATTGAGTTTTAAAATTATTCTTGATTTTTTCTAATCTATAAACATTAACCGAAATATTGTTTAAATTTTCAAATTTACTTATGTCTTTTAAAGTTAAAGGAAAATTGATACCTTTAAAGTTTAAAATAGTGGTGAAATGTGGATATGACTCCACCTTTTCAATTGGTCCGTTAGGTGAATGAAGAGCTGCAACCACAGACCAGGCGAAACAACATTCATCATTGTTTTGAACGTTGACTACAGCATTTTTCAACTTGATCTCTGACGGTAGTGGTATATATGAAGAAGCTTTTAAGGGGTTGTACTTGTTGATGTTAAGCTCAACGTGTAATATTTTTATTAAAATCCATCCTGAAATTAAAGAAGAATAATTAACAACAAATTTATTTTTGGTTTAACTTTAGTTACTAAATATTTAATAAAAAATAATTTACCCGAATCTTTTTCTGCCAGTTCATCAGCTTTCCGGTCAATAATTTTAATAATATCTTCTAGTCCTTGCGTTAATTCTGAACTATTACATAAAATCCGAAATGGGGTATTGAAAGACTTAACTTTATGACTTTCATTGGAAGGATTTAAGTAAAGACCAAATAACTCCATGTTGAGTTTAATGCAGGTGTGTCTTTGGATTTCATAACTGATTACCTCAATTATTTTTTGTTGTATTTCGGAGAAAAAATCATAAATGTTGATTTGGTATTGAGTCGATGATATTTTATATGAAATGATTCTTTCCTTAAATGCCGATTTTATTACAGACACATTTTCATCCCTAACCACCATTGAATTGGTTTTGTGTTTATTTGTTCTCAAATGACAGAACCATAATGACTTTTTTATAAATATTTTGCAGAATTGACAATATCTTCTTTCACCTAAAATTTAATAACTTCTTTATTAAATTTGCCTCTAATTCATCAAATTAATAACTAATTATTAAACTGAAACAAAATTTCTATTTAAAATTAAACTTACAGCTCTTCTTCTTCTGTTCTAACTGGGGGCCATTGTTGGAGTGAATTATCTTCTTGTGGCGATTCAAATTGTCTTTTCGAGTAAAAATTTTGAATCAGTCTTCACATTTAAAATTCACTTTTCTAAAATGAATCTCTTATTGTGAAGCCCAAGTCGATATTAACACACTGGAGGGATTATGGTGAGGTAAGAATTTAAATGGTGGAAAAGAAGTAGGAGGGGAGTTAAGTAATGGGATGGAAAAAGCTAAGAGTAGCTTTATAAAGTTCTATCGCTCTTTCCCACATCTTCCTTTTCTCCCGAGCTGTTTTATTAGGATTGCAATTTAATATAGAATCCAAAACAAATCCTAATGATCTTTGATAAGACAAATGTTTATTTTTAATTTTGAAATTTGATTTAGAATGAAAGCTTAGTTTCGGATAATCGTTTTCGAAGGGGATTGTCACTTCCGTTTGTGTTAAAAAAGAATTTTGAACTGTCTCATCTGTTTGTGTGGAAACAGAATTTAAAATTTCATCGAAATTTGGTGGCGAGTTTTCAAAAATGATTGAAGAATTTGGAATATTAAATTGACAGTATGTATTTTGGCCGCACGGAATTGAATTTTGACTAAAATCTTCAATTTTTGTAGATGGTTCACTTATTATTGGAAGAATTTCTTGGGAACCACCACCATTACTAAACGATGCTCCCAAATCTTCACTACAATGTGGAATTTTGTAACCATCCTGTGAATCATCCTCCTCCCCCAAAACATCAACCCTCCTATTTCCACTACTAGTCGATTCCGAATTTTTTTTTTGATTATTTGAAATTTTGAAGAGAGATAGAGGAGAAAATGAAGAATTAACCGGTATTACTCCAAAATTGTTTTCACTTTCAAAAGTTCCTAATTGGGGTTCTTTTTTTGGTTCTAAATTTCTAGTTTTCAACATTCCAAAAAAATTTTATGATTTATTTTAACCCGAATCATTGTCACTGTCACTGTCACTGTTACTCTCATAATTTGTTAAATTTTTATTAATTTTGGGAATCCCCATTACCTTTTTAAAATTGTCGATATTATCTAAATCTTGAGTTAATATGTCGGGAGTATTTGTAAAGGGAGTGTTCGTTGTTAAATCCAAGTCTTGAGTTAAAAAATTTGGGGTTTCCGGCGTTAAAATGTTATTAAAATCTAAATTTTGTGATAAAATGTCTCCGAAATATTCTCTAGTTCAGGCAAATATTTCAAATTTTCTAAAAATTTTATGTTCGTTTCTGAACAACTTTGGAGTAATTTGTTTTCTAAATTTTTTTCTTGCATCGTATTAATCATCGCGTTAAAATTTTGGGTTCTCTGACATAAATTTTGGTTGTCACTTTCATTTTCATTTTTCAAAAAAGCAGGCTGAATTATTATATCTGAAATTATATTAATTTTGTTCACCACTCCTAACTGTTCAGTGGAAGTTGAGGCAAAAGGAAAAGACATACCTTCAAAATTTTAGTACACTTGACAGCAACAAACTAACACAAACTAAAACAAACTAAAATTGGAGACTTTAAATTTAAAGCGTGGTAAACTCGACTTAAGCTTGCTATAAACTGCTCCTCGACCGTTTTATATGAAAGCGGACCACGGTTTGTCCTCGTAAGTATAGTGACCTCAATAAAGGTTAATGACCTCAATTCTGCGCGTCACACCCCGCGGATAACACTATGAAAACTCAAGAGGTTTGCGGGCGTATAAAAAACACAAAGTTTTTTTTCGGGGCATCTCGCCTGCTGGGGGGACCAGGGGGGGCGCACAGTCAGTACCCCTTGGTCAGGGGGGGTTCAGCGGGGGGGGGACAGAATCCCCCCGGGAAAGCCGGTTTGAGGCCCTCTCCGCGATTTAAAAATCGAAATTTGACCTTGACCTACTTTCAAAAAATGTTTTCCGAGGTGACTTTTTCATTTTTGGTTCATCACCATTGGTGTTCAGATAAATTTTAATTTTATTTTTTTAAATGTTCAGAAATTTACAAATTCAGGTTATGGATGGAAATAGAATTATAATAAGAAGAGTGAATGTTCATCCACCACTACAAGTACCATCCATATCTCATCAACCAACCCTGAGGAAAATGTGGAACCTCAAGTGGAACCTCAAATAAATCCTGAGTGTGACGAAATAGATTCCACTACAAAGTAAGTAGCTTATATTAAGCTTATATTAAATGTTTTAATTTATTATTAGTCTTCCTAATATCAAAATACTAATTGATTTTTTTTTAGTTGACATAGAGACAAACAATTCATCAAGTTTAGGGACAGTGTTAAGTGAAACTATTTTTAGGTTAAGTTAAAGTGTTTAAGTAATAGTGAATAGTAACAGAGACGATTTAAGGTAATGTAAATTTTATTTAATTGATCTAATTATAAAGGAGTATGAAGATAACTGTACCTAAATTTCCTATAATATTTTTTCTTCCATATTTATAAACTTATTAATTTTAGATTTAAAACTCTCTAAAATAGAAAAGGATTAAAAATTTTTGAACAGGGTGGTTAATTTAAAATATTTTTTCATTCTATTATGACTAATAAAAACTTTTGTATAGAGTTGTTATGTTTGTTCCTTTATTCTTATAAATAAAACATCTTTTTTTTTCGAAATTGTTAAATTCTTTATTCCAATAAGATAAGAATAAATGGATAAATTAAATACAAACAATAATAATTTTAAAATAATAAAAATTAAATAATAATACATTTTAAAATAAATATTCTAGGATTATAATTTCTTCATTTTCACATGTATGAAATGGTTTGCAACACCTAAATATTAAATAATACATTCTAAAATAAATATTCTAGAACTACAGTTTCTTCATTTTCACATTTAATTGCGCATAGTTCATTGCGACAGATTGGACATATTTTATTAAATAACATCCACATTTCTAAACAAGGGATGCAAAATCTGTGATTACAAGGTTCTGGTGACATCATTTTATTAGATAATATATCTTCAAAACATATAGGAAATTCTTCGGTTTTATTTTCAATTATTTCGTTAACAACTTTTTTTTTACCCTTCGCGACTTCCTACCGCTTTTATATATTGGTTTTTTACCAGGCATTATAATTATTTTTTATATTGGCACCACTGGAACATTTGCGTCCCAATCTAAATCAATATTTTTAACACTACTATTGCAAATTAAACAAACTTTAGGGGTAATTATTTGATACAACTGTCTTGAACATATATCGCAATGTAAATCATCACTTAAGCGTTTTAATTTTCTCTTATTATGAGTATTTACATGTTTATTAGCACCTGCCCTTTGATAATATTGTATAATTTGATAGCATGCGTGACAAAGAGTTTTTTCTTGATTTTCCGTCACTAAAACACTGTGATATAACTCTGAGTAATACAGAACACAATTTCTTTGGGATCAGTGTACTTATGTTTCACTAAACAAAATTTAGCACTAGCACTTTCTTCTTCATTATCTTCTTCAATATCGGAGTCATCGGATTCAGCTTCAATTTGTTCGAAATTATTTATATCGTAGTTCAAACAATTTCTGAATTCTTCTGAAATTTTTTTTCGTTAAGATATGTATAGTAATCCAATACTCCAATTAATTCATCTAGATCTGGACCTTCTTCAATATTATTATCCATAAATTTTTGAATCAATTTTTTTTAATATTTATTTTGCAATATTTGTTATTAAATATAAAATTATTTACTTATTATTTGTTGGTATTTAATTTATCATATTTTGTTGCTCCACGTATCTATTTTATAAATTTACTAAAGTGAAAAGTCATTGGTGGAAGGACTTTATATCGACTTCATGGTCAAATAAGGTTATCCACCTCAAGGTCAACCATAAGGTTAGATCTCCTACTATGATCGGATTCGTTGGAAGGTTAGTCAGGTTGTTAACTTTAAGACTAAACTCCATATGATGTATACGAGGCTTTTTGAAAAGTCTAATGAGAGAACAGAAGAGGAGGAGGATGAAAAGTGTCGATGATAAGAGGTTTTTTGAAAAGTATAATGAGAGATTTGAAAAGTATAATGAGAGAAGAAAAGAGGAGGAGGATGAAAAGTGTTGATGATTTACTCTTCTTATTCCTCCCCCTCTTTCCTTCTCTCATATATACACTACTCGAGATAATCTTTGAATAAAAAACATTTCGTTGAGTAGTAATCTAAAAATCCTCCATTTTCGATTCGTTCGTTATAACATCTTTAGGAAAATATGGAAATACGAAATAATCATTGATTTAGAGGTTTGGCTGTAATTTAAACTCAACTTACTAGCATTTCTTGGATTCTATATGAGAAGTACAAGATTCTAAACTTAGACTGGAGAATGAAGGACGAAAATGGGCTATTTGTGATAATTTACATCCGTCATACATTATCGATTCTTCCTTACTAACTTTTCTGGGGAAACAAGGGAGTTACAATACCAGATGGGAAATTTTCTTTGAATTCAGAAATTTTATTCTTATCTGGACTAAGTTTATTTGCATTACTTGGATTTTCTAAGAGAAATACAAGATTCTGGATTTAGATTAGAGACAGAAAAACGAAAATAGGCCAAACACCCTGCATTCAACATCAGACCTTTCGCCTTAAATGCCACCACAGACGCGGAGTTCTGGCCATGTAATTAAATTCATGTACTAGCATTTTTATATCACCCTGTATAACAACAACTTGTTACACACCTAACACATACTTACAGTGCATCAATATATCTAACTGGCAACTAAGACCCTAGTGAAGTTACAAGAAGAGTACCAAAAATTCAAGATTTTTAAATATAATATAAAATAATACTAAATAGATGTTGGGAAAATTGCCGTGTTTCTTGGCGCGCCGGTCAGAACCTACGTAGGGGACCCTCCATATCAACCCGTTGAATATTGAAAATCACCCGCCTCATTGGACACGGACTTTAATCTAAACAAAGGATTGGACGTTTTTAGAAGGATATTTTTGTTAAAAACTATACAGCAATATAATTTTTTTAAAAAGAAATATTATTCATCCATGGGATGGGAATTTAGATAACGAGTATCTACTGAAAATGAAGAATTTATAAAAGTCTTATAAAATTAAACCAATTATCTTAGACATATTCTCGTACTTGTCTGAATCAATCAGTCTTG
Organism: Diaprepes abbreviatus; assembly: GCA_034092305.1. NCBI lineage: Eukaryota > Metazoa > Arthropoda > Insecta > Coleoptera > Curculionidae > Diaprepes > Diaprepes abbreviatus. The sequence goes on along the minus strand of JASJET010000261.1, from coordinate 330,369 downwards.
GGGAGCAAATTAACAAAATTAGCCTATTTTCGTCTTTCTGTCTCTAATCTAATTCCAGAATCTTGTAGTTCTCTTACAAAATCCAAGTAATGCAAGTAAACTGAGTCCTGATTAGAACAAAATCTCTGAATTCAAAGAACATTTCCCATCTTGTTCTGTAATTTCCTTGTTTTCACAGAAAAGTTAGTAAAGAAGTATCGCTAATGCAGGACTCATAAATATTTTACGAAATTAGACCAGTAATCTTAGAGATCTTTCCGTTCCGTGAAAAATAACTTTCCGTATGTAAATTATCACAAATAGCCCATTTTCGGCTTTCATTCTCCAATATAATTTTAGAAACTTGTACTTCTCATTTAAAATCCGAGAAATGCTAGTAAGTTGAGTTTAAATTACAGCCAAATATCTAAATTCAATGATTATTTCGTATTTCCATATTTTCCTAGATATGTTATTACGAATGAATCGAAAATGGAGGATTTTTAGAATACCACTCTAAATAAGACCTATAATCTTGGAGATATTTTCGTATTTCCCTTAGAAATATATAACAAGGAGATTACGGCACAAAATAAGAAGAAATCATTGAATTTAGACTTTTTGTTCTAATTTGAGCTCAATTTAGCTTAGACTATTGACTAAAACCCATTTTTTAGGGAAATATGAATAGATCTCTAAGATTAATAGTATTATTTTGCATGAACCCTTGCATTTTTGATTCTTCTATATACGTTGTCTTGAAAAACTCAATATACTTGCATTTCTTGGTTTTTGTAGTAGAAGTACAAGGTTGTGAACTTAAATTAGAGATAGAGAGCTCAAAATGGACCCTTTGGGTTAATTTACATCCCGAAACTTATTTTTCAAGGAAATACAAAAGGAACTGCAAGATTATTATTATTATTTTCTGTATTAAGAATCCTGAATTTTTTATGCTTCTATAACAAATTTTTGGAAAAACAAAATAATTACAAAACAAAATACGATATAATCTTTGAATAAAAAACATTTCGTTGAGTAGTAATCTAAAAATCCTCCATTTTCGATTCGTTCGTTATAACATCTTTAGGAAAATATGGAAATACGAAATAATCATTGAATTTAGACGTTTGGCTGTAATTTAAACTCAACTTACTTGCATTTCTTGGATTTTATATTAGAAGTATAAGATTCTAAACTTAGATTGGAGAATGAAAGTCGAAAATGGACTATTTGTGATTATTTACATACAGAAACTTATTTTTCTGGGAAATATGGAAAGATCTCTAAGATTTTTGGTCTAATTTTGTAAAATAATTAAGAGCCTTGCATTATCGATACTTCTTTACTAACTTTTCTGGGAAAACAAGGGAATTAAAGTACAAGATGGAAAATATTCTTTGAATTCAGAAATTTTGTTCTTATCTGGACTAAGTTTATTTGCATTACTTGGATTTTGTAAGAGAAATACAAGATTCTGGATTTAGATTAGAGACAGAAAGACGAAAATTGGCTAAATACCCTGCATTCAACATCAGACCTTGCGCCCTAGCTGCCACCCCAGACGCGGAGTTCTCGACCTATAATTAAATTCATGTACTAGCATTTTTATTTCACCCTGTATTACAACAAATTGTTACACACCTAACACACACTTACAGTGCCGCAATAAATCTAACTGACAATTAAGACCCTAATTGGATACATTCATTAAATAATAATTACCATTATCTGTAAACTAATATATCGCCTGAGGGTATTCTAGAAGTCATATTCTTACACTAGTTTCAGAGAAAGTCAAAAATGTGCCGAGATTTACAAAATTTCCCAAAAAAATACATTTCTTGAAGTATATTAATGCAAAAGGTCCATTTTTGACTTTCTGTCTATAATCTAAGTTCAGAAACTTGTAATTCTAATATTAAAACCAAGAAGGGCCGCATAGTTAAGAGGAAATAAGAACAAAAATTTTAAATTCATTGATTATTTCTTTCTTATTGTTGCAAGTTCTCTGTTTTAATAGTGAAGTTACAAGAGGAGTACCAAAAATTAAAGATTTTTAAATATAATATAAAATAATACTAAATAGATGTTGGAAAAATTGCCGTGTTTCTTGGCGCGCCGGTCGGAACCTACGTAGAGGACCCTCCATATCAACCCGTTGAATATTGAAAATCACCTGCCTCATTGAACACGGACTTTAAACTAAATAAAGGATTGGACGTTTTTAGAGGAATATTTCTGTTAAAAACTGTATAGAAATATAATTTTTTTAAAATAGAAATATTATTCATCCATGAGTTAACTCGCGAGATCAGAGGAGATTCTTTTTAAAAATAATTTATTTTATTGTTTACAGAATTATTGATTCAATACAATATATAATTATTATTTTAACTATGTTACGTCTTCAACGGACTTCAACTAACTGACGGCGTCTTCTCCAAGTCGGGTATATAAACGTGACATCTTGGATTGCTTGGTCAGCACATCTTAGGGTTAGGCCGTGATATAACTCCTCCCCCATTAGCTTGAACTATACCTTGTCAAAAGGTAGTTCAATCCGTGGACATGGTCCATTTTTTTCATCCGGGGCGGTTTTTCTTCCTAAGTAACCTTTTCGGATCAAGTGTCTGTATATGAAGTACCCTAGAATAATTAGTAAAATTAGGTAAATTAAAATTGTCCATAGGCTGGGCACTCTGGGCACTTCTTCAAAGAAAAGATGTGGCTCATTTTCTTCAATTTTATTTTTTAGTTTATGTAGTTCATCTAGTTTTATTTCTTGTAGATGAAGACTCAGGTTGAGTAGAGGGAACTAAGGAGGCGTTGCTTCAAAATCTGGGAAAATTATCGGTTGTTTCTTTGACTCGATCGTACTTTGGCTATTAGTGATCGATAGTCCATTGATTTTTGCTCTGCATCCGTTAGGCAGGGTTAATAAGAAAGTACCATATAGTTTTCGTCTTTCATCTTGTAATTGGCATTTTAATTCAATTACTTCTTCGGTTGGCACAACTAGTATCCATTCCGTTGAGGAATCTAATTGATTGATTATTGGTCTGGTTACAACGACTTCGATTTGTTGACAGGTGGAGGTGCTCTTTGTGGATTGGATTAGCTGCACTTCACAAGGGCTTCTGTCTTCAATTTCTTGCAAATCTTCTTTATCGCATAGATAATTGTTTGGCAATACTTCTTTACAAGGGGTTCCTCGATAAGCGTAGTATAATTGATTTTTGATTAAATATTTATCGCGAGGGATAACAACCTTGAACAGACTCTGCTGTAAAATTGGTATTGAGTACAAGTGAAAATATTCAAAATCTGTTGTTTTAACAACTGGTATTTTTAATAAAAATGTAATTTTATTATTTAGTATAAAACAATCTACATTTATTAAGTTTTCAAAATAAAATATATTTTCTAAATTGACTTGCAAAGGTAGTCTATTAGTGCCTATTATTGTTTCAAGTTTTTTCAATTCAATTAAGAGGTCTTTTAAAGTAATTATACCAGGATGCATTATTTTCAGTTTAGAGAAAGTAATAGCATTTTCTATATCTTGTAGAATTGAGTCAATTATTTCACATAAATTAATAATTTGATTTAAAATGTTTTTAATAAAGATTATATTTTCCCTTTGTGTTGTACTTTGAATTATTAAACTGATTTGATTAATTCTATTTTCCAATAACTTTTCATTTTGATTTATTTTTTGAATAGTGTTATTGAATTTTTCAATAATACTTTTAGAAATTGAATTCTGTGTTCGAATATTTTCGGCTAATTTGTTTTGATTTTCTTGTAAGTTTTTTTATTAGATTTTCGTATCGTTCGCCGTCCGACGCGTCTAAATTTCCGGTCACAGCTTTGAATACTGAGCCTATAATATTAACTAAGCCTCTTTTTACTCTATTAGGATGGGGCAAAATTTCTTTTATTTTATTTTCTACTCTATCTTGTATTAATTTTAATATTTTTAAATAGTTAGAAGATTCATTAAAGTACTCTTTATGTAGAAGTAATGAATCGGTTATAGTTTTAGACTTAAAATGTAATTTATTAATTTCTAATATGATTGGATTTAAATCATAGTAGTGTATCAGTGTGTGAGTGTATTCTGTCAATTTTACTTACCCTAGTCTTAAGGGTAAAAGTCCAGGATTATCGTCTATAGGTTTGATTAGTATTTCTTTGTCTTTTCCGTCTCCGATAACGACAGTTATAAGCCTGAAATAAAATATTTGGTTTTAGTCAAAACTATAAGTTTGTCTTAATGGACGTTTTAAGTTATCCATATGGATTTTAGATTGATTTTGTGTTTTTATCGTTTTTCTTTCTTTATTGATTGATTCAAGTTCTGTAGACTTAGAAAATTTATTTGCGTCTTTTTGTCTCATGTGTTTTCGTATATATACCTGTTGATTATTTTGAAATATTTCTGGTTTATCTCGATTAGTATTGATTTTTGATATTACTTTTTCTTTATTTTCGGAAAGTTTCTGATTTATTTTAGAATATAATAAGCGTGATTTTTTTTTATGTGCATTCACGTAGTCATTTAATATTAATTGTTCTATTTTTATGTCAAAAGAGTCATTTGAGCATATTTCTCCATTAATTACTTCTATTGGTTTTAGATTAGTAACTGAATGTATTGAATGATTATATGCCAATATCGCGTAAATCATTTTTTGTGATATCGGTGTTGAAGCAAAATTTTGATTATTTAATAAACGTATATGTTCAGCTAGGGTGGAATGTAGTCTTTCGACAACTCCATTAGATTCTGGGTGATTAGGTGAACAAAAATGTATCTTTATTTTATGTAAATTTAAAAGTTCCGTTACTACTGTATTTTTAAATTCGGTACCATTATCAACTATTATCTGTTTTGGTACATGGTGAGAAAAATTTAAAAGAAGTTTATCAACGATTTCGGTAGCGGCAAGTGATTGAATTGCATATGCTTGCGCGTATTTTGAGAAGCTATCAATTATAGTTAAAAATTTAGTTTGTTCCAACGTATAAGTATCTAAATGAATAATTTCAAACGGTTTTGATGCCGTTGGCGTAATATTTCTTTCTATGTTTATTGGATGTCTCTCGTATTTGGTTCTTTGGCATATTTCGCAATTATTAATATATGTTTGTATTGAATTTTTTAAATTTGGACAATAGTATTTTTTCTTTATTTGTTCTAACGTTTCATCAATTCCTCGGTGATTAGTTTTAGATTCGTGATAGTTTTTTATAATTTCTGGGATTTCTGTTTTATCGGTAATATCTATTAGTTTTGTTAAACATCGTTTAAATTTTATAGAGGGCCATTTGAAGGTTTTTCTGATTACTTCATAGAATGGTTCATACATTTCCGGTTTTTCGAAATATAAATGATATTGTTTATCAGGAATAATTAATTCTTTTACAAAGTTTAAAATGTCTTGGTCAAAATTGTTTTGGGATATTTGAACGTATATTCTACGCTTTTTCTCGAATAAAATAGTTATTCTTGGTTTCACAGGTGAGTGTAATACAGATGAAATAATTATTTGATTTGCTCCGTAATTTACTGGTATGTCAACTATTGGTATACCTACGATTGGGTCTTCTTTTTCATTCGTATGTATTGTCATGTTATCTTCATCAGCTGTTATATGTGCTGCAGTGTTGTTAACTTCATTAAGTTCATTGAATTAATTGGCGTCCGCCTGTGCTATAGTAGATATTTGTTCTAAATTTTCAGTTTCTAATTCTCTATTAAAGTCATCGATATAATTTTTTAATTGAAAGATTTCTTCAGTATCTTTTGTATGTAGTTCGATACGTGATAAAGCATCAGCATTGGTATTTAATTTTCCTTTTTTATATATAATATTATAGTCAAATTCATCAAGTTTAATTCTCCATCTTAGTAATTTTGAACATGGGTCTTTTAGTGAAAATAACTATTGTAATGGTTTATGGTCCGTAATGAGATTTATTTTTCTTCCAAAAATATACGGTCTAAAATATTTGGTTGCCCAAACGATTGCCAAAAGTTCTTTTTCTATTGTAGAATAATTTCTTTCTGAATCATTTAATGTTCTCGATGCATAGGCTACGGGTAAATCTTGCCCTATTTGTCCTTGTGATAATACTGCGCCAATTGCTACATTGCTAGCGTCTGTGGTTAAATTGAAAGGTTTAGAAAAATCTGGATATTGGAGTATTGGTTCATTAATTAATAAATTTTTACAGGTATCAATGCATTTTAAATATTCTTCGTTAATTTCTATCTTTGCACCTTTTTTTTAAACATTTTGTAAGTGGTTTTGTAATTTTTGCAAAGTCTCTAATAAATCTTCGGTAATATCCAAGTAAACCTAGAATTCCTTTAATTTGTTTAGTTGTTTTAGGCATTGGAAATTGTTTGATTGCTTTTATCTTATCAGGGTTGGGTTTTACTCCTTCTGCTGTAACAATATGTCCAAGATATGCTACTTCTTTTCTTAAAAATTCTGATTTATATAACTGAATTTTAAAATTAGATTCTCTTAGTCGCTGAAAAACACTTTTTAGTCTTTCTAAGTGTTCCTGCAATGAGGTTGAAAAAACTATTATATCGTCTAAGTATACAAGGCATTTTTCGTTTTGTATTCCACGAATGATATTGTCTATTACGCGCTGAAACGTCGCTGGAGCATTCTTAAGTCCGAAAGGCATACGTAAGAACTCATAATGTCCGTGTTCGGTACTAAAGGCTGTTTTTTCTATGTCATTTTCATGCATTTGGATTTGATGAAAACCACTAGCTAAATCTAAAGTGGTAAAATATTGGCATCTTCCCAATTTATCTAATAAATCTGTAATATTCAGTAAAGGATACCTATCGTCTAAGGTTTTTGAATTTAAACCCCTAAAATCGCAAACTACCCTAAATTTTGGTACTTCAGAGGCATCTGCCTTCTTGGGAACAACCCAGATCGGTGAACTCTAAGGTGAACAGCTTGATTGTATAATTTTTTGATCTAACATTTTTTTAATTTGTTTTTCTACCTCTTTTTTATAAATAAAAGGGTAACGGTATGATTTAGAATAAACGGGATATTTCATCAGTGGTTTTAATTCTATGTTTAATTTTACTTGTAAAAGTTAATGGATCGTTTTCATTATAAAATATATCAGAATATTCTTTTATTAAATTTAAAATTTTATACTTTTCTTTATCATTAAGATGGTCAGTTCTAAATTTAGAAAAATCTAAATATTTTTGTTTTGGTTCGTTATTAAAATTATTTAGTTCAATTTCGTTCATTTCTTGTAAATTAAATTTTTCTACTTCAATGGGCTCAGAAAAATCTAACGTTACTGATTCGCACGTATTATTTAATATTGTTGTCAAGGCAAAGCCATTTTTTGCAGTTGATAAAGATTCTGGTATCTCACAGTTATGAAATCTTTGATGCGGTATAATTATATCACCGTTTCTTATCGTAGTTTTTATTTTTATCACTTGTTCAACTCTAGGTGGAATTGTAATACAGTTAAGTTCAGGTTTTGTTTCATAAAAAACTAATTTTATACGGGTATAAGGCGTTTCTAAAAAATCCCTTATCAAAGTTGATATTTGCTTGTAATATTTTTAAATTATTAAGTCCTATAAGACCATCAAAAACGTCGTGAAACTTAAACAAATGAAATTTTAGATTTTTATTTTCTGGTAATTTAAATATTTTAGAAGAAGATATTAATGCACTGTATTGATGAGCAGATTTTTGAAAAACTGTCGATACTATAAATGGATCATTAATTATTTTATCAGGATAAAATTTTCTTGCAATATTAGGATCAATAAATGATTTAGTCGATCTAGAGTCGATTAGAATTTTAATATTGGTTTCGGGAAAAATTATATACGATAATTCACTGTTATTTGACGTATTTAAAGAAATTACCTGCGGTACTATATTGGTTCTTCTATTTGAGGCGATTCTTGAAAATTTTCATTATTTTCGTTATCGTTAGAGTTTTGTTGACTTAGGTTATAGTTAGGTTGAATAACATTTTGATAGTATTCGTCATATGACTGTTGGTTATTATTAGATAGGTCATGGTAATAATAAGGTAGGTCACTATGTGGATTAGGATAATAGTAATTATTACTGTCATATTCGTTATGTTCATTTTGATCAGTGTTTTGTGTTTGAGTGTTATATAGCTCTTCAAAAATAAATTTTGGAGGATTATAGTTTGTGTTAGATGGGCCTGATAATGGCTTAAATCTAGAGGTTGACACTCCGGACATAGGTGTCGGTTGGGAATTTTTTTTTGCTGATTTGGCTTAAAAACATTTGTTTTATTTTTTCCAAAACTTGTGAATTAGTGAAATATTTTGGTTGTGGTCTATTAAAATTCGGCCTAATATTTATTGGCTGCGAAGGAAAATTTGGTTTAAATATATTATGAGGCGTATTCGCATTAAATGAATAATTTGGTTGAAATTGTGGACTGAAAATATTGTTATTATTAGAAATTTGTTTAAAATTATTGTTATTATTATTTTTTGGAATAAAAACATTTGATTTAGCTTGATTTTGAAGATATTGAACATTATATTCTTGTGTTACAAATTGCAATGCTTGCATAAGACTGTTAGGTCGCATACAACGTATTGTAGTGCCTAATGGTTCTTTTAATCCCGACAAAAACGTTTTTAAAGCTAGTTCATTATAAAGCTGTCTTTTTAGAATTTTTGCTGCTTCATTATTTTCATGTAAATCGACATATGAACACAATAAATTTAAAAGATGTAATATCCTGTCATGAAACTGATTAGGCTTTTCGTTAGGTAATTGTTTTGTCATAACTAGGTCACGATTTAAACAAGCTTCGTCCCTTTGATCCGCGAAGTTTCGTCTTAAAGTATCTTTAAGTTCGTCCCACGTACTAATATTTTAAATGTTAATTATTATTTTGGCTTGGCCAGTTAACTTACTGATTAGAGAGTTTAGTAAATAAACATTTTGGAAACATTCTGCGTTTGTTTTAGTAGCATCATAAAATGAATCGATTAGAGTTTGGCAAGTAGACAAATATCTAGTCAAATCATTAGGATTACCGTCAAAATTCGGCACGCAATTTAAATATTCCGGTTTGAATTGTGACATTTTATTATCAATTATCAATTCTGTATTAGATAGATTGTTTTCAAAATTATTTTTATTAGTTACACTTACACTAGTTTTACTTAAATTTAATGTTTCTAAGTTATCTTGAGAAATAGAGTCAGCTAAAGGCGTTATTTGTAACTTATTTAAGTTTTCGATTAAGAGATCAATTGACATTAATTATTCAATTATTATCTACACTTACATTAAGCTTATGATGAATCCTCTTTCTGTGGTCATTTCTTAATTATAAGGTCAAGGCTTCGGTTCAGCAATTTAAGTCTTCCCCAAAATTTTGTTCCTCACGAAGACAAGCAATATCGGTCCTGTCCTCCGATGTTCAGCTGATTGATGGGTTTCTGTAGATCCTCTATGGATTGGGAATTTTTCGATTTCTGCACCAACCATCAACGTCACAACTTGGTTCCTTCGGTTAATCGTTGCACGAAAAATCAAGTGATCGATTCAATTGATTTCCGAAGATCCTACCGACTGCGCCAGTTAACTCACGAGATCAGAGGAGATTCTTTTTAAAAACAATTTATTTTATTGTTTACAGAATTATTGATTAAATACAATATATAATTATTATTTTAACTATGTTACGTCTTCAACGGACTTCAACTGACTGACGGCGTCTTCTCCAAGTCGGGTATATAAACGTGACATCTTGGATTGCTTGGTCAGCACATCTTAGGGTTTGGCCGTGATATAACTCATGGGATGGGAATATAGATAGCGAGTATCTACTGAAAATGAAGAATTTATAAAAGTCTTATAAAATTAAACCAATTATCTTAGACATATTCTCGTATATCTGTGAGTCAATCAGTTTTAGGGAGTATATTAACAAAATTAGCCTATTTTTGTCTTTTTGTCTCTAATCTAATTCCAGAATCTTGTACTTCTCTTACAAAATCTAAGTAATGCAAATAAACTGAGTCCGGATTAGAACAAAATTTCTGAATTCAAAGGATATTTCCCATCTTGTACTGTAATTCCCTTGTTTTCCCAGAAAACTTAGTAAAGAGGATTTTTAGAATACTACTCTAAATAAAACCTATAATCTTAGAGATATTTTCGTATTTCCCTTAAAAATGGATAACTAGGAGATTAAGGCACAAAATAAGAAGAAATAATTGAATTTAGACTTTTTGTTCTAATTTGAGCTCAATTTAGCTTATTCTATTGACTAAATATGTCGTTTTTATTAACTTACGCTCCAAAACCTATTTTTTAGGGAAATATGAATAGATCTCTAAGATTAATGGTATTATTTTGCATGAACTCTTGCATTTTTGATACTTCTTTATATGTTGTCTTGGAAAACACAATATAGTTGCATTTCTTGGTTTTTGTAGTAGAAGTACATGATTGTGAACTTAGTTTAGAGATAGAGAGCTCAAAATAGACCATTTTGGTTAATTTACATCCCGAAACTTATTTTTCAAGGAAATACAAAAGGACTCCAAGATTATTATTATTATTTTCCATAATATTTACGAATCCTGCATTTTTGATGCTTCTATACCAAATTTTTGGAAAAACAGGATAATTACAACACAAAATACGAGATAATCATTGAATAGAAAACGTTTCTTTGTTTAGTAATCTAAAAATCCTCCATTTTCGATTCATTCGTTTTAACATCTCTAGGAAAATATGGAAATACGAAATAATCATTGAATTTAGAGATTTGGCTGTAATTTAAACTCAACTTACTACAGACACGGAGTTCTCGACCTGTAATTAAATTCATGTTCGAGCATTTTTATACCACCCTGTATAACAAGAACTTGTTACACACCTAACACACGCTTACAGTGCCGCAATAAATCTAACTGACAATTAAGACCCTAAATGGATACACTCATTTGCAAACTAATATATCGCCTGAGGGTGTTCTTACACTACTTTCGGAGAAAATCAAAAATGTGCCGAGATTTATAAAATTTCCCAAAAAAAATACATTTCTTGAAGAATATTAATGTAAACGGTCCATTTTTGACTTTCTGTCTATAATAAGTTCAGAAACTTGTAATTCTAATATTAAAACCAAGAAGGGCCGCATAGTTTAGAGGAAATAGGAACAAAAATTTTAAATTCAATGATTATTTCTTTCTTATTGTTGCAATTTCTATGTTTTCTTAGTAAAGTTACAAGAGAAGTACCAAAAGTTCAAGATTTTTAAATATAATATTAAATAATACTAAATAGATGTTGGAAAAATTGCCGTGTTTCTTGGCGCGCCGGTCAGAACCTACGCAGAGGATCCTCCATATCAACCCATTGAATATTGAAAATCACCCGCCTCATTGGGCACGGACTTTAGACTAAATAAAGGATTGGACGTTTTTAGAAGGACATTTTTGTTAAAAACTGTACAGAAATATAACTTTTTTAAATAGAAATATAATTCATCCATGGGATGGGAATATAGATAGCGAGTATCTACTGAAAATTAAGAATTTATAAAAGTCTTATAAAATTAAACCATTTATCTTAGACATATTCTCGTACATCTCTGAATCAATCAGTTTTAGGGAGTAAATTAACAAAATTAGCCTATTTTTGTCTTTCTGTCTCTAATCTAATTCCAGAATCTTGTAATTCTCTTATAAAATCCAATTAAAGCAAATAAACTCAGTCCAGATCAGAACAAAATTTTTGAATTCAAAGAATATTTCCCATCTTGTACTGTAATTTCCTTGTTTTCCCAGAAAAATTATTAAAGAAGTATCGATTATGCAGGATCCTTAATTATTTTACAATATTAGACCAGTAATCGTAGAGATATTTCCGTATTTCCCTGAAAAATAAGTTTCCGTGTGTAAATTATCACAAATAGCCCATTTTCGGCTTTTATTCTCCAATCTAATTTTAGAATCTTGTACTTCTTATTTAAAATCCAAGAAATGCTAGGAAGTTGAGTTTAAATTAGAGCCAAATATCTAAATTCAATGATTATTTCGTATTTCCATATATTCCTAGATATGTTATCACGAATGAATCTAAAATGGAGGATTTTTAGAATACTATTCTAAATAAAACCTATAATCTTGGAGATATTTTCGTATTTCCTTTAAAAATGTATAACAAGGAGATTACGGCACAAAATAAGAAGAAATCATTGAATTTAGACTTTTTGTTCTAATTTGATCTCAATTTAACTTCGACTATTGACTCTTAAATATTTTACAAAATTAGACCAGTAATCTTAGAGATTTTCATTTCATTATTTATTATTACAACAAAAAATTTAAATTACATTATACATTTACATATATTATAGTAGCTTATGATTTAGTATAGCCTAGTATATAATGCACCTAAATGCAAGAGCATTTGTATGTGCAATACAGAAATACCCATATAGGTATATACATCCTAACATAAACATTTACATACTAATATATTTATTCATACACATACAATGATTATTTGCTTGAATTTATAGTATAAACAAGATTTATATTTCAGATTCCATATGGTAATTTTCCTACTAGCCATCTTGTATTATTTTGATGATTTGATAATTTTTTACAATATATGATTTACACTTACTGTTAAAAAGGTTTAATCTTTTAATACTACGTATTTCTACTGGTAAAATGTTGTAGTACTTAGGGGCTAAATAGTCAATAAATTTTAAATTAATAGTTTTTCTATTTCGAGGTATAATCAAGTTTTTACATATGTTTGCCCTGGTTGAATAATTATGATTAATGAAATGCTTCAAATTTATGGTAATATAAACATATTAATTGTACATATAAACAATGTAAGCTGCATGTGTTCTCATTAAATAGTAAGTGTGAAGGGTAGGTTTTATTTTTTTTGTAGATAATTTATATACAACAATAAGTGTCTTTAAGTTACCTTTATAAGTACCCCCCCTCCACACACAATCAAACCATATCCCAAAAGTGATTCAACTAATGATTTGTATACAACTATTAATAGTTTTTTACTTAAGAATTCCCTCAGCAAATAAAATTTATAAATCAGCTTACGGATCTTATTTGTTAAATATTCAGTATGATCTGACCATTTTAAAAATTGATCTATAATAACCCCCAAGTATTTAGTCTTTGATACAGATGTAATTTCGAGCCCTGTACTCGCATTCACCACAATGGTGTCAAAATGCGGTCTAGATGCATTTGTCAATAAGAAGGCAATATATTTGTTTTTTTTTATGTTTAAAGTTAGTTTTAGAAAACCAGCATTTCACTATCATAAAACCTTCCTTTACATTATCTCTTACTTCATCCCAAGTATCACCAGAGAACAGAATGGCCGTATCATCAGCATAAGAATAAATTTTATCATTGATATTGATGCCCAACAAAACATTAATGTAGGTCACAAAAAGTATTGGTCCCAAAATGGTCCCTGTGTAACACCAATCCGAATTCTCCGCGGCGCACTAAGACAGCCATTGACCTTTGTAAACTGCTCTCTGTTAAAAAGATAACTCCTAAAGACTTCCAATACTCCGCACTCTATAGAGTTCCAGGATCTCCAGAAGTTTTTCATGGGACACGGTATCAAAAGCCTTCGCTAATTCTATGAACGCGGCAATGACCTTCTTATCCACATTTAATTTGCCTATTATCTCAGAACTCAGACCATATATGGCGTCAGTAGTACACACTCCCTCTGAGAAGCCAAACTGTTTCCCCGATAAATTGCCATTCATTTTTAGAAAGTTTACGAGTCGATCCTTTAGACATTTCTCAAATATTTTAGCAAAATTATTTATTAGGCTTATTGGACGGTAATTTTCTATTCTGTTTTTGGGTCCTGTTTTATAAATTCGAGATACTATTGACTGTTTAAAATAAGCTGGTATTTTATTTGTTTTAAAAATAAGATTAATAATATGTGATAAAGTTTTAATTATTTCTAAATGTGTAAATTTAATAGTTTTAGCACTAATACCATCCTTCCTTGGGGCACTATCATTTTTTAATGAGTGAATTTGTTTAATAAGTTCGTTATCTGTCACTGGGTACAAATACATAGAATTGTTTACATTACTCGCAAGATTGCAAGAGATTGGTGGAATATCAATTTTTTTCTCCATCTCGACGCCAATGTTTATGAAGTAATCATTACAAAAGTTAGCCATGACGATATTATCAGTAAAATCTTGTTCATTGTTATCAACTACTTTAAAATCAGGAAGGTTATTTTTCTTTTTTGCATTTGTGGCATCATCTATAATTTTGTATATTTTTTTCATGTTATTTTTGTTACTTTCAATTTGATTTTTATAGTGGTTAAATTTTTGTTTTTTTATGAGCTTGTTTAATATATTCCTGTAATGCTTGTATTCATTTTCTGATTCAATGCTAAGATTATTTGATAAATTTTTTTTTAGTTTATCTCTATGTTTAATTGATACCACCAATCCTACAGAAATGCATTCTTTTGTTTTTTATGGTTTTTATTAAAAAGATATCGTTTAGTAGTGCAGTTTTTTAAAATTTTAGTATAAGTATCAACAAAAATATTTGTAGACAAGTCAGGATCAGGGGTGTGTAAAAACTCTTGCCAATTCACATTCGAGATTTCTTGCTTTAGTTTATTATAATCTAGGTGTTCATGAATATATGTTTTTGACTCAGTATCAATTTTATTCCCATCGGTACATATATTAAGCATCACCGGTAAGTGATCTGTTACATCTGTGTCCAATCTATAACAATTAAAGGACACGTTGTTAAGTTTTAACTTATTTCTCACAAAAATATGGTCAAGGCAAGAGTTCGCCCTTGTAGGCAAAGTCATGTAAGGAATGAATCCATATCGCCCCATTAATGAAAGATATTCGTTCACCATTTGGCATTGATTATTTTTTATATAAATATTAATATCCCCCGTAAAAATTTCAATATTATTCGCTATGTATTTTTCAAAATAATGTTCTAAATCATTAATAAATAAATTCTCACCAATCGTAGGCGATTTGTAGACAGCAAACACACTAAAATTCATATTTTCTAATTTAAATGTAATTCTACTTATTTTCAAATGGCTCTTAGCTCCACGTGTGAAATCTCAGCCATAATGTGGGACCTAACATATATAAAAACTCCATCATTCCCGTTGACATTTCCCTCATTGTAATGGGCCGTATAGCCAGAAATATTATATAAACCTATAGCTGTAATTCTGAAACATTCACTTAGAACAATAATGTCACAGAAATGAAGGTTAAATTGTTCAATAAGCAACAACAGCTGATCAAAATTCTTGTGAATACTCCTAATATTGAGATGAAGCAGATTAATTGATTTATTTTTTATTATAATACTGTGGCTTAACACTCTCTCGTCAACCAACAACCCACCCAGATCCCCACTCGCCGATTTTAATTGTTGCAGAATTATATCCTCTGGAGGTTGAAAAATGCAATTAAAATATTAAAAATAAATAAAGGGTTTAAAAGTATTAGCGATTGGAGAACTGCGTGAATAATACAATTTTTTAGTTCTTTGGTTCCCAAACATCTCAAAGTGGAAAAAAGATTCCCTCCATACACCAGACATTCACTGTTCAGGATACCGTCCATTCCAAACACAAAATATGTAAGTTTATATTTCAATTGATGATCAAAAACCATTATATCCACCATAGTCAATTTTGCTTTTCAATATTCTTAATAAATACTGATATGATGGACACTCCAAACTGCTCGCCTCATGTTCCACACTGTGCTTAAGTCCGTATTTGGTATTTGCCTTTATGCAATTATTGCATTTTTTTGTATTATTTGCCAATTTTGCGTTTCATGTTCTCCACTACAATATTTCACAAACAGTTTTATTGACACAATCTGTATTTCTATGGTAGTATTTTTGACACTTAAAACAGCGTAGTATATTTAGGTCCTCATAAACTGGATATCATTCCCATTGTAGAAACACTTTCTTATAATTTATCAGTTTGTTAAATAGTCTCGGAGAGCATTCACCAAAAATAGTTTTTTTGCCATTTCTTTTGTTTAGTTTTATGTAGGATATTTTAAGCATGTCTTCTTCATCAAAAAAACTGTTTTGTTCTCGTAGACAATCCTCTATCTCTTCCTTTGCCAGTTCACCTTCGTATCCTGTTATCTTAAATCTTTCCGTATTTCCCTGAAAAATAAGTTTCCGTATGTAAATTACCACAAATAGCCCATTTTCGGCTTTCATTCTCCAATATAAGTTTAGAATCTTGTACTTCTCATATAAAATCCAAGAAATGCTAGTAAGTCTAGTTTAAAGTAGAGCCAAGCATCTAAATTCAATGATTATTTCGTATTTCCATATTTTCCTAGATATGTTATAACGACTGAATCGAAAATGGAAGATTTTTAGAATACTACTCTAATTAAAACCTATAATCTTGGAGATATTTTCGTATTTCCCTTAAAAATGGATAACAAGGATATTAGGTAACAAAATAAGAAGAAATTATTGAATTAAGACTTTTTGTTCTAATTTGAGCTCAATTTAGCTTAGACTATTGACTAAATGTGTCGTTTTTATTAACTAACGCTCCAAAACCCATTTTTTAGGGAAATATGAATAGATTTCTAAGATTAATTTAACATGAACACTTGCATTTTTGATTCTTCTATATACGTTGTCTTGAAAAACTCAATATACTTGCATTTCTTGGTTTTTGTAGTAGAAATACAAGGTTGTGAACTTAAATTAGAGATAGAGAGCTCAAAATGGACCCTTTGGGTTAATTTACATCCCGAAACTTATTTTTCAAGGAAATTCAAAAGGAACTGCAAGATTATTATTATTATTTTCTATATTAAGAATCCTGAATTTTTGTATGCTTCTATACCAAATTTTTGAAAAAACAAGATAATTACAACACAAAATAAGAGATAATCATTGAATAAAAAACATTTCGTTGAGTAGTAATCTAAAAGTCCTCCATTCTCGATTCATTCGTTATTACATGTCTAGGAAAATATGGAAATACGAAATAATCATTGAATTTAGAGGTTTGGCTGTAATTTAAACTCAACTTACTAGCATTTCTTTTATTTTATATGTGAAGTACAAGATTCTAATCTTTGATTATAGAATGAAAGCCGAAAATGGGCTATTTGTGATAATTTACATCCGAAAACTTTTTATTCAGGGAAATACGGAAAGATCTCTAAGATTTCTGTTCTAATTTTATAAAATAATTAAGAGTCCTACATTATCGATACTTCTTTACTAACTTTTCTGGGAAAACAGGGGAATTACAGTACAAGATGGGAAATTTTCTTTGAATTCAGAAATTTTGTTCTTATCTGGACTAAGTTTATCTGCATTACTTGGATTTTGTAAGAGAAATACATGATTCAGATTATAGACAGAAAAATGAAAATAGGCTAAACACCCTGCATTCAACATCAGACCTTCCGCCCTAGCTGCCACCCCAGAAGCGGAGTTCTCGATCTGTAATTAAATTCATGCACTAGCATTTTTATATCACTCTGTACAACAACAACTTGTTACACACCTAACACACACTTACAGTGCCGCAGTAAATCTAACTGACAATTAAGACAATAATTGGATACACTCATTGAATAATAATTACCATTATTTGCAAATTAATATACCGCCTGAGGGTGTTCTAGAAGTCATATTCTTACACTACTTTCAAAGAAAGTCAAAAATGTGCCGAGATTTACAAAATTTCCGAAAAAAAATACATTTCTTGAAGTATATTAATACAAACTGTCCATTTTTGACTTTCTGTCTATAATCTAAGTTCAGAAACTTGTAATTTTAATATTAAAACCAAGAAGGGCCGCATAATTTAGAGGAAATAAGAACAAAAATTTTAAATTCAATGATTATTTCTTTCTTATTATTGCAATATCTCTGTTTTCCTAGTGAAATTTCAAGAGGAGTACCAAAAATTCAAGATTTTTAAATATAATATAAATTAATACTAAATAGATGTTGGAAAAATTGCCGTGTTTCTAGGCGCGCCGGTCAGAACCTAAGTAGAGGACCCTCCATATCAACCCGTTGAATATTGAAAATCACCCGCCTCATTGGACACGGACTTTAAACTAAAGGATTGGAAGTTTTTAGAAGGATATTTTTTTAAAAAACTGTACAGCAATATAATTTTTTTTAAATAGAAACATTATTCGTCCATGAGATGGGAATATAGATAGCGAGTTTCTACTGAAAATCAAGAATTTATAAATATCTTATAAAATTAAACCAATAATCTTAGACATATTCTCATACTTGTCTGAATCAATCAGTTTTGGGAGTAAATTAACAAAATTAGCCTATTTTCGTCTTTCTGTCTCTAATCTAATTCCAGAATCTTGTACTTTTCTTACAAAATCCAAGTAATGCAAATAATCAGAATCCAGATTAGAATAAAATTTCTGAATTCAAAGAATATTTCCCATCTCGTACTGTAATTTCCTTGTTTTCCCAGAAAAGTTAGTAAAGAAGTATCGAAAATGCAGGACTCTTAATTATTTTACAAAATTAGTCCAGTAATCTTAGAGATCTTTAAATATTTCCCCGAAAAATAAGTTTCCGTAAGTAGTGGATATATGAGAGAAGGAAAGAGGAGGAGGAGAAGTAAGAGTAAATCATCAACACTTTTCATCCTCCTCCTCTTTTCTTCTCTCATTATACTTTTCAAATCTCTCATTATACTTATTAAAAAACCTGGTATCATCAACACTTTTCATCCTCCTCCTCTTTTGTTTTCTCATTCGAATTATCTCGTATACATTCGAGTTACTTCGTATACATTCGAGTTACTTCGTATACATGTTAACATGACCTTGTATCCCTTCTTGAAATTTTGATTATAAAAGCAACACTTTACCAGCTTAAAACATACTAAAATGAAATATGTCTTCTGCTTCTAACGAAAGTGAATTAAATTTATTAATTCAAAAATTTTATAAATAAAATTTTTATAAAAAAATGGAACCGACTTCTAAAAGTGCGCTAAAAAGTGAAAAATAACCATAAATTTTTATATGAAATTGAACTTTTTGAAGTCGGCGCCAAACTAATACTTGACAAAATGTGATTTGCATAAACAGATTTAAAATACTTTTTTTGTAATTGTTTTCTTTCCATAATTTGTATATATTAGTAGTTATTTATTTCATTTACAAATAATTTGGCGCCGACTTCAAAAAGTTCAATTTCATATAAAAATTTATGGTTATTTTTCACTTTTTAGCGCACTTTTAGAAGTCGGTTCCATTTTTTTATAAAAATTTTATTTTTCTATTTTTAGTTTTAGAATTCATTATGATATTCATAAATTATTTGAATTAAGAACTAATCGAAATTAGTGTACTTCGCAATGACTCCAAAGTGGCAAAAAAGTACAAATTTTACCCAAAGTTGTAAATCACCCTAAAATGAACCACTAAAAATTCCTTAATTCTTAGAGTTTTCCAAATACCAATCAAATTGGGTCAAACGAATATTTAGTCTGTCGTAGAAAAACCACTATCTTAAATTTCGAATTAATTTTAGATTGGTAATATAGGCCCCAACACCTTCCAATATCGATATTTAAAGAAAATAAATTAATTTTTTATCCACCATATTAGATACGCCATATTAATTTTTTTTTAAATAATTTTAGATTCGTCATGTGTGACCCCGAAAACTCTCCTGTGCCAATTTTGCTGAAGATCGGAAAAAATTGATTTTTTTTGTTCGCCATATTAAATCCGCCATATTGAATTTTTTAAAAATAATTTCTGATGCTTTATGTGAGGCCCCGAAAACTTCCCCATACCAATTTTGAAGAAAATCGGACAAAATTGATTTTTTCGTCCGCCATGTTGGATCCGCCATATTGAATTTTTTTTAAATTATTTTAAATTCGTCATATGGGACTCCGAAAATTCCCCCGTACCAATTTTGGAGAAAATCGGACAAAAAAGTTTTTTTTTTGTAGGCTATATTGGATCCGCCAAATTGAATTTTTTTAAAATTAATTTAGATTCGTCATATGCGACCCCAAAAACTCCCCCGTACCAATTTTGGAGAAAATCCGACAAAATTAATTTTTTTGTCGGCCATATTGGATCCGCCATATTGAATTTTTTTAAAATTATTTTAGATTCGTCATATGCGACCTCGAAAACTCCCCTGTACCAATTTTGGAGAAAATCGGACAAAATTTATTTTTTCGTCCGCCATATTGGATCCGCCATATTGAATTTTTTAAAAATTATTTTAGATTCGTTATATGCGACCCCGAAAATTCCCCCGTACCAATTTTGGTGAAAATCAGACAAAATTGATTTTTTCGTCCGCCATATTGGATCCGCCATATTTAATTTTTTTAAAATAATATTAAAATCGTTATGTGGCGCCTCGAAAACTCCCCCATACCAATATTGAAGAAAATCGGACTAAATTAAATTTTTTTGTCCGCCATATTGGATCCGCCATTTTGAATTTTTGAAAAATAATTTCAGATTCGTTGGGTACAACCCCGAAAATTCCTCCGTACCAATTTTGGAGAAAATCGGACAAAATTAATTTTTTTGGCCGCCATATTGTAAGCGCCATCTTGGATTTTACTGCACCAATTTCATCTAAAAAAATATGGGACCACCGCAGCAACTTCCTTTATATAACGCAAAAAATTTCATTCAAATCGGTGCAGCCGTTCCGGAATAATCGGTGTACATACATAAAAAAAAAATACATAGTCGACGAATTGAGAACCTCCTTCTTTTAGAAGTCGGTTAAAAATGTAAAAGTTCTGCTTTTGAGTTCGAACATTATGCAGTTGATAGTGGTCCATCTTGGTTTCAATATTATTTGGATATATCCAAAAACCATATAGAGGCTGTGAAATTGTGCGAACGTTATTTTCAAAACAAAGATATTGTACAGGGTGAGTCAACGATTGAATGAAGTAGGTTTGTGCCTTTTCGGTGAAATTAACAAAGAAAATATATTTATTGTTTGATACAGTTTATTTTTACGCAGATTTGAAAAATATGTAGGACTCTACAGGGTGAGCCAAAAAACTAGGACAGCATAAAGTTGTATTTTTTTAAATAGAACACCCTATATACGAATCGTATTTTCGATTTAGCTTATAATTTTAAATCTTTTTTATAAAGGGTTTACTATTACAAAACTTTATAGTTTCTGAGATAATTAAGTTTAAAGAAAAAAAGTCACATTTTCAAGCATCAATTCAATCCTAAATAACGTTTTCAATTTTGTGACAAATATATTCAAATTTGGAATTTAGCAAGGCCAAGGACAAGTTAACATAATTTTTACCTAATATTTGCAATAAAAGCTACAGGGTGTTTAACACATCGGCTCAAACAAAAATGAACAAGTTTAAATGAATAAATATCTTTTTTTTTAAATGGTACACCCTGTATATTTTCATGTTATTTAATAGAGTAATAAAAACCCTAAAAGTTTTGTTCAATATATCCTATACCTATTTATAATAGTTTTTGAGATATTTCAGTTTTTCTTATTTTCCATACTCTTTTACAGAAATAGTCTTCATTATCATAGTAGCCATGTAAAATAATAAAAAAAAAACTACAGAAACAAACAAAATGTGGTTAAATATGATGAAATACATTATTCGTTATATTACAACGGCAATAGTTAAAAAATTAAACATAATGTGAAAAAATTAACACAACAATAACGACAAGGCAAATACATATTTACTTTTATACTAAATTGAAACAAAAAAATTACCTATTAAATACTGAGATTAATTATTTCTTTTTAATAAGTGTTCGAATAAACGACCCTCTTGTGCAATGCACAAATTTAGTCTTTTTTGCAGATTTTCTCGGACCCTGGACAAAATTAGTGGCGTTATTGTTCTACAGGTATCCCTAATCCTGTTTTGCATATCTTCCACTGTTGTTGGTGGATTAACATACACCTTATTTTTAATATAACCCCATAGGAAGAAATCTAATGGGGTGATGTCGCAAGAGCTTGGTGGCCACTCAATGAAACCCCCACGTCCAATCCATTTTTGCGAATATCGTTGGTCCAAAAACGCACGAACTTCACGATGGTAATGCGGAGGCGCACCATCGTGCTGGAACCACATACTGTCGAGCTCATCCCTATCGAGACCTTGAAGCAGTTGGGGTAGTTCTTCTTATAGAAAGTTCAGGTAACTATGGCCATTTAGTGGTTCATTAAAAAACTGGGGTCCAATAATTCGATTATGATGAATACCACACCAAACATTTAATGACCAGTGGTTTTGATGTTGCACCTCTCTAATCCAAAATGGGTTTTCTGTGGCATAATAATGCATGTTGCGTCTATTTACGGCACCGTTACTTCTAAAAGTAGCTTCATCACTAAACATTACCTTGCATAATAAATTTGGATTTAATTGAATCTCCGCATTTATTGTACGACAAAAGTTTACACGACATTCAAAATCCTGTCCATGCAATTCTTGGTGTAATTCCATGTGATATGGATGATACCTATATTTCTTGGTAGTACGATTAGCGGTGGATTGTGATGTTTCACATAATGCTGCTAACTGACGGCTACCAATATAAGGATTTTCCTGAACATTTGACAATACTTGTAGTTCTTTTTCTTCATTAGTTACTGGTTTGTTGACCACTTTACGTTTTGGATAATCAACAGTACCAGAAGAATCAAATCTTTGCATTAAGTTTTGAAAAGTATGGGTATTAGGCTGGCGTGGATCAGGATACTTCATTTTGTAAATTCTTTGAGCAAGAAGGTAATTTTTTTGAGCCTCTCCTATTGTATAAATCATATCTATTAACTCATTCTTTGGAAAATTCATTTTACAATATAAGATGAATGCAAAAAAAACGAAACTACACTACATAAAAACCAAAAGAAGCGATTGCGGTTATAAATTTGACACACAGAAAAATGTTCTTTTACATTGTTTTTGCCATGGCTACTATGATAATGAAGACTATTTCTGTAAAAAAGTATGGAAAATAAGAAAAACTGAAATATCTCAAAAACTATTATAAATAGGTATAGGATATATTGAATAAAACTTTTAGGGTTTTTATTACTCTATTAAATAACATGAAAATATACAGGGTGTACCATTTAAAAAAAAGATATTTATTCATTTAAACTTGTTCAAATTTGAGTCGATGTGTTCAACACCCTGTAGATTTTATTGCAAATATTAGGTAAAAATTATGTTAACTTGTCCTTGGCCTTGCTAAATTCCAAATTTGAATATATTTGTCACAAAATTGAAAACGTTATTTAGGATTGAATTGATGCTTGAAAATGTAACTTTTTTTCTTTAAACTTAATTATCTCAGAAACTATAAAGTTTTGTTATAGTAAACACTTAATAAAAAAGATTTAAAATTATAAGCTAAATCGAAAATACGATTCGTATATAGGGTGTTCTATTTAGAAAAATACAACTTTATGCTGTCCTAGTTTTTTGGCTCACCCTGTAGAGTCCTAAATATTTTTAAAATCTGCGTAAAAATAAACTATATCAAACAATAAATATAATTTCTTTGTTAATTTCACCGAAAAGGCACAAACCTACTTTATCCAATCGTTGACTCACCCTGTACAGTTTATACGTGAATTAGTGAAGTTAAGTTGGTTTCATCATGAAGTTCGTCATTTAAACCAATATATTAGAGATCCTGTTGTATTACAAGAACTAATCAAATTGCGTCGTGAAGATGATGCCTAAAATTGAAAATTTTGTGAGGGACCTTTATGAAGGGTTCATTATAAACGAAGCATGTTCCAGATATTTATCTTGTTTAGTTGAAGAAGAAAGTGAGGGTCAAGATTTATTGGTATATATAAAATATGTTGATCATGCAAATTGTTGTAAAAAAGCAGCAGAATTGTGTAGTGAATTTTTGAAGACTAAAAATGTGTTAAAATTCTTTGATGAACTTAAAAAAATTGGACTCAATAAAGAAATAAATTTATGTATTGATTTATTGGTTAATTAAAGTTAGTGTGAAATGAAATATTTAAATTTTTATAGTTGTTTTATTATTGTGTTTAAATATTTGATTATGTAAAGATAGGAAAATAAAATTTTCTGTTAGTAATGTGGGAATGTGGATAAATAAAAAAAATATTATTACATTCATTGTTAATTTATTCATTCATAAAAAAATTTTTATACATAAAGAATACATTAGAAAGGGCACACATTGAAGGTGACTGAGAATGATAAAAACATTTAAGAGATGATTTAATTAAAACAGGTTGTTCGTCCAATTCAGTTATTGGCTTAGTACAATATTTTCTAATAAAATTAGCTTTCTCTTCTCCTTTAATATAAATGAATTCTCCTTTTTCTGTTAAGTTTTTTACTATAGATGAAAAATTATGAAGAGAAATATATCCTGTATTCCAATTGATGCAGTGATGAAATTTCATTAACCATTCTGCTTGCTCGTGTGTTTCTGTAGGAAGCATTTGTAATTAATACGATGGTTTAAAAATATAATGACTCATTTTATGTCCATCAAACATTGCAAGTTCTTTAGGAATAAACTTGTGTTCATCCTTAAATCCTTGAACATCTATAACTATTCTCATTTTTATTTAGCAAATTTTTAAAGTACTAAATTTTTTTATTACAAATTGTTTTTTCGAATAGTCTTCAATAAGATTTTTTAGATGTTTAATTTTTTTTTAAAATAGTTCTATTTTTTCTTTTTGTATTTTGTACATTCCATTTGATGTGCAACAAACTATGGTATAGAAACAACTGATCTTATTCGATATATTTTCATTTTAATAATGATATTTGATGTGGTGGGAGAAGTTAAAGTTGTTTAACAATTTTTGTTAATGGATTATAGCTAAATACTTTATCATGTATTATAACACAATACGCAGCTGTTTTTCCCGATATTTTTTCTTTTGTCTCAAATTCAATTCTCATGGTTACTAGGCCGGATTGTAATAAATCTCTCTGATGAGAGCAGTTAATGTAAGCAATAGGTGCATTATCTTTAAATTCTTTGGGATTAAATATTGATTCTATTGGAAAGTTATAATATACTTGACGAAATTCAGAAAACATTTCATACAGGGTAGCAAACTTATTATTTTTAAAATCAAGCTGAAGATCCTGGTAAGGATATCTTTCTGAATTTAAAAACACATTTATATTCCTTAGGTCACAATGATCAAATTTACTCATATCTGATTTTAAATTACCACGTCTATCCTTTTGAAAAGCAATTAGTACATGTCTTGGTGTTTCAATTTTTGTGGAGGTTTTGACAGGCCAATTATGTCTTGTATTTTCTAATAACTCTGGATATTCAATTAATTCCCAACTTCGGAAAGTAAGAAGAATATCATTGTTTTTATCAATAATTTTCGTTAGTGCCAATTCTTGAGGAATGGCCACAGTAAGATGTGGAACTCGCCAACAAAGTTTGGTTATTTTAATTTTCGGTTTTTCATCATCACTTGTGGTTACTAAAGCATTAGTGTCATCATTGCTTCTTATTAGTATTAGTTCTTGTTGTGAATTTAAAATTATTTTGTTATAATCTTCAAAAAATCCCGAGTACATTTTTAATGGGACGCATAGGGAAACGTTTCCTTTTTCATCAGTCATAATTTTTTCTTTAGGTTTCGTTTTTGGATACCATCCAGCATTTTCCATCATCTAGAACTGAATCAATTGTAACACCATTTAAAATATAACGTAATTCTTTAAACAAGAATGCTGGAGCATTGTTGATTAATACCGTATTAGCCAATGGAGTATCATCTTCTTTGGTAACTTGAAATTCTAAATATAATTCACTTTTGCAAGGTAAAGGATATTTTCCTGTTTGTTGTAGAGCAATTCTAATTTCATCATTTACAAGTTTTGTAGGATTGAAAGGTTCAAATGATAGTATTTCCCAGCTTAATATTGATTCATCTACAAGAATATTTTCTTTTACATTTAAATATTCCATTTTATTTTAGTTTGAAACCTAAACTTATCAGAAATTTTTTATTAGAAGGTGTTAACCTTTGAGAGTTTAATTTATTACTAGTTAAATGTCGTTTAGTATCTTTCTTATTAATGTTTTTAGAGTAAAATTTTTTTGAAAAATTATAATTTGAGACTTTTTTATTATATAAAATAACCATTATTCATCTATTTTTTTAAGATGTAGTCTTACTGTTACCGTTTCTCCTCTGAAATTGATGAGATCACCATCTTGATCTACTATTTTAATGTTTATATTGTCTATTACCTTTACAGTAACAGGAAAGTAAAGGATATTTTGTGGTGATTCTATTATTTTAAAACCAGGAGCTACACTAGGAAAAAATTGATGTATTATATGAACAGGTTTTCCATTTAAATATGATCCTTCGGCAATATTACAATCGATGTTTATGGCGTTTACTTCAATAATTTCCGCTGAAAAATCTGAAATGTGCTCCTTAAGACCTTCTAATTCCTTATTTTTAAAACCTAATATTTTTCCTATAGTTCCATCACGAAACGAGATAGGAATATCTGTTTTAATATGTGTTCGTAAAGTATTATTATTGGCATAAATATGAAGAAAAGTACGATTGTCCAAAAATTTTTGAATAAAATTATTTACATCATCTATTTCATAACTACCTGGTGGTATTCTTATTTCTTTATTTGAGTCATAAATGAAAAGATTATTAGTCTCATCAATATTTGGAATAGCATTAAAAGTTTCAAAATTTACAAGTCCAATGGAATATTCAAAATTTTCATCTAAATATATTGGAGGATGAATATTAACAGAAAGCGTGGGGGAATTACCACTAATGACAAAACTGTACGACATATCTCTTTAAAAATTTTTAACAAAATGAATTAATATTGTTTTTCAACCATTATTATAAAGAAATTTAAGACCGAGCTCACCACAATTTGTTTTGTTAATTGATTGATAATGGTCGTAGTTATATTTCACGATATTTTTTTTTTATCGCTGAAAAAATATTTTGTTAATTCGGTAGATGGTCGCAAATTGCCATAGCTATCAAAATATAAAATATTTTTCCCTTTTTTTATGTATGCAGTCCAATGAGTTCCATCACCACTATTCTTATCGAGATTAACAACACCACTTTCATTTTTATTATTTTTTTTTGGTAATTTATCTCTCATGAATATACCTCGAAAGTTGGGAATTTTAAGTAGATTAATATATTTACTTAAATCATAATTTGTAAGTGGTTTTCGAGGTATTAGTTTTAACAGTTTTTTGAATAAGGTTTCAGATATAATCCACATCCAGTTTTATATGGTTTTAAATAAAGACCACTTCCTTGTTTCTGTCTTTTGGACTCTTCTAATTTTTCTTTAGCAGCTTTTGCATCGTTGACAGCTTTCGCAATACCTGCTGCTCCTCCTCCAAGAGCACCTAAAGCGGACAAACCAGCAAATAAAGGAATAAGAGGTAGAAATCCACCAGTTTTTGGAATTGGTATGATTCTATTTTTTGGTGATAATATTTGACTATCTCCGATAGATCTAAGTGCGGTTTGAATAATATCAGTCAAACTTTTAAATTGTTTTCCGTTTAGTGCTTGTCTTGCTTTTGAAATAGCTTGAGATAAAGTTATTCCTCGTCCTAGACGAGTTTTTCGACTTCTGTTTTTCCTTCTTTTTTTTAATCCCATACCAAATTTTCTTTTAATTTTCATTGCACCTCTTATTCCAAGTGCAGCAGTTTTTTCTCCAAAAGTGGCGTCTTTTGCTCTGAACCTTTCGACAGCTTTGTCACCTAATAATTTATCAGCAGTGTGTCGGCTTTTTATATCATTTGATTGTGCATAGGCAATATCATGCTCTTTACAAGCTTCATCCAATAAGTTTATGCCTTTATCGCCTCTAGCTAGTCTCTTTTCTAGTTTGGTTCCAGGTCCACAAAAATTATACCCAGGTAGATGTAATTCAAAAGGTAACTTATTTATTAGAGTATTAATTAAACCACTACCTCTTTTTCTGACTCTTCTTTTATAAATGGATTGTTGCTTATATGAGATTGGCATTATATAATTGAAATCTTGGAACAAACTGACTAGTTTTAAATTAGAACTTACCCTTTATACATCCTCTTATATATGAAAATTGTCAAACAACCTTATTCAATTATTATTAAAGACCATGAGACTTCAAGAAATAATTTTAGAAAACATGGAAAATTGTTTGAAGGCTCTAGTAAAAAGGGGTTAATTATTGGTCTATCAGGGTGTGGTAAAACTAATATCATTATAAGTTTAATTGAAGATCCTAATGGTTTACGGTTTCGAAAATTTATATATTTATTCAAAGTCTCTATATCAACCAAAATATGAATATTTGAGATTACTTTTTAAACCATTGAGAGAAATTGGATATTATGAATCCGAAAATGAAGAAAATATTGTTTCTCCACAAGAAATAAAACCAAATTCCATAATAATATTTGATGATATCTTCTTCTTCTTCATGTGCCATCTCCGCTTCGAAGTTTGGCTATCATCATAGCTATTCGGACCTTAGACACAGCTGCGCGAAACAGTTGATTGGAGTTACATCCAAACCACTCTCTTAAGTTTCGTAGCCATGACATTCTTCTTCTCCCGATACTCCGTTTTCCCACAATTTTTCCTTGAATTATATTTTGCAGGAGTTGGTATTTATTTCCACGCATGATGTGGCCAAAATACTGCAACTTTCGACTTTTGATGGATAGTAATAATTCTTTTTCTCTCTTCATCCTTCTAAGTACTTCTTCGTTTGTTATTTTATCGGTCCAGGGTATTTTCAATATTCTTCTGTAGATCCACAGTTCGAACGCTTCTATTTTATTGCAGCAGTATTTATTCATGGTCCATGTCTCCACACCATACAGAAGGATAGAGTGAATATAACACTCTACCAAACGTATTTTTAGTTCCAGGCTTAAGTCTCGGCTGGTCAATATATTTTTCATTTTCATAAAGGCGCTTCTCGCTTTTTCAATTCTTATTGTGATTTCTTTCGTGTAGTCATTTTTTTCGTTCACAGATGTTCCCAGATAGTTATATTTCTCAACTCTCTCAATTTGTTTGTTGTTTACTTGGAGATTGACATTATTGATGTTTTTCTTTGATACTATCATAAATTTAGTTTTCTCTATGTTGAGTGTTAGACCATATTCTTCGCTTATTACTACTAATTTCTTGAGTATTCTCTGTAAGTCGTTGAGATTTTCTGCAAGGATGATGGTATCATCTGCATATCTGATGTTATTGACTGGAATTCCATTCACCTTTATACCAGCCGTTTCGTTTTCAAGCGTCTTTTTAATTATATGTTCTGAGTATAGATTAAATAAAGTTGGTGATAAGATACAGCCTTGCCTGACACCTCTTTTTATGTTTACTTCCTCTGTTAATCTTCCTTCGGTTTGTATTGCCGCTTTTTGGTTATAATACAGATTGCTGATTATTCTTATGTCTCTGGAATCAATGTTTTTATCCTTAAGAAGTTGTACAAGTTGTTCGTGTCTCACTTTGTCGAATGCTTTATTGTAGTCGATAAAACATATATAGACCTCCTGGTTTACATCTAGACATCGTTGTGTCAGTATGTTGTATGCAAACAGAGCCTCTCTGGTTCCCAGGCCCCGTCTGAATCCAAATTGGGTGTTTCCGATGTCCCTTCAAGTTTGGCGTACAATCTGTGATGTATGATTTTCAGGAAAAGCTTAAGAATATGGCTCATTAGACTTATTGTGCGATATTCATTGCAGTGTTTGGCGTTTGGTTTCTTTGGGATGGCTATAAAGATGGATGTTAGCCATTCCTGAGGTATTATGCCGGTTCTATAGATGCTATTGAAGAAGTCTACTAGGATATTTAAATATTTCTCATCTATGAGTTTTATAACGTCTATTGGGAGGTTATCAGGTCCGGGCGCTTTTCCATTTTTCATATTTTTCAAAGCATATTGAATTTCTGTCTTTGTTATATCCGGTCCTGTTTCATCTTTTTGGATTTCTATTTTGATTTCTTTTCGGTTGTCGTCGAATAGTTTTTCTATATAGTTCCTCCATAATTCAATCTTTCCCTCAGCATCACTTACAATTGAGTTATTCTCGTCCAACAGGTAAGGAGTTTCTTTCGTTTTTATTTTTCCCGTTAGCTCTTTCACTTTTCTATACAGATTGAATGTGTCGTGTTTTTCTTGTAGTTCTTCTATCTCTATGCACTTCTCTGTAAACCAATTTTCTTTAGCATTTCGAATTTTCTGTCTGATTTTGGTTTGGATTTCTTTGTATTTACCGGTGTCATTTTTATATTGTCTTCGAGTGTCCATGAGTTTCAGGATTTCTTCTGTCATCCAGTTCTTTGTTTCACATTTTACTTTCTTCAGATGTTTTAATGATGGTGTCATTGCAGCTTCTTTAATGGATGTCCATGTTTTATTTATACTTTCGGCGTTGTCCTCACATGGGTTCTCTATTCTATCCAGGTTTTCATTCATTTCTGTTCTCAGTCTTTCCCTTTTCTCACCGTTGTTCAGATTCTTGACATCCACTTTCTCGGGGTTCTGTTTAGGTTTTAATTTTTTCTTCAGCCTTACTTTCATCTTAGCAACAATGGGGTTATGGCTCGATGCTACGTCTGCACCGGGATATGCCTTTATTGATTTGATACTATTTTTATATCTAGTGTTAATCATCAGGTAATCTATCTGATTTTTCACGATTTTGTCTTTGGTGTTTTGTGGTGATATCCAGGTGTAAAGTCTTCGTTTTGGGAGTTTAAAGAACGTATTTGAAATTACCATGTTATTTTCTTGGCAAAATTGAATCAGGCGGTCTCCTCTGTCGTTGCGAGTACCGAGTCCATAGCTTCCTATACAGTCCCTTACCTTGCCTTGGCCCACCTTGGCATTCAGATCTCCCATTACAACTGTAACATCTCTGGGCTTTGTTTGTTTCAACATGATTTTAATTTCCTCATAGAAACGTTCCACCTCCTCGTCATCTTTGTCTGCTGTAGGTGCGTAGACCTGGATTATGTTGAGCTTTCCGTGTGTTGTTTTTAACTGTAATAGTATTACTCGCTCGGAATACGGTATGAAGTTAATGCAAGAATTAGCTATTTTCTTTCTAAGGATTATAGCCACACCATGTCTGTGTTGCCGGTCATCTTTTCCAGAGAAATAAATTTTGTGATTATTTCCCAACTGTTGTTCTCCTGTACCTGGCCATCTTGTTTCACTTACTCCCAAGATGTCAACGTCCAACCTGTTCATCTCCTGAACGATATTATGGGTCTTTCCTGCTTCGTACATGCTGGTTACGTTCCATGTTGCTATTTTTATGTTCATTTCTGAAGTTCTTAGAGCACCACTTAATCTTGATGTGGTGTTTTCCATTTCACAGGGTTTTCGCTTGATGACGACCTGAGAGGCCCTATGATCTACCTGCGGTATGCCTCCCCTGCCGGATCTTGTCTTCCGAAGTCCATGATCAGTAATTGAATCATTTGTCAAAGTTTGAGCCATGATAATTGAACTAGGGAACTATAATGGGGTGGTTTCCCGTTGCCTTCCCCATCGCTGTATAAACGCCGTTTTTGTGGATACCACTGCGCCGTTTGTTGTCCGTACTACAGCCAATTAGAATATCTTTTATTCCTTGCCTGGAGTCAGTTTTGAGTTAACCAGCTGCCGTTACTCAGTGCTAGTTTTGGTCCGCCCCGGGTATTTCATTTCCCCGGTACCACCCATATCTGGGAGGCTTCCCCCTATCCGCCACCTGGGGAGGCGCCCGATGGAGGACTAGCAACCCCACACGGGGTTGTGTGTTGCAATCAGAATGTTGTAAAAGATTAATTTGTTTCGGAAGACATAAAAATACTGATTGTTTTTATTTGTGTTAAACGTATTCTTCGATTCCAAAGCAATTAATTCGTGACAATGCGAATTTGATTGTTATATTTCAACAAGACAAAACGAACTTAAAACATATTTATGATGATCATGTTAATGTTGATATGTTATTTAATCAATTTAATGAGTTATGTTTGATGTGTTGGAAAGATAAATTTGGATTTTTGGTAATAGACAAGGATTCGAATTTAAAATCCGGTCGATATCGAAAAGGATTTGATTCATATATTTTCTTATAAAAATAAAAGTTTTGTGAAAAATTTAACTAATCATGAATGAACGCTTAGCAAGAGAGCTTGTTAAGTCAAGGAAAGCTGTTAAACAAAAATATCAAAGTTTAAAAAATGCTGAATTTGAAGCACAATCCAAATTGGAGGAAACCTATAAACCAATAACTCAACCCCTACAACAATTAATTTCAACAATTGGTAAAATTGAATCGGCTGAGGTAAATGAAGAGCTACAAACACCCATTAAAAAAAATTATGAAACACCAGAAAAAAGATTGTTTCCAACACTAATACCAAGAAAAAAAACTACAGTATGGAACATCAACACCAGAAAAAAGAAAGACAGGGAAAACTCCAATTCTTCCTACAGAAATACCAACAATTATTGATTGGGAAACCAGTATAGCTTCACATAGTCAGATGCCATCTTTACAACAAACAAGTGTCATAGCAGAAACCACCCCTTCTTCAATTTCACAATCTACGATAGGAAATCTTTCGGATATATTAGAACAAACACGCCAAACAATTCAAACATTTGTCAGTACACCTTTATATCAAGAATATTTATCAGGATTTCATGAATTACCTCGTCAATATATTGACAGAGGGGTAAAGGATGTGGAACATAAGTTTGATCACCTCTATGGAATAGTACATGATTTTGAAACTGAGAAATTCTTTTTGGGTTTAACACAAAGACCTATAGAAATTATCGGTAAAAACATAAAAGTTGAAGGTATAACTTATACAGGTACACCAGGTTTATATGAATTATTATTTAAAAAGGAACCAGTAGGTTATAAAAAACAAGATTTGGAAAATTATATGGATATTTTAAAGAGAACCAATGCATACCGTAGAAATTATGATCCAAATGAGCAGGTACAGGGAAATGGATCACAAAAATATATTTCTATAATAGGGCCTTATTTACAAAATAAAGGAATTACAAAAACTAAAACCATAAATCCCGAAACGCATAATATAGTTCAAGGATTTTTTGACAGACGAAAAGCTCCATACAGAGAAACTCGAATATCTTCGAAAAGAACAGGATCCGGTATAACTTTAAAAGTTAATAAACCTTATACCGATTACGTATATTGGGATAACGTAAATGAACTTGTTGATAGACTTCGACTGTTGGTAGCATCTATGATGGCTGGGAATACAGGTCATAACAACGAAATTATTTCTATTATAGAAGAATTGAAAGAAGCCAATATAATTGTATAAAAGAATATAGTAAATATTGTTACATAACATTGTTAAAATGACCATTGATAAATTTGGACGTCATATTTCTAAAAAGTATACAGTAGATATACCTACAATAGAAAATAAAATACTAGCCAATGTTGAAAATGAAATATTAAAAAATTTTAAAAGTGATGATATTGTTCAAAGATTTGAACCTGTGTTAAAAAATGATATTGTAAATTTAAAAAAGAGAGTTAGTGAAAATGATGAAAATGTGGAATCTATTTCGAAAAAAATTAAGTTATTTGAAGAAAATGTTGTGTCAAACTATGATAACAGGATATTAAATATAAAAAATATTGTCAAAGACAATGATGAACTATTAAAAAGTTTTTCTCAAAAAACATCGAAGTGTGAAGATGATTTTAAAACAATAAAACAGAAATATGATGAAGTAAAGAGTTTTGAAAATAACATAAAAAATGAAATAACATTGGTTAAATCAAAAATAAATGATACTTCTGCAATAGAAAATGTTAAACAAATTATTATAAAAGATATGGTATCAAAGTTCCAAGAATTTACGAACAAACTTAATAATAGGGTTTCTGAAGAAATAGGTAATTTTCAAAACATTCATGATGGTATGAATAAAAACACACAACAAATAGAGAGAGCTATGAATACACACTTTATAATCCATAAAAAAGATAGCGATAATATTAATGAAATAAATCAGAAAATTAATTCAATTGAAAATAATGCTGAAATAATTCTATTAAACTTGAAAAATTTGGAAAAGAAATTAAACACAGATTTACAAAATGTAGATGAAAAAATTGAAAATAAATTTAAAAATGAAATTTTAAAAAATAGTGAACAAATCATGGAGATAATCTCACAATTAAACAATCTAAAAACAGAATTAAAAACCACTGTTGACGATGAATATTTTCAAAAGATGTTGAATAAAAGATTAGAAAAAGAATTAGAATCTTTAGCAGAACTAATACAAGCTATGATTAACACCTCTATCCATGATTTAAAAAGAGGACTTGCACAACACAGTTCAAAAATTGAAGAAATTTCAACAAAGTTAAATGATTATGAAAAATCTTTGAACGATGTAAGAATTGAAATTGAAAAAGCGATTTTAGATATAAAGAAAATAGAAAAAAAATTGGTAGAAATAAAATTAAATTTAACAAATGTAGAATTTCAATTAGGAAAAGATATAAAAAATCTAGAAAATAAATTGGTAAAAGAAATAAAATCACTAAACGAATTAGTTCAAAGAGCAGCCGAAGTTTCTAGAAAAGAGTTTAATGACACAATGGCATATGCTAGAGAAGAATTAAACGCAACAGTAAGAGAAATGAGAAACGAAAGTATAAAATCACTTGTTGTTTTTGAAACTAAAATTAATGTAAGAATTACCAACATTGAAGATGAAATCAAAAAAGTCAAAGATTCGAATAATGCATCTTTTAAAAATTTGGAATATAAAATCGAAGATGAAATCAAAAAAGTCAAAGATTCGAATAATGCATCTTTTAAAACTTTGGAATATAAAATCGAAGATTTGCTAAAAAAAGATAACAAACAAATAAAATAAGTTATTTAAAGAAGGTATTAAGAAATTTTATTCTAGTACTATGAGTAAAAATATTAAAGAAACAGTTGTAGATGAATTACATAAACCGGCAAGAAGAAGATATAGAAGAAGACGAACTATTGTTAAAAGCCTTAATGACTTATGGCAAGCTGATTTGGTAGAGATGCAACCCTATTCCAAATTTAATAAAGGTTATAGATATATTTTGGTGGTGATAAATGCATTCTCAAAGTATGTTTGGACTCAACCACTTAAAAGTAAAAAAGGAAAAGATGTAACTGAAGCTATGAAAAAAATTTTAGAAAAAACAAGTAAACCGCAAAATTTGCAGACAGATTTGGGAAAAGAATTTTTCAATAAAGATTTTAAAGATCTTATGAATTATTACAAAATTAATCATTATAATACTTACTCTAATCTCAAAGCGAGTATTGTAGAACGCGTAAATCGAACTTTAAAAAATATAATGTGGAAATATTTTAGTAATAGAGGGAATTACCAATGGTACTCTATTTTACCCACTATTATTGAAAAATATAATAATAGTATTCATAGAACTACCGGATATAGACCTGTTGAGGTTAATAAAAAAAATGAGAAAACTATACTGCAAAATTCTTTTACTTTTAAAAAAACATTTGATTTAAAGCGCACTAAATTTAAAGAAAATGATTTTGTTAGAATTTCCAAACAAAGAGAAGCTTTTGAAAAAGGATATACTCCAAATTGGTCAACTGAAATTTTTCAAATTAGAAAGGTTCAGTTAACAAATCCACCCACCTATTTATTAAAAGATAGTAAAAATGAATATATTGAAGGAGGTTTCTACCAAGAAGAGTTACAAAAAGTTAAACATCCAGATGTGTTTTTGGTTGAAAAAATTTTAAGGAAGAAAGGGAACCAAGTTTTTGTTAAATGGTTAGGATTCGATAAATCACATAATTCATGGATTCTTAAAAAAGATGTATTGTAATTAATTTTAAGTAATATTGTATATCAAATTTTTAAATAAAAGACCTATTTATATAACATATTTTTTATTTACGATAATCCTTTTTACAACAAATACTAACAATATAATTTTTAAGATGTTTACAACTGAGATTAACAATATAAATTTATATTTTTACATTAAATCTTTCAATATATATTTTTTTTCTATGATCTACATCAAAAATACTTTTAAGAATACTTTCACATTGTTCAACTCGTTTTTCAAATCTTAGTCTGTCAAGATAAAATTTCTGATATTCACTTTTTCGAGCTTGTCTAAATGCAAAGTCCCATGTCACTAATATATAAACTTTATTATTGTTCTCACTGATTGTCACTGATTTCTTCATATTTCTATTGTAATGCACCGGATTTTCTTAACTTGTTTTCTAATTCCTGTTTATGTAGAGATAACATTTCTAAAACAGTTCCGACATTTTCACTGTTTAAATTCTGACTTGGATCCAAAACACTATAAATATGAGACAACACATCTCCTGACTGATAATTATAGTGATGAAACAAATTAAAATATTTGGAAAATTCTTGCTTTTTAATTATATGAATTCTGTAGTCAACAAGTTCATCGATTTCAACTAATTTATCTATTGATTCTTTTCCCAGAATCACATAATGTTCATCCTTTTGAATTCTGATAACAGGAGAATGATTTATTTTTTCAAAAAACACTGTGATTTTTTCAATTTTTAGTGGGTATGCATATGCTTGAGCAGAATAAAAATAATTCACCAACACTCCTTGATTTTTTTGAAGTTCTTTCCATTCTTCTTCATTCAAGTAAATGTGAAATCCATTTCGACCTCCAATTAGAACTTTTGGTGTAAAATCATTTATACCAATTCCAACACAAACAAATTTTGATAAGGAATTGTTAAGATAGTAGATTTTTGAATTTAATAATTTTTCATTACACTGACTAATTTTATCATTGGTTTCACTAGAACTGGATTTATATCCATTAAAATTGCTACTATTAAACATGATGTCTTGATGCTAACTGAAAACTAAAATACTGAGTCTGAATATATCTTATCCACCCCACTCCTCTATAAATTTCAAGGTCAAGCAAGTTTATTAAATTTTTATGACCTATCTTGATAAAACAAAATTGTCAAGAACGACAAAAGTGAAAAACTACCTATTGATAAAATTATATTGAAGATAAATAGAATTAAACAGTTTTTACCTTCCTCATCATTTTTAATATGAGCACAGCTAGAAATCGTAAATGGTTTTTTATTTTTTTCAATCCAGTTAGTGTCAAAAATTGTATTATTTGGATAATGAAAGTAAATTTTGAAAAAATTACTATTAGATTGACTATTATTCATATTATATGCGAAAGCAGTTGAATAATTATTAATATTCATAGCTTTCATATAATTACATATTTCAGGTTTAATAGTAGAGGTTTCGTTTTCAAAACACACCATTCCATGTAAAACCCTTGGAGGATAAAGTACATATAAAGTATTATTTAAAATTGAATGTAAAACAATGTAGTTGATAAGGGATGCCATTAAAACACTTTTCAATTTTAAATGTCTATTAACAAAACAATAAGAGATTGAAATAAGACTGAACAGTTTTAATTAATTTTCTACAATATATAGACATTTTTTTTTTCAAAATATTAAATAATTTGTTTACAAATTAGAGATACAAACATGGTTATTAAAACTATTAAAAAATGAAAGATGTTGACATATTTTCTTTCACTTTAAGGACATTAAATAATTTGTTTACAAATTAGAGATACAAACATAGTTATTAAAACTAATAAAAAAATGAAAGATGTCGACATATTTTCTTTCACTTTAAGGACAACAGGTTCACATTTTTTATTTTTTTCACCTAACCACAAACACTCGATTAAGTCACAGTTCTTCCAGTGACGATAATGTTCCTCAATTGGACAATCATCAATTTTCCAGGCAAATATTTCTGCACCACAGTAAAAACATTTACAAACATCATGAATAGCTAAATAATAAAACCCTGATTGGGCTAACACTTTAGGATTTAATTTTCCATTCCAGAATTTAAATGAGGAAAGTCTTTTTTCATATGTTCTATATAATTTGTTATCAATTTCTTTTTCAAAAGATTCTAAACACATATTTATTCTAGACGGTGGTATATTTTATACTGATATAATTTTAAAATTTACCATGTTCTTAAATACTTCAAATTTAGCCTTGAAGAGTAAAACTTTTAATCTTAAAATAATTTTTTATAATTCATTTTCATGGTCTATTAACCACTGAAAAAATGGAATATCTTGGTGACCCCATGCTAATGTATCATAACTATTGGGAATTTTAAATCTTTTATCATCATTAGAAGTGAGAGCTAATTTGTTAACTAATTCTGTATAAATATTGTGAAGTCGAGATCTAAACAAATACATTGTACAG
The DNA here is from genome assembly GCA_034092305.1 of Diaprepes abbreviatus. Classification (NCBI taxonomy): domain Eukaryota; kingdom Metazoa; phylum Arthropoda; class Insecta; order Coleoptera; family Curculionidae; genus Diaprepes; species Diaprepes abbreviatus. Next base: position 291,809 of record JASJET010000261.1, on the reverse strand, counting down.
AAAGCTTTTGAATTTTGTTCTACAACATCTTTATAATGTGTTAATTCTAATTGTTTTTTAATGCTACTTTTCTTTATCCCCTTAGCTTTTTTAAGCAACCCATTTTCTGACTTAACACAATAAGCTTTGGCCCCTGTGCCATAAAAGCTTTCTATTGGTTCACCAGCATATTCATCCTTAAACTTTCCAACAACAGATTCAGTTATTGGTATTTCATGAATATTATTAACATCATAATTTGAAGTATCGAATTTATCAATATTAACCCTAATGTCTTCATAAACATTACTTGTCTCAATTTCCAAAATAAAGGAATCTGTATCTGTGTACAGAAGTTTAATATTATTCTTATATAAAGGTTTTAAAAACCCATAAAAAAAGTCATACATCACCGTTTTTGATATATCTAAAATACTAAAGCCTACATAGACAGGTTTATCATATTGCACTAACACTTTACGCATTTGCACAGCTACTAAATTCTCTGAAAATATTGTTACATCTTTAAATGATGGTTTAGCAATTAAATTTTCTGCCCCATCTTTTCTATGATTTTTTGCCCATTGTGTAACCAATCGTATATCTGTCCTTTTATCCACATTTTCCATTGTTTTTCCGTAGATGCTATTATTTGCCAATTTATAAGAATTTTTCTGAAATTGATTTTTAGATTGATTTCTTAAATTTGTATTTAGATCAATAAATTTTTTTAACCATTGAGATTGTGTAAACTCTACAACCCGATGAATTTTAGTTAGTTTAATTCCATATTGAATACATTGTTTTAATAAAGTATAGTGAATTACATATTTTTCTTTATTTTTTAAATTTGGAATTAATTTAAAAGTTTTAGAATTTTGAGGCTTATAATTTTCTGGACAGAATGGAAATTCATTATGTAAATTGTGTAAATTTTCAGGATATTCTAAATCAACCTCTAGCACATAACCCTTGTCATTAGTCTCAGATATATTCATTATATCTAAATTTTGAATTTGTTGATTTGATAACCAAACAAAATCTTTTTCGGGCAGATATTGAGACATCGCATATCCGTAAAGATTAGTTGCATCAAAATACATAATATATTTAGATGGTTGTAATGGATCATAATTTGAAAGAAATAAATTGTTTGCTATAGATTTCCTACATACACAGGTACTGATTCCTCCTCTTACACTACCTTTAAAAAAATGTAACATATCTGGGTCTGTTATTAACTCCAATTCGACTCCAGTATATCTTAAACAAGCGTCAAAACTTAAACCTGGAAAAGTATAATAATGTGCAGGATCAAGTTTGTAAGTTTCCATACACGTTTTTCTAAAATTTTGAAAAACATCTGCCAAAAGTAATACATCAGATTTAAGATATAAATCGGAATATTCACCGATTGTTTTACATTCAAATAAATTCCAAACATTTTTAGCCCTCTCATATTCTTCATCAGTAATGTGTTCATCCGTGAGGTCATTATAAAAATTTTTTTTATCTGGTAACTCCGTTTCATTTAATTTGGCGATATTATCAATATATTTATAAGGGAAAACGCCTTTTTGACGGATACTTAAATTTTTCTCTTTCATTAAAATATTTGAACACTTCTTTGCATTGTTCATCATTAAGAATGGAAGCTAAATTTGACAAAGAATATGGTAGGAACTGAAATGAATCAATAAACTTAAGATATAGAAATTTTGATTTGGTGAAACCAGTTTTTTTATCTAAATATTGATCTACTTCAATAGATTTTTGAAATGAAATGTATTTCTCTTTATTCTGGGCTATGACAAATAATTGTTCATGATTTGGACATAAATTTTTTATAAACAGATGAGAATCATAATTACGCAAATTGTGTAAAACTACTGGACTGGAATTAGATAATTTATAATTTAAGTTGCATATAGAGTGGGACGGACCTCTATAGGAACCTGTTAAATGACAATGATCAGCAACCTTATCCGAAATTATAGGTTTATCACATATATGACAATCATTCGTATATTCAAAATGTTGTATTCCAACACATTTAATTTTTTCATTGGTATTAACTTTTTCATATATTTATTGTAAATATTAAGAACGTCTCTTTCTAAGTAAGTTATAAAAATTTGTGCACAATTGGGACCCATATAATATTGAAATTTGGAAATTGAATCATCAAATGAACACTTTATATAATAAGCAAACGAATATGGAATATGTTGACATTTTTTTTTCAGTATATGGAAAACTTGGATCTACATCATTAATTTCATTATTTAAAGGCTTAAGAATGCATTCAAAATCTGCATATATAACAAATGGAACTTCAATTTGTTTTTGTATATTCTGAAATTTTAAAATATTTTCGGGAATAATATTTCCAAATCTATCTATTTTGGTTTCAGTTAAAGGTAGATTTATTCTTACAAAATCACAATCATATGTGTTATGCCTGACTAATAATTCTTCAGTAGTAAAATATTGTAAACAACCGTCGCATAAAAATTTTTTCCCATGATGTTTAGATAATTGTTTAGAAATTAATCTAGATAAATCCGAAATATAACAATAATGGAAATTTCCATTATCATCTCCAATTAATAATAAATTAAGGTGACGTTCTCGCTTATTTTTTGTATAATGTAAAGGTCCTATAATTTCGAATTGAGTTTTAAAATTATTCTTGATTTTTTCTAATCCATAAACATTAACCGAAATATTGTTTAAATTTTCAAATTTACTTATATCTTTTAAAGTTAAAGGAAAATTGATACCTTTAAAGTTTAAAATAGTGGTGAAATGTGGATATGACTCCACCTTTTCAATTGGTCCGTTAGGTGAATGAAGAGCTGCAACCACAGACCAGGCGAAACAACATTCATCATTTTTTTGAACGTTGACTACAGCATTTTTCAACTTGATCTCTGACGGTAGTGGTATATATGAAGAAGCTTTTAAGGGGTTGTACTTGTTGATGTTAAGCTCAACGTGTAATATTTTTATTAAAATCCATCCTGAAATTAAAGAAGAATAATTAACAACAAATTTATTTTTGGTTTAACTTTAGTTACTAAATATTTAATAAAAAATAACTTACCCGAATCTTTTTCTGCCAGTTCATCAGCTTTCCGGTCAATAATTTTAATAATATCTTCTAGGTCTTGCGTTAATTCTGAACTATTACATAAAATCCGAAATGCGGTATTGAAAGATTTAACTTCATGACTTTCATTGGAAGGATTTAAGTAAAGACCAAATAACTCCATGTTGAGTTTGATGCAGGTGTGTCTTTGGATTTCATAACTGATTACCTCAATTATTTTTTGTTGTATTTCGGAGAAAAAATCATAAATGTTGATTTGGTATTGAGTCGATGATATTTTATATGAAATGATTCTTTCCTTAAATGCCGATTTTATTACAGACACATTTTCATCCCTAACCACCATTGAATTGGTTTTGTGTTTATTTGTTCTCAAATGACAGAACCATAATGACATTTTTTTAAATATTTTGCAGAATTGACAATATCTTCTTTCACCTAAAATTTAATAACTTCTTTATTAAATTTGCCTCTAATTCATCAAATTAATAACTAATTATTAAATTGAAACAAAATTTCTATTTAAAATTAAACTTACAGCTTTTCTTCTTCTGTTCTAACTGGGGGCCATTGTTGGAGTGAATTATCTTCTTGTGGCGATTCAAATTGTCTTTTCGAGTAAAAATTTTGAAGCACTCTTCACATTTAAAATCCATTTTTCTAAAACGAATCTCTTATTGTGAAGCCCAAGTCGATTTTAACACACTGAAGGTAACACGGTCAGGTATGAATTCAAATGGTGGAAAAGAAGTAGGAGGGGAGTCAAGGAATGGGATGGAAAAAGCTAAGAGTAGCTTTATAAAGTTCTATCGCCCTTTCCCACATCGTCCTTTTCTCCTCAGCAGTTTTATTAGGATCGCAATTTAAAATAGAATCCAAAACAAATCCTAATGATCTTTGATAAGACAAATGTTTATTTTTAATTTTGAAATTTGATTTTAAATGAAAGCTTAGTTTCGGATAATCGTTTTCGAAGGGGATTGACACTTCCGTTTGTGTTAAATCAGAATTTTGAACTGTCTCTGTTTGTGTGGAAACAGAATTTAAAATTTCATCGAAATCTGGTGGCGAGTTTTCAAAAATTATTGGAGAATTTGGAAAATTAAATTCACAGTATGTATTTTGGCCGCACGGAATTGAATTTTGACTCAAATTTTCATTTTTTTTAGATGGTTCACTTATTATTGGAAGAATTTCTTGGGAACCACCACCACTAGTAAACGATGCTCCCAAATCTTCACTATAATCTGAAATTTTGTAACTATCCCGTGAACCATCCTCCTCCCCCAAAACATCAACCCCCCTATTTCCACTTACCCGGTATTCCTCCAGAATTGTTTTCACTTTCAAAATTTCTAGTTTTCAACATTCCAAAAAAATTTTGTGATTTATTTGAACTCGAATCATTGTCACTGTCACTGTTACTCTGATAATTTGTTAAATTTTTATTAATTTTGGGAATCCCCATTAGCTTTTTAAAATTGTCGATATTATCTAAATCCTGAGTTAATATGTCGGGAGTATTTGTAATGGGAGTGTCCGTTGTTACATCTAAATCTTGAGTTAAAAAATTTGGGGTTTCCGGCGTTAAAATATTATTAAAATCTAAATTTTGTGATAAAATTGAATTTTGAAAGTCAAAATCTGTCTCCGAAATATTCTCTAGTTCAGGCAAATATTCCAAATTTTCTAAAAATTTTATGTTCGTTTCTGAACAACTTTGGAGTAATTTGTTTTCTAAATTTTTTTCTTGCATCGTATTAATCATCGCGTTAAAATTTTGGGTTCTCTGACTTAAATTTTGGTTGTCACTTTCATTTTCATTTTTCAAAAAAGCAGGCTGAATTATTATATCTGAAATTATATTAATTTTGTTCACCACTCCTAACTGTTCAGTGGATGTTGAGACAAAAGAAAAAGACATACCTTTAAAATTTGAGTACACTTGACAGCAACAAACAAAAACACACTAAAACAAACTAAAACAATCTAAAATTGGAGACTTTAAATTTAAAGCGTGGTAAACTCGACTTAAGCTTGCTATAAACTGATCCTCGACCGTTTTATATGAAAGCAGACCACGGTTTGTCCTCGTAAGTATAGTGACCTCAATAAAGGTCAATGACCTCAATTCTGCGCATCACACCCCGCGGAGCCCCCTTCCCCCTTCCCCTCCCCCGCCCCCTTCCCCCGCAAAGCCCCGTTCCCCCAGGGTGGTTAATTTAAAATATTTTTTCAATCTATTATGACTAAGCAAAACTTTTGTATTGAGTTGTTATGTTTGTTCGTTATTCTTATAAATAAAACATTTTTTTTTTTCGAAATTGTTCAATTCTTTTTCGAATTGAGTTTAGATAAGAATAAATGGATAAATTAAATACAAACAATAATAATTTTAAAATAATAAAAATTAAATAATAATACATTTTAAAATAAATATTCTAGGATTATAATTTCTTCATTTTCACATTTATGAAGTGGTTTGCAACACATAAATATTAAATAATACATTCTAATCTAAATATTCTAGGATTACAGTTTCTTCATTTTCACATTTAATTACGCATAGTTAATTGCGAGAGATTGGACATGTTTTATTAATTAACATCCACATTCCTAAACAAGGGATGCAAAATCTGTGATTACAAGGTTCTGGTGACATCATTTTATTAGATAATATATCTTCAAGACATATAGGACATTCTTCGGTTTTGTTTTCAATTATTTCGTTAACAACTTTTTTTTTACCCTTCGCGACTTCCTACCGTTTTTATATATTGGTTTTTTACTAGGCATTATATTGACACCACTGGAACATTTGCGTCCCAATCTAAGTCAATATTTTTAACACTACTATTGCAAATTAAACAAACTTTGGGGGTAATAATTTGATACAACTGTCTTGAACATATATCGCTATGTAAATCATCACTTGTGCGTTTTAATTTTCTCTTATTATGAGTATTTACATGTCTATGAGCCCCTGCCCTTTGATAATATTGTATAATTTGGTAGCATGCGTGACAAAGAGTTTTTTCTTGATTTTCCGTCACTACAAACACTACGATATAACTCTGAGTAATACAGAACACAACTTCTTTGGGATCAGTGTACTTATGTTTCACTAAACAAAATTTAGCACTAGCACTGTCTTCTTCATTATCTTCTTCAATATCGGAGTCACCAGAGTCAGCTTCAATTTGTTCAAAATTATTTATATCGTAGTTCAAACAATTCCTGAAGTTCTTCTGAAATTTTTTTTCGTTAAGATATGTATTGTAATCCAATACTCCAATTAATTCATCTAGATCTGGATCTTCTTCTTCAATATTATTATCCATAAATTTTTGAATGAATTTATTTAATATTTACTTTGTAATATTTACTATTAAATATAAAATTATTTACTTATTATTTACTTATTATTTGTTGGTATTTAATTTATCATCTTTTGTTGCTCCACGTATCTATTTTATAAATTTATTGAAGTGAAAATTCATTGGTGGTAGGACTTTATATCGACTTCATGGTCAAATAAGGTTATCCACCTCAAGGTCAAACATAAGGTTAGATCTCCTTCTATGATCGGATTCGATGAAAGGTTAGCCATGTTGTTAACTTTAAGATTAAACTCAAGGTGATGTATACGAGGCTTTTTGAAAAGTATAATGAGAGAACAAAAGAGGAGCAGGATGAAAAGTGTTGATGATACGAGGTTTTTTAATAAGTATAATGAGAGAAGAAAAGAGGAGGAGGAGGATGAAAAGTGTTGATGATTTACTCTTCTTACTCCTCCTCCTCCTCTTTCCTTCTCTCATATATCCACTACTTCCGTATGTAAATTATCAGAAATAGCCCATTTTCGGAATTTATTCTCCAATCTAATTTCAGAATCTTGTACTTCTCATTTAAAATCCAAGAAATGCTAGTAATTTGAGTTTAAATTAGAGCCAAATATCTAAATTCAATGATTATTTCGTATTTCCATATATTCCTAGATTTGTTTTAACGAATGAATCGAAAATGGAGGATTTTTAGGATACTACTCTAAATAAAACCTATAATCTTAGAGATATTTTCGTATTTCCCTTAAAAATGGATAACAAGGAGATTACGGCACAAAATAAGAATAAATCATTGAATTTAAACTTTTTGTTCTAATTTGAGCTCAATTTAGCTTAGACTATTGACTAAATGTGTCGTTTTTATTAACTTACGCTCCAAAACCCATTTTTACCGAAATATGGATAGATCTCTAAGATTAATAATATTATTTTGCATGAACTCTTGCATTTTTGATACTTCTTCATACGTTGTCTTGGAAAATTCAATATACTTGCATTTCTTCGTTTTTGTAGTAGAAGTACAAAATTGTGAACTTAGATTAGAGATAGAGAGCTCAAAATGGACCATTTGGGTCAATTTACATCCCGAAACTTATTTTTCAAGGAAATAAAAAATGAAACTCCAAGATTATTCTTAATATTTTCCATAATACTTAAGAATCCTGCATTTTTGATGCTTATATTTAAAAACAGTACAGAAATGTAATTTTTTTAAATGGAAATATTATTCACCAATGGGATGGGAATATAGATATCGAGTATCTACTGAAAATGGAGAATTTATAAATATCTTATAAAATTAAACCAATAATCTTAGACATATTCTCGTGCTTCTCTGAATCAATCAGTTTTGAGGAGTAAATTAACAAAATTAGCCTATTTTCGTCTTTCTGTCTTTAATCTATTTCCAGAATCTGTACTTATCTTACAAAATCCAAGTAATGCAAATAAACTGAGTCCAGATTAGAACAAAATCTCTGAATTCAAAGAACATTTCCCATCTTGTTCTGTAATTTGCTTGTTTTCACAGAAAAGTTAGTAAAGAAGTATCCCTAATGCAGGACTCTTAATTATTTTACAAAATTAGACCAGTAATCTTAGAGATCTTTCCGTATTTCCCTGAAATATAAGTTTCCGTATGTAAATTATCACAAATAGCCCATTTTCTTCTTTTATTCTCCAATCTAATTTTAGAATCTTGTACTTCTCATTTAAAATCCAAGAAATGCTAGTAAGTTGAGTTTAAATTAGAGCCAAATATCTAAATTCAATGATTATTACGTATTTCCATATTTTCCTAGATATGTCATAACGAATGGATCGAAAATGGAGGATTTTTAGAATACTACTCTAAATAAAACCTATAATCTTGGAGATATTTTCGTATTTCCCTTAAAAATGGATAACAAGGAGACTACGGCACAAAATACGAAGAAATCATTGAATTTAGACTTTTTGTTCTAATTTGAGCCCAATTTAACTTAGACTATTGACTCTTAATTATTTTAAAAAATTAGACCAGTAATCTTAGAGATCTTTCCGTGTTTCCCTGAAAAATAAGTTTCCGTATGTAAATTACCACAAATAGCCCATTTTCGGCTTTCATTCTCCACTCTAGGTTTAGAATCTTGTACTTCTCATATATAATCCAAGAAATGCTAGTAAGTTGAGTTTAAACTAGAGCCAAACATCTAAATTCAATGATTATTTCGTATTTCCATATTTTCCTAGATATCTTATAACGACTTAATCGAAAATGGAAGATTTTTAGAATACTACGCTAATTAAAACTTATAATCTTAGAGATATTTTCGTATTTCCCTTAAAAATGGATAACAAGTAGATTACGGCACAAAATTAGAAGAAATCATTGAATTTAGACTTTTTGTTTTAATTTGAGCTCAATTTAGCTTAGACTATTGACTAAATGTGTCGTTTTTATTAGCTTACGCTCCAAAACTCATTTTTTACGGAAATACGGATAGATCTCTAAGACTAATATTATTATTTTGCCTGAACTTTTGCATTTTTGTTGCTCATTTATACGTTATCTTGGAAAACTCAATATACTTGTATTTCTTGGTTTTTGTAGTAGAAGTACAAGATTGTGAACTTAGATTAGAGATAGAGAGCTCAAAATAGACCATTTGGGTTAATTTACATCCAAAACCAATTTTTTACGGAAATATGAATTGATCTCTAAGATAAATAGTATTATTTTTCATGAACTCTTGCATTTTTGATATTTCTTTATACGTTGTCTTGGAAAACTCAACATACTTGCATTTATTGGTTTTTGTAGTAGAAGTACAAGATTGTGAACTTAGACTAGAGATAGAGAGCTCAAAATAGACCATTTGGGTTAATTTACATCCCGAAACTTATTTTTCAAGGAAATACAAAATGAACTCCAAGATTATTATTATTATTTTCTATAATATTTAAGAATCCTGCATTTTTGATGCTTCTATACCAAATTTTTGAAAAACAAGATAATTACAACACAAAATACGAGATAATCATTGAATAAAAAACATTTCGTTGAGTAGTAATCTAAAAATCCTCCACTTTCGATTCATTCGTTATCACATCTCTAGGAAAATATGGAAATACGAAATAATCATTGAATTTAGAGGTTTGGCTGTAATTTAAACTCAACTTACTAACATTTCTTGGATTTTACATGAGAAGTACAAGATTCTAAACTTAGATTGGAGAATAAAAGTCGAAAATGGGCTATTTGTGATTATTTACATACGGTAACTTATTTTTCTGGGAAATACGGATAGATCTCTAAGATTTCTGGTCTAATTTTGTAAAATAATTAAGAGCCGAGCATTATCGATATTTCCTTACTAACTTTTCTGAAAAAAAAAAAATTACAGTACAAGATTTGAAATATTCTTTGAATTCAGAAATTTTGTTCTTATCTGGACCAAGTTTACTTGCATTACTTGGATTTTGTAAGAGAAATACAAGATTCTGGGTTTGGATTAGAGACAGAAAGACAAAAATAGGCTAAAGACCCTGCATTCAACATCAGACCTTCCGCCCCAGCTGCCACCCCAGACGTGGAGTTCCCGACCTGTAATTAATTTCATGTACTAACATTCTTATATCACCCTGTATAACAACAACTTGTTACATACCTAACACACACTTTCAGTGTCGCAATAAATCTAACTGACAATTAAGGCCCTAATTAGATACACTCATTGAATAATAATTACTATTAACTGCAAACTAATATATCGCCTGAGGGTGTTCTAGAAGTCATGTTCTTACACTACTTTCAGAGAAAGTCAAAAATGTGCTGAGATTTAAAAAATTTCCCAAAAAATACATTTCTTGAAGTATATTAATACAAACGGTCCATTTTTGACTTTCTGTCTATAATTTAAGTTCAGAAACTTGTAATTCTATTATTAAAACCAAGAGGGACCGCATAGTTTAGAATAAGAACAAAAATTTTAAATTCAATGATTATTTCTTTCTTATTTTTGCAATTTCTTTGTTTTCCTAGTGAAGTTACAAACAAGTACCAAAAATTCGAAATTTTTAAATATCATATTGAACAGTACTAAATAGTTGTTGGAAAAATTGCTTTGTTTCTTGGCGCGCCGGTTAGAACTTACGTAGAAGACCCTCCATATCAACCCGTTGAATATTGAAAATCACCCGCCACACACGGACTTTATACTAAATAAAGAATTGGACGTTTTTAGAAGGATATTTTTGTTAAAAACTGTACAGAAATATAATTTTTTGAAATAGAAATATAATTCATCCATGGAATGGGAATATAAATAGCGAGTATCTACTGAAAATGAAGAATTTATAAATATCTTATAAAATTAAACCATTAATCTTAGACATATTCTCATACTTGTCTGAATCAATCAGTCTTGGGGAGCAAATTAACAAAATTAGCCTATTTTCGTCTTTCTGTCTCTAATCTAATTCCAGAATCTTGTACTTCTCTTACAAAATCCAAGTAATACAAATGAACTGAGTCCAGATAAGAACAAAATTTCTGAATTCAAAGAATACTTCTCATCTTGTTCTGTAATACCCTTGTTTTCCCAGAAAAGTTAGTAAAGAAGTATCGATAATGCAGGACCCTTTATTATTTTACAAAATTAGACCAGTAATCTTAGAGATCTTTCCGTATTTCCCTGAAAAATAAGTTTCCGTAAGTAAATTATCACAAATAGCCCATTTTCGGCTTTTATTTCCAATCTAATTTTAGAATCTTGTACTTCTCATTTAAAATCCAAGAAATGCTAGTAAGTTGAGTTTAAATTACAGCCAAATATCTAAATTCAATGATTATTTCTTATTTCCATATTTTCCTAGATATGTTATAACGAATGGATAAAAAATGGAGGATTTTTAGAATACCACTCTAAATAAAACCTATAATCTTGGAAATATTGTCGTATTTCCCTTAAAAATGGATAACAAGGAGATTACGGCACAAAATAAGAAGAAATCATTAAATTTAGCCTTTTTGTTCTAATTTGAGCTCAATTTAGCTTAGACCATTGACTAAATGTGTGGTTTTTAATAACTTACGCTCCAAAACCCATTTTTTTAGAGAATATGGATAGATCTCTAAGATTAATAGTATTATTTTGCATGAACTCTTCCATTTATGATTCTTCTTTATACGTTGTCTTGAAAAACTCAATATACTTGCATTTCTTGGTTTTTGTAGTAGAAGTACAAGATTGTGAACTTAGATTAGAGATAGAGAGCTCAAAATGGGTCAGTTTACATCCCGAAACTTATTTTTCAAGGAAATACAAAAGGAACTCCAACATTATTATTAGTATTTTCTATAATATTTAAGCATCCTGCATTTTTGATGCTTCTATTTAAAAACAGTACAGAAATGTAATTTTTTTTTAAATGGAAAATCAAAATGTCCGTGGCCTACGCACAAAAACGAACGAACTATATAGATCTACAATCGCCTGTGATTTCGAAATAGTAGCTTTCTCTGAAACATGGTTGAACAGCACGTTTTTTAGCTCCGAACTTTTCAACTCACGCTACTCTGTTTTTCGTCGAGACAGAAACTATGATAATCTCGTAACTCAACGTGGCGGGGGGGTGTTAATCGCCACATTAAGTGTTTTGAAGTCGTCCTTGATTACTACACCTGTTTTTAACAATTTCGAGGATATCTGGATTCAGCTCAGTATATTTGACACTAACGTAATAATTGGCTGCGTATACATACCTCCCCACTCACCAGATGAAGCTTATAATTCATTTTCAAACACCTGCGAGGATCTACGTAACAAATATCCAAATCACAAGTTCTTGATTTGTGGAGATTTTAACCTTTCACACGTCAAATGGATTTATGAAGAAGAAACTTTGATACCAGCAGAAGTTAACACTCAAAACGCCGAAGCTATAATCGATACAATGTATTTTCTCGAACTTGAGCAAATCAATTCGGTATATAATGTTTTGGGTAGATTATTGGACTTAATTTTTGTAGGAGATTTTATTAGAACCGTTGTGACCCGCTGCTCACTTCCACTCCTATCCATAGATGCCTATCACCCAGCAATAGAAACCTTACTGCACTTTCAATGTATCAAAAAACTCAGCAATAACAGCACAGTAACTGTTTATCAGTTTCGTCAAGCGGACTTTGCTGGTCTGAATCATTTTTTTGATTGTGTTGATTGGACCTTTATTTCTGATACCGTTGACATCGATACTATTATTCGTCACTTCTATGACACTCTTTTTAAAGGAATCGATTTATTCGTTCCTAAGAAGACAATACCAACCGAGAAATATCCAAAATGGTTCGACGGTGATCTTCGTAAATCCATAGCGCTTAAAAATAAATTATACATGAAATATAAATATTCACAGCTTCAATCTGACTACGAAGCTTATGCCAACGTTCGACGTGAAGTGAAGTTCAAGACCGATTTGTGTTACCTCCTTTATATTTCTAACACCGAACACCTTATACCACAAAATATTAAGCACTTTTGGTCATTTGTCAACAACCTGAGAAAGGACTCGGGTCTGCCTGCTCAGATGAGGTACAATGGTTCAATGTTGGACAGACCTGAGGACATATCTGAGGCCTTCGCATCACATTTCCAGTTGGCATATTCCGGGAGTAATATTGATGCGAGATTGGATGGTGCTGGCGCGGTTGGTTTTGCCGGCGTTCTCTCTAAGCACCACTTCTGCCTTGAGGAAATTTTAGAAAAACTAAATCTGCTTGATATATCTAAAAAAGCTGGTCCCGACGGTGTTCCTACTATAATGCTAAGAAACTGCTCAACTTCTCTTGCCACACCACTGCAAAGGATATTTCAGCGTTCATTAGACTCCGGCTATTTCCCGACGGTATGGAAATTTTCCATCCTTCTACCTATTTTTAAATCAGGTGATAAGTGTGATGTAGCAAACTATCGTGGAATCTCAATCTTGTCTGCAATTCCTAAACTTCTTGAGTCAATTCTGACCGATGAAATCTTTAATACCTACAAGCGATATATCAATCCTGAACAGCACGGATTTTATCAGGGACGTTCCACTGTAACGAACCTCGCAATTTATCAGAATTTCCTAGTCAAATCCGTTGAACAAGGGCATCAGATTGACGCAATTTACACCGATTTGTCTAAAGCGTTTGACAGCATTCATCATCTACTGCTACTCAAGAAGCTGTCTGAGATCGGTATCTCGGGAAATTATTTAAACTGGATCAAATCTTATCTCAGCGATAGACGACAGCGCGTGGAGGTGTGCGGGTCCCTATCCAGTGAAGTGATGGCTACTTCTGGTGTCCCTCAGGGGTCACACATTGGACCGGTTCTGTTTCTTCTGTTCATCAACGACGTTACCTCCTGCTTTGTTTCCTCTCAGGTCCTATTATACGCCGATGATCTGAAATTTTATAGCATTGTTAACTTAGATCATAACCACTTACAAACTGATCTAGATTGTTTCGTCGACTGGTGTGCTTCAAATCATCTAAAAATCAACGTCTCCAAATGCAAATGTATCAGCTTCTTCAAGTGCGATCACCCAATTGTTAATTCATATGAAATACTGGGTCAACCTGTCGAATCCGTCGAATCTATCAATGACTTGGGAGTAATTTTCACGAAAGATTTGCAATTCAACGCTCATATTGACAGCATCACGATCAAGGCTCTAAGAATGCTGGGTTTTATTAAGCGAAACTCGAGACATATTAATGACACTAGGGCTCTAACATGCTTATACAACTCGCTTGTTCGCAGCATTTTGGAATACTGTTCAATTATATGGACTCCCAACTATGTCACCCACAAAAACAGACTCGAGAGAGTACAAAATAAATTCACGAAATATCTACTATATAAGCACCATTTTCCATCACACGGCTTAGCTTATGAAACAAGACTGATGTTGTGTGGACTCAAGAGTCTGGAGAGCAGAAGAAGAGAAGCTATGTTTTTATTCCTGTTCAAAATATTAAATAACATAATTGACTGCGACATATTGCTGAGCGAGATTAATCTTAGGGTCCCATCAAGGCGTACTAGGCTGCAACGGCTGTTCCAGGAAAGCTATCATCGCACCAACTACGGCCAGTCCACCTTCATAAATAGATTAATGGTTAATTATAACCGATTTTATATGGACTGTGACATTTTCAAGGACTCACAGCGAAGGATTAAAACAATTATAATGTTTAAATGATATACTTTGTTGTACATTATTCTTTTTTCTTGTGAATTTTGTTTCAATGTTTGTATTTTCTTTTTGTTTTTTGTTATTGTTCTTTATCATTTGCCATACCATTTAGAATGTATCATTCTGTAGTGTATGTAATTGAATAAATAAATAAATAAATGGAAATATTATTCATCAATGGGATGGGAATATAGATGGCAAGTATCTACTGAAAATGAAGAATTTATAAATATCTTATAAAACTAAACCAATAATCTTAGACATATTCTCGTATTTCTCTGAATCAATCGGTTTTGAGTAGGAAATTAACAAAATTAGCCTATGTTCGTCTTTCTGTCTTTAATCTATTTCCAGAATCTGTATTTCTCTTACTAAATCCAAGTAATGCAAATAAACTGAGTCCAGATTAGAACAAAATTTCTGAATTCAAAGAATATTTCCCATCTTGTACTGTAATTTCGTTGTTTTCTCAGAAATTTAGTAAAGAAGTATCGATAATGCAGGCCTTTTAATTATTTTACAAAATTAGCCCAGTAATTTTAGAGATTTTTCCGTATTTCCCTGAAAAATTAGTTTCCGGATGTAAATAGTCACAAATAGCACATTTTCGGATTTTATTCTCCAATCTAATTTTAGAATTTTGTACTTCTCATTTAAAATCCAAGAAATGCTAGTAAGTTGGTTTAAATTTCAGCCAAACATCTAAATTCAATGATTATTTCGTTTTTAAATATTTTCCCAGAGATGTTATAACGAATGAATCGAAAATGGAGGATTTTTAGAATACTACTCTAATTAAAACTTATAATCTTGGAGATTCGTATTTCCCTTAAAAATTGATAACAAGGAGATTACGGCACAAAGTAAGAAGAAATCATTGAATTTAGACTTTTTGTTCTAATTTGAGCTCAATTTAGCTTACAATATTGACTAAATGTGTCGTTTTTATTAACTTACGCTCCAAAACCCATTTTTTACGGAAATACGAATAGATCTCTAAGATTAATAGTATTATTTTGCATGAACTCTTGCATTTTTGATACTTCTTTATACGTTGTCTTAGAAAACTCAATATACCTGCATTTCTTAGTTTTTGTGGTAGAAGGACAACATTGTGAACTTAGATTAGAGATAGAGAGCTCAAAATGGACCATTTGGGTTAATTTACATCCCCAAACTTATTTTTCAAGTAAATACAAAAGGAACTCCAAGATTATTATTATCATTTTCCATAATATTTAAGAATCCTGCATTTTTGATTCTCCTATACCAAATTTTTGGAAACACAAGATAATTACAACACAGAATACGAGATATATGTGAAGAACAAGATTCTAAACTTAGATTGGAAAATGAAAGCCGAAAATGGGCTATTTGTGATAATTTACATCCGGAAATTTATTATTCAGGGAAATACTGGAAGATCCGTATTTCCTAAATTTTGTAATTTTTATTCTAATATTAAAACCAAGAACGGCCGCATAATTTAGAGGAAATAAGAACAAAAATTTTAATTTCAATGATTATTTCTTTCTTATTGTTGCAATTTCTCTGTTTTCCTACTGAATTTACAAGAGGAGTACCAAAAATTCAAGATTTTTAGATATAATATAAAATAATATTAAATAGATGTTGGAAAAATTGCCGTGTTTCTTGGCGCGCCGGTCAGAAAATACGTTGAATATTGAAAATCACCCGCCTCATTGGACACGGACTTTAAACTAAATAAAGGATTGGACGTTTTTAGAGGGATATTTTTGTTAAAAACGGTACAGAAATATAATTTTTTTAAATAGAAATATTATTCATCCATGGGATGGGAATATAGATAGAGAGTATCTACTGAAAATTAAGAATTTATAAAAGTCTTATAAAATTTAAAAAATTATCTTAGACATATTCTCGTACATCTCTGAATCAATCAGTTTTTCTGTCTTTAATCTAATTCCAGAATCTGTAATTCTCTTACTAAATCTACTTGGATTTAGTAAGAGAATTACAGATGCAAATAATCCAAAATATCCTAAAAAAATAGATAGAGAGCTCAAAATGGGCCATTTGGATTAATTTATATCCCGGAACTTACTTTTCAAGGAAATACAAAAGGAACTCCAAGATTAGTATTATTATTTTTGGAATAACAAGGTAATTACAATACAAAATATGAGATAATCAGTGAATAAAAAATATTGCGTTGGGTTGTAATCTAAAAATCCACCATTTTCGATTCATTCGTTATAACATCTCTAGGAAAATATGAAAATACGAAACAAACATTGAATTTAGATATTTGGCTGTAATTTAAACTCAACTTACTAGCATTTCTTGGATTTTATATAAGAAGTACAAGATTCTTAACTTAGATTGGAGAATGAAAGTCGAAAATGGGCTATTTGTTATTATTTACATACAAAAACTTATTTTTCATGGAAATACGGAAAGATTTCTAAGATTACTGGTCTAATTTTCAACAATAATTGAGAGTCCTACATTATCCATACTTCTTTACTAACATTTCTGGGAAAACAAGGGAATTACAGTACACGATGGGAAAAATTTTTTGAATTCAGATATTTTGTTCTTATCTGGACTAAGTTTATGTGCATTACTTGGATTTTGTAAGAGAAATACAAGATTCTTCAATGCAAGTCAAAGCATTGGATGTTTTTAGAAGGATATTTTTGTTAAAAACTGTACAGAAATATAATTTATTTAAATGGAAATATAATTCATCCATGGGATGGGATTATAGATAGCGAGTACCTACTGAAAATGAAGAATTTATAAATATCTTATAAAATTAAACCAATAATCTTAGACATATTCTCATACTTCCCTGAATCAATCGGTTTTGTGGAGTAAATTGACAAAATTAGCCTACTTTCGTCTTTCTGTCTCTAATCTAATTCCAGAATCTTGAACTTCTCTTACAAAATCCATGTAATGCAAATTAACTGAGTCCAGATTAGAACAAAATTTCTGAATTCAAAGAATCTTTCCCATTTTGTACTGTAATTCCCTTGTTTTCCCAGAAAAGCTAGTAAAAAAGGATCGCTAATGCAGGACTCTTAATTATTTTACAAAATTAGGCCAGTAATCTTAAAGATCTTTCCGTATTTCCTTGAAAAATAAGTTTCCGTATGTAAATTATCACATGTCACGAAGTTATTAATTTTTTCGCTGAGAACTGCACGTTCTCCACCCGGGTCAACAGTCCAAACGGACTGGACTGGGTCGCCTGCCGGACCGCGCCTTCCTGGTCTAGCAATGTAGGTGAAGCTAGGCTTGTGTGTATATGGTGTTTTACCATACATTTCCTTCCTTATGTCCTACCCCTCTAATGGCCAGCATTGTCAAGGACCCTTATAAGAACGGGCAATGGTGTGCCATCCTACCGTCACTGCCGAGGACTCTTATAAGAACGGGCAGTGTCGGTCCTTTTCCAAATTTCCTAACGCTATTGCTCGACATTGTCGAGGACCCTTATAAGAACGGGCAATGTCGTTCCATCCTGCTGACGCTGTCGAGGACCCTTATAAGAACGGGCAGCGTCAGTTCCTTTCTTTCCTTCCTACCGTCACCGATACACACACACACTAAATGCTGTCAATATTTGTTTCCGCATTGACCAGGAATGTGTTTTATCGCCAGGTGCCCTCCGATGTCCGTTGACAAGGGCGCTAAACAACTGCCGCCCCGACGCTTGTCGCCGCCGCCGCGTATAGAGATCACCGTCGCCGTGTAGAGACGCCGCTAACACCGAACGATGCCCAGTTATTGTTACATACCGTGTATACCGCCGACGGTCGAATTTTAATACGAAGCGCCGTGAACCGTGAACGTGGATTTTAGATACGAGGCGCGATAATTTGCGTACAAGCCGTCGTGAATAGCGTCGCAACCGTATAGTACGAGATACGTGAATAGCGTCGTGAATGATACCGCCGGGTTACCGTCTTTAGCGCAATCGACCAGTATGAGCTACCGTGATCCGCTCTCAAAACACACTCTTGCCCTCCAGACCGTGTAATTGTTAGTTTGTTGTACATCTTAGATTGTAAGTTAGTTTTAGGCCATGTCTTTGTATAAAAGAATGGAATACAGGGTACAGGATGTTTTATAACCGTTTGTTTCATTACCTAGTCCCATTTTTAACATTACAGATAATAATTGGCAGCCGGAAGCCAGCGCTAATACGCACAATTGACCCCTGGCTTGCCGTTTCTCCAGTGTAACAAGCTGCTCGGTGCATAAGTGGGCCTTCAACCACATGAATTCCGAGGGTGGCGCCCGAGAACCGACCACCGAGTGGATGTTTTGACCTTCAGGCAGTCAAACCGTTGATCAGTTAAGAGAGCAGGGATATCCCTAATATACATAGATACCGCCTACCCGATACCATTGCGCTGAGCATTTGACCGATGACTGTCTGCACGAGAAATATCCACTGACCGATGTTCCGCTGCCGTGAACGAAGAAGAGCCGAAGAGCACGGCCCACTCCCCGTCAACGTAAAAAAAACTCGTCACAATTTGGTGCCCGAGCGGGGACTTTCAACCGTTAGATTCGAAAGATAGGGACTATGAAAACGACTTGCAAAGCGCATAACTCTTGAAAAGAGTATAACCCGAAGAGCATAGGACCGGAAAGAAGAGCAATATTGAGGTAGTACCGAGATTGACCGACACCGGGGGACAGTTGGACGTCTTACCGACGGAGTATTGCTGTTTTTTTTTACCGTCACCGTTGAGAGAGTTGGAAGAATACCGACGTTGAGGGAATGCTTTTCCACCGCCGATCAAGTCCGTTCAGTCGTGATAAGAGGTAATCCGAGTATTCCATACTGTGTCCGCCGACCGTAACAGTGTATATGAACCGATTAAGGTAAATTTTGTTTTAGGAGGTAATTAGGGCCTAAAATTGTAAGAATACCAACTTTTTACAAAATTTTGTTCTGCGCATGCCCGAGGCAGAAATATGAGCCGTATGTCTTTTTCGACTAATTTTGGGTCGTAGATTCTATTTTTCGACCATAGAAAGCTTAATTTTGAATGTACCGCTAGATACGGCCTATTTTACCGACTTATGTTAAAATATTGATGTTGAACGCGCTTGCGTCGCGCATGCGAACTGAAGAGTAGACTGGAGGGAGAGTATGCGCGCACCGATAGTATACACCCCCACCGATCGCACCGCACCGATAGTACTATTAATTTAAGAACCGTCCGAAATAGTATCAGTTCCAAGCCGACCACTCAACCAGAAGCATCGCCAGTTCCAAGCACCGACAGAAGAAGAAGTACAGAGGAAGACCGAATAAGCAATTCTGACTACAGGTACGGTCAAGTGTTCGAAGCAAACCGATACGAGCGATACGAGGATGAGTTAGGCTTACCAGCCGCAGAAAGAAGCCAGCCACTACTGTCACCGTAAGCACTGATGGATTAGTTTGTTCCACCGACGCCGCCCATGATTACTCCGCCGAAGAGTAACAGATTATATTTCTGGTCTATAGTATTTTTGTTTTCAGATTATGGACCGCCTGCCGGACGAAGGACAGTATCTGAACCCGCCAATCAATTTCAAGGTTCTATTCTGCCAAACAGTTTTGATTTCTAGCCAAGGTGCCTTCAAGTTACTGCCAACCTGTCACCGAGCTGCCGCCAAGTTACCGTAAGGCCGTCGGTGAAGGGTGATGACGTCTAGGATGACGAAATGGTCCGTTTCTAGCTTTGTCAAGCGCTACTATATCTGACCGCCAAAAACGTCAGATATTCCATGGGAAACGGTGAGGTACCATGCGTAGCATGAGGAGCTACCGCTACTAGACCGTCATGGAACCACCACTACCAGCCGCGAGGAATCCATTCCACCAGCCACCGAAGAAAACGAGAAGATTAGGTTAAGTTTAGAATGGTATCTGGTTAGGTTTAAATTGTAAATATTTATGGAATAAATGTTTTCCGAAGAAGGGGGGGGGGTGTAACGAAGTTACTAATTTTTTGGGCATGAGTATGTTCGCCGGGATTTTATTTATTTATTTAACATCCGAAAAATCTTACTCTTGCGGGAAAAGATTGCTTAAAGTTTCAATATTATCGGAATATAATTAGATTTACCGCGCTATGCCGGGAAATATCATTTTCCGAGATTTTCAGAGCGTCCGACCAAAGTAATCGCGCGCCGCATACAGCAGTATTGTATGCGCGATCACCGCACGCCGTCACACGTCAGCGCAGTGGGAACTCGGGCCGTCTATTTAAGTCTGAGTAGACCATTATTTCGCTGAGAACTGCACGTTCTCCACCCGGGTCAACAGTCCGCGCCTTCCTTGTCTAGCAATGTAGGTGAGGCTAGGCTTGTGTGTATATGGTGTTTTACCATACACTTCCTTCCTTACGTCCTACCCCTCTAATGACCAGCATTGTCGAGGACCCTTATAAGAACGGGCAATGTTGTGTCATCCTACCGTCACTGCCGAGGACCCTTATAAGAACGGGCAGTGTCGGTTCTTTTCCTAATTTCCTACCGCTATTGATCGGCATTGTCGAGGACCCTATAAGAACGGGCAATGTCGTTCCATCCTGCTGACGTTGTCAAGGACCCTTATAAGAACGGGCAGCGTCAGTTCCTTTCTTTCCTTCCTACCGTCACCGATACACACACGCACTAAATGCTGTCAATATTATCTTTGTTTCCGCATTGACCAGGAATGCGTTTTATCGTCAGGTGCCCTCCGATGTCCGTTGACAAGGGCGCTAAACAACTGCCGCCCCGATGCTTGTCGCCGCCGCCGCGTATAGAGATCACCGTCGCCGTGTAGAGATGCCGCTATCACCGAACGATGCCCAGTTATTGTTACATACCGTGTGTTCCGCCGACGGTCGAATTTTAATACGAAGCGCCGTGAACCGTGAACGCGGATTTTAGATACGAGGCGCGATAATTTGCGTACAAGCCGTCGTGAATAGCGTCGCAACCGTATAATACGAGGTACGTGAATAGCGTCGTGAATGATACCGCCGGGTTACCGTCTTTAGCGCAATCGACCAGTATGAGCTACCGTGATCGGCTCTTAAAACATACTCTTTCCCTCCAGACCGTGTAATTGTTGGATTATTGTACATCTTAAATTGTAAGTTAGTTTTAGGCCATGTCTTTGTATAAAAGAATGGAATACAGGATACAGGATGTTTTATAACCGTTTGTTTCATTACCTAGTCCCATTTTTAACATTACAGATAATAATTGGCAGCCGAAAGCCACCGCTAATACGCACAATTGACCCCTGGCTTGCCGTTTCTCCACTGTAACAAGCTGCCCGGTGCATAAGTGGGCCCTCGATCACATTAATCTCGACGGTGGCGCCCGAGAACCGACCACCGAGTGGATGTTTTGACCTTCAGGCAGTCAAACCGTTGATAAGTTGAGAGAGCAGGGATATCCCGAATATACGTAGATACCGCCGACCCGATACCCCTGCGCTGAGCATTTGACCCATGACTGTTTGCACATGAAATATCCACTGACCGATGTTCCGCTGCCGTGAACGAAGAAGAGCCGAAGAGCACGGCCTGCTCCCCGCCTACGTAAAAAAACGCGTCACACACAAATAGCCAATTTTCGGCTTTCATTCTCCAATTTAATTTTAGAATTTTGTACTTCTCATTTAAAATCCAAGAAATGCTAGTAAGTTGGTTTAAATTACAGCCAAACTTCTAAATTCCATGATTATTTCGTATTTCCATATTTTCCAAGAGATGTAATAACGAATGAATCGAAAATGGAGGATTTTTAGAATATCACTCTAATTAAAACTTATAATCTTAGAGATATTTTCGTATTTCCCTTAAAAATGGACAACAAGGAGATTACGGCACAAAATTAGAAGAAATCATTGAATTTAGACTTTTTGAGCTCAATTTAGCTTAGACTATTGACTAAATGTGTCGTTTTTATTAGCTTACGCTCCAAAACTCATTTTTTACGGAAATACGGATAGATCTCTAAGACTAATATTATTATTTTGCCTGAACTTTTGCATTTTTGTTGCTCATTTATACGTTATCTTGGAAAACTCAATATACTTGTATTTCTTGGTTTTTGTAGTAGAAGTACAAGACTGTGAACTTAGATTAGAGATAGAGAGCTCAAAATAGACCATTTGGGTTAATTTACATCCCGAAACTTATTTTTCAAGGAAATACAAAAGGAACTCCAAGATTATTATTATTATTTTCCACAATATTTAAGAATCCTGCTTTTTTGGTGCTTCTATACAAAATTTTTGGAAAAACAAGATAATTACAACACAAAATACGAGATAATCATTGAATAAAAAAACATTTCGTTGAGTAGTAATCTAAAAATTCTCCATTTTCGATTCATTCGTTATAACATCTCTATTAAAATATGGAAATTCGAAATAATCATTGAATTTAGACGTTTGGCTGTAATTTAAACTCAACTTACTACCATTTCTTGGATTTTATATGAGAAGTACAAGATTCTTAACTTAGATTGGAGATTGAAAGTCGAAAATGGGCTATTTGGGCTTATTAACATTCGGAAACTTATTTTTCTGGGAAATACGGAAAGATCTTTAAGATTTCTGGTCTAATTTTGTAAAATAATTAAGAGCCGTGCATTATCGATACTTCTTTACTAACTTTTTGGGGAAAACAAGGGAATTACAGTACAAGATGTGAAATATTCTTTGAATTCAGAAATTTTGTTCTTATCTTGACTAAGTTATTTTGCGTTACTTAGATTTTGTAAGAGAAATACAAGATTCTGGAATTAAATTAGAGACAGAAAGACGAAAATAGGCTAAACAACTTGTATTCAACATTAGAACTTCCGCCCTAGCTGCCACCCCAGAAGCAGGGTCCCCGACCTTTAATTAATTTCATATACTAGCATTTTTATATCACCCTGTATAACAACAGCTTGTTACACACCTAACACACATTTTCAGTGTCGCAATAAATCTAACTGGCCATTAAGGCCCTAATTGGATACACTCATTGAATAATAATTAGCATTATTTGTAAACTAATATATCGCCTGAGGGTATTCTAGAAGTCATATTCTTACACTACTTTCAGAGAAAGTCAAAAATGTGCCGAGATTTACAAAATATCTCGAAAAAATACATTTCTTGAAGTATATTAATACAAATGGTCCATTTTTGATTTTTTGTCCGTAATCCAAGTTCAGAAACTTGTAATTCTAATATTAAAACCAAGAAGGGCCGCATATTTTAGAGGAAATAAGAACTAAAATTTTTAATTCAATGATTATTTCTTTCTTATTGTTGCAATTCCTTTTTTTTTCCTAGTATAGTTACAAGGAGAGTACCAAAAATTCAAGATTTTTAAATATAATATAAAATAATACTAAATTGATGTTGGAAAAATTGCCGTTTTTCTTGCCGCGCCTGTCAGAACCTACGTAGAGGACTCTCCATATCAACCCGTTGAATATTGAAAATCACCCGCCTCATATTGAACAGACTTTAAACTAAATGAAAGATTGGACGTTTTTAAAAAGATATTTTTATTAAAAACTGTAGAGAAATATAATTTTTTTAAATAGAAATCCCATCCATGCAATGGGAATATAGATAGCGAATATCTACTGAAAATGAAGAAATTATAAATATCTTATAAAATTAAACCAATACTCTTAGACATATTCTCGTACTTCTCTGAATCAATCAGTTTTGCGGAGTAAATTAACAAAATTAACCTATTTTCGTCTTTCTGTCTCTAATCTAATTTTAGAATCTTGCACTTCTCTTACAAAATCAAAGTAATGCAAATAAACTGAGTCCAGTTTAGAACAAAATTTTTGAATTCAAAGAATATTTCCCATCTTGTATTGTAATTCCCTTATTTTCCCAGAAAAGTTATTATTGAAGTATCGTTAATGAAAGACTCTTAATTATTTTACAAAATTAGATCAGTAATCTTAGAGATTTTTCCGTATTTCCCTGAAAAATAAGTTTCCAGATGTAAATTATTTCAAATAGCCCATTTTTGAATTTTATTCTCCAATCTAATTTTAGAATCCTGTAATTCTCATATAAAATCCAAGAAATGCTAGTAAGTTGAGTTTAAATTTCAGCCAAATATCTAAATTCAATGATTATTTCGTATTTCCATATTTTCCTAGAGATATTAAAATGAATGAATTTAAAATGGAGGATTTTTAGAATACCACTCTAAATAAAACCTATAATCTTGGAGATATTTTCGTATTTCCCTTAAAATTGGATAACAGGGAGATTACGGCACAAAATAAGAAGAAATTATTGTTCTAATTTGAGCTGAATTTAGCGTAGATTATTGATTAAATGTGTCGTTTTTATTAACTTAAGCTCAAAAACCAGTTTTTTAGATAAATATTAATAGATCTCTAAGATTAATAGTATTATTTTGCATGAACACTTGCATTTTTGAAACCCCTTTATACGTTGTCTTGGAAAACTCAATACATTTGTTATAAAAGAAATGAAAATGCAGGATTTTTATTATGTTACCTAAATAAGACTGATAATCTAGGAGATATAAAAATGGATAAAAATGAGATTACAGGACAGAATATTAAGAAATCATTGAATATGGATATTATGTTCTAATTTGGATTCAATTTACCTCAGATTAGAGATTGAAAGTCCAAAATAGGTCGTTTATACTAACTTACGTTCCAAAACCCATTTCTCAGGGAAATATGAATAGATCTCTAATATTGAGAGCATTATTTTTTATATTATTTAAAAGCTTTGAAGTTTTGATACTTCTTTATAAATTCTCTTGGAAAATAAGGAAATTACAACACTAAATACGGAAAAAATCATTTAATTTAAAGTTTTTGTCCTTATTTCGACTAAATTAGGTCGCATTCCTTGGTTTTTGTATTAGAAGTCCAAGATTCTGAACTTAAATTATAGATTGAATGATAAAAATGGGTTATTTGTATTAATTTACTTTCTGAAACCTATTTCGCAGAGGAATACGAGAAGATTTCTAAGAATCTGTCTTATTATTGCATTTAAAAGTTGGGAATGAAGGACTCTGTATTATTTTATAAAATTAAACTAAAAGATCTTAGAAGTCTTCACGTATATCTTAGAGACTGAAAGACAATTATGGGCCGCTTTGATTAATTTACATTCCAAAACCCATTTTTCATGGAACTACGAAAAGATCATATTTAAAAGTCTTGAATTTTTGATGCTTCTGTTTTAACTTCTCCTAGAAAACAAATTATTAGAATTAGAAACACTCAACATTGTATTTTGAAAATTCGTTAGAGAGTTCCATTGAAATCCTATTATAATAGACCTAGGCGTTTCAATTTTTTTAGAAGTTCTGACATACCAATAATAATAATTTGTTTCCAACAATTCTAGGCGATCTATTAATTCCCAACTTTTAAATGCAATAATTAAATCATCCATATTTTTCAAAAGAAGAAATATTTCCTGAAGTAACTAAGAGCCCAATTGCGACTTTGTGTCTCTAAGCTAAAAATCTTGTATTTATTTCACAAAAACCAAGAAATATAAGCTAAACTAAGTCCAAGTAATGACCAAATATTTAAATTTAACGATTATTTTATATTTGTTAATGTAATTTTCTGTTTGTTCCAGAGAATCAATAACACATTTTCGAAGAATATAAGAATTTTCAATAATATATCAAATAAAACTATTAATCCTAGGGATATTTTCGTATTTTCCTAAAAATTCGATTTCTGGTAGTAAATTACTATAAACAGCTCATTTGCGAACTTGTGTCTCTAATTTAAGTTGAAAATCTTGTACTTCATTAACAAAAACCAAAAAATATTTGTTAAACTGAATCGATATTAGGAAAAAGTTTCCGAATTCAAAGATTATTTCGGATTTAGTGATTCAATATTCGCCTTTTAATTTAGAAGCTATAACAAAAGTACCAAAAATTCGGGATTTTAAGATATTACAAAAAAAAGAACTAATAACCTTAGAGATATTTTCGTATTTCTCATAAAATTCGACTTCTGGGAGTAAATTAATACATACAGCCTTTGTATTTAGAAACTAAGTGGAGAATCTTGTACTCTTAATACTAAATCATATAAATGCAGCATAGTCAACCGGAAATAAAGACACGATGTCTAAATTTAATGATTATTTCTTATTTAGTGCTATAATTTCCTTGTTTTCAAGAAAAGTTCTAACAGAAATATCAAAAATGAAGAATTTTTATGTATTATACAAAATAAAATCAAAAGTGAAGAAAAATAAGTTTCAGGAAGTGAATTAACAAAAATGGTCAATTTTCGACTTCCTCTCCCTTATCTAAACTCAGAATCCTGCACTTCTCATACAAAAAAGGAAAGTTTGTATAGAAATATTGAAAATGCAAGAACACTAAATAAGAAATGATCATTTAAATAATATTTTTGTTCTTATTTCGACTAAATTAGATCGCATCACTTGGTAACTATTCAAAAATCCTAAATTGTCGATATTTTTACTGTAATATCTCTGGCAGAACAGGTCCATTGAAGCGGGTGACTCCAATATCAATGAAAATAAAGACAATAAGTCTAAATTTAATGATTATTTCATATTTAGTCATATAATTTCCTTGATTTCTAAGAGAAGTTCTAAGAGAAGTATTAAAAATGCAGAATTTTTATATATTATACAAAATAGAACCAAAAATCCTACAGATCTTTTCGTATTTCCTTAAAAAATAAGTTTCAAAAAGTAAATTGACACAAATGGCCAATTTTCGACTTTATCTCTCGAATTTAAGTTCAAAATCTTGTACTTCTCATAAAAAAAAAGTTAAGTTGGTATAGAATTATCGATAGCGCAAGATTCTTAAATTTCTTATAAAATTAAACCAATAATGTTCGAGATTATATCGTATTTTCCTGAAAAATAAATTTTGGGAAGTAGATTTACATAAATGGCCCATTTTTGATTTTCTGCCTCTAATCGAAGCTCAGAATCTAGCACTTCTTCAAAATCCAAGAAATGCATGGAAAACAAGTTGCATGCAATGCAGCATAGTTAACCAGAAATAAATCACCATGTCTAAATTTAATGATTATTTCTTATTTAGTTCTATAATTTCCTTGATTTCCAAGGAAAGATCCATTTTTGATTTTCTGCCTCTAATCTAAGTTCAGAATCTTGCACTTCTCCTTCAAAATCCAAGAAATGTATGGAAAACAAGTTCAAATTAGAATGAAATACGTGAATTTAATGATTATTTCCTATTCTGAGCTGTAATTGTCTTTGTTTTCCCAGAACGGTTATTACAGAAGTATCGAAAATGCAGGATTCTTAAATAATTTAGAAAATTAAAACAATAATCTAAAAGATCTTTTCGTATTTCCCTGAAAAATAAGTCTCGGAATGGTAGTTAACACAAATGACCCTTTTTGACTCTCTGTCTATAATCTAAGTTCAGGATTTAGTACTTCTACTACGAAAACCAAGAATGCAGCTTAATTCTTTCGAAATAATAACAAAACACCTAAATTCAATGATTGTTTCGTATTTTCTTATTTTAAAGGAGAAGTTGTTATAACTTTTGTTATAAAAGAATGGAAAATGCAGGATTTTTAATATGTTGCCCTAAATAAGATTAATAATCTAGGAGATATATTCGTATATCCCTTAAAAATGGGTAAAAATGAGATTACGGGATAGAATATGAAGAAATCATTGAATATAGACATTTTGTTCTAATTTGGATTCAATTTACCTTAGATTAGAGATTGAAAGTCCAAAATAGATCATTTATACTAACTTACGTTCCAAAACCCATTTCTCAGGGAAATATGAATAGATCTCTAATATTGAGAGCATTATTTTTTTTTATTACTTAAATGCTTTGCAGTTTTGATAATTCTTTATAAGTTCTCTTGGAAAATAAGGAAATTACAACACTAAATACGGAAAAAATCATTGAATTTATTGTTTTTGTTCTTATTTCGACTAAATTAGGTCGCATTTCTAGGTTTTTGTATTAGAAGTCCAAGATTCTGATTTTAGATTATAGATTGAATGATAAAAATGGGTCATTTGTATTAATTTACTTTCTGTATACGAGAAAATTTCTAAGATTATCTGTTTTATTAAGTAAAATATTAAAAAATCCTGCTTTTTCGATATTTCTATAATAACTTTTCTAGGAGAACAAGAGAATTACAGCAGAAAATACGAAATAATCACTAAATTTAGAAGCTTTGTGATTTTTGGGAATCAATTTACTTGCATTTCTTGGTTTTTGTAGAAGAAGAACAAGATTCTGAACTTAGACTAGAGTCAGAAAGTCCAAAATGGGCCGTTTGTGTCAATATCCATCCCGAAATATTCTATTCAAGGAAATACGAAAGGAACTCTATGATTATTAGTATTGTTTTGTACATTATTTAAATAGTCTGCACTTTCGATAGATCTATTCCAACTTTTCTAGGAAAACAAGATGATTAAATCACAAAATACGAAATAATCAGTGAAGTCACACATTTTGTTCTAATTTGGAATCAATATACACGGATTTTGTAGGAGAACTACAAGACTTTGTACATAGATTTGAGACAAAGTCAAAAATGGGCCATTTTTATTGTTTTTAAAGAAAATGTAACATGTTAATATCAGTTAGAATTCTAATTTAACTTTAGTGAATCGTAACATTGCATCCCAACTTAAACCGAAGATTAATAGGTTTATATAAAATAATACAGAGTCCTGCATTTTCGATCCTTATTTACAAATATTCTGGGAAAACAAGGGAATAACAGCATAAAATTGGAAAGAATTATAAAATCCAGAAATCTTGTACTAATTTCGATTGACTTTATTTGCGTTTCTTGGATTTTGTAAAAAGAGTACAAAATTCTGAAATTAGATTATAGACAGAGAGTCGAAAATGGGCCAATGGTGTTAATTTATTTTTCAAAACTGATTAATACATAGAAATACGAGAATATTCCTAAGATCTTTTTAATTTAGTAAAATATTTAAAAAGCTTCCATTTTCAGAAGAATCTTGCATATTATATAAATAACGGGCAAATATACGGGGACAAATTATGTTTATAAATAACAAATCGGCAATCAGAGCACCACAAATTGTGTAAATCATAATAAAACGTATACCGCATTCTTTTAAATTGCGAGAATTGAAAAATAAAATAGGAATCACGTACCGAAAATTGGAATAATATACCGAAAATCATAAAATATTAATTGTAAATGTAACTAGATGCATTTGGTGGTGAATATAATTACAAACTGTCAATATTTGATATTCTTTTGATAATTTAAGTTCAGTTTCTTGTACTTCTAGTTTGTAGGCCTAATTTCTATAATTTCTAATAAGTTTCTTCGACGAAAACCACTAAAATTTTAATTTTCTATAATGTCCCGAATATCGAAATTTTTTTCCCGGGCAAGGTGGCCTAGTGACAACAGGGATTTTTGAACATTTCCCAAATCTCCAAAAATAATGCATTTCTTGAAGTATATTATTACAAACGATAAATTTTTACCTTTCTGTCGATAATCAAAGTTAAGAATCTTGTTATTCTAATGCAGAAAAAAAAAAATATCACCTACTTAAGAAGAAATAAGAATACAAATTTCAAATTCTATGATTTTTTCTTATTTTTTGTTGTAATTTCGTTATTTTGCTACTGAAGCTATAGCAGGGGATTAAAAATTCAAGATTCTTAAATATTATATAAAATAATACTAATAATTTTAAAGATCTTTTCGTATTTCCCCGAAAAATGGTTTTTGAAACGTAAATTAACAAAAACGGCCCAATTTTCTCTTTTAATCTATAATTTGTGTTCAAAATCTGGTATTTTCCCTACATAAAGCAAGATATCCATGTAATTTGATTTCAAATTAGAACAAAATATTTACTTCACAGATTAATTCGAATTTTGTGATATAAACCTCTTGTTTCCCAAAAACAGTTAGAATAGAAGTGTCGAAAACGCAGCATTCTTAAATATGTCAAAATTTAATGGATTATACAAAAATTTATTTACTTCCTGATATTCTTATATTAACAGATTTCTTTGATGATTTTCGAAATGTGTCGCCAAACATATAAAATTAGATCTCGCACAATGCTTTACATCTCCCGGTTTAAGTTGGAATGCAATGTTACGATTCACTAAAGTTAAACTAGAATTCTAACTGATATTAATATGTTACATTTTCTTTAAAACAATAAAAATGGCCCATTTTTGACTTTCAGTCTCTAATCTATGTACAAAGTCTTGTAGTTCTCCTACAAAATCCAAGAAATCCATGTATATTGATTCCAAATTAGAACAAAATATGTGACTTCACTGATTATTTCGTATTTTGTGATTTAATCATCTTGTTTTTCTAGAAAAATTGGTATAGATCTATCGAAAATGCAGAATATTTAAATAATATAACAAACAATACCAATAATCTTACAGATCCTTTCGTATTTCCTTGAATAGAAAATTTCGGGATTGATATTGACACAAACGGCCATTTTGGATTTTCTGACTCTAGTCTAAGTTCAGAATCTTGTTCTTCTTCTACAAAAACCAAGAAATACAAGTAAATTGAGTCCAAATTAGCACAAAGCTTCTAAATTTAGTGATTATTTCGTATTTTCTGCTGTAATTCTCTTGTTCTCCTAGAAAAGTTATTATTGAAATATCGAAAAAGCAGGATTTTTTAATATTATACCTAATAAAACAGATAATCCCCATTTTTATCATTCAATCTATAATCTAAGTTCAGAATCTTGGACTTCTAAAACAAAAACCTAGAAATGCGACCTAATTTAGTCGAAATAAGAATAAATTTAGTGTTGTAATTTCCTTATTTTCCAAGAGAACTTATAAAGAAGTATCAAAACTGCAAGGCTTTTAAATAATATAAAAAATAATGCTCTCAATATTAGAGATCTATTCATATTTCCCTGAGAAATGGGTTTTGGAACGTAAGTTAGTATAAACGACCTATTTTGGACTTTCAATCTCTAATCTAGGGTAAATTGAATCCAAATTAGAACAAAATGTCTATATTCAATGATTTCTTCATCTCCTGTCCCGTAATCTAATTTTTATCCATTTTTAAGGGATATACGAATATATCTCCTAGATTATTAGTCTTATTTAGGGTAACATATTAAAAATCCTGCATTTTCGATTCTTAAAATAATTTTTGAATTCGGAAACTTTTTCCAAATATCGATTCAGTTTAACAAATATTTCTTGGTTTTTGTTAATGAAGTACAAGATTTTCAACTTAACTTAGAGACACAAGTTCGCAAATGAGCTGTTTATATTAATTTACTACCAGAAATCGAATTTTAGGAAAATACGAAAATATCCCTAAGATTAATAGGTTTATTTCATATATTATTGAAAATTCTTATATTTTTGGAAAATTTGTTATTGATTCTCTGGAAAAAACAAAAAATTACATTTACAAATATAAAATAATCGTTAAATTTAAATATTTGGTCATTATTTGGACTTAGTTTAGCTTATATTTCTTGGTTTTTGAGAAAGAAATACTAAATTTTTAGCTTAGAGACACAAAGTCGCCATTGGGCTCTTACTTACTTCAAGAAATATATTTTCTTTTGAAAAATATGGATGACTTAATTATTGCATTTAAAAGTTGGGAATTAATAGATCGCCAAGAATTGTTGGAAACAAATTTTTATTATTGGTATGTCAGAACTTCCAAAAAGATTGAAACGCCTAGGTCTATTATAATAGCATTTCAATGGGACTCTACCGAATTTCCAATATACTATGTTGAGTGTTTCTTATTATAATAATTTGTTTTTTAGGAGAAGTTAAAAGAGACGCATCAAAAATTCAAGACTTTTAAATATTATCTTTTCGTATTCCATGAAAAATGGGTTTTGGAATGTAAATTAATAAAAGCGGCCCATAATTGACTTTCAGTCTCTAAGATATACAAGAAGATTTCTGAGATCTTTTAGTTTAATTTTATAAAATAATACAGAGTCCTGTATTTTCGATACTTATTTACAAATATTCTGGGAAAACAAATGAATAACTGCACAAAATGGGAAAAAATTTTAAAATCCAGAAATCTTGTTTTAATTTTTATTCATTTTATTTGCGTTTCTTGGATTTTGTAAGAAAAGTACAAAATTTTGAAATTAGATTATAGACAGAAAGTCGAAAATGGGTCAATGGTGTTAATTTATTTTTCAAAACTGATTAATACATAGAAATACGAGAATATTCCTAAGATCGGTTTGATTTAGTAAAATATTAAAAATCTTCCATTTTCAGAAGAATCTTGCATATTATATAAATAACGGGCAAATATACCAGGACAAAATATTTTTATAAATAACAAACCGGCAATCAGAGCACCACAAATTGTGTAAATCATAATAAAACATATACCGTATTCTTTTAAATTGCGAGAATTAAAAAAAATAAAAAAGAATCACGTTCCGAAAATTGGAATAATAACGAAAATCATAAAATATTATTTGAAAATATAATTAGATGCATTCGGTGGTGAATACTATTACAAACTGTCAATATTTGATATTCTTTTAATAATCTCAGTTCAGATTCTTGTACTTGTAGTTTTCTGGGCTTAATTTTTATAATTTCTAATAAATTTCTTCAGCACAATGACGAAAATCACTGAAATTTTAATTTTCTATAATGTCCCGAATATCGAAAAATTTTCCCAGGCAAGGTGGCCCAGTGACTACTAAAATTTTTGGACATTTCCAAAATCTCCCAAAATAATGCATTTCTTGAAGTATATTATTACAAACGGTCCATTTTTACCTTTGTATCAATAATCAAAGTTAAGAATCTTGTTATTCTAATACAGAAACCAAGAAATATCACCTACCTAAGAAGAAATAAGGATACAAATTTTAAATTCAAATATTATTTCCTATTTTTTGTTGTAATTTCGTTGTTTTCCTACTGAAGCTAAAACCGGAGTATTAAATATTCAAGATTTTTAGATATTATAAAAAATAAAACTAATAGTTTTAGAGATCTATTCGTATTTCCCCGAAAAATGGTTTTTGAAACGTAAATTAACAAAAACGGCCCAATTTTGTCTTTCAATTTCTAATTTGTGTTCAAAATCTTGTACTTTTCCTACAAAAAGCAAGTTATCCATGTAATTTGATTTCAAATTCGAACAAAATGTGTGACTTCACTGATTAATTCGGATTTTGTGATATAAATTTCTTGTTTCCCAAAAAAAGTCAGAATAGAAGTGTTGAAAACGCAGCATTCTTAAATATGTCAAAATTTAATGGATTATACAAAAATTTATCTACTTCCTGATATTTTTATATTAACAGATTTCTTTAAAGATTTTCGAAATGTGTCGCTAAACATATAAAATTAGATCTCGCACAATACTTTACATCTCCCGGTTTAAGTTGGGATGAAATGTTACGATTCACGAAAGTTAAATTAGAATTCTAACTCATATTAACAAGTTACATTTTCTTTAAAAACAATAAAAATGGTCCATTTTTGACTTTCAGTCTCTAATCTATGTACAAAGTCTTGTAGTTCTCCTACAAAATCCAAGAAATCCATGTATATTGATTCCAAATTAGAACAAAATGTGTGACTTCACTGATTATTTCGTATTTTGTGACTTAATCATCTTGTTTTTCTAGAAAAGTTGGTATAGATCTATCGAAAATGCAGAATATTTAAATAATATACAAAACAATACCAATAATCTTAGAGGTTCTTTCGTATTTCCTTGAATAGAAAATTACGGGATTGATATTGACACAAACGGCTCATTTTGGACTTTCTGACTCTAGTCTAAGTTCAGAATCTTGTTCCACTTCTACAAAAACCAAGAAATGCAAGTAAATTGAGTCCAAATTAGCACAAAGATTCTAAACTTAGTGATTATTTCGTATTTTCTGCTGTAATTCTCTTGTTCTCCTAGAAAAGTTATTATAGAAATATCGAAAAAGCAGGATTTTTTAATATTATACCTAATAAAACAGACAATCTTAGAAATCTTCTCGTATTCCTCTGCGAAATTGATTTCAGAAAGTAAATTAATACAAATGACGCATTTTTATCATTCAATCTATAATCTAAGTTCAGAATCTTGAACTTCTAATTCAAAAACCAAGAAATGCGACCTAATTTAGTCGAAATAAGTACAAAACATTAAATTCAATGATTTTTTCCGTATTTAGTGTTGCAATTTCCTTATTTTTCAAGAGAACTTATAAAGAAGTATCATAACTGCAAGACTTTTAAATAATATAAAAAATAATGCTCTCAATATTAGAGATCTATTCATATTTCCTTGAGAAATGGGTTTTGGAACGTAAGTTAGTATAAACGAACTATTTTGGACTTTCAATCTCTAATCTAAGGTAAATTGAATCCAAATTAGAACAAAATGTCTATATTCAATGATTTCTTCATATTTTGTCCTGTAATCTCATTTTTATCCATATTTAAGGGAAATACGGACATATCTCCTAGATTATTAGTCTTATTTAGGGTAACATATTAAAAATCCTGCATTTTCGATTCTTTTATAACAAAAGTTATAACAACTTCTCCTTTAAAATAAGGAAATACGAAACAATCATTGAATTTAAGTGCTTTGTTATTATTTCGAAAGGATTAAGCTGCATTCTTGGTTTTCGTAGTAAAAGTACTAAATCCTGAACTTAAATTATAGACAGAGAGTCAAAAAGGGCCATTTGTGGTAACTACCATTCCGAGACATATTATTCATTGAGATACGGAAAGATCTTTTAGATTATTGTTTTAATTTTCTAAATTAAATTTCTAATAATAATCAAAAATGGGCCATTTATGTAAATCTACTTCCCAAAACTAACTTTTCAGGAAAATACGATATAATCTCGAAGATTATTGGTTTAATTTTATAAGAAATTTAAGAATCGTGCACTATCGATATTTCTATACCAACTTTTCTTTTTTTTTATGAGAAGTACAAGATTTTGAACTTAGATTCGAGAGACAAAGTCGAAAATTGGCCATTTCTGTTAATTTACTTTTTGAAATTTATTTTTTAAGGAAATACGAAAAAATCTGTAGGATTTTTGGTTCTATTTTGTATAATATATAAAAATTCTGCATTTTTGATACTTCTCTTAGAACTTCTCTTAGAAATCAAGGAAATTATATGATTAAATACGAAATAATCATTAAATTTAGACTTATTGTCTTTGTTTCGATTGATATTGGAGTCACCCGCTTCCTTGGACCTATTCTGCCAGAGATATTACAGTAAAAATATCGAAAATTTAGGATTTATGAATAGTTACCAAGTGATGCGACCTAATTTAGTCGAAATAAGAACAAAAAGTATTATTTAAATGTTCATTTCTTATTTAGTGTTCTTGCATTTTCAATATTTCTATACAAACTTTCCTTTTTTGTATGAGAGGTACCGGATTCTGAATTTAGATAAGGGAGAAAAAGTCGAAAATTGACCATTTTTGTTAATTCACTTCCTGAAACTTATTTTTCTTCATTTTTGATATTTCTGTTAGAACTTTTCTTGGAAATCAAGGAAATTATAGCACTAGATAAGAAATAGTCATTCAATTTAGACATCGTGTCTTTATTTCCGGTTAATTATGCTGCATTTATATGTTTTAGTGTTAAAAGTACAAGATTTTCTACTTAGTTTCTAAACACAAAGGCTGTATGTTTTAATTTACTCCCAGAAGTCGAATTTTATGAGAAATACGAAAATATCTCTAGGGTTATTAGTTCTATTTTGTTTAATATCTTAAATATCCCGAATTTTGGATACTTTTGTTTTAGCTTCTCCATTAAAAGGCGAATATTGAATAACTAAATCCGAAATAATCTTTGAATTCGGAAACTTTTTCCTAATATCGATTCAGTTTAACAAATATTTCTTGGTTTTTGTTAATGAAGTACAAGATTTTCAACTTAACTTAGAGACACAAGTTCGCAAATGAGCTGTTTATATTAATTTACTACCAGAAATCGAATTTTTAGGAAAATACGAAAATATCCCTAAGATTAATAGGTTTATTTCATATATTATTGAAAATTCTTATATTTTTGGAAAATTTGTTATTGATTCTCTGGAAAAAAACAGAAAATTACATTAACAAATATAAAATAATCGTTAAATTTAAATATTTGGTCATTATTTGGACTTAGTTTAGCTTATATTTCTTGGTTTTTGTGAAAGAAATACAAGATTCTTAGCTTAGAGACACAAAGTCGCAATTGGGTTCTTAGTTACTTCAGGAAATATATCTTCTTTTGAAAAATATTGATGATTTAATTATTGCATTTAAAAGTTGGGAATTAATAGATCGCCAAGAATTGTTGGAAACAAATTTTTATTATTGGTATGTCAGAACTTCCAAAAAAATTGAAACGCCTAAGTCTATTATAATAGCATTTCAATGGAACTTCCTACCGAATTTTCAATATACTATGTTGAGTGTTTCTAATTCTAATAATTTGTTTTCTAGGAGAAGTTAAAACAGAAGCATCATAAATTCAAGACTTTTAAATATTATCTTTTCATATTTCCATGAAAAATGGGCTTTGGAATGTAAATTAATCAAAGAAGATTTCTAAGATCATTTAGTTAAATTTTATAAAATAATACAGAGTCCTGCATTTTCGATACTTATTTTCAAATATTATGGGAAAACAAGGGAATAACAGCACAAAATGGGAAAAATTTTTAAAATCCAGAAATCTTGTTTTAATTTTAATTCACTTTATTTGCGTTTCTTAGATTTTGTAAGAAAAGTACAATATTCTGAAATTAGATTATAGACAGAAAATCGAAAATGGGCCAATGGTGTTAATTTATTTTTCAAAACTGATTAATACATAGAAATACGAGAATATTCCTAAGATCGGCTTAATTTAGTAAAATATTTAAAAATCTTCCATTTTCAGAATAATCTTGCATATTATATAAATAACGGGCAAATATACCAGGACAAATTATGTTTATTAATAACAAACCGGCAATCAGAGCATCACAAATTGTGTAAATCATAATAAAGCGTATACCGCATTCTTTTAAATTGCGAGAATTAAAAAATAAAATAGGAATCCCGTACCGAAAATTGGAATAATATACCGAAAATCATAAAATATTAGTTGTAAATATAATTAGATGCATTCGGTGGTGAATATTATTACAAACTGTCAATATTTAATAGTCTTTAATAATTTAAGTTCAGATTCTTGTACTTGTAGTTTTCTGATCTTAATTTTTATAATTTCTAATAAATTTCTTCAGCATAATGACGAAAACCACTGAAATTTTAATTTTCTATAATGTCCCTAATATCGAAATTTTTTTCTCAGGCAAGGTGGCCCAGTGACTACTAGGATTTTTGGACATTTCCAAAATCTCCCAAAATAATGCATTCCTTGAAGTATATTATTACAAACGGTCTATTTTTACTTTTGTGTCAATAATCAAAGTTAAGAATCTTTTTATTCTAATACAGAAACCAAGAAATATGACCTACTTAAGAAGAATTAAGGATACAAATTTTAAATTCAATGATTATATCTTATTTTTTGTTGCAATTTCGTTGTTTTCCTACTGAAGCTAAAACAGGAGTATTAAAAATTCAAGATTTTTAAATATTATATAAATAAAACTAATAATTTTAGAGATCTTTTCGTATTTCCCCGAAAAATGATTTTTAAAACGTAAATTAACAAAAACGGCCAATTTTGTCTTTCAATTTCTAATTTGTGTTCAAAATCTTGTACTTTTCCTACAAAAAGCAAGTTATCCATGTAATTTGATTTCAAATTAGAACACAATGTGTGACTTCACAGATTAATTCGGATTTTGTGATATAGATTTCTTGTTTCCCAAAAAAAGTTAGAATAGAAGTGTCGAAATCGCAGCATTCTTAAATATGTCAAAATTTAATGGATTATACAAAAATTTATTTACTTCCTGATGTTCTTATATTTACAGATTTCTTTGAAGATTTTCGAAATGTGTCGCTAAACATATAAAATTAGATCTCGCACAATACTTTACATCTCCCGGTTTAAGTTGGGAAGCAATGTTACGATTCACGAAAGTTAAATTAGAATTCTAACTGATATTAATATGTTACATTTTCTTTAAAAACAATAAAAATGGTCCATTTTTGACTTTCAGTCTCTAATCTATGTACAAAGTGTTGTAGTTCTCCTACAAAATCCAAGAAATCCATGTATATTGAATCCAAATTAGAACAAAATATGTGACTTCACTGATTATTTCGTTTTTTGCGATTTAATCATCTTGTTTTTCTAAGGGAAATACGAATATATCTCCTAGATTATTAGTCTTATTTAGGGTAACATATTAAAAATCCTGCATTTTCGATTCTTTTATAACAAAAGTTATGACAACTTCTCCTTTAAAATAAGGAAATACGAAACAATCATTGAATTTAGGTGCTTTGTTATTATTTCGAAAGAATTAAGCTGCATTCTTGGTTTTCTTAGTAGAAGTACTAAATCCTGAACTTAGATTATAGATAGAGAGTCAAAAAGGGCCATTTGTGGTAACTACCTTCCCGAGACATATTTTTCAGGGAAATACGGAAAGATCTTTTAGATTATTGTTTTAATTTTCTAAATTATTTAAGAATCCTGCATTCTCGATATTTCTGTAATAACCGTTCTGGGAAAAGAAAGGCAATTACAGCTCAGAATAGGAAATAATCATTGAATTCATGAATTTCATTCTAATTTCAACTTGTTTTTCATACATTTCCTGGATTTTGAACTTAGATTAGAGGCAGAAAATCAAAAATGAGCCATTTATGTAAATATACTTCCCAAAACTTACTTTTCAGGAAAATACGATATAATCTCGAAGATTATTGGTTTAATTTTATTAGAAATTTAAGAATCTTGCACTATCGATATTTCAATATCAACTTTTTTTTTTTTATGAGAAGTACAAGATTTTGAACCTAGATTCGAGATGCAAAGTCGAAAATTGGCCATTTCTGTTAATTTACTTCTTGAAACTTAAACTTTTTAAGGAAATACGAAAAAATCTGTAGGATTTTTGGTAGTATTTTGTATAATATATAAAAATTCTGCATTTTTGATACTTCTCTTAGAACTTCTCTTAGAAATCAAGAAAATTATATGACTAAATACGAAATAATCATTAAATTTAGACTTATTGTCTTTATTTTGATTGATATTGGAGTCACCTGCTTCATTGGGCCTGTTCTGCCAGAGATATTACAATAAAAATATCGAAAATTTAGGATTTTTGAATAGTTACCAAGTGATGCGATCTAATTTAGTCGAAATAAGAGCAAAAATATTATTTAAATGAGCATCTCTTATTTAGTGTTCTTGTATTTTCAATATTTCTATACAAACTTTCCTTTTTTGTATGAGAAGTACAGGATTCTGAATTTAGATAAGGGAGAGAAAGTCGAAAATTGACCATTTTTGTTAATTCACCTCCTGAAACTTATTTTTCAGGGAAATACGAAAAAATCTGTGGGATTTTTGTTTTATTTTGAAAAATACATAAAAATTCTTAATTTTTGATATTTCTGTTGGAACTTTTCTTGGAAATCAAGGAAATTATAGCACTAAATAAGAAATAATCATTCAGTTTAGATATCGTGTCTTTTTTTCCGGTTAACCATGCTGCATTTATATGTTTTAGTATTAAAAGTACAAGATTCTCCACTTAATTTCTAAACACAAAGGCTGTATGTATTAATTTACTCCCAGAAGTCGGGAAATGGGTTATGGGAAATACGAAATTATCTCTAAGGTTTTTTAGTTTTATTTTGTGTAATATCTTAAATATCCCGAATTTTTGGTACTTTTGTTATAGCTTCTCCATTAAAAGGTGAATATTGAATTACTAAATCCGAAATAATCTTTGAATTCGGAAACTTTTTCCTAATATCGATTCAGTTTAACAAATATTTCTTGGTTTTTGTTAATGAAGTACAAGATTTTCAACTTAACTTAGAGACACAAGTCCGCAAATGAGCTCTTTAAATTAATTTACTACCAGAAATCGAATTTTTAAGAAAATACGAAAATATCCCCAAGATTAATAGGTTTATTTCAAATATTATTGAAAATTCTTATATTTTTGAAAAATTTGTTATTGATTCTCTGGAAAAAACAAAAAATTACATTAACAAATATAAAATAATCGTTAAAATTAAATATTTGGTCATTATTTGGACTTAGTTTAGCTTATATTTCTTGGTTTTTGTGAAAGACATACAAGATTCTTAGCTTAGAGACACAAAGACGCAGTTGGGCTCTAACTTACTTCAAGAAATATATTTTCTTTTGAAAAATATGGATGATTTAATTATTGAATTTAAAAGTTGGGAATTAATAGATCACAAAGAATTGTTGGAAACAAATTTTTGTTATTGGTATGTCAGAACTTCCAAAAAAATTGAAACGCCTAGGTCTATTATAATAGCATTTCAATGGAACTCCCTACTGAATTTTCAATATACTATGTTGAGTGTTTCTAATTCTAATAATTTGATTTCTAGGAGAATTTAAAAAAGAAGCATCAAATATTCAAGACTTTTAAATATTATCTTTTCGCATTTCCTTGAAAAAAGGGTTTTGGAATGTAAATTAATAAAAGCGGCCCATAATTGACTTTCAGTCTCTAAGATATACGGGAAGATTTCTAAGATATTTTAGTGTAATTTTATAAAATAATACAGAGTCCTGCATTTTCGATACTTATTTATAAGTATTCTGGAAAAACAAGGGAATAGCAGCACAAAATGGGAAAAAATTTTAAAATCCAGAAATCTTGTTTTAATTTTGATTAACTTTATTTGCGTTTCATGGATTTTGTAAGAAAAGTACAAAATTCTGAAATTAGATTATAGACAGAAAGTCGAAAATAGGCCAATGGTGTTAATTTATTTTTCAAAACTGATTAATACATAGAAATACGAGAATATTCCTAAGATCGGTATATTTAATAAAATATTTAAAAATCTTCCATTTTCAGAAGAATCTTGCATATTATATAAATAACGGGCAAATATACCAGGATAAATTATGTTTATAAATAACAAACCGGCAATCAGAGCACCACAAATTGTGTAAATCATAATAAAACGTATACCGCATTTCTTTAAATTGCGAGAATTAAAAAATAAAATAGGAATCACGTACCGAAAATTGGAATAATATACCGAAAATCATAAAATATTAGTTGTAAATATAATTAGATGCATTCGGTGGTGAATATTATTACAAACTGTCAATATTTGATATTCTTTTAATAATCTAAGTTCAGATTCTTGTACTTGTAGTTTTCTGGGCTTAATTTTTATAATTTCTAATAAATTTCTTCAGCACAATAACGAAAACCACTGAAATTTTAATTTTCTATAATGTCCCGAATATCGAAATTTTTTTCCCAGACAAGGTGGCCCAGTGATTACTAGGATTTTTGGACATTTCCAAAATCTCCCAAAATAATTCATTTCTTGAAGTATATTATTACAAACGGTCCATTTTTACCTTTGTGTCAATAATCAAAGTTAAGAATCTTGTTATTCTAATACATAAACCAAGAAATATCACCTACTTAAAAAGAAATAAGGATACAAATTTTAAATTCAATGATTATTTCTTATTTTTTGTTGTAATTTCGTTGCTTTCCAACTGAAGCTAAAACAGGAGTATTAAAAATTCAAGATTTTTAAATATTATATAAAATAATACTAATAATTTTAGAGATCTTTTCGTATTTCCCCGAAAAATAATTTTTGAAACGTAAATTTAAAGAAACGGCCCAATTTTGTCTTTCAATCTCTAATTTGTGTTCAAAATTTTGTATTTTTCCTACAAAAAGCAATATATCCATGTAATTTGATTTCAAATTAGAACAAAATGTGTGACTTCACAGATTATTTCGGATTTTGTGATATAAATATTTTGTTTCCCAAAAAAAGTTAGGATGGAAATGTCGAAAACTCAGCATTCTTTAATATGTCAAAATTTAATGGATTATACAAAAATTTATTTACTTCCTGATGTTCTTATATTAACAGATTTCTTTGAATATTTACGAAATGTGTCGCCAAACATATAAAATTAGATCTCGCACAATACTTTACATCTCCCGGTTTAAGTTGGGATGCAATGTTACGATTCACTAAAGTTAAATTAGAATTCTAACTGATATTAACATGTTACATTTTCTTTAAAAACAATAAAAATGGCCCATTTTTGACTTTCGGTCTCTAATCTATGTACAAAGTCTTGTAGTTTTCCTGCAAAATCAAAGAAATTCATGTATATTGATTCCAAATTACAACAAAATGTGTGACTTCACTGATTATTTCGTATTTTGTGATTTAATCATCTTGTTTTTCTAGAAAAGTTGGTATAGATCTATCGAAAATGCAGAATATTTAAATAATATACCAAACAATACCAATAATCTTAGAGATCCTTTCGTATTTCCTTGAATAGAAAATTTTGGGATTGATATTGACACAAACGGCCCATTTTGGATTTTCTGACTCTAGTCTAAGTTCAGAATCTTGTTCTTCTTCTACAAAAACCAAGAAATGCAAGTAAATTGAGTCCAAATTAGCACAAAGCTTCTAAATTTAGTGATTATTTCGTATTTTCGGCTGTAATTCTTTTGTTCTTCTGGAAAAGTTATTATAGAAATATCGAAAAAGTAGGATTTTTTAATATTATACCTAATAAAATAGATAATCTTAGAAATATTCTCGCATTCCTCTGCGAAATAGGTTTCAGGAAGTAAATTAATACAAATGACCCATTTTTATCTTTCAATCTATAATCTAAGTTCAGAATCTTGGACTTCTCATACAAAAATCAAGAAATGCGACCTAATTTAGTCGAAATAAGAACAAAAACTTTAAATTCAATGATTTTTTCCGTATTTAGTGTTGTAATTTCCTTATTTTCCAAGAGAACTTATAAAGAAATATTAAAGTTGCAAGGCTTTTAAATAATATAAAAAATAATGCTCTCAGTATTAGATATCTATTCATATTTCCTTGAGAAATGGGTTTTCGAACGTAAGTTAGTATAAACGACCTATTTTGGACTTTCAATTTCTAATCTAAGGTAAATTGAATCCAAATTAGAACAAAATGTCTTTATTCAATGATTTCTTCTTATTCTGTCCTGTAATCTCATTTTTATCCATTTTTAAGGGAAATACGAATATATCTCCTAGATTATTAGTCTTATTTAGGGTAACATATTAAAAATCCTGCATTTTCGATTCTTTTATAACAAAAGTTTTAACAACTTCTCCTTTAAAATAAGGAAATACGGAACAATTAGTGAATTTAGGTGCTTTGTTATTATTTCGAAAGAATTAAGCTGCATTCTTGGTTTTCGTAGTAGAAGTACTAAATCCTGAACTTAGATTATAGACAGAGAGTCAAAAAGGGCCATTTGTTGTAACTACCATTCTGAGACATATTTTTCAGGGAAATACGGAAAGATCTTTTAGATTATTGTTTTAATTTTCTAAATTATTTAAGAATCCTGCATTTTCGATATTCCTGTAATAACCGTTCTGGGAAAACAAAGGCAATTACAGCACAGAATTGGAAATAATCATTGAATTCGCGTATTTCATTCTAATATGAACTTGTTTTCCATACATTTCTTGGATTTTGAATGAGAAGTGCAAGATTCTGACCTTAGATTAGAGGCAGAAAATCAAAAATGGGCCATT
This sequence comes from Diaprepes abbreviatus, assembly GCA_034092305.1. Classification (NCBI taxonomy): domain Eukaryota; kingdom Metazoa; phylum Arthropoda; class Insecta; order Coleoptera; family Curculionidae; genus Diaprepes; species Diaprepes abbreviatus. The sequence goes on along the minus strand of JASJET010000261.1, from coordinate 247,319 downwards.
TATGTAAATCTACTTCCCAAAACTTACTTTTCAGGAAAATACGATATAATCTCGAAGATTATTGGTTTAATTTTATAAGAAATTTAGGAATCTTGCACTATCGATATTTCTATACCAACTTTTCTTTTTTTTTTATGAAAAGTACAAGATTTTGAACTTAGATTCGAGAGACAAAGTCGAAAATTGGCTATTTGTGTTAATTTACTTCTTGAAACTTATTTTTTAAGAAAATACGAAAAAATCTGTAGGATTTTTGGTTCTATTTTGTATAATATATAAAAATTCTGCATTTTTGATACTTCTCTTAGAACTTCTCTTAGAAATCAAGGAAATTATAGCACTAAATAGGAAATAATCATTAAATTTAGACTTATTGTCTTTATTTTGATTGATATTGGAGTCACCCGCTTAATTGGACCTGTTCTGCCAGATATATTACAGTAAAAATATCGAAAATTTTGGATTTTTGAATAGTTACCAAGTGATGCGATCTAATTTAGTCGAAATAAGAACAAAAATTATTATTTTAATGATCATTTCTTATTTAGTGTTCTTGCATTTTCAATATTTCTATACAAACTTTCCTTTTTTGTATGAGAAGTACCGGATTCTGAATTTAGATAAGGGTGAGAAAGTCGAAAATCGATCATTTTTGTTAATTCACTTCCTGAAACTTATTTTTCAGGGATATACGAAAAAATCTGAAGGATTTTTGGTTTTATTTTGTATAATACATAAAAATTCTTCATTTTTGATATTTCTATTAGAACTTTTCTTGGAAAAAAAAAGGAAATTATAGCACTAAATAAGAAATAATCATTAATTTTAGACATCGTGTCTTTATTTCCGGCTGACTATGCTGCATTTATATGTTTTAGTATTAAAAGTACAAGATTCTCTACTTAGTTTCTAAACACAAAGGCTGTATGTATTAATTTACTCACAGAAGTCGAATTTTATGGAAAATACGAAAATATCTCTAAGGTTATTTGTTCTATTTTGTGTAATATCTTAAATCCCGAATTTTTGGTATTTTTGTTATAGCTTCTCCATTAAAAGGCGAATATTGAATCACTAAATCCGAAATAATCTTTGAATTCGGAAATTTTTTCCTAATATCGATTCAGTTTAACAAATATTTCTTGGTTTTTGTTAATGAAGTACAAGATTTTCAACTTAACTTAGAGACACAAGTTCGCAAATGAGCTGTTTATATTAATTTACTGCCTGAAATCGAAATTTTAGGAAATTACGAAAATATCCCTAAGATTAACAGGTTTATTTCATATAATATTAAAAATTCTTATATTTTTCGAAAATTTGTTATTGATTCTCTGGAAAAAACAGAAAATTATATTAACAAATATAAAATAATCGTTAAATTTAAATATTTGGTCATTATTTGGACTTAGTTTAGCTTATATTTCTTGGTTTTTGTGAAATAAATACAAGATTCTTAGCTTAGAGACACAAAGTCGCAATTGGGATCTTACTTACTTCAAGAAATATATTTCCTTTTGAAAAATTTGGATGATTTAATTATTGCATTTAAAAGTTGGGAATTAATAGATCGCCAAGAATTGTTGGAAACAAATTTTTATTATTGGTATGTCAGAACTTCTAAAAAAATTGAAACGCCTAGGTCTATTATAATAGCATTTCAATGGAACTCCCTACCGAATTTTCAATATATTATGTTGAGTGTTTCTAATTCTAATAATTTGTTTTCTAGGAGAAGTTAAAACAGAAGCATCAAAAATTCAAGACTTTTAAATATTATCTTTTCATATTTCCATGAAAAAAGGGTTTTGGAATGTAAATTAATCAAAGCGGCCCATAATTGACTTTCAGTCTCTAAGATATACGGGAAGATTTCTAAGATCTTTTAGTTTAATTTTATAAAATAATACAGAGTTCTGCATTTTCGATACTTATTTACAAATATTCTGGGAAAACAAGCGAATAGCAGCACAAAATGGGAAAAAATTTTAAAATCCAGAAATCTTGTTTTAATTTTGATTCACTTTATTTGCGTTTCTTGGATTTTGTAAGAAAAGTACAAAATTCTGAAATTAGATTATAGACAGAAAGTCGAAAATGGGCCAATGGTGTTAATTTATTTTTCAAAACTGATTAATACATAGAAATACGAGAATATTCCTAAGATCCGTTTAATTTAGTAAAATATTTAAAAATCTTCCATTTTCAGAAGAATCTTGTATATTATATAAATAACGGGAAAATATACCAGGACAAATTATGTTTATAAATAACAAACCGGCAATCAGAGCACCACAAATTGTGTAAATCATAATAAAACGTATACCGCATTCTTTTAAATTGCGAGAATGAAAAATTATAATAGGAATCACGTACCGAAAATTGGAATAATATACCGAAAATTATAAAATATTAGTTGTTAATATAATTAGATGCATTCGGTGGTGAATATTATTACAAACTGTCAATATTTGATATTCTTTTAATAATCTAAGTTCAGATTCTTGTACTTGTAGTTTTCTGGGCTTAATTTTTATAATTTCTAATAAATTTCTTCAGCACAATGACGAAAACCATTGAAATTTTAATTTTCTATAATGTCCCTAATATCGAAATTTTTTTCCCAGGCAAGGTGGCCCAGTGACTACTAGGATTTTTGGACATTTCCAAAATCTCCCAAAATAATGCATTTCTTGAAGTATATTATTACAAACGGTCGATTTTTAACTTTGTGTCAATAATCAAAGTTAAGAATCTTGTTATTCTAATACATAAACCAAGAAATATCACCTACTTAAAAAGGAATAAGGATATAAATTTTAAATTCAATGATTATTTCTTATTTTTTGTTGTAATTTCGTTGTTTTCCTACTGAAGCTAAAACAGGAGTATTGAAAATTCAAGATTTTTAAATATTATATAAAATAAAACTAATAATTTTAGAGATCTTTTCGTATTTCCCCGAAAAATGGTTTTTGAAGCGTAAATTAAAAAAAAAACGGCTCAATTTTGTCTTTCAATCTCTAACTTGTGTTCAAAATCTTGTACTTTTCCTACTAAAAGCAAGATATCCATGTAATTTGATTTCAAATTCGAACAAAATGTGTGAATTCACTGACTAATTCGGATTTTGTGATATAAATATCTTGTTTCCCAAAAAAAGTTAGAATAGAAGTGTCGAAAACGCAGCATTCTTAAATATGTCAAAATTTAATGGATTATAGAAAAATTCATTTACTTCCTGATATTCTTATATTAACAGATTTCTTTAAAGATTTTCGAAATGTGTCGCTAAACATATAAAATTAGATCTCGCACAATACTTTACATCTCCCGGTTTAAGTTGGGATGCAATGTTACGATTCACTAAAGTTAAATTAAAATTCTAACTGATATTAACATGTTACATTTTCTTTAAAAACAATAAAAATGGCCCATTTTTGACTTTGAGCCTCTAATCTATGTAGAAAGTCTTGCAGTTTTCCTACAAAATTCAAGAAATCCATGTATATTGATTCCAAATTAGAACGAAATGTGTGACTTCACTGATTATTTCGTATTTTGTGATTTAACGGCCCATTTTGAACTTTCTGACTCTAGTCAAAGTTCAGAATCTTGTTCTTCTTCTACAAATACCAAGAAATGCAGGTAAATTGAGTTCAAATTGGCACAAAGCTTCTAAATTTAGTGATTATTTCGTATTTTCTGTTGTAGTTCTCTTGTTCTAATAGAAAAGTTATTATAGAAATATCGAAAAAGCAGGATTTTTTAATATTATACCTAATAAAACAGATAATTTTAGAAATCTTCTCGTATTGCCCTGCGAAATAGGTTTCAGGAAGTAAATTAATACAAATGACCCATTTTTATCTTTCAATCTGTAATCTAAGTACAGAATCTTGGACTTCTCATACAAAAACCAAGAAATGCGAACTAATTTAGTCGAAATAAGAACAAAAACTTTAAATTCAATGATTTTTTCCTTATTTAGTGTTGTAATTTCCTTATTTTCCAAGAGAACTTATAAAGAAGTATTAAAACTACAAGGCTTTCAAATAATATAAAAAATAATGCTCTCAGTAATAGAGATCTATTCATATTTCCCTGAGAAATGGGTTTTGGAACGCAAGTTATTATAAACGACCTATTTTGGACTTTCAATCTCTAATCTAAAGTAAATTGAATCCAAATTAGAACAAAATGCCTATATTCAATTATTTCTTCATATTCTGTCCTGTAATCTCATTTTTATCCATTTTTAAGGGAAATACGAATATATCTCCTAGATTATTAGTCTTATTTAGGGTAACATATTAAAAATCCTGCATTTTCGATTCTTTTATAACAAAAGTTATGACAACTTCTCCTTTAAAATAAGGAAATACGAAACAATTATTGAATTTAGGTGCTTTGTTATTATTTCGAAAAAATTAAGCTATATTCTTGGTTTTCGTAGTTGAAGTACTAAATCCTGAACTTAGATTATAGACAGAGAGTCAAAAAGGGCCATTTGTGGTAAGTACCATTCTGAGACATATTTTTCAGGGAAATACGGAAAGATCTTTTAGATTATTGTTTTAATTTTCTAAATTATTTAAGAATCTTGCGTTTTCGATATTTCTGTAATAACCGTTCTGGGAAAACAAAGGCAATTACAGCACAGAATAGGAAATAATCATTGAATTCACGTATTTTATTCTAATATGAACTTGTTTTCCATACATTTCTTGGATTTTGAATGAGAAGTGCAAGATTCTGACCTTAGATTAGAGGCAGAAAATCAAAAATGGGCCATTTATGTAAATCTACTTCCCAAAACTAACTTTTCAGGAAAATACGATATAATCTCGAAGATTATTGGTTTAATTTTATAAGAAATTTAAGAATCTTGCACTATCGATATTTCTATACCAACTTTTATTTTTTTTTTATGAGAAGTACAAGATTTTGAACTTAGATTCGAGAGACAAAGTCGAAAATTGGCCATTTCTGTTAATTTACTTCTTGAAACTTATTTTTTAAGGAAATTCGAAAAAATCTGTAGGGTTTTTGGTTCTATTTTGTATAATATATAAAAATTCTTCATTTTTGATACTTCTCCTAGAAATCAAGGAAATTATAGCACTAAATACGAAATAATCATTAAATTTAGACTTATTGTCTTTGTTTCGATTGATATTGGAGTCACCCGCTTCATTGGACCTGTTCTGCCAGAGATATTACAGTAAAAATATCGACAATTTAGGATTTTTTAATAGTTACCAAGTGATGCGAACTAATTTAGTCGAAATAAGAACAAAAATATTATTTAAATGATCATTTCTTATTTAGTGTTCTTGCATTTTCAATATTTCTATACAAACGTTCCTTTTTTTTATGAGAAGTACAGGATTCTGAATTTAGATAAGGGAGAGAAAGTCGAAAATTGACCATTTTTGTTAATTCACTTCCTGAAACTTATTTTTCTTCATTTTTGATATTTCTGTTAGAACTTTTCTTGGAAATCAAGGAAATTATAGCACTAGATAAGAAATAGTCATTCAATTTAGACAACGTGTCTTTATTTCCGGTTAATTATGCTGCATTTATATGTTTTAGTGTTAAAAGTACAAGATTTTCTACTTAGTTTCTAAACACAAAGGCTGTATGTTTTAATTTACTCCCAGAAGTCGAATTTTATGAGAAATGCGAAAATATCTCTAAGGTTATTAGTTCTATTTTGTATAATATCTTAAATATCCCGAATTTTTGATACTTTTGTTATAGCTTCTCCATTAAAAGGCGAATAATGAATCACTAAATCCGAAATAATCTTTGAATTCGGAAACTTTTTCCTAATATCGATTCGGTTTAACAAATATTTCTTGGTTTTTGTTAATGAAGTACAAGATTTTCAACTTAACTTAGAGACACAAGTTCGCAAATGTGCTGTTTATATTAAATTGCTACCAGAAATCGAATTTTTAGGAAAATACGAAAATATCCCTAAGATTAATAGATTTATTTCATATATTATTAAAAATTCTTATATTTTTCGAAAATTTTTATTGATTCTCTGGAAAAAACAGAAAATTACATTAACAAATATAAAATAATCGTTAAATTTAAATATTTGGTCATTATTTGGACTTAGTTTAGCTTATATTTCTTGGTTTTTGTGAAATAAATACAAGATTCTTAGCTTAGAGACACAAAGTCGCAATTGGGCTCTTAGTTACTTCAGGAAATATATCTTCTTTTGAAAAATATGGATGATTTAATTATTGCATTTAAAAGTTGGGAATTAATAGATCGCCAAGAATTGTTGGACACAAATTTTTATTATTGGTATGTCAGAACTTCCAAAAAAATTGAAACGTCTAGGTCTATTATAACAGCATTTCAATGGAACTCCCTGCCGAATTTTCAATATACTATGTTGAGTGTTTCTAATTCTAATAATTTGTTTTCTTGGAGAAGTTAAAACAGAAGCATCAAAAATTCAAGACTTAAATATTATCTTTTCGTATTTCCATGAAAAAAGGTTTTGGAATGTAAATTAATCAAAGCGGCCCATAATTGACTTTCAGTCTCTAAGATATACGGGAAGATTTCTAAGATCTTTTAGTTTAATTTTATAGAATAATACAGAGTCCTGCATCTTCGATACTTATTTACAAATATTCTGGAAAAACAAGCGAATAACAGCACAAAATGGGAAAAAATTTTAAAATCCAGAAATCTTGTTTTAATTTTGATTCACTTTATTTGCGTTTCTTGGATTTTGTAAGAAAAGTACAATATTCTGAAATTAAATTATAGACAGAAAGTCGAAAATGGGCCAATGGTGTTAATTTATTTTTCAAAACTGATTAATACATAGAAATACGAGAATACTCCTAAGATCGGTTTAATTTAGTAAAAAATTTAAAAATCTTCCATTTTCAGAAGAATCTTGCATATTATATAAATAACAGGCAAATATACCAGGAAAATTATGTTTATAAATAACAAACCGGCAATCAGAGCACCACAAATTGTGTAAATCATAATAAAACCTATACCACATTCTTTTAAATTGCGAGAATTAAAAAATAAAATAGGAATCACGTACCGAAAATTGGAATAATATACCGAAAATCATAAAATATTAGTTGTAAATATAATTAGATGCATTCGGTGGTGAATATTATTACAAACTGTCAATATTTGATATTCTTTTAATAATCTAAGTTCAGATTCTTGTACTTGTAGTTTTCTGGGCTTAATTTTTATAATTTCTAATAAATTTCTTCAGCCCAATGACGAGAACCATTGAAATTTTAATTTTCTATAATGTCCCGAATATCGAAAATTTTTTCCCAGGCAAGGTGGCCAAGTGACTACTAGGATTTTTGGACATTTCCAAAATCTCCCAAAATAATCCATTTCTTGAACTATATTATTACAAACGGTCCATTTTTACCTTTGTATCAATAATCAAAGTTAAGAATCTTGTTATTCTAAAACAGAAACCAAGAAATATCACCTACTTAAGAAGAAATAAGGATACAAATTTTAAATTCAATTATTATTTTTTATTTTATTTTGTAATTTCATTGTTTTTCTACTGAAGCTAAAACCGGAGTATTAAATATTCAAGATTTTTAAATATTATATAAAATAAAACTAATAATTTTAGATATCTTTTCGTATTTCCCCGAAAAATTGTTTTAGAAACGTAAATTAACAAAAACGGCCCAATTTTGTCTTTCAATTTTTAATTTGTGTTCAAAATCTTGTACTTTTCCTACAAAAAGCAAGTTACCCATGTAATTTGATTTCAAATTAGAACAAAATATGTGACTTCACTGATTAATTCAGATTTTGTGATATAAATATCTTGTTTCCCAGAAAAATTAGAATAGAAGTTTCGAAAACGCAGCATTCTTAAATATGTCAATATTTAATGGATTATACAAAAATTTATTTATTTCCTGATGTCTTTATATTAATAGATTTCTTTGAAGTTTTTCGAAATGTGTCGCTAAACTTATAAAATTAGATCTCGCACAATACTATACAACTCCCGGTTTAAGTTGGGATGCAATGTTACGATTCACGAAATTTAAATTAGAATTCTAACATATTAATATGTTACATTTTTTTAAAAAACAATAAAAATGGCCCATTCTTGACTTTCAGTCTCTAATCTATGTACAAAGTCTTGTAGTTCTCTTACAAAATCTAAGAAATCCATATATATTGATTCCAAATTAGAACAAAATGTGTGACTTCACTGATTATTTGATATTTTGTGATTTCATCATCTTGTTTTTCTAGAAAAGTTGGTATAGATCTATCGAAAATGCAGAATATTTAAATAATATACCAAACAATACCAATAATCTTAGAGATCCTTTCGTATTTCCTTGAATAGAAAATTTCGGGATTGATATTGACACAAACGGCCCATTTTGGATTTTCTGACTCTAGTCTAAGTTCAGAATCTTGTTCTTCTTCTACAAAAACCAAGAAATGCAAGTAAATTGAGTCCAAATTAGCACAACGCTTCTAAATTTAGTGATTATTTCGTATTTTCTGCTGTAATTCTCTTGTTCTCCTAGAAAAGTTATTATAGAAATATCGAAAAAGCAGGATTTTTTAATATTATACCTAATAAAACAGATAATCTTAGAAATCTTAACGTTCTCCTCTGCGAAATAGGTTTCAAAAAGTAAATTAATACAAATGACCCATTTTTGTCATTCAATCTATAATCTAAGTTCAGAATCTTGGCTTATAATACAAAAACCAAGAAATGCGACCTAATTTAGTCGAAAAAAGAACAAAAACTTTAAATTCAATGATTTTTTCCGTATTTAGTGTTGTAATTTCCTTATTTTCCAAGAGAACTTATAAAGAAGTATCAAAACTGCAAGGCTTTTAAATAATATAAAAAATAATGCTCTCAATATTAGAGATCTATTCATATTTCCCTGAGAAATGGGTTTTGGAACGTAAGTTAGTATAAACGACCTATTTTGAACTTTCAATCTCTAATCTAAGGTAAATTGAATCCAAATTAGAACAAAATGTCTATATTCAATGATTTCTTCATATTCGGTTCTGTAATCCAATTTTTATCCATTTTTAAGGGAAATACGAATATATCTCCTAGATTATTAGTCTTATTTAGGGTAACATATTAAAAATCCTTCATTTTCGATTCTTTTATAACAAAAGTTATAACAACTTCTCCTTTAAAATAAGGAAATACGAAACAATCATTGAATTTAGGTGCTTTGTTATTATTTCGAAAGAATTAAGCTGCATTCTTGGTTTTCGTAGTAGAAGTACTAAATCCTGAACTTAAATTATATACAGAGAGTCAAAAAGGGCCATTTGTTGTAACTACCATTCCGAGACATATTTTTCAGGGAGATACGTAAAGATCTTTTAGATTATTGTTTTAATTTTCTAAATTATTTAAGAATCCTGCATTCTCGATATTTCTGTAATAACCGTTCTGGGAAAACAAAGGCAATTACAGCTCAGAATAAGAAATAATCATTGAACTCACGTATTTCATTCAAATTTGAACTTGTTTTCCATACATTTCTTGGATTTTGAAGGAGAAGTGCAAGATTCTGACCTTAGATTAGAGGCAGAAAATCAAAAATGGGCCATTTATGTAAATCTACTTCCCAAAACTTACTTTTCAGGAAAATACGATATAATCTCGGAGATTATTGGTTTAATTTTATAAGAAATTTAAGAATCTTGCACTATCGAAATTTCTATACCAAGTACAAGATTTTGAACTTAGATTCGAGAGATTAAGTCGAAAATTGACCATTTCTGTTAATTTACTTCTGGAAACTTATTTTTTAAGGAAATACGAAAAAATCTGTAGGGTTTTTGGTTCTATTTTGTATAATATATAAAAATTCTTCATTTTTGATACTTCTCTTAAAACTTCTCTTAGAAATCAAGGAAATTATAAAACTGAATACGAAATAATCATTAAATTTAGACTTATTGTCTTTATTTCGATTGATATTGGAGTCACCCGCTTCATTGGACCTGTTCTGCCAGAGATATTACAGTAAAAATATCGACAATTTAGGATTTTTGAATAGTTACCAAGTGATGCGAACTAATTTAGTCGAAATAAGAACAAAAATATTATTTAAATGATCATTTCTTATTTAGTGTTCTTGCATTTTCAATATTTCTTTACAAACTTTCCTTTTTTGTATGAGAAGTACAGGATTCTGAATTTAGATAAGGGAGAGAAAGTCGAAAATTGACCATTTTTGTTAATTCACTTCCTGAAACTTATTTTTCATCATTTTTGATATTTCTGTTAGAACTTTTTTTGGAAATCAAGGAAATTATAGCACTAGATAAGAAATAGTCATTCAATTTAGACATCGTGTCTTTATTTCCGGTTAATTATGCTGCATTTATATGTTTTAGTGTTAAAAGTTTTTTTTTCTACTTAGTTTCTAAACACAAAGGCTGTATGTTTTAATTTACTCCCAGAAGTCGAATTTTATGAGAAATACCAAAATATCTCCAAGGTTATTAGTTCTATTTTGAATAATATCTTAAATATCCCGAATTTTTGATACTTATGTTATAGCTTCTCCATTAAAAGGCGAATATTGAATCACTAAATCCGAAATAATCTTTGAAGTCGGAAAGTTTTTCCTAATATCGATTCAGTTTAACAAATATTTCTTGGTTTTTGTTAATGAAGTACAAGATTTTCAACTTAACTTAGAGACACAAGTTCGCAAATGAGCTGTTTATATTAATTTACTGCCAGAAATCGAATTTTTAGGAAATTACGAAAATATCCCTAAAATTAATAGTTTTATTTCATATAATATTAAAAATTCTTATATTTTTCGAAAATTTGTTATTGATTCTCTGGAAAAAACAGAAAATTGTATTAACAAATATAAAATAATCGTTAAATTTAAATATTTGGTCATTATTTGGACTTAGTTTAGCCTATATTTCTTGGTTTTTGTGAAATAAATACAAGATTCTTAGCTTAGAGACACAAAGTCGCAATTGGGCTCTTAGTTACTTCAGGAAATATATCTTCTTTTGAAAAATATGGATGATTTAATTATTGCATTTAAAAGTTGGGAATTAATAGATCGCCAAGAATTGTTGGAAACAAATTTTTATTATTGGTATGTCAGAATTTCCAAAAAAATTGAAACGCCTAGGTCTATTATAATAGCATTTCAATGGAACTCCCTACCGAATTTTCAATATATTATGTTGAGTGTTTCTAATTCTAATAATTTGTTTTCTAGGACAAGTTAAAACTGAAGCATCAAAAATTCAAGATTTTATATATTATCTTTTCGTATTTCCATGAAAAATGGGTTTTGGAATGTAAATTAATCAAAGCGGCTCATAATTGACTTTCAGTCTTTAAGATATACGGGAAGATTTCTAGGATCTTTTGGTTTAATTTTATAAAATAATACAGAGTCCTGCATTTTCGATACTTATTTACAAATATTCTGGGAAAACAAGGGAATAACAGCACAAAATGGGAAAAAATTTTAAAATCCAGAAATCTTGTTTTAATTTTGATTCACTTTATTTGCGTTTCTTGGATTTTGTAAGAAAAGTACAATATTCTGAAATTAAATTATAGACAGAAAGTCGAAAATGGGCCAATGGTGTTAATTTATTTTTCAAAACTGATTAATACATAGAAATACGAGAATATTCCTAAGATCGGTTTAATTTAGTAAAATATCGAAAAAGCAGGATTTTTTAATATTATACCTAATAAAATAGATAATCTTAGAAATCTTCTCGTATTCCTCTGCGAAATAGGTTTCAGAAAGTAAATTAATACAAATGACCCATTTTTGTCATTCAATCTATAATCTAAGTTCAGAATCTTGGCTTATAATACAAAAACCAAGAAATGCGACCTAATTTAGTCGAAAAAAGAACAAAAACTTTAAATTCAATAATTTTTTCCGTATTTAGTGTTATAATTTCTTTATTTTCCAAGAGAACTTATAAAGAAGTATCAAAACTGCAAGGCTTTTAAATAATATAAAAAATAATGCGCTCAGTAATAGAGATCTATTCATATTTCCCTGAGAAATGGGTTTTGGAACGCAAGTTAGTGTAAACGACCTATTTTGGACTTTCAATCTCTAATCTAAGGTAAATTGAATCCAAATTAGAACAAAATGACTATATTCAATGATTTCTTCATATTCTGTCCTGTAATCTCATTTTTATCCATTTTTAAGGGAAATACGAATATATGTCCTAGATTATTAGTCTTATTTAGGGTAACATATTAAAAATCCTGCATTTTCGATTCTTTTATAACAGAAGTTATAACAACTTCTCCTTTAAAATAAGGAAATACGAAACAAGCATTGAATTTAGGTGCTTTGTTATTATTTCGAAAGGATTAAGCTGCATTCTTGGTTTTCGTAGTAGAAGTACTAAATCCTGAACTTAGATTATAGACAGAGAATCAAAAAGGGCCATTTGTGGTAACTACCATTCCGAGACATATTTTTCAGGGAAATACGGAAAGATCTTTTAGATTATTGTTTTAATTTTCTAAATTATTTAAGGATCCTGCATTTTCGATATTTCTGTTACAACCGTTCTGGGAAAACAAAGGCAATTACAGCACAGAATAGAAAATAATCATTGAATTCACGTATTTCATTCTAATATGAACTTGTTTTCCATACATTTCTTGGATTTTGAAGGATAAGTGCAAGTTTCTGAACTTAGTTTAGAGGCAGAAAATCAAAAATGGGCCATTTATGTAAATCTACTTCCCAAAACTTATTTTTCAAGAAAATACTATATAATCTGGAAGATTATTGGTTTAATTTTATAAGAAACTTAAGAATCTTGCACTATCAATATTTCTATACCAACTTTTCTTTTTTTTTTATGAGAAGTACAAGATTTTGAACTTAGATTCGAGAGATAAATTCGAAAATTGGCTATTTGTGTTAATTTACTTCTTGAAACTTATTTTTTAAGGAAATACGAAAAAATCTGTAGGATTTTTGGTTCTATTTTGTATAATATATAAAGATTCTGCATTTTTGATACTTCTCTTAGAACTTCTCTTAGAAATCAAGGAAATTATAGCACTAAATACGAAATAATCATTAAATTTAGACTTATTGTCTTTATTTTGATTGATTTTGGAGTCACCCGCTTCATCGGACCTGTTCTGCCAGAGATATTACAATAAAAATATCGAAAATTTAGCATTTTTGAATAGTTACCAAGTGATGCGATCTAATTGAGTCGAAATAAGAACAAAAATTATTATTTTAATGATCATTTCTTATTTAGTGTTCTTGCATTTTCAATATTTCTATACAAACTTTCCTTTTTTGTATGAGAAGTACCGGATTCTGAATTTAGATAAGGGAGAGAAAGTCGAAAATCGACCATTTTTGTTAATTCACTTCCTGAAACTTATTTTTCAGGGAAATACGAAAAAAGGATTTTTGGTTTTATTTTGTATATTACATAAAAATTCTTCATTTTTGATATTTCTGTTAGAACTTTTCTTGGAAATCAAGGAAATTATAGCACTGAATAAGAAATAATCATTAAATTAAGACATCGTGTCTTTATTTCCGGTTAACTATGCTGCATTTATATGTTTTAGTATAAAAAGTACAAGATTCTCTACTTAGTTTCTAAACACAAAGGCTGTATGTATTAATTTACTCCCAGAAGTCGGGAAATGGGTTATGGGAAATACGAAAATATATCTAAGGTTATTAGTTCTATTTTGTGTAATATCTTTAATTTCTCGAATTTTAGGTACTTTTGTTGTAGCTTCTCCATTAAAAGGCGAATATTGTATCACTAAATCCGAAATAATCTTTGAATTCGGAAACTCTTTCCTAATATCGATTCAGTTTAACAAATATTTCTTGGTTTTTGTTAATGAAGTACTAGATTCTCAACTTAATTTAGAGACACAAGTTCGCAAATGATCTGTTTATATTAAATTACTACCAGAAATCGAATTTTTAGGAAAATACGAAAATATCCCTAGGATTAATAGGTTTATTTGATATATTATTGAAAATTCTTATATTTTTCGAAAATTTGTTATTGATTCTCTGGAACAAACAGAAAATTACATTAACAAATATAAAATAATCCTTAAATTTAAATATTTGGTCATTATTTGGACTTAGTTTAGCTTATATTTCTTGATTTTTGTGAAAGAAATACAAAATTCTTTGCTTAGAGACACAAAGTCGCAATTGGGCTCTTACTTACTTCAAGAAATATATTTTCTTTTGAAAAATATGGATGATTTAATTATTGCATTAAAAAGTTGGGAATTAATACATCGCCAAGGATTGTTGGAAACAAATTTTTATTATTGGTATGTCAGAACTTCCAAAAAAATTGAAACGCCTAGGTCTATTATAATAGCATTTCAATGGAACTCCCTACTGAATTTTAAATATACGAAATTTTAATTTTCTATAATGTCCCGAATATCGAAATTTTTTTCCCAGGCAAGGTGGCCCAGTCACTACTAGGATTTTTGGACATTTCCAAAATCTCCCAAAATAATGCATTTCTTGAAGTATATTATTACAAACGGTCCATTTTTACCTTTATGTCAATAATCGAAGTTAAGAATCTTGTTATTCTAATACAGAAACCAAGAAATATCACCTACCTAAGAAGAAATAAGAATACAAATTTTAAATTCAATTATTATTTCTTATTTTTTGCTGTAAATTCGTTGTTTTCCTACTGAAGCTAAAACAGGAGTATTAAATATTCAAGATTTTTAAATAATATATAAAATAAAACTAATAATTTTAGAGATCTTTTCGTATTTCCCCGAAAAATTATTTTTGAAACGTAAATTAAAAAAGACGGCCCAATTTTGTCTTTCAATATCTAATTTGTGTTCAAAATCTTGTATTTTTCCTACAAAAAGCAAGATATCCATGTAATTTGATTTCAAATTAGAACAAAATATGTGACTTCACAGATTATTTCGGATTTTGTGATATAAATATTTTGTTTCCCAAAAAAAGTTAGAATAGAAGTGTCGAAAACACAGCATTCTTAAATATGTCAAAATTTAATGTATTATACAAGAATTTATTTACTTCCTGATGTTCTTATATTAACAGATTTCTTTGAAATCTAAATTAGAACAAAATGTGTGACTTAACTGATTATTTCATATTTTGTGATTTAATCATCTTGTTTTTCTAGAAAAGTTGGTATAGATCTATCGAATATGCAGAATATTTAAATAATATACCAAACAATACCAATAATCTTAGAGATCCTTTCGTATTTCCTTGAATAGAAAATTTTGGGATTGATATTTACACAAACGGCCCATTTTGGACTTTCTAACTCTAGTCTAAGTTCAGAATCTTGTTCTTCTTCTACAAAAACCAAGAAATGCAAGTAAATTGAGTCCAAATTAGCACAAAGCTTCTAAATTTAGTGATTATTTCGTATTTTCTGCTGTAATTCTCTTGTTCTTCTAGAAAAGTTATTATAGAAATATCGAAAAAGCAGAATTTTTTAACATTATACCTAATAAAACAGATAATCTTAGAAATCTTCTCGTTTTCCTCTGCGAAATAGGTTTCAAAAAGTAAATTAATACAAATGACTCATTTTTATCATTCAATCTATAATCTAATTTCAGAATCTTGGACTTCTAATACAAAAACCAAGAAATGCGACCTAATTTAGTCGAAATAAGAACAAAACATTAAATTCAATGATTTTTTCCGTATTTAGTGTTGTAATTTCCTTATTTTCCTAGAGAACTTATAAAGAAGTATCAAAACTGCAAGGCTTTTAAATAATATAAAAAATAATGCTCTCAATATTAGAGATCTATTCATAATTCCCTGAGAAATCTGTTTTGGAACGTAAGTTAGTATAAACGACCTATTTTGGACTTTCAATCTCTAATCTAAGGTAAATTGAATCCAAATTAGAACAAAATGTCTATATTCAATGATTTCTTCATATTCTGTCCTGTAATCTCATTTTTATCCATTTTTAAGGGAAATACGAATATATCTCCTAGATTATTAGTCTTATTTAGGGTAATATATTAAAAATCCTTCATTTTCGATTCTTTTATAACAAAAGTTATAACAACTTCTTCTTTAAAATAAGGAAATACGAAACAATCATTGAATTTAAGTGCTTTTTTATTATTTCGAAAGAATTAAGCTGCATTCTTGGTTTTCGTAGTAGAAGTACTAAATCCTGAACTTAAATTATAGACAGAGAGTCAAAAAGGCCCATTTGTGGTAACTACCATTCTGAGACATATTTTTCAGGGAGATACGGAAAGATCTTTTAGATTATTGTTTTAATTTCCTAAATTATTTAAGAATCTTGCATTCTCGATATTTCTGTAATAACCGTTCTGGGAAAACAAAGGCAATTACAGCTCAGAATAGGAAATAATCATTGAATTCACGTATTGCATTCTAATTTAAACTTGTTTTCCATAAATTTCTTGGATTTTGAAGGAGAAGTGCAAGATTCTGACCTTAGATTAGAGGCAGAATATCAAAAATGGGCTATTTATGTAAATCTACTTCCCAAAACTTACTTTTCAGGAAAATACGATATAATCTCGAAGATTATTGGTTTAATTTTATTAGAAAATTAAGAATCTTGCACTATCGATATTTCAATATCAACTTTACTTTTTTTTTATGAGAAGTACAAGATTTTGAATTTAGATTCGAGAGACAAAGTCGAAAATTGGCCATTTCTGTTAATTTACTTCTTGAAACTTATTTTTTAAAGAAATACGAAAAAATCTGTAGGGTTTTTGGTTCTATTTTGTATAATATATAAAAATTCTGCATTTTTGATACTTCCCTTAGAACTTCTCTTAGAAATCAAGGAAATTATATGACTAAATACGAAATAATCATTAAATTTAGACTTATTGTCTTTATTTTGATTGATATTGGAGTCACCCGCTTCATTGGACCTGTTCTGCCAGAGATATTACAGTAAAAATATCGACAATTTAGGATTTTTGAATAGTTACCAAGTGATGCGAACTAATTTAGTCGAAATAAGAACAAAAATATTATATAAATGATCATTTTTTATTTAGTGTTCTTGCATTTTCAATATTTCTATACAATCTTTCCTTTTTTGTATAAGAAGTACAGGATTCTGAATTTAGATAAGGGAGAGAAAGTCGAAAATTGACCATTTTTGTTATTTCACTTCCTGAAACTTATTTTTCAGGGAAATACGAAAAAATCTGTAGGATTTTTGGTTTTATTTTGTATAATACATAAAAATTCTTCATTTTTGATATTTCTGTTAGAACTTTTCTTGGAGATCAAGGAAATTATAGCACTAGATAAGAAATAGTCATTCAATTTATATATCGTGTCTTTTTTTCCGGTTAACTATGCTGCATTTATATGTTTTAGTGTTAAAAGTACAAGATTCTCTACTTAGTTTCTAAACACAAAGGCTGTATGTATTAATTTAGTCCCAGAAGTCGAATTTTATGGGAAATACGAAAATATCTCTAAGGTTATTAGTTCTATTTTGTGTAATATCTTAAATATCCCGAATTTTTGGTACTTTTGATATAGCTTCTCCATTAAAAGACGAATATTGAATCACTAAATCCGAAATAATCTTTGAATTCGGAAACTTTTTCCTAATATCGATTCAGTTTAACAAATATTTCTTGGTTTTGTTAATGAAGTACAAGATTTTCAACTTAACTTAGAGACACAAGTTCGCAAATGAGCTGTTTATATTAATTTACTACCAGAAATCGAATTTTTAGGAAAATATGAAAATATCCCTAAGATTAATAGGTTTATTTCATATATTATTGAAAATTCTTATATTTTTCGAAAATTTGTCATTGATTCTCTGGAAAAAACAAAAAATTACATTAACAAATATAAAATAATCGTTAAATTTAAATATTTGGTCATTATTTGGACTTAGTTTAGCTTATATTTCTTGGTTTTTGTGAAAGAAATACAAGATTCTTAGCTTAGAGACACAAAGTCGCAATTGGGCTCTTACTTACTTCAAGAAATATATTTTCTTTTGAAAAATATTGATGATTTAACTGTTGCATTTAAAAGTTGGGAATTAATAGATCGCCAAGAATTTTTGGAAACAAATTTTTGTTATTGGTATTTCAGAACTTCCAAAAAAAAAATAGAAACGCCTAGGTTTATTATAATAGCATTTCAATGGAACTCTACCGAATTTTCAATATACTATGTTGAGTGTTTCTAATTCTAATAATTTGTTTTCTAGGAGAAGTTAAAACAGAAGCATCAAAAATTCAAGACTTTTAAATATTTTCTTTTCGTATTTCCATGAAAAAAGGGTTTTGGAATGTAAATTAATCAAAGTGGCCCATAATTGACATTCAGTCTCTAAGATATACGGGAAAATTTCTAAGATCTTTTAGTTTAATTTTATAAAATAAAACAGAGTCCTGCATTCTCGATACTTATTTACAAATATTCTGGGAAAACAAGGGAATAGCAGCACAAAATGGGAAAAAATTTTAAAATCCAGAAATCTTGTTTTAATTTTGATTCACTTTATTTACGTTTCTTGGATTTTGTAAGAAAAGTACAAAATTCTGAAATTAGATTATAGACAGAAAGTCGAAAATGGGCCAATGGTGTTAATTTATTTTTCAAAACTGATTAATACATAGAAATACGAGAATATTCCTAAGATCGGTTTAATTTAGTAAAATATTTAAAAATCTTCCATTTTCAGAAGAATCTTGCATATTATGTAAATAACGGGCAAATATACCAGGACAAATTATGTTTAGAAATAACAAACCGGCAATTAGAGCACCACAAATTGTGTAAATCATAATAAAACGTATACCGCATTCTTTTAAATTGCGAGAATTAAAAAACAAAATAGGAATCACGTACCGAAAATTGGAATAATATACCGAAAATCATAAAATATTTGTTGTAAATATAATTAGATGCATTCGGTGGTGAATATTATTACAAACTGTCAATATTTGATATTCTTTTAATAATCTAAGTTTAGATTCTTGTACTTGTAGTTTTCTGGGCTTAATTTTTATAATTTCTAATAAATTTCTTCAGCACAATGACGAAAACCACTGAAATTTTAATTTTCTATAATGTCCCGAATATCGAAATTTTTTCCCAGGCAAGGTGGCAAAGTGACTACTAGGATTTTTGGACATTTCCAAAATCTCCCAAAATAATGCATTTCTTGAAGTATATTATTACAAACGGTCCATTTTTACCTTTGTGTCAATAATCAAAGTTAAGAATCTTGTTATTCTAATACAGAAACCAAGAAATATGACCTACTTAAGAAGAAATAAGAATACAAATTTTAAATTCAATGATTATTTCTTATTTTTTGCTGTAAATTCGTTGTTTTCCTACTGAAGCTAAAACAGGAGTATTAAAAATTCAAGATTTGTAAATATTATATAAAATAATACCAATAATTTTAGAGATCTTTTCGTATTTCCCCGAAAAATGGTTTTTGAAACGTAAATTAAAAATATTGGCCCAATTTTGTCTTTCAATCTCTAATTTGTGTTCAAAATCTTGTACTTTTCCTACAAAAAGCAAGATATCCATGTAATTTGATTTCAAATTCGAACAAAATGTGTGACTTCACTGATTAATTCGGATTTTGTGATATAAATATCTTGTTTCCCAGAAAAAGTTAGAATAGAAGTGTCGAAAACGCAGCATTCTTAAATATATCAAAATTTAGTGGATTATACAAAAATTTATTTACTTCCTGATGTCCTTATGTTAACAGATTTCTTTGAAGATTTTCGAAATGTGTCGCTAAACATATAAAATTAGATCTCGCACAATACTTTACAACCCCCGGTTTAAGTTGGGATGCAGTGTTACGATTCACGAAATTTAAATTAGAATTCTAACTGATATTAATATGTTACATTTTCTTTAAAAACAATAAAAATGGCCCATTTTTGACTTTCAATCTCTAATCTATGTACAAAATCTTTAGTTCTCCTACAAAATCCAAGAAATCCGTGTATATTGATTCCAAATTAGAACAAAATGTGTGACTTCACTGATTATTTCGTTTTTTGCGATTTAATCATCTTGTATTTCTAGAAAAGTTGGTATATATCTATCGAAAATGCAGAATATTTAAATAATATGCAAAACAATACCAATAATCTTAGAGATCCTTTCGTATTTCCTTGAATAGAAAATTTCGGGATTGATATTGACACAAACGGCCCATTTTGGACTTTCTGACTCTAGTGTAAGTTCAGAATCTTATTCTTCTTCTACAAAAACCAAGAAATGCAAGTAAATTGAGTCCAAATTAGCACAAAGCTTCTAAATTTAGTGATTATTTCGTATTTTCGGCTGTAATTCTCTTGTTCTTCTAGAAAAGTTTTTATAGAAATATCGAAAAAGCAGGATTTTTTAATATTATACCTAATAAAACAGATAATCTTAGAAATCTTCTCGTATTCCTCTGCGAAAAAGGTTTCAGAAAGTAAATTAATACAAATGACCCATTTTTGTCATTCAATCTATAATCTAAGTTCAGAATCTTGGACTTCTAATACAAAACCAAGAAATGCGACCTAATTTAGTCGAAATAAGAACAAAAACTTTAAATTCAATGATTTTTTCCGTATTTAGTGTTGTAATTTCCTTATTTTCCAAGAGAACTTATAAAGAAGTATTAAAACTGCAAGACTTTTAAATAATATAAAAAATAATGCTCTCAGTAATAGAGATCTATTCATATTTCCCTGAGAAATGGGTTTTGGAACGTAAGTTAGTACAAACGACCTATTTTGGACTTTCAATCTCTAATCTAAGGTAAATTGAATCCAAATTAGAACAAAATGCCTATATTCAATGATTTCTTCATATTCTGTCGTGTAATCTCATTTTTATCCATTTTTAAGGGAAATACGAATATATCTCCTAGATTATTAGTCTTATTTAGGGTAACATATTAAAAATCCTGCATTTTCGATTCTTTTATAACAAAAGTTATGACAACTTCTCCTTTAAAATAAGGAAATACGAAACAATCATAGAATTTACGTGCTTTGTTATTATTTCGAAAGAATTAAGCTGCATTCTTGATTTTCGTTGTAGAAGTACTAAATCCTGAACTTAGATTATAGACAGAGAGTCAAAAAGGTCCCTTTGTGGTAACTACTATTCCGAGACATATTTTTCAGGGAAATACGGAAAGATCTTTTAGATTATTGTTTTAATTTTCTAAATTATTCAAGAATCCTGCATACTCGATATTTCTGTAATAACCGTTCTGGGAAAACAAACGCAATTACAGTTTAGAATAGGAAATAATCCATTGAATTCACGTATTTCATTCTGATATGAACTTGTTTTCCATACATTTCTTGGATTTAGAAGGAGAAGTGCAAGATTCTGAACTTTGATTAGAGGCAGAAAATCAAAAATGGGCCATTTATGTAAATCTACTTCCCAAAACTTACTTTTCAGGAAAATACGATATAATCTCGAAGATTATTGGTTTAATTTTATAAGAAATTTAAGAATCTTGCACTATCGATATTTCTATACCAACTTTTCTTTTTTTTTTTGAGAAGTACAAGATTTTGAACTTAGATTCGAGAGACAAAGTCGAAATTTGGCCATTTCTGTTAATTTACTTCTTGAAACTTATTTTTTTAGGAAATACGAAAAAATCTGTGGGATTTTTGGTTTTATTTTGTATAATATATAAAAATTCTGCATTTTTGATACTTCTCTTAGAACTTCTCTTAGAAATCAAGGAAATTATATGACTAAATACGAAATAATCATTAAATTTAGACTTATTGTCTTTATTTGGTTGATATTGGAGTCACCCGCTTCATTGGACCTGTCCTGCCAGAGATATTACAATAAAAATATCGAAAATTTAGGATTTTTGAATAGTTATCAAGTGATGCGATCTAATTTAGTCGAAATAAGAACAACAAGTATTTTTTAAATGATAATTTCCCATTTAGTGTTCTTGCATTTTCAATATTTCTATACAAAATTTCCTTTTTTGTGTGAGAAGTACAGGATTATGAATTTAGATAAGGGAGAGAAAGTCGAAAATTGACCATTTTTGTTAATTCACTTCCTGAAACTTATTTTTCAGGGAAATACGAAAAAATCTGTAGGATTTTTCGTTTTATTTTGTATAATATATAAAAATTCTTCATTTTGGATATTTCTGTTAGAACTTTTCTTGGAAATCAAGGAAATTATAGCACTAAATAAGAAATAATCATTAAATTAAGACATCGTGTCTTTATTTCCGGTTAACTATGCTGCATTTATATGTTTTAGTATAAAAAGTACAAGATTCTCTATTTAGTTTCTAAACACAAAGGCAGTATGAATTAATTTACTCCCAGAAGACGGGAAATGGGTTATGGGAAATACGAAAATATCTCTAAGGTTATTAGTTCTATTTTGTGTAATATCTTTAATATCCCGAATTTTAGGTACTTTTGTTATAGCTTCTCCTTTAAAAGGCGAATATTGAATCACTAAATCCGAAATAATCTTTGAATTCGGAAACTTTTTCCTAATATCGATTCAGTTTAACAAATATTTCTTGGTTTTTGTTAATGAAGTACAAGATTCTCAACTTAATTTAGAGACACAAGTTCGCAAATGATCTGTTTATATTAAATTACTAAAAGAAATCGAATTTTTAGGAAAATACGAAAATATCCCTAAGATTAATAGGTTTATTTCATATATTATTAAAAATTCTTATATTTTTGGAAAATTTGTTATTGATTTTCTGGAAAAAACAGAAAATTACATTAACAAATATAAAATAATCGTTAAATTTAAATATATACGGGAAGATTTCTAAGATCTTTTGGTTTAATTTTATAAAATAATACAGAGTCCTGCATTTTCGATACCTATTTACCAATATTCTGGGAAAACAAGGGAATAGCAGCACAAAATGGGAAAAAATTTTAAAATTCCAAAATCTTGTTTTAATTTTGATTCACTTTAATTGCGTTTCTTGGATTTTGTAAGAAAAGTACAAAATTCTGAAATTAGATTATAGACAGAAAGTCGAAAATGGGCCAATGGTGTTAATTTATTTTTCAAAACCGATTAATACATACAAATACGAGAATATCCCTAAGATCGGATTCATTTAGTAAAATATTTAAAAATCTTCCATTTTCAGAAGAATCTTGCATATTATATAAATAACGGGCAAATATACCAGGACAAATTATGTTTATAAATAACAAACCGGCAATCAGAGCACCACAAATTGTTTAAATCATAAAAAAACGTATACCGCATTCTTTTAAATTGCGAGAATTAAAAAATATAATAGGAATCACGTACCGAAGATTGGAATAATATACCGAAAATCGTAAAATATTAGTTGTAAATATAATTAGATGCATTCGGTGGTGAATATTATTACAAACTGTCAATATTTGATATTCTTTTAAAAATCTAAGTTCAGATTCTTGTACTTGTAGTTTTCTGGGCTTAATTTTTATAATTTCTAATAAATTTCATAGCACAATGACGAAAACCATTGAAATTTTAATTTTCTATAATGTCCTGAATATCGAAATTTTTTTCCCAGGCAAGGTAGCCCAGTGACCACTAGGATTTTTGGACATTTCCAAAATCTCCCAAAATAATGCATTTCTTGAAGTATATTATTACAAACGGTCCATTTTTACCTTTGTGTCAATAATCAAAGTTAAGAATCTTGTTATTCTAATACATAAACCAAGAAATATGACCTACTTAAGAAGAAATAAGAATACAAATTTTAAATTCAATGATTATTTCTTATTTTTTGCTGTAAATTCGTTGTTTTCCTACTGAAGCTAAAACAGGAGTATTAAAAATTCAAGATTTTTATATATTATATAAAATAATACTAATAATTTTAGAGATCTTTTCGTATTTCCCCGAAAAATGGGTTTTGAAACGTAAATTTAAAAAAACGGCCCAATTTTGTCTTTCAATCTCTAATTTGTGTTTAAAATCTTGTAATTTTCCTACTAAAAGCAAGATATCCATGTAATTTGATTTCAAATTCGAACAAAATGTGTGACTTCACTGATTAATTTGGATTTTGTGATATAAATATCTTGTTTCCCAAAAAAAGTTAGAATAGAAGTGTCGAAAATGCAGCATTCTTAAATATGTCAAAATTTAATGGAGTATACAAAAATTTATTTACTTCTTGATGTTCTTATATTAACAGATTTCTTTGAAGATTTTCGAAATGTGTCGCTAAACATATAAAATTAGATCTCGCACAATACTTTACATCTCCCGGTTTAAGTTGGGATGCAATATTACGATTCACTAAAGTTAAATTAGAATTAGATCTGATATTAACATGTTACATTTTCTTTAAAAACAAAAAAAAAATGGTCCATTTTTGACTTTCAGTCTCTAATCTATGTACAAAGTCTTGTAGTTCTCCTACAAAATCCAAGAAATCCATGTATATTGATTCCAAATTAGAACAAAATGTGTGACTTCACTGATTATTTCTTATTTTGTGATTTAATCATCTTGTTTTTCTAGAAAAGTTGGTATAGATCTATCGAAAATGCAGAATATTTAAATAATATACCAAACAATACCAATAATCTTAGAGATCCTTTCGTATTTCCTTGAATAGAAAATTTCGGGATTGATATTGACACAAACGGCCCATTTTGGATTTTCTGACTCTAGTCTAAGTTCAGAAACTGGTTTTTCTTCTACAAAAACCAAGAAATGCAAGTAAATTGAGTCCAAATTAACACAAAGCTTCTAAATTTAGTGATTTTTTCGTATTTTCGGCTGTAATTCTCTTGTTCTCCTAGAAAAGTTATTATAGAAATATCGAAAAAGCAGGATTTTTTAATATTATACCTAATAAAATAGATAATCTTAGAAATCTTCTCGTATTCCTCTGCGAAATAGGTTTCAGAAAGTAAATTAATACAAATGACCCATTTTTGTCATTCAATCTAAGTAGTGGGAATAGGGGGCTTGTACTTCACCCCTCCACCACTTTTTTGATTGGTCAGCCAAGAATGACCTTGTTTCTGATTGGCTGCCCAAGTTCGCCCCCTATTCCGATTGGTTTCATTATCTCCGCCTCTTTTTGCTCCACCTCCTACCTCCTTCCTAACCACCACAGTAGTTGGAGGGGAGCTGGTATTTTAAAGGACTGAATCTGAGCGAGCTACATTCATTCACAGTTAGTCTTAAGCTTACATAGAAGATTCACCACTAATAACGAAAAGTGTTAAATTAAAAATAAGTGGTAGTTATGAACAGTGATTTGCAAAATGAAATAATCAAATTAGGTAAACAGTTTACTAAAATTCAAAATTCCGAATTAAAGAATGCAATGCTAAGAAAAACGCACCCCGAGTGGGCACAGGTATATTATGAGACTGCCTTCCAATACCAATTAGCTGCAGAAGCCTGTTTAAATTATAGAAAAACACAAAATTTACTGAAGTTCGTTCATGAAATAAAGGAAATAGGATTCAGTTACTTTTTAAGGATATTGAAGGATTATATAAAAGATCCTGATATATTAAAAGAAATCGTGAAAGAGGAAGAGAGAGATAAAGAGATATTGAGAAACAGGGAGATTTTAGTGTAGGATTTATTATGGAATCATTAATAAGAGAAATGTATGAAGAGTTTTTGATGTCCGCAGCCTGTTCCGAGTTTTATGCATATGAAGGTCAAGAAAGTGAAGCGCAGAATATTATATTGTTTTTAAATTATATGGAACATGCAGAATTATGTTTACTAGCAGCTAAATGTTGTAGCGAATATTTAAAAAATAAAAATATAGATATTTTAATATGTAAACTTCAAGAACTAGGATTAAATAATAATATTTCATGTATTAGAACAATGTTAGAAAATAAAACACATAATTTGTAATCAAGTCTTTTATTACATAAAAAAATTGTTGTAAAGGTAATAAACATTTGATAATGCACATACACATGGTATTTTTTGATGATAAAAGCAGCAAGGATCCATTTTCTTTAGGGTGGGTTGTTCATCAATCTCGATAACTGGTTTCATGGAATATTTCTTTACGAAATCTGCCTTTTCTTCCCCTTTTACATAAACATAGTCCACCTTAGCACTTAAATCTCTTATGATATCTCCACATTTGTGTAATGGCGTAAATCCTTCACACCACTCAATGCAATGGTAATTTTTTATTAACCACAGAGCTTGTTTGTGTAAATAGGATGGTAAATGGCCCATCGGAAATGGAGCTTTGAAAATAAAATGACTTGCCTTTTGCCCATCGTAAGCTGCTAATTCCTTTACAATAAATTTATTATTTTCAATTTTGAATCCTTGAAGATCTAGAATAAGTTTCATATTTTCAAATATTTGAATTTCTTGATCATTTCTACTTTTAATTGATATTCACTTATTTGTTTTTTTAATTTCTGCAACTTAAGTTGAAAATCTAATACTCGAACTGAAATCTCGTAAGACATTATATAAATGTAGAATTCTGGTTTGGCTACGTTAATAAATATCAAAATTGACGCATGCGCTCTTAAGCATAAGTAGCGGTTTGTTTAAAAGGAGTATTTTATCTTAAGGAAATTGTATTACAGCTGTTTCACAATTTTTGTTAATGGATTGTAACTGAAAACTTTATCATGAATTATAACACAATATGCCGCTGTTTTAGCGGCAATTTTTTCCTTGGTTTCAAATTCAATTCTCATGGTTACTGGACCTGTTTGTAGTAAATCTCTTTGATGTGAACAATTAATGTAAACTATAGGAGCATTTTCTTTAAATTCTTTTGGATTAAAAATTGGTTCCACTGGAGAGTTATAATACCCTTGACGAAAGTCTGTAAACATTTCATACAGAGTAGCAAATTTATTATTTTCAAAATCAAGTTGAAGATCATTGTAAGGATATCTTTCTGAATTTAAAAAGACATTCATATTTCTTAAATTACAATGATCAAATTTACTCATATCCATTTTTATATTACCACGTCTATTTTTCTGAAAAGCAATTAGAACATGACGTGGCGTTTCGACTTTTGTAGATGTTTTTACGGGCCAGTTGTGCCTCGTAGTTTCCAATAACTCTGGATATTCAACTAATTCCCAGCTTCGGAAGGTTATTAGTATATCACTATTTTTGTCAATAATTTTAGTAAGTGCTAATTCTTGCGGAATCGCTACAGTAAGATGAGGAACTCTCCAACACAACTTTGTAATTTTAATTTTGGGTTTTTCATCTTCATTACTTGATAATAATGCATTTGTATCATCATTACTTCTTATTAGAATAAGTTCTTGTTGTGAATTAAGAATAATCTTATTATAATCTTCAAAAAATTCTGAATACATATTTAATGGTATACATAATGAAACATTACCTTTGTCATCAGTCATAATTTTTTCTTTAGATTTTGTTTTCGGATACCAACCGGCATTTTCCAATTTAGCACTTTCATTTTGATTAAATGAAATATATCCCTTAAGAGTTGAAGTTATACCAATATCCCGAACGGAGTCAATAGTAACACCATTTAAAATATAGCGCAATTCTTTAAATAAAAATGCCGGAGCATTATTAATTAAAACAGTATTAGCTAAAGGGGAATCATCTTCTTTAGTTACTTGCAATTCCACATAAATTTCACTTTTGCAAGGTAAAGGATATTTTCCTGTTTGTTGCAAAGCAATTCTGATTTCATCATTTGGTCCGAGTTTTGTAGGATTAAAAGGATCGAAAGAAAGAATTTCCCAGCTTAATATTGATTCATCAACCAATACATTTTCTCTTACATTTAAATAATCCATTTTTATTTAAGTTTAAAACCCAAACTTTGAAGAAATTTTCTATTAGAAGGTGTTAACCTTTGGAAGTTTGATTTCCTACTAAAGGAAGTTGGTTTCTTTCTTGTCTTATTAATGTTTTTATTATTAAATTTTCTAGTATAGTTTGCAGATTTATTGTTATATAATATTACCATCTTTCATCTACTTTTTTAAGATGTAGTCTGATGGTTATGGTTTCTTCTCTAAAATTAACCAAATCACCTTCCTGATCTATTATTTTAATGGCTATTTTATCAATTACTTTAACGGTGACTGGGAAATATATGACGTTTTGAGGTGACTCAATTATTTTGAACCCTGGAGCAACGCTCGGGAAAAATTGGTGTATTATATGAACAGGTTTCCCGTTTAAATATGATCCCTCTGCAATACTGCAGTCTATATTTATTGAATTTACTTTAATTATTTCCGCGGGAAAATCTGATATATGTTCAATGTTGGCTTCCAATCGCCCATTTTTAAACCCTAATAATTTACCAATAGTTCCTTCACGAAAAGTTATGGGGGCTGAAGATTTAAGATGTGTACGCAAAGTATTATTATTTGCATAAAGACTAAAACTAATTTTATTCTCATTCAAGTGTTTTTTTAAAAAATCTGTTATGTCTTCTAATTCGTAGCTACCTGGGGTATGGCTATTTCTAAATTTTCATCATGAATTAATACATTATTCCCAACATCAATATTGGGAATTGCATTAAATGTTTCGAAATTTACAAGACCGATAACATATTCAACATCTTCATCTAAATATATTGGAGGATGTAACTCTGATGTTAAAATAGCGGAATTGCCGCTAAGAACAAAACTATATGACATTTTACTTTAAAAATGTGTTTAATAATAAACTAAAATTACGTGTTACATATGGTTATAAAGAAATTTTAGACACAATTGACCACAATTTGTTTTGTTAAAGTTTTGATAACTGTTATAATTATAATTAACAATATTATTATTTTGGTCGCTATAAAAATATTTATTTAATTCATAAGGGGGTCGCAAATTACCATAACTATCAAAATATATTATGTTTTTTCCTTTTTTTGTATATGCTATCCAGTGAGTACCAGCACCACTATGATTATCTAGATTGACAATTGCACTTTCAATTATCTTTATCTTTTTTGGTAATTTATCCCTCATAAAAATACCACGAAAGTTGGGAATTTGTAAATATTTAACGTATTTAAGTAAATCATAATTTGTAAGTGCTTTTCGAGGTATATGTTTTAGCAGTTTTTTGAATAAGGTTTCAAGTATAATCCATATCCTGTTTTATAGGGTTTTAAATAAAGTCCACTTCCTTTTTTTCCTACCGCAATGGACTCCATCATTTGATTGTGTCGTTTAGATTCTTCTAATTTCGCTTTGGCTGCTTTTGCATCATTTACTGCTTTAGCAATACCTGCAGCCCCTCCTCCAAGAGCACCAATAGCAGACAAACCAGCAAATAAAGGTATAAGTGGAAGAAATCCGCCAGTCTTTGGGATTGGAATTACCCTTTTCTTTGGAGGTAACACTTTATCTGTTTTTTTAATAGCTTTTAAAGCAGTTTGAATACTTTCATTTAGGTCTTTAAAACGTTTCCCCTTAATTCCTTTTCTAGCTTTTGAAATTACCTGAGATAATGATAGTCCTCGTCCTTTTCGGGTTTTTCGCTTGAACTTTCTTCTCGTTCGAAGTCCCATACCTAATTTTCTTTTAATTTTCATAGCACCAGTAATTCCTAGTGCAGCAGTTTTTTCCCCAAAACTCGAATCTTTAGCTTTGAACCTTGATAAAGCTTTGTCAGCTAATATTTTATCAGCTAAATGCCTTCTTTTTATATCATTTGATTGTGAGTAAGCAATATCGTGTTCTTTACAAGCCTCATCCAATAAATTTATACCTTTATCACCTCTTGACAATCGTTTTTCCAATTTTGTTCCAGGTCCACAAAAATTATAACCAGGAATATGCAATTCAAAGGGTAATTTATTTATTAATGAGTTTACTAAACCACTTCCTTTCCTTTTGCTGTTTGTCTTGTAAATGATTCGTTTATTATGTGATGGAAACATTATATATAGTCACAATCCTAGTGATAACTAACCAGTTACATCACAATACCGAATATTAATAGTTTGTTTTATATATAAAATGAGAGTTGAGAAACAACCATACTCTATAACAATTAAGGATCATGAAAGTTCAGTGAATGGTTTTAGGAAACATGGAAAACTGTTTGAGGGAAATAGTAAAAGAGGGTTAATTATTGGCCCGTCAGGCTGTGGCAAAACCAATGTTATTATTAGTTTAATTGAAGATCCGAATGGTTTGCGATTTGAAAATCTGTATGTTTATTCAAAATCCTTATATCAACCAAAGTACAAATATTTGAGAACACTTTTTAAACCTTTGAAAAAAATTGGATATTATGAATCTGAAAATGAAGAAACAATTGTTTCACCAAAACAAGTTAAACCAAACTCTATAATAATATTTGATGATATAGTGTGTTGTAATCAGAACGTTGTAAAAGATTATTTTTGTTTCGGAAGACATAAAAATACTGATTGTTTTTATTTATGTCAAACATATTCTTCTATTCCGAAACAATTAATTCGTGACAATGCAAATTTAATTGTTATATTTCAACAAGATCGAACAAACTTAAAACATATTTATGATGATCATGTTAATATTGATATGTCATTCAACCAATTTAATCAGTTGTGCTTAATATGTTGGAAAGATAAATTCGGATTTTTGGTAATAGACAAAGACTCTAATGTGAAATCTGGCCGATATCGAAAAGGATTTGATTCATATATTTACTTATAAAAATAAACGTTTGATGGTAAATTATACCAATCATGGATGAACGTTTAGCAAGAGAGCTAGTTAAATCAAGAAAAGCTGTTAAACAAAAATATCAGAGTTTAAAAAATGCGGAATTTGAGGCGCAAACTAAATTGGAGGAAACCTATAAACCAATAACTCAACCCCTACAACAATTAATTTCAACAATTGGTAAAATTGAACCAGTTGAAATAAAGGAAGAGCTACACACACCAATTAAAAAAATTTATGAAACACCACAAAAAAGATCAATTCAAACACTAACACCAAAGAGAAAATTACAATATGGAACATCAACACCAGAAAAAAGAAAGACGGGAGAAACTCCACTCCTTCCTACAGAAATACCATCGATTATTGACTGGGACGCGAGTTTAGCTTCAGCAAGTCAAATGCCATCTATACAACAAACAAGTATTATTGCAGAAACTACCCCTTCTTCAGATTCACATTCCACAATAGGAAATCTTTCGGATATACTAGAACAAACACGGCAAACGGTTCGAACATTTGTTGATACAGATTTATATAAAGAATATTTATCAGGATTTGATGAATTACCGCGCCAATATATTGATGGCGGTGTAAAAGATGTTGAACATGAGTTTGATCACCAATATGGAATAGTTCATGATTTGGAAACCGAGAAATTCTTTTTGGGTTTAACTCAAAAACCTGTCGAAATTATTGGTAGAAACATCAAAATTGAAGGAATAACCTATACAGGTACACCAGGTTTATATGAGTTATTATTTAAAAAAGAACCAATAGGGTATAAAAAACAAGATTTGGAAAATTATATGGATATTTTAAAAAGAACCAATGCATACCGAAGAAATAATGATCCAAATGAGCAGGTGCAGGGAAATGGATCACATAAATATATTTCTATAATAGGACCTTATTTGCAAAGCAAAGGAATTACAAAAACTAAAACTCTAAATCCCGAATCACAACAAGCAATCCAGGGATTTTTTGAAAGACGCAAAGCTCCATATAGAGAAAGTAGAATGTCTTCAAAAAAAACCGGATTTGGTATAACTTTAAAAGTTAATAAACCTAATACAGATTACATATATTGGAATAATGTAAACGAACTTGTTGAGAGACTTCAACTATTGGTAGCATCCATGCTTGCGGGACACACTGGTCATAACAATGAAATTATTTCCATTATTGAAGAACTAAGAGAAGCGAATATTATTATATAAAAGAACATAATAGATACTTTTAAACATTTCTAAAATGACCATCGATAAATTTGGTCGTCATATTTCAAAAAAATCTGCTCTAAACACATTATTATCATTAGAAAATAAAATATTATCAAATGTTGAAGAGAAAATAATAAAAAATTTTGAAAGCGATGTAAAATATATTGAAAACAAATTAATTCAAAATTTAGATCCCGGGTTGAAAAGTGACGTTAATAATTTAAATAAGAGAATAAATGAATATGATAACAACATACAAAATATTGCAAAAAAGATTAAGTTATTTGAGGATAAAGTTATTCCTGAATATAATGACAAGATAATTAATTTGAAAAATACTGTTGATGGAAATGATGAGGTAGTAGAAAAATTTTCTCAGAAAGTTTCTAAATATGCAAATGACTTTGACGTAGTGAAGTTAAAATATGATAAAGTTGATGATTTTGAAAATGAAATAAAAAATGAAATTACATCAATTAAATCAATAATTAAGGATACTTCAGCAATTGACAACACCAAGAATAGTATTTCCAAGGAAATTACATCAAAGTTTCAAAATTTTACTAATATGCTTAATGATAGAGTAGCAGAAGAAGTAGGGAATTTTAAGAAAATACATGACGTTATGGATAAAAATACACAAAATCTTGAAAAATCAATGAACACTCATTTTCTAATTCACAAAAAAGATACCGACAAAGTTAATGAATTTAAAGAACAAATTAAAGAATTTGAAATGAAAATCAATGCATATAAATCAAATTTATAATATTTAGAAGATAAATTGAAGGAGGATTTTCAAAACGAAAATGAAAAAATTGAAACAAAATTCAAAGATCAAATTACAAAAAATAATGAAAAAATCGAGGATATACTAAAGCAATTAAACCATCTAAAAACCAAATCTGAAACTTCTTTTGACGAGGGAAATTTTACAAAGGTAATTGATGAAAAATTACAAAAAGAATTAGAATCCTTACTAGTAGTGGATATATGAGAGAAGGAAAGAGGAGGAGGAGGAGTAAGAGTAAATCATCAACACTTTTCATCCTCCTCCTCTTTTCTTCTCTCATTATACTTTTCAAATCTCTCATTATACTTATTAAAAAACCTCGTATCATCAACGCTTTTCATCCTCCTCCTCTTTTGTTTTCTCATTCGAATTATCTCGTATACATTCGAGTTACTTCGTATACATTCGAGTTACTTCGTATACATGTTAACATGACCTTGTATCCCTTCTTTAAATTTTGATTATAAAAGCAACACTTTACCAGCTTAAAACATACTAAAATGAAATATGTCTTCTGCTTCTAACGAAAGTGAATTAAATTTATTAATTCAAAAATTTTATAAAAAATGTAAAAGTTCTGCTTTTGAGTTCGAACATTATGCAGTTGATAGTGGTCCATCTTGGTTTCAATATTATTTGGATATATCCAAAAACCATACAGAGGCTGTGAAATTGTGCGAACGTTATTTTCAAAAGAAAGATATTGTACAGTTTATACGTGAATTAGTGAAGTTAAGTTGGTTTCATCATGAAGTTCGTCATTTAAACCAATATATTAGAGATCCTGTTGTGTTACAAGAACTAATCAAATTGCGTGGTGAAGATGATGCCTAAAATTGAAAATTTTGTGAGGGATCTTTATGAAGGGTTCATTATGAACGAAGCATGTTCCAGATATTTATCTTGTTTAGTTGAAGAAGAAAGTGAGGGTCAAGATTTATTGTTATATATAAAATATGTTGATCATGCAAATTTTTGTAAAAAAGCAGCAGAATTGTGTAGTGAATTTTTGAAGACTAAAAATGTGTTAAAATTCTTTGATGCACTTAAAAAAATTGGACTCAATAAAGAAATAAATTTATGTATTGATTTATTGGTTAATTAAAGTTAGTGTGAAATAAAATATTTAAATTTTTATAGTTGTTTTATTATTGTGTAACGGCTGTTATGTTTAAATATTTGATTATGTAAAGATAGGAAAATATAATTTTCTGTTAGTAATGTGGGGATGTGGATAAATAAAAAAAATATTATTACATTCATTGTTAATTTATTCATTCATAAAAAAATTTTTATACATAAAGAATACATTAGAAAGGGCACACATTGAAGGTGATTGAGAATGATAAAAACATTTAGGAGCTGATTTAATTAAAACAGGTTGTTCGTCCAATTCAATTATTGGCTTAGTACAATATTTTCTAATAAAATTAGCTTTCTCTTCTCCTTTAATATAAATGAATTCTCCTTTTTCTGTTAAGTTTTTTACTATAGATGAAAAATTATGAAGAGGAATATATCCTGTATTCCAATTGATGCAGTGATGAAATTTCATTAACCATTCTGCTTGCTTGTATGTTTCTGGTGGAAGCATTTGTAGTGGATACGGTGGTTTAAAAATATAATGACTCATTTTATGTCCATCAAACATTGCAAGTTCTTTAGGAATAAACTTGTTGTGTTCATCCTTAAATCCTTGAACATCCATAACTATTCTCATTTTTATTTAGCAAATTTTTAAAGTACTAAATTTTTTTATTACAAATTGTTTTTTCGAATAGTCTTCAATAAGATTTTTTAGATGTTTAATTTTTTTTAAAAATAGTTCTATTTTTTCTTTTTGTATTTTGTACATTCCATTTGATGTGCAACAAACTATGGTATAGAAACAACTGATCTTATTCGATATATTTTCATTTTAATAA
Source organism: Diaprepes abbreviatus (assembly GCA_034092305.1). Lineage (NCBI taxonomy): Eukaryota > Metazoa > Arthropoda > Insecta > Coleoptera > Curculionidae > Diaprepes > Diaprepes abbreviatus. The sequence goes on along the minus strand of JASJET010000261.1, from coordinate 212,570 downwards.
TGATATTTGATGTGGTGGGAGAAGTTAAAGTTGTTTAACAATTTTTGTTAATGGATTATAGCTAAATACTTTATCATGTATTATAACACAATACGCAGCTGTTTTTCCCGATATTTTTTCTTTTGTCTCAAATTCAATTCTCATGGTTACTGGGCCGGATTGTAATAAATCTCTCTGATGAGAGCAATTAATGTAAGCAATAGGTGCATTATCTTTAAATTCTTTGGGATTAAATATTGGTTCTATTGGAAAGTTATAATATACTTGACGAAATTCAGAAAACATTTCATACAGGGTAGCAAACTTATTATTTTTAAAATCAAGCTGAAGATCCTGGTAAGGATATCTTTCTGAATTTAAAAACACATTTATATTCCTTAGGTCACAATGATCAAATTTACTCATATCTGATTTTAAATTACCACGTCTATCCTTTTGAAAAGCCATTAGTACATGTCTTGGTGTTTCAATTTTTGTGGAGGTTTTGACAGGCCAATTATGTCTTGTATTTTCTAATAACTCTGGATATTCAATTAATTCCCAACTTCGGAAAGTAAGAAGAATATCATTGTTTTTATCAATAATTTTCGTTAGTGCCAATTCTTGGGGAATGGCCACAGTAAGATGTGGAACTCGCCAACAAAGTTTGGTTATTTTAATTTTCGGTTTTTCATCATCACTTGTGGTTACTAAAGCATTAGTGTCATCATTGCTTCTTATTAGTATTAGTTCTTGTTGTGAATTTAAAATTATTTTGTTATAATCTTCAAAAAATCCCGAGTACATTTTTAATGGGACGCATAGGGAAACGTTTCCTTTTTCATCAGTCATAATTTTTTCTTTAGGTTTCGTATGTGTTCGTAAAGTATTATTATTGGCATAAATATGAAGAAAAGTACGATTGTCCAAAAATTTTTGAATAAAATTATTTACATCATCTATTTCATAACTACCTGGTGGTATTCTTATTTCTTTATTTGAGTCATAAATGAAAAGATTATTAGTCTCATCAATATTTGGAATAGCATTAAAAGTTTCAAAATTTACAAGTCCAATGGAATATTCAAAATTTTCATCTAAATATATTGGAGGATGAATATTAACAGAAAGCGTGGGGGAATTACCACTAATGACAAAACTGTACGACATATCTCTTTAAAAATTTTTAACAAAATGAATTAATATTGTTTTTCAACCATTATTATAAAGAAATTTAAGACAGAGCTCACCACAATTTGTTTTGTTAATTGATTGATAATGATCGTAGTTATATTTCACAATATTTTTCTTGTTATCGCTGAAAAAATATTTTGTTAATTCGGTAGATGGTCGCAAATTGCCATAACTATCAAAATATAAAATATTTTTCCCTTTTTTTATGTATGCAGTCCAATGAGTTCCATCACCACTATTCTTATCGAGATTAACAATACCACTTTCATTGTTATTAATTTTTTTTTGGTAATTTATCTCTCATGAATATACCTCGAAAGTTGGGAATTTTAAGTAGATTAATATATTTACTTAAATCATAATTTGTAAGTGGTTTTCGAGGTATTTGTTTTAACAGTTTTTTGAATAAGGTTTCAGATATAATCCACATCCAGTTTTATATGGTTTTAAATAAAGACCACTTCCTTGTTTTCCTACTGCTATAGATTCCATCATTTTATTATGTCTTTTGGACTCTTCTAATTTTTCTTTAGCAGCTTTTGCATCGTTGACAGCTTTCGCAATACCTGCTGCTCCTCCTCCAAGAGCACCTAAAGCGGACAAACCAGCAAATAAAGGAATAAGAGGTAGAAATCCACCAGTTTTTGGAATTGGTATGATTCTATTTTTTGGTGATAATATTCTACTATCTCCGATAGATCTAAGTGCGGTTTGAATAATATCAGTCAAACTTTTAAATTGTTTTCCGTTTAGTGCTTGTCTTGCTTTTGAAATAGCTTGAGATAAAGTTATTCCTCGTCCTAGACGAGTTTTTCGACTTCTGTTTTTCCTTCTTTTTTTTAATCCCATACCAAATTTTCTTTTAATTTTCATTGCACCTCTTATTCCAAGTGCAGCAGTTTTTTCTCCAAAAGTGGCGTCTTTTGCTCTGAACCTTTCGGCAGCTTTGTCACCTAATAATTTATCAGCAGCGTGTCGGCTTTTTATATCATTTGATTGTGCATAGGCAATATCATGCTCTTTACAAGCTTCATCCAATAAGTTTATGCCTTTATCGCCTCTAGCTAGTCTCTTTTCTAGTTTGGTTCCAGGTCCACAAAAATTATACCCAGGTAGATGTAATTCAAAAGGTAACTTATTTATTAGAGTATTAATTAAACCACTACCTCTTTTTCTGACTCTTCTTTTATAAATGGATTGTTGCTTTTATGAGATTGGCATTATATAATTGAAATCTTGGAACAAACTGACTAGTTTTAAATTAGAACTTACCCTTTATACATCCTCTTATATATGAAAATTGTCAAACAACCTTATTCAATTATTATTAAAGACCATGAGACTTCAAGAAATAATTTTAGAAAACATGGAAAATTGTTTGAAGGCTCTAGTAAAAGGGGGTTAATTATTGGTCCATCAGGGTGTGGTAAAACTAATATCATTATAAGTTTAATTGAAGATCCCAATGGTTTACGGTTTGAAAATTTATATATTTATTCAAAGTCTCTATATCAACCAAAATATGAATATTTGAGATTACTTTTTAAACCATTGAGAGAAATTGGATATTATGAATCCGAAAATGAAGAAAATATTGTTTCTCCACAAGAAATAAAACCAAATTCCATAATTATATTTGATGATATAGTGTGTTGCAATCAGAATGTTGTAAAAGATTATTTTTGTTTCGGAAGACATAAAAATACTGATTGTTTTTATTTGTGTCAAACGTATTCTTCGATTCCAAAACAATTAATTCGTGACAATGCGAATTTGATTGTTATATTTCAACAAGACAAAACGAACTTAAAACATATTTATGATGATCATGTTAATGTTGATATGTCATTTAATCAATTTAATGAGTTATGTTTGATGTGTTGGAAAGATAAATTTGGATTTTTGGTAATAGACAAGGATTCGAATTTAAAATCCGGTCGATATCGAAAAGGATTTGATTCATATATTTACTTATAAAAATAAAAGTTTTGTGAAAAATTTAACTAATCATGAATGAACGCTTAGCAAGAGAGCTTGTTAAGTCAAGGAAAGCTGTTAAACAAAAATATCAAAGTTTAAAAAATGCTGAATTTGAAGCACAATCCAAATTGGAGGAAACCTATAAACCAATAACTCAACCCCTACAACAATTAATTTCAACAATTGGTAAAATTGAATCGGCTGAGGTAAAGGAAGAGCTACAAACACCCATTAAAAAAAATTATGAAACACCAGAAAAAAGATTGTTTCCAACACTAACACCAAGAAAAAAACTACAGTATGGAACATCAACACCAGAAAAAAGAAAGACAGGGAAAACTCCAATTCTTCCTACAGAAATACCAACAATTATTGATTGGGAAACCAGTATAGCTTCACATAGTCAGATGCCATCTTTACAACAAACACGTGTCATAGCAGAAACCACCCCTTCTTCAATTTCACAATCTACGTTAGGAAATCTTTCGGATATATTAGAACAAACACGCCAAACAATTCAAACATTTGTCAGTACACCTTTATATCAAGAATATTTATCAGGATTTCATGAATTACCTCGTCAATATATTGACGGAGGGGTAAAAGATGTGGAACATAAGTTTGATCACCTCTATGGAATAGTACATGATTTTGAAACTGAGAAATTCTTTTTGGGTTTAACACAAAGACCTATAGAAATTATCGGTAAAAACATAAAAGTTGAAGGTATAACTTATACAGGTACACCAGGTTTATATGAATTATTATTTAAAAAGGAACCAGTAGGTTATAAAAAACAAGATTTGGAAAATTATATGGATATTTTAAAGAGAACCAATGCATACCGTAGAAATTATGATCCAAATGAGCAGGTACAGGGAAATGGATCACAAAAATATATTTCTATAATAGGGCCTTATTTACAAAATAAAGGAATTACAAAAACTAAAACCATAAATCCCGAAACGCATAATATAGTTCAAGGATTTTTTGACAGACGAAAAGCTCCATACAGGGAAACTCGAATATCTTCGAAAAGAACAGGATCCGGAATAACTTTAAAAGTTAATAAACCTTATACCGATTACGTATATTGGGATAACGTAAATGAACTTGTTGATAGACTTCGACTGTTGGTAGCATCTATGATGGCTGGGAATACAGGACATAACAACGAAATTATTTCTATTATTGAAGAATTGAAAGAAGCCAATATAATTGTATAAAAGAATGTAGTAAATATTGTTACATAACATTGTTAAAATGACCATTGATAAATTTGGACGTCATATTTCTAAAAAGTATACAGTAGATATACCTACAATAGAAAATAAAATACTAGCCAATGTTGAAAATGAAATATTAAAAAATTTTAAAAGTGATGATATTGTTCAAAGATTTGAACCTGTGTTAAAAAATGATATTGTAAATTTAAAAAAGAGAGTTAGTGAAAATGATGAAAATGTGGAATCTATTTCGAAAAAAATTAAGTTATTTGAAGAAAATGTTGTGTCAAACTATGATAACAGGATATTAAATATAAAAAATATTGTCAAAGACAATGATGAACTATTAAAAAGTTTTTCTCAAAAAACATCGAAGTGTGAAGATGATTTTAAAACAATGAAACAGAAATATGATGAAGTAAAGAGTTTTGAAAATAACATAAAAAATGAAATAACATTGGTTAAATCAAAAATAAATGATACTTCTGCAATAGAAAATGTTAAACAAATTATTATAAAAGATATGGTATCAAAGTTCCAAGAATTTACGAACAAACTTAATAATAGGGTTTCTGAAGAAATAGGTAATTTTCAAAACATTCATGATGGTATGAATAAAAACACACAACAAATAGAGAGAGCTATGAATACACACTTTATAATCCATAAAAAAGATAGCGATAATATTAATGAAATAAATCAGAAAATTAATTCAATTGAAAATAATGCTGAAATAATTCTATTAAACTTGAAAAATTTGGAAAAGAAATTAAACACAGATTTACAAAATGTAGATGAAAAAATTGAAAATAAATTTAAAAATGAAATTTTAAAAAATAGTGAACAAATCATGGAGATAATCTCACAATTAAACAATCTAAAAACAGAATTAAAAACCACTGTTGACGATGAATATTTTCAAAAGATGTTGAATAAAAGATTAGAAAAAGAATTAGAATCTTTAGCAGAACTAATACAAGCTATGATTAACACCTCTATCCATGATTTAAAAAAAGGACTTGCACAACACAGTTCAAAAATTGAAGAAATTTCAACAAAGTTAAATGATTATGAAAAATCTTTGAACGATGTAAGAATTGAAATTGAAAAAGCGATTTTAGATATAAAGAAAATAGAAAAAAAATTGGTAGAAATAAAATTAAATTTAACAAATGTAGAATTTCAATTAGGAAAAGATATAAAAAATCTAGAAAATAAATTGGTAAAAGAAATAAAATCACTAAACGAATTAGTTCAAAGAGCAGCCGAAGTTTCTAGAAAAGAGTTTAATGACACAATGGCATATGCTAGAGAAGAATTAAACGCAACAGTAAGAGAAATGAGAAACGAAAGTATAAAATCACTTGTTGTTTTTGAAACTAAAATTAATGTAAGAATTACCAACATTGAAGATGAAATCAAAAAAGTCAAAGATTCGAATAATGCATCTTTTAAAAATTTGGAATATAAAATCGAAGATGAAATCAAAAAAGTCAAAGATTCGAATAATGCATCTTTTAAAACTTTGGAATATAAAATCGAAGATTTGCTAAAAAAAGATAACAAACAAATAAAATAAGTTATTTAAAGAAGGTATTAAGAAATTTTATTCTAGTACTATGAGTAAAAATATTAAAGAAACAGTTGTAGATGAATTACATAAACCGGCAAGAAGAAGATATAGAAGAAGACGAACTATTGTTAAAAGCCTTAATGACTTATGGCAAGCTGATTTGGTAGAGATGCAACCCTATTCCAAATTTAATAAAGGTTATAGATATATTTTGGTGGTGATAAATGCATTCTCAAAGTATGTTTGGACTCAACCACTTAAAAGTAAAAAAGGAAAAGATGTAACTGAAGCTATGAAAAAAATTTTAGAAAAAACAAGTAAACCGCAAAATTTGCAGACAGATTTGGGAAAAGAATTTTTCAATAAAGATTTTAAAGATCTTATGAATTATTACAAAATTAATCATTATAATACTTACTCTAATCTCAAAGCGAGTATTGTAGAACGCGTAAATCGAACTTTAAAAAATATAATGTGGAAATATTTTAGTAATAGAGGGAATTACCAATGGTACTCTATTTTACCCACTATTATTGAAAAATATAATAATAGTATTCATAGAACTACCGGATATAGACCTGTTGAGGTTAATAAAAAAAATGAGAAAACTACACTGCAAAATTCTTTTACTTTTAAAAAAACATTTGATTTAAAGCGCACTAAATTTAAAGAAAATGATTTTGTTAGAATTTCCAAACAAAGAGAAGCTTTTGAAAAAGGATATACTCCAAATTGGTCAACTGAAATTTTTCAAATTAGAAAGGTTCAGTTAACAAATCCACCCACCTATTTATTAAAAGATAGTAAAAATGAATATATTGAAGGAGGTTTCTACCAAGAAGAGTTACAAAAAGTTAAACATCCAGATGTGTTTTTGGTTGAAAAAATTTTAAGGAAGAAAGGGAACCAAGTTTTTGTTAAATGGTTAGGATTCGATAAATCACATAATTCATGGATTCTTAAAAAAGATGTATTGTAATTAATTTTAAGTAATATTGTATATCAAATTTTTAAATAAAAGACCTATTTATATAACATATTTTTTATTTACGATAATCCTTTTTACAACAAATACTAACAATATAATTTTTAAGATGTTTACAACTGAGATTAACAATATAAATTTATATTTTTACATTAAATCTTTCAATATATATTTTTTTTCTATGATCTACATCAAAAATACTTTTAAGAATACTTTCACATTGTTCAACTCGTTTTTCAAATCTTAGTCTGTCAAGATAAAATTTCTGATATTCACTTTTTCGAGCTTGTCTAAATGCAAAGTCCCATGTCACTAATATATAAACTTTATTATTGTTCTCACTGATTGTCACTGATTTCTTCATATTTCTATTGTAATGCACCGGATTTTCTTAACTTGTTTTCTAATTCCTGTTTATGTAGAGATAACATTTCTAAAACAGTTCCGACATTTTCACTGTTTAAATTCTGACATGGATCCAAAACACTATAAATATGAGACAACACATCTCCTGACTGATAATTATAGTGATGAAACAAATTAAAATATTTGGAAAATTCGTGCTTTTTAATTATATGAATTCTGTAGTCAACAAGTTCATCGATTTCAACTAATTTATCTATTGATTCTTTTCCCAGAATCACATAATGTTCATCCTTTTGAATTCTGATAACAGGAGAATGATTTATTTTTTCAAAAAACACTGTGATTTTTTCAATTTTTAGTGGGTATGCATATGCTTGAGCAGAATAAAAATAATTCACCAACACTCCTTGATTTTTTTGAAGTTCTTTCCATTCTTCTTCATTCAAGTAAATGTGAAATCCATTTCGACCTCCAATTAGAACTTTTGGTGTAAAATCATTTATACCAATTCCAACACAAACAAATTTTGATAAGGAATTGTTAAGATAGTAGATTTTTGAATTTAATAATTTTTCATTACACTGACTAATTTTATCATTGGTTTCACTAGAACTGGATTTATATCCATTAAAATTACTACTATTAAACATGATGCTAACTGAAAACTAAAATACTGAGTCTGAATATATCTTATCCACCCCACTCCTCTATAAATTTCAAGGTCAAGCAAGTTTATTAAATTTTTATGACCTATCTTGATAAAACAAAATTGTCAAGAACGACAAAAGTGAAAAACTACCTATTGATAAAATTATATTGAAGATAAATAGAATTAAACAGTTTTTACCTTCCTCATCATTTTTAATATGAGCACAGCTAGAAATCGTAAATGGTTTTTTATTTTTTTTCAATCCAGTTAGTGTCAAAAATTGTATTATTTGGATAATGAAAGTAAATTTTGAAAAAATTACTATTAGATTGACTATTATTCATATTATATGCGAAAGCAGTTGAATAATTATTAATATTCATAGCTTTCATATAATTACATATTTCAGGTTTAATAGTAGAGGTTTCGTTTTCAAAACACACCATTCCATGTAAAACCCTTGGAGGATAAAGTACATATAAAGTATTATTTAAAATTGAATGTAAAACAATGTAGTTGATAAGGGATGCCATTAAAACACTTTTCAATTTTAAATGTCTATTAACAAAACAATAAGAGATTGAAATAAGACTGAACAGTTTTAATTAATTTTCTACAATATATAGACATTTTTTTTTTCAAAATATTAAATAATTTGTTTACAAATTAGAGATACAAACATGGTTATTAAAACTATTAAAAAATGAAAGATGTTGACATATTTTCTTTCACTTTAAGGACATTAAATAATTTGTTTACAAATTAGAGATACAAACATAGTTATTAAAACTAATAAAAAAATGAAAGATGTTGACATATTTTCTTTCACTTTAAGGACAACAGGTTCACATTTTTTATTTTTTTCACCTAACCACAAACACTCGATTAAGTCACAGTTCTTCCAGTGACGATAATGTTCCTCAATTGGACAATCATCAATTTTCCAGGCAAATATTTCTGCACCACAGTAAAAACATTTACAAACATCATGAATAGCTAAATAATAAAACCCTGATTGGGCTAACACTTTAGGATTTAATTTTCCATTCCAGAATTTAAATGAGGAAAGTCTTTTTTCATATGTTCTATATAATTTGTTATCAATTTCTTTTTCAAAAGATTCTAAACACATATTTATTCTAGACGGTGGTATATTTTATACTGATATAATTTTAAAATTTACCATGTTCTTAAATACTTCAAATTTAGCCTTGAAGAGTAAAACTTTTAATCTTAAAATAATTTTTTATAATTCATTTTCATGGTCTATTAACCACTGAAAAAATGGAATATCTTGGTGACCCCATGCTAATGTATCATAACTATTGGGAATTTTAAATCTTTTATCATCATTAGAAGTGAGAGCTAATTTGTTAACTAATTCTGTATAAATATTGTGAAGTCGAGATCTAAACAAATACATTGTACAGAAAGCTTTTGAATTTTGTTCTACAACATCTTTATAATGTGTTAATTCTAATTGTTTTTTAATGCTACTTTTCTTTATCCCCTTAGCTTTTTTAAGCAACCCATTTTCTGACTTAACACAATAAGCTTTGGCCCCTGTGCCATAAAAGCTTTCTATTGGTTCACCAGCATATTCATCCTTAAACTTTCCAACAACAGATTCAGTTATTGGTATTTCATGAATATTATTAACATCATAATTTGAAGTATCGAATTTATCAATATTAACCCTAATGTCTTCATAAACATTACTTGTCTCAATTTCCAAAATAAAGGAATCTGTATCTGTGTACAGAAGTTTAATATTATTCTTATATAAAGGTTTTAAAAACCCATAAAAAAAGTCATACATCACCGTTTTTGATATATCTAAAATACTAAAGCCTACATAGACAGGTTTATCATATTGCACTAACACTTTACGCATTTGCACAGCTACTAAATTCTCTGAAAATATTGTTACATCTTTAAATGATGGTTTAGCAAATAAATTTTCTGCCCCATCTTTTCTATGATTTTTTGCCCATTGTGTAACCAATCGTATATCTGTCCTTTTATCCACATTTTCCATTGTTTTTCCGTAGATGCTATTATTTGCCAATTTATAAGAATTTTTCTGAAATTGATTTTTAGATTGATTTCTTAAATTTGTATTTAGATCAATAAATTTTTTTAACCATTGAGATTGTGTAAACTCTACAACCCGATGAATTTTAGTTAGTTTAATTCCATATTGAATACATTGTTTTAATAAAGTATAGTGAATTACATATTTTTCTTTATTTTTTAAATTTGGAATTAATTTAAAAGTTTTAGAATTTTGAGGCTTATAATTTTCTGGACAGAATGGAAATTCATTATGTAAATTGTGTAAATTTTCAGGATATTCTAAATCAACCTCTAGCACATAACCCTTGTCATTAGTCTCAGATATATTCATTATATCTAAATTTTGAATTTGTTGATTTGATAACCAAACAAAATCTTTTTCGGGCAGATATTGAGACATCGCATATCCGTAAAGATTAGTTGCATCAAAATACATAATATATTTAGATGGTTGTAATGGATCATAATTTGAAAGAAATAAATTGTTTGCTATAGATTTCCTACATACACAGGTACTGATTCCTCCTCTTACACTACCTTTAAAAAAATGTAACATATCTGGGTCTGTTATTAACTCCAATTCGACTCCAGTATATCTTAAACAAGCGTCAAAACTTAAACCTGGAAAAGTATAATAATGTGCAGGATCAAGTTTGTAAGTTTCCATACACGTTTTTCTAAAATTTTGAAAAACATCTGCCAAAAGTAATACATCAGATTTAAGATATAAATCGGAATATTCACCGATTGTTTTACATTCAAATAAATTCCAAACATTTTTAGCCCTCTCATATTCTTCATCAGTAATGTGTTCATCCGTGAGGTCATTATAAAAATTTTTTTTATCTGGTAACTCCGTTTCATTTAATTTGTCGATATTATCAATATATTTATAAGGGAAAACGCCTTTTTGACGGATATACTTAAATTTTTCCTTTTCATTAAAATATTTGAACACTTCTTTGCATTGTTCATCATTAAGGATGGAAGCTAAATTTGACAAAGAATATGGTAGGAACTGAAATGAATCAATAAACTTAAGATATAGAAATTTTGACTTGGTGAAACCAGTCTTTTTATCTAAATATTGATCTACTTCAATAGATTTTTGAAATGAAATGTATTTCTCTTTATTCTGGGCTATGACAAATAATTGTTCATGATTTGGACATAAATTTTTTATAAACAGATGAGAATCATAATTACGCAAATTGTGTAAAACTACCGGAATGGAATTAGATAATTTATAATTTAAGTTGCATATAGAGTGTGACGGACCTCTATAGGAACCTGTTAAATGACAATGATCAGCAACCTTATCCGAAATTATAGGTTTATCACATATATGACAATCATTCGTATATTCAAAATGTAATTGTTCCAACACATTTAATTTTTTCATTGGTATTAACTTTTTCATATATTTATTGTAAATATTAAGAACGTCTCTTTCTAAGTAAGTTATAAAAATTTGTGCACAATTGGGACCCATATAATTTTGAAATTTGGAAATTGAATCATCAAATGAACACTTTATATAATAAGCAAACGAATATGGAATATGTTGACATTTTTTTTCAGTATATGGAGAACTTGGATCTACATCATTAATTTCATTATTTAAAGGCTTAAGAATGCATTCAAAATCTGCATATATAACAAATGGAACTTCAATTTGTTTTTGTATATTCTGAAATTTTAAAATATTTTCGGGAATAATATTTCCAAATCTATCTATTTTGGTTTCAGTTGAAGGTAAATTTATTCTTACAAAATCGCAATCATATGTGTTATGCCTGACTAATAATTCTTCAGTAGTAAAATATTGTAAACAACCGTCGCATAAAAATTTTTTCCCATGATGTTTAGATAATTGTTTTGCAATTAATCTAGATAAATCCGAAATATAACAGTAATGGAAATTTCCATTATCATCTCCAATTAATAATAAATTAAGGTGACGTTCTCGCTTATTTTTTGTATAATGTAAAGGTCCTATAATTTCGAATTGAGTTTTTAAATTATTCTTGATTTTTTCTAATCCATAAACATTAACCGAAATATTGTTTAAATTTTCAAATTTACTTATGTCTTTTAAAGTTAAAGGAAAATTGATACCTTTAAAGTTTAAAATAGTGGTGAAATGTGGATACGACTCCACCTTTCCAATTGGTCCGTTAGGTGAATGAAGAGCTGCAACCACAGACCAGGCGAAACAACATTCATCATTGTTTTGAACGTTGACTACAGCATTTTTCAACTTGATCTCTGACGGTAGCGGTATATATGAAGAAGCTTTTAAGGGGTTGTACTTGTTGATGTTAAGCTCAACGTGTAATATTTTTATTAAAATCCATCCTGAAATTAAAGAAGAATAATTAACAACAAATGTATTTTTGGTTTAAGTTTAGTTACTAAATATTTAATAAAAAATAATTTACCCGAATCTTTTTCTGCCAGTTCATCAGCTTTCCGGTCAATAATTTTAATAATATCTTCTAGTTCTTGCGTTAATTCTGAACTATTACATAAAATCCGAAATGGGGTATTGAAAGACTTAACTTCATGACTTTCATTGGAAGGATTTAAGTAAAGACCAAATAACTCCATGTTGAGTTTGATGCAGGTATGTCTTTGGATTTCATAACTGATTACCTCAATTATTTTTTGTTGTATTTCGGAGAAAAAATCATAAATGTTGATTTGGTATTGAGTCGATGATATTTTATATGAAATGATTCTTTCCTTAAATGCCGATTTTATTACAGACACATTTTCATCCCTAACCACCATTGAATTGGTTTTGTGTTTATTTGTTCTCAAATGACAGAACCATAATGACTTTTTTATAAATATTTTGCAGAATTGACAATATCTTCTTTCACCTAAAATTTAATAACTTCTTTATTAAATTTGCCTCTAATTCATCAAATTAATAACTAATTATTAAATTGAAACAAAATTTCTATTTAAAATTAAACTTACAGCTTTTCTTCTTCTGTTCTAACTGGGGGCCATTGTTAGAGTGAATTATCTTCTTGTGGCGATTCAAATTGTCTTTTCGAGTAAAAATTTTGAAGCACTCTTCACATTTAAAATCCATTTTTCTAAAACGAATCTCTTATTGTGAAGCCCAAGTCGATTTTAACACACTGAAGGTAACACGGTCAGGTATGAATTTAAATGGTGGAAAAGAAGTAGGAGGGGAGTTAAGGAATGGGATGGAAAAAGCTAAGAGTAGCTTTATAAAGTTCTATCGCCCTTTCCCACATCTTCCTTTTCTCCTCAGCTGTTTTATTAGGATCCCAATTTAAAATAGAATCCAAAACAAATCCTGATGATCTTTGATAAGACAAATGTTTATTTTTAATTTTGAAATTTGATTTTGAATGAAAGCTTAGTTTCGGATAATCGTTTTCGAAGGGGATTGACACTTTCGTTTGTGTTAAAACAGAATTTTGAACTGTCTCTGTTTGTGTAGAAACAGAATTTAAAATTTCATCGAAATCTGGTGGCGAGTTTTCAAAAATTATTGGAGAATTTGGAAAATTTAATTCACAGTAGGTATTTTGGCCGCACGGAATTGAATTTTGACTAAAATTTTCATTTTTTTCTGATGGTTCACTTATTATTGGAAGAATTTCTTGGGAACCACCACCACTAGTAAACGATGCTCCCAAATCTTCACTACAATCTGAAATTTTGTAACTATCCCGTGAACCATCCTCCTCCCCCAAAATATCAACCCCCATATTTCCACTACTAGTCGATTCCGAAATTTTATTTTTTTTTTGATTAGTTGGAATTTTGAACAGAGATAGAGGAGAAAATGAAGAATTACCCGGTATTCCTCCAGAATTGTTTTCACTTTCAAAATTTCTAGTTTTCAACATTCCAAAAAAATTTTGTGATTTATTTGAACTCGAATCATTGTCACTGTCATTGTCACTTTTACTCTGATAATTTGTTAAATTTTTATTAATTTTGGGAATCCCCATTAGCTTTTTAAAATTGTCGATATTATCTAAATCTTGAGTTAATATGTCGGGAGTATTTGTAATGGGAGTGTCCGTTGTTACATCTAAATCTTGAGTTAAAAAATTTGGGGTTTCCGGCGTTAAAATATTATTAAAATCTAAATTTTGTGATAAAATTGAATTTTGAAAGTCAAAATCTGTCTCCGAAATATTCTCTAGTTCAGGCAAATATTCCAAATTTTCTAAAAATTTTATGTTCGTTTCTGAACAACTTTGGAGTAATTTGTTTTCTAAATTTTTTTCTTGCATCGTATTAATCATCGCGTTAAAATTTTGGGTTCTCTGACTTAAATTTTGGTTGTCACTTTCATTTTCATTTTTCAAAAAAGCAGGCTGAATTATTATATTTGAAATTATATTAATTTTGTTCACCACTCCTAACTGTTCAGTGGAAGTTGAGGCAAAAGGAAAAGACATACCTTTAAAATTTGAGTACACTTGACAGCAACAAACTAAAACACACTAAAACAAACTAAAACAAACTAAAATTGGAGACTTTAAATTTAAAGCGTGGTAAACTCGACTTAAGCTTGCTATAAACTGATCCTCGACCGTTTTATATGAAAGCAGACCACGGTTTGTCCTCGTACGTATAGTGACCTCAATAAAGGTCAATGACCTCAATTCTGCGCGTCACACCCCGCGGAGCCCCCTTCCCCCTCCCCCCTTCCCCCGCAAAATTTTTCCCCGCCCCCTTCCCCCTTCGGGGGGCGGGGCGGGGGCGGGGCGGGTATCGGAGGAGTATAGGGGCGGTATGAGGGGCCCTCTCCGCGATTTAAAAATCGAAATTTTACCTAGACCTACTTTCATAAAATGACTGTTTTGCGAGGTGACTTTTTCATTTTTGGTTCATCACCAGTGCTGTCTTCCTAAATTTTAATTTTTATTATTTCATTTAATTATCAATATGTTTAGGAACAGAAATTATGAAATTCAGGTTATGGATAGTAATAGACTTGTAATAAGAAGAAGAGTCAACGTTCCTCCTCCGGTACCATCCATAACCTCCTCGACAAATCCAGAGGAAAATGAGGATCCTCAAATGGAACCTCAGATAAATCCGGAGGAACCAGTCCAGTGTGACGAAGTCGATTCCACTACAAAGTAAGTAGCTTATATTAAGCTTATATTAAATTTATTATTAGTCTTCCTAATATCAAAATACTAATTGATTTTTTTTTTTTTTTCAGTTGACAGATACAAACAATAGACCAAGTTTAGGGACAGTGTTAAGTGAAACTATTTTTAGGTTAAGTTAAAGTGTTTAAGTGATAGTGAATAGTAACGGAGACGATTTAAGGTAATGTAAATTTTATTTAATTGATCTAATTATAAAGGAGTATGAAGATAACTGTACCTAAATTTCCTATAATATTTTTCTTTCATATTTATAAACTTATTAATTTTAGATTTAAAACTCTCTAAAATAAGAAAGGATTAAGAATTTTTGAACAGGGTGGTTAATTTAAAATATTTTTTCAATCTATTATGAATAATCAAAACTCTTGTATTTAGTTGTTATGTTTGTTCGTTATTCTTATAAATAAAACATTTTTTTTCGAAATTGTTCAATTCTTTATTCCAATAAGATAAGAATAAATGGATAAATTAAATACAAACAATAATAATTTTAAAATAATAAAAATTAAATAATAATACATTTTAAAAAAAATATTCTAGGATTATAATTTCTTCATTTTCACATTTATGAAGTGGTTTGCAATACATAAATATTAAATAATACATTCTAGTCTAAATATTCTAGGACTACAGTTTCTTCATTTTCACATTTAATTACACATAGTTCATTGCGACAGATTGGACATGTTTTATTAATTAACATCCACATTCCTAAACAAGGGATGCAAAATCTGTGATTACAAGGTTCTGGTGATATCATTTTATTAGATAATATATCTTCAAGACATATAGGACATTCTTCGGTTTTATTTTCAATTATTTCATTAACAACTTTTTTTTTTACCCTTCGCGACTTCCTACCGTTTTTATATATTGGTTTTTTACCAGGCATTATATTGGCACCACTGGAACATTTGCGTCCCAATCTAAATCAATATTTTTAACACTACTATTGCAAATTAAACAAACTTTGGGGGTAATAATTTGATACAACTGTCTTGAACACATATCGCAATGTAAATCATTGCTTAAGCGTTTTAATTTTCTCTTATTATGAGTATTTACATGTCTATGAGCCCCTGCCCTTTGATAAAATTGTATAATTTGATAGCATGCGTGACAAAGAGTTTTTTCTTGATTTTCCGTCACTACAAACACTACGATATAACTCTGAGTAATACAGAACACAACTTCTTTGGGATCAGTGTACTTATGTTTCACTAAACAAAATTTAGCACTAGCACTGTCTTCTTCATTATCTTCTTCAATATCGGAGTCACCAGAGTCAGCTTCAATTTGTTCGAAATTATTTATATCGTAGTTTAAACAATTTCTGAAGTTCTTCTGAAATTTTTCTTCGTTAAGATGTGTATTGTAATCCAATACTCCAATTAATTCATCTAGATCTGGATCTTCTTCTTCAATATTATTATCCATAAATTTTTGAATGAATTTTTTAATATTTACTTTGTAATATTTACTATTAAATATAAAATTATTTACTTATTATTTACTTATTATTTGTTGGTATTTAATTTATCATCTTTTGTTGCTCCACGTATCTATTTTATAAATTTACTGAAGTGAAAATTCATTGGTGGTAGGACTTTATATCGACTTCATGGTCAAATAAGGTTATCCACCTCAAGGTCAAACATAAGGTTAGATCTCCTACTATGATCGGATTCGATGAAAGGTTAGCCATGTTGTTAACTTTAAGATTAAACTCAAGGTGATGTATACGAGGCTTTTTGAAAAGTATAATGAGAGAACAAAAGAGGAGGAGGATGAAAAGTGTTGATGATACGAGGTTTTTTAATAAGTATAATGAGAGATTTGAAAAGTATAATGAGAGAAGAAAAGAGGAGGAGGAGGATGAAAAGTGTTGATGATTTACTCTTCTTACTCCTCCTCCTCCTCTTTCCTTCTCTCATATATCCACTACTCTTACTACAAGTAGTGCAAGCTATAATGGAAGTTTCTAAAAAGGATATATTAATTAAAATTAAAAATAATAGTTCAAAAATCGAGGAGATTTCTTTACTGATAAAAGAACTTGAAATATCTTATACAGATATATTACACAAAGCTGAAAAGACAGCGTCAGATATAAAAAACATAGAAAAAAAAATTGTAAAAATGACATTAGATATAACAAATGCAGAATTTCAATTAGGAAAAGATCTAAAAAATCTAGAAGATAAATTAGTAAAAGAAATAAAATCATTAAATGAATTAGTTCAAAGAGCTGCTGAAGTTTCTAGAAAAGAATTTAATGATACAATGAATTATGCAAGAGAAGAAATGAATTCAACATTAGGTGGTTTCAAAAAAAATTATACGTTATCAAATGTTGTTTTGGAAACTAAATTTAATGTGAAAATGTCTGATCTTAATAACAACATCACCCAAATAAATTCGTCAATAAAAGAAATTAGAAATGAAAATAACAAATTATTTGAAACAATGGAAAATAAATTTAATATAAAAATTTCTGATCTTACTAACAACATCACCCAAATAAATTCATCAATAAAAGAAATTAGAAATGAAAATAAAAAATCATTTGAAACAGTGGAAAATAAAATTAAAGAACTTACTAAAAAAAACTGAGATGACTTTTTCATATTTTACACAGTCAGCGATAAAGGGTTTTTATAAACGGTTTAGAAGGAGGTAAAGTTATTTATGGGATTTATTTTCGAGAGTAAGGTATAAATTAATAATGAGTAAGATTAAGCAAGACGTTGTAAATGAATTACATAAACCAGCGAGAAGGCGATATAGAAGGAGACGAACAATTGTAAAAGGGCTTAATGATCTATTTCAAGCTGATCTGATAGAAATGCAGCCATATGCGAAATTTAATAGGGGTTTAAGATATATTTTAATGGTAATAAATGTGTTTTCTAAATTTGTATGGGCAGAACCTGTAAAATCCAAAACTGGTAAAGATGTAACAGCTGCAATGAAAAAAATTCTATTAACTTTAAAAACTCCCCCAAAAAATCTCAATACTGACCAGGGTAAAGAATTCTTTAATCAAGACTTTCAGAAACTTATGGAGCAGTTCAAAATTAATCATTACAACACATTTTCTAATATGAAAGCTAGTATTGTAGAGAGAGTAAATAGAACTATAAAAAACAAAATGTGGAAAAAGTTTAGTTTACTAGGTAATTATAAATGGATCAGCTTTCTTAAAGAAATAATTACAGAATACAATAATACTAAGCATTCAACAATCGGAAAAAAACCAAACGAAGTTAACAAAAAGAATGAAATGGAAATCTTGAAATCAGCTTATACCCATAGGAAAACTGTGGATCCCAGATCACCAAAATTTCGTGTCAGTGATAGAGTACGAATAAGCAAGATTCGTGAACAATTTTCTAAAGGTTACACACCCAACTGGTCAAACGAAATTTTTCAAATAAAAAAAATCCAGCTGACTAATCCAACAACGTATTTGATTCAAGATGGAAACGGGATAGATATTCAAGGAGGTTTCTATGAGGAAGAACTTCAAAAAGTAAGACACCCAAATGTATATCTGGTGGAAAAAGTGTTAAAAAAGAAAGGAAACAAAGTATTTGTAAAATGGTTAGGATTAGATAAATCTTATAACTCTTGGATCTTCAAGGGAGATGTGATGTAATAGTAATTAATGCTGTAATAATAATTGATGTTTGTAATAAAAAAATGAATTTTTATATATATATATATATATATATATATATATATATATATATATATATATATATATATATATATATATATATATTTGTTTTATTTAAAAATAAGCTTATTACATAAACATTTTTTTAAATACAATATTCCTATAATCAGAGTCTAATATGGGATTTAAAATTTCTTCAGTCAATTTAATCCTTCTTCTAAAATGTTTTTGATTTATAAATTCTTCAGAAGTCATACGAGCTTTTCTGTAGGCAAAGTTCCAAGCAACTATCAGATGAATTTGGTTTCTTGATTCATCAATAGATACTGTCTTCTTCATAATAGTGCTTAGACTTTAATTTTTGTTCTAGTTCTTCGGGATGATTCAAAAGCAGTTCCAGCATGGAGCATACATTTTCACTATTTAGATTTTGTTTTGGAGAAAGGACATTATATATTTTGTCAAAGGAATCTCCATCGTAAAAGTTGTTATTTCCAAAAACGTTGAAATAACGTCGAAAGTTTTGTTTTTGTAAAATGTTTAGTCTATATTCTATAAGTGGAATTTGTTCCCATAGTCTGCAGACAGTTTCATTTCCATAGTAAATAAATTCACAGCTTTTCGCAATCTTCACTATTGGTAATTCACCAATCTTTTCAAAATGAATAGATAAATTTTGCAAATATATCGGTTCATTGAAAACATTAGGTGAAAACATATAATTTGTTATAACTCCTTGATATTGCAATAAGTTCTTCCAATCATCTTCATTTAATATCACAGATTGACCATTTTTAGCACCAAGTTCAATGCATGGTAGAAAATCACTTTCCACCCACAAACCAATCGCAGCATATTTAGAGTTAGAATTATTTAAATTATATTTTGTAGAATTTATAATTGTTTTTTTTATTTTCTTTTTTAATGGTGAATTTTCAAATATATTTTTACTCTGATTACTGAACATCTTGAATGATGTATTTCAAAAACTAACTAGCTATCTGTTTACTCTCAAAAAACTAACTATCTATCCGTTTGCTCCTAAATTTTATACATTTTCCCTCTCCTCTCAAGTGGAGGGGTAAACTTATTTTCCTTCTCCATTTAAGAGGAGGGGATAAACTTTAAATGTCTTTATACCAACAAGAATCAATAAAAAACAAAATTTATATTATTTTTAAACATTTATTAAATAATTATATAGATATTTTTTTATGAAATACAATAAAATTAAACATGTACAAATAAATATTGCTGCTGCAAATATAATAACAAATATATAACAACAGACACAATGACAGGATTCTTCTTTTTTATTGTTGAAAGGAATCCAATCTGAATATTGTAATGGTTTGTTTGTCATGGAATATTTAATTTTTATGAATGTATTTTCACATAAAGCAGAATCAGTTACATTATAGGTAAAAAAAAGTGTGAATTTCCAACAAGATATGTCATTTTCATCTGTTTGTAGCAATCGGTTTCATTTTTGAGGGCATTTATACATATATCAGCCCTAACTGCATTAGGAATGTAATTTACATATAGCACATTTCCAACAAGGGAAACTAAAACTATTAAAGATGCAGCAGTCATTGTTGTAATATTACTAACAAATAGTGGTATTTGTATACAATATATATGTCTTTGGATTCAGTTCCCCCTCCAACTTTTAAAGCTTCAAAAACGACTTACATATATTATCATCATATAAAATGATGATTTTATAAAGATGAAAAATTACTAGGAGTAGTTAATTCTAATCGTGGATTTTTATTTTTAGATGCATTTTCGTTTTCGGAACTTAAAGAAGTTAGAGTATCATACATCATTTTCATATCTTTATCAAAAAAATCTGTTTCCAAAATATCTTTATGTCCCCATGCAAGAGTTTTTGTGGAATTTGGTATACAATATCTTTTATCATCATGAGTTGTTAATGCCAATTTATTTAACAAATTAGTGTATATGTTATGCATATCTGACTTGAATACATACATGGTGCAGAATATTTTGTCACCTTTCTCAACAACATCTTTATAATCTGATAATGTTAATTGATTTTTTATACATGATTTACTAACACCTTTTGCTTTTTTATCTACACTATTTTTGGATTTGATGCAATATGCTTTAGCACCAGTTCCATAAAAACTTTCAATGGGAATCCCTTTGTACTCATCTTTAAATTTACCAACAACTGATGTTGTAATAGGCATGCAATGAATATTTTGGTCAGAAAAATTAGAAGTATCAAATTTATCCAGATTTAGCTTCATATCTTCATAAAAGTTTTGGGTCTGAACTTCAAGAATTAAGGAATCAGTATCCGTATATAATAAATTTAAATTATTACCATATTTAACTTTTAAATACCCGTAATAAAAATTATACATCACAGTTTTTGCAATATCCAAGATACTCATCCCAACATAAATTGGTTTATTGTATTCAATGCAAACCTGTTGAAGTTGAAGAGCAACTAAATTTTCAGAGAAAATTTTAAAATCCTTTAATTGAGGTTTAGAAATAAGTTTTTCGGCACTAAATTTATTACCCTGTCTTTCCCATTGAGATACTAATTTAATATCTGCTCGCCTATCAACATTTTCCATGGTTTTACCGAAAATTGAATTATTTGCCAATTTATAACAATTTTTATCAAATTTATTTTTAGATAAATTTCGTAAATTTGTATTTAAATCTATATATTCCGCTAACCATGGTGATTGTGTAAACTTAACTGCTCTGTGTATTTTTATGATTTTGAGTCCAAATTCTACACATTGTTTCAGATATCGGTAATGAATGATATAGTTATATTTATTATGTAAGTTTGGAATCAATTTGGATTGGTTTGAAATTGGCGGTGTATATTGTTCAGGACAAAATGGGAAATCATTATGACTATCATGTAAATAATTTGGATATTCTAAATCAACTTCAAATATGTACCCTATAGATGATGTATCTGAAAGTTCGGATAGATTTAAAGTTTCTATTTCGAGCTTAGGTACCCAAGCAAAATTTTTTTCAGGCAAATATTGTTTCATAGCATAACCATACAAATTTGTGGCGTCTAAGTAAGTGATATATGTTGTAGGTCTTTCAGGATTAAAATTTTCTAAGAATGGATTATTTGCTTCAGATTTGCGTTTGGAACAAGTGCTAACCCCACCACGAACACCTTTTTTGAAAAAATGAAACATATCTGGTTCCGTTAATAATTCTAATTCTACATTAGTTAATTTCATCATTGCATCCCAGCACATAGAAGGGCTAGTAACATAATTAACAGGATCTAACTTATAGGTTTTAATACATGTGGATCTATAATTTTCAAAAACATCAGCCAAAAGTAAAACATCAGATTTTAAGTAAATATCGGAATAAGCCCCTATTGTAGAACACTTAAATAGATTCCACACTTCTACAGCACGATTGTAGTCTTGAGGAGAGATATTTTCATCGGTTAAGTTATTATAAAATTTATCAATCGATGGTAGAGATTTCTCATTTAATTTTTCGTTGGAATCTATGTAAGAGTATGGAAATACCCCTTTTTGTCTAATGTATCGAAATTCATCAGCATTTGAGAAAAACTTTTTAATTTCAAAACATTGTGAATCTTGTAGAGTTTGTGATAGCGACTCTAAAGACTCTGGGAGAAATTGAAAAGAATCTATAAAGCGTAGTCGCAAAGAAACTGTTTTCCGCTTTTCTGACACATAACTGTCAACGAAAATTTCCTTACTAAAAGAAATATACTTTTCTTTATTTTGAGCTATAACACTAATATTTTCTTTATTATAGCAAAGCGATTTAATAAATAGGTGAGAATCATAGTTTTTTAAATTATGCAATACTATTGGTATATATTTTGGAGGTTTAAAATGCAAATTACAAATTGAGTGGGCAGCTCCTCGATATTTACCTGTAATATGACAATGATCTCTACACTTTATGAAATTTCCTTTTGAAAAAGGTTTTTCACATATGTAACAAATGCTAGAATTTTCATACTCAATCTGTTCTACAGATGACAAATCTTTCAATGGTACTTGATATTTTAAATATTTTTTATAAATTTCTTTTACATCATTTTCAATGTATTCAATAAATTTTAAAGCGCAATCTGTACCTCTATAAAGTTTAAGACAAACAACATTCTCATCAAATGATGATTTAATATAATAAGCAAATGAATAGGGTATATGTTCAGCAGTTTTAATAGTATATGAGGTTGTCGAATCAGGTGTAGATTGTTGGCACTCAATGTTTTTTAAATAACATTCAAAATCGGCATATATAACAAAAGGAGCTTTATACTGTTTCTGAATATTTTGAAACTTTAATATATTTACAGGAATATAATTTCCAAATTTATCCAAAATCAAATTATCTGAAGGAAGCTCAATTCGAACAAAACTACAATCACGTTCTAAATGCGCGTTAAGTTTTTCATATGTTCCAAAATATTGAAGGCATCCATCACATAAGTATTTTTTTTATTTTCTTTTTTGATAATTGTTTGGATACCAAGCAACCTAAATCTTTTATCCAACAGTAGTGGTTATTTCCATCATCAGAACTTATTAAAAGCAAATTAATATGTAATTTTTTCTTTTCATTATTATAATGTAAAGAACCGACAATCTCATATACATTTTTATTATCTCTAAAAAATTTTTCAACTCCATATACATTTATGGACAAATTATTTTTTTCCTCAAACTTTTTTATATCTAATAATTTTACTGGAAATTCAATACCTGTAAAATCGAAAGCGTTTCTGAAGTCTGGATATGATGAGGTCTTTTGAGGATTACCAATTGGCTGGTATGCTGCTGAAACGACTGCCGAGGCGAAACAGCAATTGTCCTCATTCATCACATTCTCTATTGATTTAGAAAATGTTTGCATCTTAATGTAGGAGGAGGCATTCAATGGGTTGTACTTATTGATGTTGACTTCCAAATGCAGAATTCTTTGTAGAGCCCACCCTGTAATAGGAATTAAAAAATTAGTTCTGAATAATATTTGTTAGAGATGTTTAAGTGATATTAAGAAAACTTAGCTCTTGAGATTAAATAATAATTACCTGAGTCTCTTTCCGGCAATTCATCTGCTTTGATTTCAAGAATCTTGAATAAATCATTGTAAAGCTGTTGTAGATCAGTTGTATGGGTTACAATGAAGAACGGTGTATTAAATGACTTAATTGAAGTAGAGGTTAAAGTTGGAGAATAATATATCCCAAATAACTCCAAATTTACTTTAGCACATGTAAATTCTTGTTGGCGCTGGCGTATTAATGTTTGCACTTTATTACCAACATCTTGCTGAAACTTTTTGATGTCGATGTGATAATTCTGCGAATATATTCTGTAGGAAGCTATTCGACATTTAAATGAACTCCTGATAATGTCAATTCCATTTCCATATTTTATGCAGCTCCTGTTTTTATGAATATTTGTCCTCAAGTGTGTGCTCCAGGAATTAGATTTGACATTTACTTCACAATCTTGGCAATATCGCATTTGAGGTCTTGAAAGTAGTTCATCAACTGAAACAATTATTATTTTTTAATTTCTCTGTAAAACTTTATTAATATTAAAAAATACAATTAAAAGAAAAATTATAGCTAAATATGTTATAAAAAAAATACTTACGATTAATTATATAATCTTCCAAGTTAAAGGTGTTTTCGTTATTAACAACATTTTCTCGAAGGTGGCGTACAATATTTTGTTTTCTTTGAAATTCTCTTAAGCAGTGCGTGCAAAGGAGAGTCATTTTAAAATGGAATCGATTAGGGCCGTGTCGCTTTTAAATAAATACAATTTCGATCTATCAAGACCCAATGACATAGAATAATTAGCAATTTTTTCAGCTCGCGCAATTTAGAAAACTTTTGGATTTACTTTTGAATTAACTTTTGGATTCACTTTTTAATTTGAAGAAAAACATGGATTTTTTTAAAAAAATATATTTCCCAAATTTAAAAGAAGATCGCCTTGTCGTTGAATACAATTTTTAACGTCTTTTAAAGTCGAATTAGATAAATTATTACATATATTATCTAAGTTTAAATAGGAATAAACCATTGACTTAAATCTAGATGTGGCACACCTTGTTTCATTCCTATTTAAGCTCGGCTTAGTTTTCTTATGTAGAAACTTATCTAATTCTCCAATAGCGACTTTATTTGTTGGATTGATCTTCGGAGCTGTTGTTACAGCGACTGGTAAAGAATTTTTTGAAATTTGTGCCCCTAAAGTTTGGGAACTAGAAATATCACCGTCCAATTTTGACTTTATTAAATCTGGACAATCATTTGTTTCTGATAAAGAACGTTTTTTGGAAAAATTTTTTTCAATTAAATTTTCAGAACTTTGTTCTAAATTTAGGCCAGAAGGATTTTTCAAAAATTGATTTTGATTAGAGGAAGAAATTAAGGGACATTGAGGCTGCTCATCTTCAAAATTTTCAGTATAAGTATATACCTCAATGTCCCCCACAATTTCGCCACAACTCAAATCAAAAACATCTACCGAATTTACTGAATTTCTGGTATAGCCAAATTTGGATGGTTGTTCAAACCCCTGAATAAAATTTTGATCCAACCCTTCAATTAAATTTTGATCCAACACTTCAATAAAATTATGTTGAGCTTTGGATGAGACGTTTATAACAGTCTCAACGCTGTCGTTGGAATCCTCTGATGAATCTGACGATGCATCTGAAATTGGCGAATAGTGGGGGCGATAAACCTCTTCCATATTATTTTTCGAAAAACCCCCAATGCCAATCCTCTTATCATTATTTAAAGCTCCCTCGTTACCAACCCCATTATTATTATTGTTTAAAACCCCCTTATTATTTTGTTCCTCACAGCTCTCAAAAGTCTCCTGATATTCCACATCACCCTTAATTATATTTTGCCCTGAGCTATTTTCACAAATTTCACCCCCTTCTAATATATCTAAAAGTTGTTCCAAATTATATCCCTCATTTATTTCAGAATTGCTAATTAAATTTTTCCTCAATATATCATTATTTAAATCATCGAAATTAATTGTTTCAAGAGGTTCTTGAGGAATATCTGGGATAATAGATTCATCCAAAACTTTTAAGAGCTGTGTCAAAATATCGCTTTCACCAATTTCGGAAGAATCGCCAGATTCAGATGAATTGTTAAATGTATTAATATCAATTTCCCTAAATTTAATATCTAGCTCCTCGTCGCTTAGCCCACAAAATGAACAATCAATCAAATCATGCACACGGCAAGCGTCGTTTAAATCGAAGGCTGTTAAGTCGATGTTTTCAATTTTTACATTTAAAAATGACATTTTAAATTATAAATTAAAAAATCAAAAAAATTATAAATCGATAAAAAAATCAAAAAATCAATAAAAAAATCAATAAAAAAAATCCACAAAAATGAAAAAATCAATCAAAAGTTGGCTTTTAAAAGATGAAATAAAAATGAATTAAAAATCCAAAGTATTAAGTCAAAAATATTAAATCAAAAATATGAAATCAACAATACAAACCAAATGAAAATTAATAATATGTCACTACGTCACACAATAATTCGAAATAAATCCGACTATCAAGATATATTAAAATCGATTCGATAATTTTACAAGCGTACGCTAATAGCGAGATGTAAACTGAAGAGACGCTTCGTACCCAGCCGCCTTTTAAAGCGGCCAAGAGCCTGGTACTGGCTGGTACGGCGTGGCACTGCATGGTACGACGGGAACCGTGAGACCGTGAACTCAAGAGAGGTCGTTGAACGGTCGTAAGTTGTTTTGTTCGTAAGAAAAAGACGAGTAAAGAAGAGAAGAAGAAAAAAAAAAAAGTTGTTTTTTGGAATAATATAAAAAACTTTTTTTTTTATTTTTTTTTTATTTTTTTTTTTCGTTTTTTATATTATTCCAAAAAACACTTTTTTTTTTCTTCTTCTCTTCTTTACTCGTCTTTTTCTTAAGAACAAAACAACTTACGACCGTTCAACGATCTCTCTCGAGTTCACGCTATCTTTGCCTTCTTCTTCTTCTCATTCTTCGGACCGGTTTCGCCGCTGGAGGTACGGAAAGGAGGTATTTCAGTATTGTATATAAGAATTTACAGCGTCTTGACTTATCATTCATTAAGTTTAAAGTCTCAAAATGAGTACGTTCATAATTATAACACTACAAGACTTTCTGGGATTCTTGGAAGATCAGATTAATCTGATGGATCGTCAGAGTCCAAATTCCGAGAACACGGTGATGTGGCCGCCACCATCAGAGGCTGACTATTTAGATGAAGAATTTATCAACATGTTTGAGCCAGACCTGGATCCCGAGCCTATCGCCTTTGAGTGGGATCCAGACCGAGCAATGTATCTTCAACCTTTGATGATGGAGCAACAACAGCCTATGGAAGAAGATCGGCCACAACCTATGGCAGAGCAGCAGCAGCAAGCTATGGCAGAGCCGGAGTAACCTCTAGCAATGCGAAGACAGAGATACGATAGAAAATGCAAGAGGCGGATACCGGAGCAGCAGCAAGCTATGGCAGAGCCGGAGCAACCTCTGGCAACGCCAAAACAGAGATACGATCGAAAATGCAAGAGGCCGATACCGGAGCGAAGACAGAGATACGATCGAAAATGCAAGAGGCCGATACCAGAGCAGCAGCAAGCTATGGCAGAGCCGGAGCAACCTTTGGCAATGAAAAGACAGAGATACGATCGAAAATGCAAGAGGCCGATAAATTATAAATTATAATTTATAATTTACGGCAATCTCTGGTAGGCAACAACATCTCTGGTGGGCAGCCACAATCTCTGGTGCATCAGCAGCAACCGATGGCAAAGCAGTAGCAACCTATGGCAAAGCAGCAGCAGCAGCAGCAACCTATGGCGGACAGCAGCAACCTATGGCAGAGCCGCGGCAACCTATGGCAGAGCAGCAGCAGCAGCAGCTTCTAGTGGTCAGCAGCAACAGATGGTAAAGCAGCAGCAACCTATGGCAGAGCAGCAGCAGCAACCTATGGCAGAGCAGCAGCAGCAACCTATGGCAGAGCTGGAACAGAGATCCATCCCAAAATGGTACTTGGTATTATGATTTATATATGTATATATGTATATATGTATTTATCTATTTATGTATATATGTATATTTGTATTTTAATTTAGGAATAATAAAAAACAAAATCGTTGAGGAAAAATTTTTTTCTATTTCACACCTAATAACCAAGTTTCTTCAACTTTAAAGAATTATTATGAATAGGATGATTATATATATTTTTATTTTTTTACAAGCATAGTAACGAAAACTAGTTTTTTTTTTTAACTTGGCAGAATTATTCTACATGGAAGAATAAATCATAAGCTCGGTTTTCAGAGAATCTTATTTAATCAAACCTAATTGTTCTTTATCTTATATATTAATTCTTATTTAAATATCTTAGTTGACATTTTTAAACTTCATATTACAAACTACTAGGGTGCATGAATAAATTCAAGTGAAGTATCAAATTTATTTATTTAAAATTCAATTTATCAATAGGATTGATGGTGCATATTATGTAGAAAAAATTATTCTACACTGAAAGAACAAAATCATTAATTCTTGGAATCTAAATATAGACAAATTTCTATTTATTTACATGGTACCCTTATATTTATTTAACTTAAACTTAATATATATCTTATAACTTATACCTTATATCTTATAACTTATATCTTACAACTTACATTTTATATAAAATTTTATTTAAATTAGTTGGCATTTTAAACTTAATATAAAAAACTACTAGGAATAAATTCAAGTGGAGTATCAAATTCATTTATTTAAATTTATGCATATTATTTGAAAAGAATTATTCTATACTGAAAGTACAAAATTATAAATTCTTTCAATGGGAATAAATACAAATTCTTATCTATTCACATCATTCCCTTATATTTATTTACATAGTTTTTTACATTTATTTAACTTAGCAGAACAAAATCTAAATTCTTATAAAATATTTTAAACTTAAACTTAAACCTAATATAGTCCATAGTGCATGAATAAGTGCAAGTGAAATAAATTTATTTAAAATTTGATTTTTCGATTAGATGGTTTTGCATATTCTTTAGTTCTGGTTTGTTACATATTATACATGCTTGTGAAGGAGTTGTTACAAATAAATCATTTTCACAAGTGTTGCATTGTAGATCTTTTTCGCAACATATAAAGGATCGTTTATAGTGGCTATTAACAAAATTATGTTTCCCATTTGGGCAATTTAGAGCATGTATATAGTAACATTCACAACATAAATTATATGCACCGCCAGAAGATGAAATGATTACAACATAAGATTGGAAAACGCACACTTCTCGCGTAAGGTAATTTGGTGCCAATGCATCACTTGCATTTATTTTTGTCACTTTCACGAGCCCCTCTTCTCCACACCCGTTTGGAACTCCATTATCCTCTATCCCATCATCTTCTTCGTCTTCATCATCGTCTTCGAAGTTATTACGATCAATAGTAATCAGAGACTCCTGTCTTGCGTTGAATTTCCCCCTTCCAGCCAATTTAAAATGAGTTACTTCTTCCTTGTACATTGACTGGATTGATTCATCGCAAGCGGAATCTAAATAGATTTGTTGTTGATCCATTTCGAAGACTGATGAACTGAATTTGTGAGATTTGATTCACTTGTTTAAACAATTTGCACTTTGACAACACTTTTTTATTGGTAAAGGTGGACCGTCTATATGATTTTTGTATAAGTTGTAATGTTCAAAACAGGGTAAATTTAGCTTCAATTCCTCGTCACTTCTATAATTTTCCGGCAACCTATTCCAAATTTGTTGTAAACTAAGTGAATCAACGTATCTCTTCAAATAACTGATGGGAAAGAAGGCCAAGTCTTGATCTTCAAAATCGGTAAGATTTTTTCCGTTATTTTGGTAGGAAATTATTACTTGGCCTACACGTTCAATGAGTTGCTGTTGTTGTTGTTGCTGTTGGTCACTATTTGACATCGCGCACGAATGACTGAAGCTCGCTCAGACTCGATCGTTTAAAATACCAGCTCCCCTCCAACTGCTACCAGCTCCCCTCCAACTACTGTGGTGGTTAGGAAGGAGGTAGGAGGTGGAGCAAAAAGAGGCGGAGATAATGAAACCAATCGGAATAGGGGGCGAAATTGGGCAGCCAATCAGAAACAAGGTCATTCTTGGCTGACCAATCAAAAAAGTGGTGGGGGGGGGTGAAGTACAAGCCCCCTATTCCCACTACTAATCTATAATCTAAGTTCAGAATCTTGGCTTATAATACAAAAACCAAGAAATGCGAACTAATTTAGTCGAAAAAAGAACAAAAACTTTAAATTCAATAATTTTTTCCGTATTTAGTGTTGTAATTTCTTTATTTTCCAAGAGAACTTATAAAGAAGTATCAAAACTGCAAGGCTTTTAAATAATATAAAAACTAATGCGCTCAGTAATAGAGATCTATTCATATTTCCCTGAGAAATGGGTTTTGGAACGCAAGTTAGTATAAACGACCTATTTTGGACTTTCAATCTCTAATCTAAGGTAAATTGAATCCAAATTAGAACAAAATGTCTATATTCAATGATTTGTTCATATTCTGTCCTGTAATCTAATTTTTATCCATTTTTAAGGGAAATACGAATATATCTCCCAGATTATTAGTCTTATTTAGGGTAACATATTAAAAATCCTGCATTTTCGATTCTCTTGTAACAGAAGTTATAACAACTTCTCCTTTAAAATTATGAAATTCGAAACAATCATTGAATTTAGGTGCTTTGTTATTATTTCGAAAGAATTAAGCTGCATTCTTGGTTTTCGTAGTAGAAGTACAAAATCCTGAACTTAGATTATAGACAGAGAGTCAAAAAGGGCCATTTGTGGTAACCACCATTCCGAGACATATTTTTCAGGGAAATACTTAAAGATCTTTTAGATTATTGTTTTAATTCTCTAAATTATTTAAGAATCTTGCATTCTCGATATTTCTGTAATAACCGTTCTGGGAAAACAAAGGCAATTATAGCTCAGAATAGGAAATAATCATTGAATTCACGTATTTCATTCTAATTTGAACTTGTTTTCCATACATTTCTTGGGTTTTGAAGGAGAAGTGCAAGATTCTGAACTTAGATTAGAGGCAGAAAATTAAAAATGGGCCATTTAAGTAAGTCTACTTCCCCAAACTTATTTTTCAGGAAAATACGATATAATCTCGAAGATTATTGGTTTAATTTTATAAGAAATTTAAGAATCTTGCACTATCGATATTTCTATACCAACTTTTCTTTTTTTTTATGAGAAGTACAAGATTTTGAACTTAGATTCGAGAGACAAAGTCGAAAATTGGCCATTTGTGTTAATTTACTTCTTGAAACTTATTTTTTAAGGAAATACGAAAAAATCTGTAGGATTTTTGGTTCTATTTTGTATAATATATAAAGATTCTGCATTTTTGATACTTCTCTTAGAACTTCTCTTAGAAATCAAGGAAATTATAGCACTAAATACGAAATAATCATTAAATTTAGACTTACTGTCTTTATTTTGATTGATTTTGGAGTCACCAGCTTCATCGGACCTGTTCTGATAGAGATATTACAATAAAAATATCGAACTTTTAGGATTTTTGAATAGTTACCAAGTAATGCGATCTAATTGAGTCGAAATAAGAACAAAAATTATTATTTTAATGATCATTTCTTATTTAGTGTTCTTGCATTTTCAATATTTCTATACAAACTTTCCTTTTTTGTATGAGAAGTACCGGATTCTGAATTTAGATAAGGGAGAGAAAGTCGGAAATCGACCATTTTTGTTAATTCACTTCCTGAAAATTATTTTTCAGGGAAATACGAAAAAATCTGAAGGATTTTTGGTTTTATTTTGTATAATACATAAAAATTCTTCATTTTTGATATTTCTGTTAGAACTTTTCTTGGAAATCAAGGAAATTATAGCACTAAATAAGAAATAATCATTAAATTAAGACATCGTGTCTTTATTTCCGGTTAACTATGCTGCATTTATATGTTTTAGTATAAAAAGTACAAGATTCTCTACTTAGTTTCTAAACACAAAGGCTGTATGTATTAATTTACTCCCAGAAGTCGGGAAATGGGTTATGGGAAATACGAAAATATCTCTAAGGTTATTAGTTCTATTTTGTGTAATATCTTTAATATCCCGAATTCTAGGTACTTTTGTTATAGCTTTACCATTAAAAGGCGAATATTGAATCACTAAATCCGAAATAATCTTTGAATTCGGAAACTTTTTCCTAATATCGATTCAGTTTAACAAATATTTCTTGGTTTTTGTTAATGAAGTACAAGATTTTCAACTTAACTTAGAGACACAAGTTCGCAAATGAACTGTTTATATTAGATTGCCACCAGAAATCGAATTTTTAGGAAAATACGAAAATATCCCTAAGATTAATAGGTTTAGTTCATAAATTATAGAAAATTCTTATATTTTTGGAAAATTTGTTATTGATTCTCTGGAAAAAACAGAAAATTACATTTACAAATATAAAATAATCGTTAAATTTAAATATATACGGGAAGATTTCTAAGATTTTTAGTTTAATTTTATAAAATATTACAGAGTCCTGCATTTTCGATACTTATTTACAAATATTCTGGGAAAACAAGGGAATAGCAGCACAAAATGGGAAAAAATTTTAAAATCCAGAAATCTTGTTTTAATTTTGATTCATTTTATTTGCGTTTCTTGGATTTTGTAAGAAAAGTACAAAATTCTGAAATTAGATTATAGACAGAAAGTCGAAAATGGGCCAATGGTGTTAATTTATTTTTCAAAACCGATTAATAGATAGAAATACGAGAATATTCCTAAGATCGGTTTAATTTAGTAAAATATTTAAAAATCTTCCATTTTCAGAAGAATCTTGCATATTATATAAATAACGGGCAAATATGCCAGGACAAATTATGTTTATAAATAACAAACCGGAAATCAGAGCACCACAAATTGTGTAAATCATAAAAAAACGTATACCGCATTCTTTTAAATTGCGAGAATTAAAAAATATAATAGGAATCACGTACCGAAAATTGGAATAATATACCGAAAATCATAAACTATTAGTTGTAAATATAATTAGATGCATTCGGTGGTGAATATTATTACAAACTGTCAATATTTGTTATTCTTTTAATAATCTAAGTTCAGATTCTTGTACTTGTAGCTTTCTGGGTTTAATTTTTATAATTTCTAATAAATTTCTTCAGCACAATGACGAAAACCACTGAAATTTTAATTTTCTATAATGTCCCGAATATCGAAATTTTTTTCCCAGGCAAGGTGGCAAAGTGACTACTAGGATTTTTGGACATTTCCAAATTCTCCCAAAATAATGCATTTCTTGAAGTATATTATTACAAACGGTCCATTTTTACCTTTGTGTCAATAATCAAAGTTAAGAATCTTGTTATTCTAATACAGAAACCAAGAAATATGACCTACTTAAGAAGAAATAAGAATACGAATTTTAAATTCAATGATTATTTCTTATTTTTTGTTGCAATTTCGTTGTTTTCCTACTGAAACTAAAACAGGAGTATTAAAAATTCAAGATTTTTAAATATTATATAAAATAATACTAATAATTTTAGAGATCTTTTCGTATTTCTCCGAAAAATGGTTTTTGAAACGTAAATTAAAAAAAAACGGCCCAATTTTGTCTTTCAATCTCTAATTCATGTTCAAAATATTGTACTTTTCCTACAAAAGCAACATATCGATGTAATTTGATTTCAAATTCGAACAAAATGTGTGACTTCACTGATTAATTCGGATTATGTGATATAAATATCTTGTTTCCCAAAAAAAGTTAGAATGGAAGTGTCGAAAACGCAGCATTCTTAAATATGTCAAAATTTAATGGATTATACAAAAATTTATTTACTTCCTGATGTCCTTATGTTAACAGATTTCTTTGAAGATTTTCGAAATGTGTCGCTAAACATATAAGATTAGATCTCGCACAATTCTTTACATCTCCCGGTTTAATTTGGGATGCAATGTTCCAATTCACTAAAGTTAAATTAAAATTCTAACTGATATTAACATGTTACATTTTCTTTAAAAACAATAAAAATGGCCCATTTTTGACTTTCAGTCTCTAATCTATGTACAAAGTCTTGTAGTTCTCCTACAAAATCCAAGAAATCCATGTATATTGATTCCAAATTAGAACAAAATGTGTGACTTTACTGATTATTTCGTTTTTTG
Organism: Diaprepes abbreviatus; assembly: GCA_034092305.1. Lineage (NCBI taxonomy): Eukaryota > Metazoa > Arthropoda > Insecta > Coleoptera > Curculionidae > Diaprepes > Diaprepes abbreviatus. The sequence goes on along the minus strand of JASJET010000261.1, from coordinate 178,376 downwards.
CGATTTAATCATCTTGGTTTTCTAGAAAAGTTGGTATAGATCTATCGAAAATGCAGAATATTTAAATAATATACCAAACAATACCAATAATCTTAGAGATCCTCTCGTATTTTCTTGAATAGAAAATTTCGGGATTGATATTGACACAAACGGCACATTGTGGACTTTCTGACTCTAGTCTAAGTTCAGAATCTTGTTGTTCTTCTACAAAAACCAAGAAATGCAAGTAAATTGAGTCCAAATTAGCACAAAGCTTCTAAATTAAGTGATTTTTTCGTATTTTCGGCTGTAATTCTCTTGTTCTCCTAGAAAAGTTATTATAGAAATATCGAAAAAGCAGGATTTTTTAATATTATACCTAATAAAACAGATAATCTTAGCAATCTTCTCGTATTCCTCTGTGAAATAGGTTTCAGAAAGTAAATTAATACAAATGACCCATTTTTGTCATTCAATCTATAATCTAAGTTCAGAATCTTGGCTTATAATACAAAAACCAAGAAATGCGACCTAATTTAGTCGAAAAAAGAACAAAAACTTTAAATTCAATGATTTTTTCCGTATTTAGTGTTGTAATTTCCTTTTTTTCCAAGAGAACTTATAAAGAAGTATCAAAACTGCAAGGCTTTTAAATAATATAAAAAATAATTCTCTCAATATTGGAGATCTATTCATATTTCCCTGAGAAATGGGTTTTGGAACGTAAGTTAGTATAAACGACCTATTTTGGACTTTCAATCTCTAATCTAATGTAAATTGAATCCAAATTAGAACAAAATGTCTTTATTCAATGATTTCTTCATATTCTGTCCTGTCATCTAATTTTTATCCATTTTTAAGGGAAATATGAATATATCTCCTAGATTATTAGTCTTATTTAAGGTAACATATTAAAAATCCTTCATTTTCGATTTTTTTATAACAAAAGTTATAACAACTTCTCCTTTAAAATAAGGAAATACGAAACAATCATTGAATTTAGGTGCTTTGTTATTATTTCGAAAGAATTAAGCTGCATTCTTGGTTTTCGTAGTAGAAGTACTAAACCCTGAACTTAAATTATAGACAGAGAGTCAAAAAGGGCCATTTGTGGTAACACCATTCCGAGACATATTTTTCAGGGAGATACGGAAAGATCTTTTAGATTATTGTTTTAATTTTCTAAATTATTTAAGAATCCTGCATTCTCGATATTTCTTTAATAACCGTTCTGGGAAAACAAAGGCAATTACAGCTCAGAATAGGAAATACTCATTGAATTCACGTATTTCATTCTAATATGAACTTGTTTTCCATACATTTCTTGGATTTTGAAGGAGAAGTGCAAGTTTCTGAACTTATTTTAGAGGAAGAAAATCAAAAATGAGTCATTTATGTAAATCTACTTCCCAAAACTTATTTTTCAGGAAAATACGATATAATCTGGAAGATTATTGTTTTAATTTTATAAGAAATTTAAGAATCTTGCACTATCGATATTTCTATACCAACTTTTCTTTTTTTTTATGAGAAGTACAAGATTTTGAACTTAGATTCGAGAGACAAAGTCGAAAATTGGCCATTTGTGTTAATTTACTTCTTGAAACTTATTTTTTAAGGAAATACGAAAAAATCTGTAGGATTTTTGGTTCTATTTTGTATAATATATAAAGATTCTGCATTTTTTAAACTTCTCTTAGAACTTCTCTTAGAAATCAAGGAAATTATAGCACTAAATACGAAATAATCATTAAATTTAGACTTACTGTCTTTATTTTGATTGATTTTGGAGTCACCAGCTTCATCGGACCTGTTCTGATAGAGATATTACAATAAAAATATCGAACTTTTAGGATTTTTGAATAGTTACCAAGTAATGCGATCTAATTGAGTCGAAATAAGAACAAAAATTATTATTTTAATGATCATTTCTTATTTAGTGTTCTTGCATTTTCAATATTTCTATACAAACTTTCCTTTTTTGTATGAGAAGTACCGGATTCTGAATTTAGATAAGGGAGAGAAAGTCGGAAATCTACCATTTTTGTTAAATCACTTCCTGAAAATTATTTTTCAGGGAAATACGAAAAAATCTGTAGGATTTTTGGTTTTATTTTGTATAATACATAAAAATTCTTCATTTTTGATATTTCTGTTAGAACTTTTCTTGGAAATCAAGGAAATTATAGCACTAAATAAGAAATAATCATTAAATTAAGACATCGTGTCTTTATTTCCGGTTGAATATGCTGCATTTATATGTTTTAGTATTAAAAGTACAAGATTCTCTACTTAGTTTCTAAACACAAAGGCTGTATGTATTAATTTACTCCCAGAAGTCGAATTTTATGGGAAATACGAAAATATCTCTAAGGTTATTAGTTCTATTTTGTGTAATATCTTAAAATCCCGAATTTTTGGTACTTTTGTTATAGCTTCTCCATTAAAAGGCGAATATTGAATCACTAAATCCGAAATAATCTTTGAATTCGGAAACTTTTTCCTAATATCGATTCAGTTTAACAAATATTTCTTGGTTTTTGTTAATGAAGTACAAGATTTTCAACTTAACTTAGAGACACAAGTTCGCAATGAGCTGTTTATATTAATTTACTACCAGAAATCGAATTTTTTTAGGAAAATACGAAAATATCCCTACGATTAATAGGTTTATTTGATATATTATTGAAAATTCTTATATTTTTCGAAAATTTGTCATTGATTCTCTGGAAAAAACAAAAAATTACATTAACAAATATAAAATAATCGTTAAATTTAAATATATACGGGAAGATTTCTAAGATCTTTTGGTTTAATTTTATAAAATAATACAGAGTCCTGCATTTTCGATACCTATTTACCAATATTCTGGGAAAACAAGGGAATAGCAGCACAAAATGGGAAAAAATTTTAAAATCCAGAAATCTTGTTTTAATTTTGATTCACTTTATTTGCGTTTCTTGGATTTTGTAAGAAAAGTACAAAATTCTGAAATTAGATTATAGACAGAAAGTCGAAAATGGGCCAATGGTGTTAATTTATTTTTCAAAACTGATTAATACATAGAAATACGAGAATATTCCTAAAATCGGTTTAATTTAGTAAAATATTTAAAAATCTTCCATTTTCAGAAGAATCTTGCATATTAAATAAATAACGGGCAAATATACCAGGACAAATTATGTTTATAAATAACAAACCGGCAATCAGAGCACCACAAATTGTGTAAATCATAAAAAAACGTATACCGCATTCTTTTAAATTGCGAGAATTAAAAAATATAATAGGAATCACGTACCGAAAATTGGAATAATATACTGAAAATCATAAAATATTAGTTGTAAATATAATTAGAAGCATTCGGTGGTGAATATTATTACAAACTGTCAATATTTGATATTCTTTTAATAATCTAAGTTCAGATTCTTGTACTTGTAGTTTTCTGGGCTTAATTTTTATAATTTCTAATAAATTTCTTCAGCCCAATGACGAGAACCATTGAAATTTTAATTTTCTATAATGTCCCGAATATCGAAAATTTTTTCCCAGGCAAGGTGGCCAAGTGACTACTAGGATTTTTGGACATTTCCAAAATCTCCCAAAATAATGCATTTCTTGAAGTATATTATTACAAACGGTCCATTTTTAACTTTGTGTCAATAATCAAAGTTAAGAATCTTGTTATTCTAATACATAAACCAAGAATTATCACCAACTTAAAAAGGAATAAGGATATAAATTTTAAATTCAATGATTATTTCTTATTTTTTGTTGTAATTTCGTTGTTTTTCTACTGAAGCTAAAACAGGAGTATTAAAAATTCAAGATTTTTAAATATTATATAAAATAAAACTAATAATTTTAGAGATCTTTTCGTATTTCCCCGAAAAATGCTTTTTGAAGCGTAAATTAAAAAAAAAACGGCTCAATTTTGTCTTTCAATCTCTAACTTGTGTTCAAAATCTTGTACTTTTCCTACTAAAAGCAAGATATCCATGTAATTTAATTTCAAATTCGAACAAAATGTGTGACTTCACTGATTAATTTGGATTTTGTGATATAAATATCTTGTTTCCCGAAAAAAGTTAGAATAGAAGTGTCGAAAACGCAGCATTCTTAAATATGTCAATATTTAATGGATTATACAAAAATTTATTTACTTCCTGATGTTCTCATATTAACAGATTTCTTTGAAGATTTTCGAAATGTGTCGCTAAACATATAAAATTAGATCTCGCACAATACGTTACATTTCCCGGTTTAAGTTGGGATGCAATGTTACGATTCACTAAAGTTAAATTAAAATTCTAACTGATATTAACTTGTTACATTTTCTTTAAAAACAATAAAAATGGCCCATTTTTGTCTTTGAGCCTCTAATCTATGTACAAAGTCTTGCAGTTTTCCTACAAAATCCAAGAAATCCATGTATATTGATTCCAAATTAGAACAAAATGTGTGACTTCACTGATTATTTCGTATTTTGTGATTTAACGGCCCATTTTGGACTTTCTGACTCTAGTCAAAGATCAGAATCTTGTTCTTCTTCTACAAAAACCAAGAAATGCAGGTAAATTGAGTTCAAATTGGCACAAAGCTTCTAAATTTAGTGATTATTTCGTATTTTCTGTTGTAATTCTCTTGTTCTCCTAGAAAAGTTATTATATAAATATCGAAAAAGCAGGATTTTTTAATATTATACCTAATAAAACAGATAATCTTAGAAATCTTCTCGTATTGCCCTGCGAAATAGGTTTCAGGGAGTAAATTAATACAAATGACACATTTTTATCTTTCAATCTGTAATCTAAGTACAGAATCTTGGACTTCTCATACAAAAACCAAGAAATGGGACCTAATTTAGTCGAAATAAGAACAAAAACTTTAAATTCAATGATTTTTTCCGTATTTAGTGTTGTAATTTCCTTATTTTCCAAGAGAACTTATAAAGAAGTATTAAAACTACAAGGCTTTCAAATAATATAAAAAATAATGCTCTCAGTAATAAAGATCTATTCATATTTCCCTGAGAAATGGGTTTTGGAACGCAAGTTAGTATAAACGACCTATTTTGGACTTTCAATCTCTAATCTAAGGTAAATTGAATCCAAATTAGAACAAAATGCCTATATTCAATGATTTCTTCATATTCTCTCCTGTAATCTCATTTTTATCCATTTTTAAGGGAAATACGAATATATCTCCTAGACTATTAGTCTCATTTAGGGTAACATATTAAAAATCCTGCATTTTCGATTCTTTTATAACAAAAGTTTTAACAACTTCCCCTTTAAAATAAGGAAATACGAAACAATCATTGAATTTACGTGCTTTGTTATTATTTCGAAAAAATTAAGCTGCATTCTTGGTTTTCGTAGTTGAAGTACTAAATCCTGAACTTAGATTATAGACAGAGAGTCAAAAAGGGCCATCTGTGGTAACTAGCATTCCGAGACATATTTTTCAGTGAAATACGGAAAGATCTTTTAGATTATTGTTTTAATTTTCTAAATTATTTAAGAATCCTGCGTTTTCGATATTTCTGTAATAACCGTTCTGGGAAAACAAAGGCAATTACAGCACAGAATAGGAAATAATCATTGAATTCACGTATTTTATTCTAATATGATCTTGTTTTCCATACATTTCTTGGATTTTGAATGAGAAGTGCAAGATTCTGACCTTAGATTAGAGGCAGAAAATCAAAAATGGGCCATTTATGTAAATCTACTTCCCAAAACTTACTTTTCAGGAAAATACGATATAATCTGGAAGATCATTGGTTTAATTTTATAAGAAATTTAAGAATCTTGCACTATCGATATTTCTATACCAACTTTTATTTTTTTTTATGAGAAGTACAAGATTTTGAACTTAGATTCTAGAGACAAAGTCGAAAATTGGCCATTTCTGTTAATTTACTTCTCGAAACTTATTTTTTAAGGAAATACAAAAAAATCTGTATGGTTTTTGGTTCTATTTTGTATAATATATAAAAATTCTTCATTTTTGATACTTCTCTTAGAAATCAAGGAAATTATAGCACAAGATACGAAATAATCATTAAATTTAGACTTATTGTCTTTGTTTCGATTGATATTGGAGTCACCCGCTTCATTGGACCTGTTCTGCCAGAGATATTACAGTAAAAATATCGACAAGTTAGGATTTTTGAATAGTTACCAAGTGATGCGAACTAATTTAGTCGAAATAAGAACATAAATATTATTTAGTGTTCTTGCATTTTCAATATTTCTATACAAACTTTCCTTTTTGTATGAAAAGTACAGGATTCTGAATTTAGATAAGGGAGAGAAAGTCGAAAATTGACCATTTTTGTTAATTCACTTCCTGAAACTTATTTTTCTTCATTTTTGATATTTCTGTTAGAACTTTCCTTGGAAATCAAGGAAATTATAGCACTAGATAAGAAATAGTCATTCAATTTAGACATCGTGTCTTTATTTCCGGTTAATTATGCTGCATTTATATGTTTTTGTGTTAAAAGTACAAGATTTTCTACTTAGTTTCTAAACACAAAGGCTGTATGTTTTAATTTACTCCCGGAAGTCGAATTTTATGAGAAATACGAAAATATCTCTAAGGTTATCAGTTCTATTTTGTGTAATATCTTAAAATCCCGAATTTTTGGTACTTTTGTTATAGCTTCTCCATTAAAAGGCGAATATAGAATCCCTAAATCTGAAATAATCTTTGAATTAGGAAACTTTTTTCTAATATCGATACAGTTTAACAAATATTTCTTGGTTTTTGTTAATGAAGTACAAGATTTTCAACTTAACTTAGAGACACAAGTTCGCAAATGAGCTGTTTATATTAATTTACAACCTGAAATCGAATTTTTAAGAAAATACGAAAATATTTCCAAGATTAATAGGTCTATTGGATATATTATTGAAAATTCTTATATTTTTCGAAAATTTGTTATTGATTCTCTGGAAAAAAGAAAAAATTACATTAACAAATATAAAATAATCGTTAAATTTATATATTTGGTCATTATTTGGACTTAGTTTAGCTTATAATGCTTGGTTTTTGTGAAATAAATACAAGATTCTTAGCTTAGAGACACAAAGTCGCAATTGGGCTCTTACTTACTTCAAGAAATATATTTTCTTTTGAAAAATTTGGATGATTTAATTATTGCATTGTTGCGTTAATAAGTTTCGTCGATTATTACTATAATAATAATATGACGATGACGAATTATTATTATTATTATTATTATTAAGAGTATTATGATATGTGATAGTATCAAGTTCATTTATTTGTCTGGGAAAAGTTTGACTTGTAGAATTTAACTCCAAATTTTCACTTTCCCTTCCCTGTAAATAAGGCTTATTTTGGCGCAACCAATTTTTTGTTTTGGGGGGACTGATTATGTTTATACCTCGAGCGTTAAGGAAACTTGTTTCATTAAACTTGCTAATTAAGTCTTTTACTGAACCGAACGAGAGTTGTATTCTGTCCTGGTCATTGTTTGTGGGGGGAATTCGGGGAGTTGCCGTGTCTAAATCGGCGACGGGCGAACCCGCCGCAGAGGACCCTCCAATTCCACCCGGGGAGCTTCGAAAGCCACCCGCCTCATTGGACACGGACTGATGATATAATAAAAAGGGACTAGACATGTTGAATGAAAGAATTTATAATAATTATTTTATTTATATTTTCTCCAAATGAGAAGTTCAGAAATTTCTGATAAGATTTTTAATTTGCAGGAAATATTTAACTCGCGGAGGGCTTATTTTAATTAAGTTGGGGCTAATGGTTTTTTGCGATATTTTAAAATAATTTGGGTTTAATTAGTCAATTTAAGTTTTGTTAACAAATTTAAATAAGAGGTGTACTGTCGTCTAGTCTAATTGTCCGTGTCGTTTATATGTCTTTAGGCCTGTTATCTATACCTAACGTTGTTTAGTAAATTTTAATATTAATATTTAATAATAGTTAGTTGCCGTGTTAATTAACTAACTAAATAACTGCGCACTTAAATCTAAGTTCCTAGGACGTCTCCCGGATCTTTACAAAATAAAATTATTTTTTGAAATTTAACAAAGTAAACAAAGAAAAGAAATTAAACAAATGGATTTGTTTATAAAATAAATAATATCTGCTGATTAATTCTTCAGCAGTATTGCAAAAAGAAAACAAAATTAAACTTATATTCAATTCTAAGATTGATAAAAAATTGGTTAAACAATTAACCTAATATTTAAACTAAAAACGAAAGTTAGTAAGGGTTACTATGTTTAGTACACCCTGTACAAATATTCTCAGGTAGTGCTTTACACTTCCTGTTACAAGATACGTGTCTATGCTTAAGTAGGTCAAGGATGAGTTTTGAACTTTCCTTTCACAGGTAAATTTAAAATAATTATTTATTCATGTTGGTTACAAAAATAAATAATCGTCACAATTCGGTTTTCTAACTTATTTATGGTTAATTATGCTAATTACTTAGCACGTTGGGGCGGAATTTAATGTTTAAAAGTTTTTTGTAATTTAATGTTTAACTGAAATGTTTTCTCAAATATTATTCTAAGTTTAAATTTCACTAATAAATTGCCCCAGCGGCTAAGTCCAAAACACCCTTACTTTTTCTCTAACTTGTTACAAAGAATAGAGTTTTAAGTCTTTAAAAATTGTTGCACAGGAATTTTGACAATTTAGTTTTATTTTCCAATAGAAAGTGATAATTTATTTTAACTAGAAAAAATGACTTAAGAGTCTGGCTATAGAAAGAATCCTAAGGAGTTTTTCTATACCCTTTTTTCCCAAATAAATATTGTTAAAAATAAATATTAAATAAAAGTCTTATTTTTAAAATGCATAAAATTTCCGAAACCGGAATGATGCAATGGAAAGATACTGAACAGAATGATTCATAGAATGAGTCATAAAATAAATGTTCCACGTGTTTTTCAAATAAAGTTCAATAATGAGTTATTTTGCCTTTCTCTGACAAGAAATATTAAAGAAAACTTGCACAGCTGGTTTTTCCCACAGTGTCGAACACTTATCGAACACTGTGGTTAGCCTAGCCCGATTTTGCAACGAAACAAACGCAACACAATGACTTGGGGCGCAAAATAATGGGAATTAATTTCCCGCTTACCCTTCTCGCAATTTCCGGACGGAAATTTTGCGTGTGCCTTGTGTTGGTTAAACTCTACAACTTTCCCTAGCCGCGATTACACACCTTTTTCCTGGTTTTTCTGGAAGGGAATCTCGGTGCCAATTACTGGGGAGTAATTGCACACTCGAGAAGCCCACCAATTGTAGATCCCCGTGACCTTTCACTAGCTTAGTGCAAATGCTAGTTAATTAGCCAACGGCGGCGATCTCGCGACACGGGGATCGACCAGCTAAAAAAGCATGTAATCGATCGTACGACTGGAGAACCGATTCAGGTCTACGGAAAGAAAAAATACTACGCAATCCCTCGATGTTAGACCTGAACAAATAGAGAGCGAGTTAAAATTTGTGCGGGTTTTTATACACTTCAGATGAGTCATAATCACGTAACGCCTTAAAAAACCGTCTCGACCAATCAGAGCTGTTTAAAATAGAAAGTAAAAAATGATATTACATAATGTTGTTTTACTAAAACAAATTAAAATAAATATATGAAATTTAGTTTTGAAATTATTAATAATACTTAACTCTGGCGCCCAACCTAGGTTTCCTATACGAAGTTTGCATAAATAATGAATTGCAAGTCTGTGAAATTTTCTATTTACGTTGGACGGGTAACCAATCGGAGAGCTTCGCCTACGTCTGGTGACGTGGGCGGGGCTTACTAACGGAGTTGGCCGTTTCTTAAAAGAGAACGCAAAGGCGTTGTACCCTCATTTTAATTATTGTTATTATTGTGAAAACTTGTTTTTACAACAGCATTTAAAAGTTGGGAATTAATAGATCGCCAAGAATTGTTGGAAACAAATTTTTATTATTGGTATGTCCGAACTTCCAAAAAAATTGAAACGCCTAGGTCTATTATAATAGCATTTCAATGGAACTCCCTACCGAATTTTCAATATAATATGTTGAGTGTTTCTAATTCTAATAATTTGTTTTCTAGGAGAAGTTAAAACAGAAGCATCAAAAATTCAAGACTTTTAAATATTATCTTTTCATATTTCCATGAAAAAAGGGTTTTGGAATGTAAATTAATCAAAGCGGCCCATAATTGACTTTCAGTCTCTAAGATATACGGGAAGATTTCTAAGATCTTTTAGTTTAATTTTATAAAATAATACAGAGTTCTGCATTTTCGATACTTATTTACAAATATTCTGGGAAAACAAGCGAATAGCAGCACAAAATGGGAAAAAATTTTAAAATCCAGAAATCTTGTTTTAATTTTGATTCACTTTATTTGCGTTTCTTGGATTTTGTAAGAAAAGTACAAAATTCTGAAATTAGATTATAGACAGAAAGTCGAAAATGGGCCAATGGTGTTAATTTATTTTTCAAAACTGATTAATACATAGAAATACGAGAATATTCCTAAGATCGGTTTAATTTAGTAAAATATTTAAAAATCTTCCATTTTCAGAAGAATCTTGTATATTATATAAATAACGGGAAAATATACCAGGACAAATTATGTTTATAAATAACAAACCGGCAATCAGAGCACCACAAATTGTGTAAATCATAATAAAACGTATACCGCATTCTTTTAAATTGCGAGAATGAAAAATTATAATAGGAATCACGTACCGAAAATTGGAATAATAACCCGAAAATCATAAAATATTAGTTGTAAATATAATTAGATGCATTCGGTGGTGAATATTATTACAAACTGTCAATATTTGATATTCTTTTTGATTTTTTGATATTTTTTTAAATAATCTAAGTTCAGATTCTTGTCCTTGTAGTTTTCTGGGCTTAATTTTTATAATTTCTAATAAATTTCTTCAGCACAATTGAGAAAACTACTGAAATTTTAATTTTCTTTAATGTCCCTAATATCGAAATTTTTTTCCCAGGCAAGGTGGCCCAGTGACTACTAGGATTTTTGGACATTTCCAAAATCTCCCAAAATAATGCATTTCTTGAAGTATATATTATTACAAACGGTCCATTTTTAACTTTGTGTCAATAATCAAAGTTAAGAATCTTGTTATTCTAATACATAAACCAAGAAATATCACCTACTTAAAAAGGAATAGATATAAATTTTAAATTCAATGATTATTTCTCATTTTTTGTTGTAATTTCGTTGTTTTCCTACTGAAGCTAAAACAGGAGTATTAAAAATTCAAAGTTTTTAAATATTATATAAAATAATACTAATAATTTTAGAGATCTTTTCGTATTTCCCCGAAAAATGGTTTTTGAAACGTAAAAAAAAACGGCCCAATTTCGTCTTTCAATCTCTAACTTGTGTTCAAAATCTTGTACTTATCCTACTAAAAGCAAGATATCCATGTAATTTGAATTCAAATTAGAACAAAATGTGTGACTTCACTGATTAATTCGGATTTTGTGATATATATATCTTGTTTCCCAAAAAAAGTTAGAATAGAAGTTTCGAAAACGCAGCATTCTTAAATATGTCAAAATTTAATGGATTATACAAAAATTTATTTATTTCCTGATATCCTTATATTAACAGATTTCTTTGAAGATTTTCGAAATGTGTCGCTAAACTTATAAAATTGGATCTCGCACAATACTTTACAACTCCCGGTTTAAGTTGGGATGCAATGTTACGATTCACGAAATTTAAATTAGAATTCTAACATATTAATATGTTATATTTTTTTAAAAACAATAAAAATGGCCTATTTTTGACTTTCAGTCTTTAATCTATGTACATAGTTTTGTAGTTCTCCTACAAAATCCAAGAAATCCATGTATATTGATTCCAAATTAGAACAAAATGTGTGACTTCACTGATTATTTAGTTTTTTGCGATTTAATCATCTTGTTTTTCTAGAAAAGTTGGTATAGATCTATCGAAAATGCAGAATATTTAAATAATATTCCAAACGATACCAATAATCTTAGAGATCCTTTGGTATTTCCTTGAGCCCATTTTGGATTTTCTGTCTCTAATCTAAGTTCAGAATCTTGTTCTTCTTCTACAAAAACCAAGAAATGCAAGTAAATTGAGTCCAAATTAGCACAAAGCTTCTAAATTTAGTGATTATTTCGTATTTTCAGCTGTAATTCTCTTGTTCTCCTAGAAAAGTTATTATAGAAATATCGAAAAAGCAGGATTTTTTAATATTATACCTAATAAAACAGATAATCTTAGAAATCTTCTCGTATTCCTCTGCGAAATAAGTTTCAGAAAGTAAATTAATACAAATGACTCATTTTTGTCATTCAATCTATAATCTAAGTTCAGAATCTTGGACTTCTAATACAAGACCAAGAAATGCGACCTAATTTAGTCGAAATAAGAACAAAAACTTTAAATTCAATGATTTTTTTCGTATTTAGTGTTGTAATTTCCTTATTTTCCAAGAGAACTTATAAAGAAGTATTAAAACTGCAAGGCTTTTAAATAATATAAAAAATAATGCTCTCAGTAATAGAGATCTATTCATATTTCCCTGAGAAATGGGTTTTGGAACGTAAGTTATTATAAATGACCTATTTTGGACTTTCAATCTCTAATCTAAGGTAAATTGAATCCAAATTAGAACAAAATGCCTATATTCAATGATTTCTTCATATTCTCTCGTGTAATCTCATTTTTATCCATTTTTAAGGGAAATACGAATACATATATCTCCTAGATTATTAGTCTTATTTAGAGTAACATATTAAAAATCCTGCATTTTCGATTCTTTTATAACAAAAGTTATGACAACTTCTTCTTTAAAATAAGGAAATACGAAACAATCATTGAATTTACGTGCTTTGTTATTATTTCGAAAGAATTAAGCTGCATTCTTGATTTTCGTAGTATAAGTAATACTAAATCCTGAACTTAGATTATAAACAGAGAGTCAAAAAGGTCCCTTTGTGGTAACTACCATTCCGAGACATATTTTTCAGGGAAATACGGAAAGATCTTTTAGATTATTGTTTTAATTTTCTAAATTATTTAAGAATCCTGCATACTCGATATTTCAGTAATAACCGTTCTAGGAAAACAAAGGCAATTACAGCTTAGAATAGGAAATAATCATTGAATTCACGTATTTCATTCTGATATGAACTTGTTTTCCATACATTTCTTGGATTTGAAGGAGAAGTGCAAGATTCTGAACTTAGATTAGAGGCAGAAAATCAAAAATGGGCCATTTATGTAAATCTACTTCCCAAAACTTACTTTTCAGGAAAATACGATATAATCTCGAAGATTATTTGTTTAATCTTATAGAAATTTAAGAATCTTGCACTATCGATATTTCAATATCAACTTTTCTTTTTTTTATGAGAAGTACAAGATTTTGAACTTAGATTCGAGAGACAAAGTCGAAAATTGGCCATTTCTGTTAATTTACTTCTTGAAACTTATTTTTTAAGGAAATACGAAAAAATCTGTAGAATTTTTGGTTCTATTTTGTATAATATATAAAAATTCTGCATTTTTGATACTTCTCTTAGAACTTCTCTTAGAAATCAAGGAAATTATATGATTAAATACGAAATAATCATTAAATTTAGACTTATTGTCTTTATTATGATTGATATTGGAGTCACCCGCTTCATTGGACCTGTTCTGCCAGAGATATTACAGTAAAAATATCGAAAATTTAGGATTTTTGAATAGGTACCAAGTGATGCGATCTAATTTAGTCGAAATAAGAACAATAAGTATTATTTAAATGAGCATTTCTTATTTAGTGTTCTTGCATTTTCAATATTTCTATACAAACTTTCCTTTTTTGTATGAGAAGTACAGGATTCTGAATTTAGATAAGGGAGAGAAAGTCGAAAATTGACCATTTTTGTTAATTCACTTACTTAAACCTATTTTTCGGGGAAATATGAAAAAATCTGTAGGATTTTTGGTTTTATTTTGTATAATACATAAAAATTCTTCATTTTTGATTAGAACTTTTCTTGGAAATCAAGGAAATTATAGCACTAAATAAGAAATAATCATTCAATTTAGACATCGTGTCTTTATTTCCGATTGACTTTGCTGCATTTATATGTTTTAATATTAAAAGTACAAGATTCTCTACTTAGTTTCTAAACACAAAGGCTGTATGTATTAATTTACTCCCAGAAGTCGAATTTTATGGGAAATACGAAAATATCTCTAAGGTTATCAGTTCTATTTTGTGTAATATCTTAAAATCCCGAATTTTTGGTACTTTTGTTATAGCTTCTCCATTAAAAGGCGAATATTGAATCCCTAAATCTGAAATAATCTTTGAATTCGGAAACTTTTTCCTAATATCGATTCAGTTTAACAAATATTTCTTGGTTTTCGTTAATGAAGTACAAGATTTTCAACTTAACTTAGAGACACAAGTTCGCAAATGAGCTGTTTATATTAATTTACTACCTGAAATCGAATTTTTAAGAAAATACGAAAATATTCCCAAGATTAATAGGTCTATTGGATATATTATTGAAAATTCTTATATTTTTCGAAAATTTGTTATTGATTCTCTGGAAAAAAGAAAAAATTACATTAACAAATATAAAATAATCGTTAAATTTAAATATTTGGTCATTATTTGGACTTAGTTTAGCTTATAATTCTTGGTTTTTGTGAAGAAATACAAAATTCTTAGCTTGGAGAAACAAAGTCGCAATCGGGCTCTTACTTACTTCAAGAAATATATTTTCTTTTGAAAAATATGGATGATTTAATTATTGCATTTAAAAGTTGGGAATTAATAGATCGTCAAGAATTGTTGGATACAAATTTTTATTATTGGTATGTCAGAACTTCCAAAAAAATTGAAACGCCTAGGTCTATTATAATAGCATTTCAATGGAACTCCCTACCGAATTTTCAATATACGAAATTTTAATTTTCTATAATGTCCCGAATATCGAAATTTTTTTCCCAGGCAAGGTGGCCCAGTGACTACTAGGATTTTTGGACATTTCCAAAATCTCCAAAAAATATTGCATTTCTTGAAGTATATTATTACAAACGGTCCATTTTTACCTTTGTGTCAATAATCAAAGTTAAGAATCTTGTTATTCTAATACATAAACCAAGAAATATCACCTACCTAAGAAGAAATAAGAATACAAATTTTAAATTCAATTATTATTTCTTATTTTTTGCTGTAAATTCGTTGTTTTCCTACTGAAGCTAAAACAGGAGTATTAAAAATTCAAGATTTTTAAATATTTTATAAAATAATACTAATAATTTTAGAGATCTTTTCGTATTTCCCCGAAAAATGATTTTTGAAACGTAAATTAAAAAAACGGCCCAATTTTGTCTTTTAATCTCTAATTTGTGTTCAAAATCTTGTACTTTTCCTACAAGAAGCAAGATATCCATGTAATTTGATTTCAAATTAGAACAAAATGTGTGACTTCACTGATTAATTCGGATTTTGTGATATAAATATCTTGTTTCCCAAAAATAGTTAGGATGGAAATGTCGAAAACTCAGCATTCTCTAATATGTCAAAATTTAATGGATTGTACAAAAATTTATTTACTTCCTGATGTTCTTATATTAACGGATTTCTTTGAAGATTTTCGAAATGTGTCGCTAAACATATAAAATTAGATCTCGCACAATACTTTACATCTCCCGGTTTAAGTTGGGATGCAATATTACGATTCACTAAAGTTAAATTAGAATTCTATCTGATATTAACATGTTACATTTTCATTAAAAACAAAAAAAAATGGTCCATTTTTGACTTTCAGTCTCTAATCTATGTACAAAGTCTTGTAGTTCTCCTACAAAGTCCAAGAAATCCATGTATATTGATTCCAAATTAGAACAAAATGTGTGACTTCACTGATTATTTCTTATTTTGTGATTTAATCATCTTGTTTTTCTAGAAAAGTTGGTATAGATCTATCGAAAATGCAGAATATTTAAATAATATACCAAACAATACCAATAATCTTAGAGATCCTTTCATATTTCCTTGAATAGAAAATTTCGGGATTGATATTGACACAAACGGCCCATTTTGGATTTTCTGACTCTAGTCTAAGTTCAGAAACTTGTTTTTCTTCTACAAAAACCAAGAAATGCAAGTAAATTGAGTCCAAATTAGCACAAAGCTTCTAAATTTAGTGATTATTTCGTATTTTCGGCTGTAATTCTTTTGTTCTTCTAGAAAAGTTATTATAGAAATATCGAAAAAGCAGGATTTCTTAATATTATACCTAATAAAATAGATAATCTTAGAAATCTTCTCGCATTCCTCTGCGAAATAGGTTTCAGGAAGTAAATTAATACAAATGACCCATTTTTATCTTTCAATCTATAATCTAAGTTCAGAATCTTGGACTTCTCATACAAAAATCAAGAAATGCGACCTAATTTAGTCGAAATAAGAACAAAAACTTTAAATTCAATGATTTTCTCATATTTAGTGTTGTAATTTCCTTATTTTCCAAGAGAACTTATAAAGAAATATTAAAGTTGCAAGGCTTTTAAATAATATAAAAAATAATGCTCTCAGTATTAGATATCTATTCATATTTCCTTGAGAAATGGGTTTTGGAACGTAAGTTAGTATAAACGACCTATTTTGGACTTTCAATTTCTAATCTAAGGTAAATTGAATCCAAATTAGAACAAAATGTCTATATTCAATGATTTCTTCTTATTCTGTCCTGTAATCTCATTTTTATCCATTTTTAAGGGAAATACGAATATATCTCCTAGATTATTAGTCTTCTTTAGGGTAACATATTAAAAATCCTGCATTTTCGATTCTTTTATAACAAAAGTTTTAACAACTTCTCCTTTAAAATAAGGAAATACGGAACAATTATTGAATTTAGGTGCTTTGTTATTATTTCGAAAGAATTAAGCTGCATTCTTGGTTTTCGTAGTAGAAGTACTAAATCCTGAACTTAGATTATAGACAGAGAGTCAAAAAGTGGTAAGTACCATTCTAAGACATATTTTTCAGGGAAATACGGAAAGATCTTTTAGATTATTGTTTTAATTTTCTAAATTATTTAAGAATCCTGCATTTTCGATATTCCTGTAATAGCCGTTCTGGGAAAACAAAGGCAATTACAGCACAGAATAGGAAATAATCATTGAATTCACGTATTTCATTCTAATATGAACTTGTTTTCCATACATTTCTTGGATTTTGAATGAGAAGTGCAAGTTTCTGAACTTAGATTAGAGGCAGAAAATCAAAAATGGGTCATTTATGTAAATCTACTTCCCAAAACTTACTTTTCAGGAAAATACGATATAATCTCGAAGATTATTGGTTTAATTTTATAAAAAATATAAGAATCTTGCACTATCGATGTTTCTAAACCAACTTTTCTTTTTTTTTTGAGAAGTACAAGATTTTGAACTTAGATTCGAGAGACAAAGTCGAAAATTGTCCATTTCTGTTAATTTACTTTTTGAAATTTATTTTTTAAGGAAATACGAAAAAATCTGTAGGATTTTTGTTTCTATTTTGTATAATATATAAAAATTCTGCATTTTTGATACTTCTCTTAGAACTTCTCTTAGAAATCAAGGAAATTATATGATTAAATACGAAATAATCATTAAATTTAGACTTATTGTCTTTATTTTGATTGATATTGGAGTCACCCGCTTCATTGGACCTGTTCTGCCAGAGATATTACAGTAAAAATATCGAAAATTTAGGATTTTTGAATAGGTACCAAGTGATGCGATTTAATTTAGTCGAAATAAGAACAAAAAGTATTATTTAAATGAGCATTTCTTATTTAGTGTTCTTGCATTTTCAATATTTCTATACGAACTTTCCTTTTTTGTATGAGAAGTACAGGATTCTGAATTTAGATAAGGGAGAGAAAGTCGAAAATTTTTGTTAATTCACTTCCTTAAACCTATTTTTCGGGGAAATATGAAAAAATCTGTAGGATTTTTGGTTTTATTTTGTATACTACATAAAAATTCTTCATTTTTGTTTAGAACTTTTCTTGGAAATCAAGGAAATTATAGCACTAAATAAGAAATAATCATTAAATTTAGACATCGTGTCTTTATTTCCGGTTGAATATGCTGCATTTATATGTTTTAGTATTAAAAGTACAAGATTCTCTACTTAGTTTCTAAACACAAAGGCTGTATGTATTAATTTACTCCCAGAAGTCGAATTTTATGGGAAATACGAAAATATCTCTAAGGTTATTAGTTCTATTTTGTGTAATATCTTAAAATCCCGAATTTTTGGTACTTTTGTTATAGCTTCTCCATTAAAAGGCGAATATTGAATCACTAAATCCGAAATAATCTTTGAATTCGGAAACTTTTTCCTAATATCGATTCAGTTTAACAAATATTTCTTGGTTTTTGTTAATGAAGTACAAGATTTTCAACTTAAATTAGAGACACAAGTTCGCAATGAGCTGTTTATATTAATTTACTACCAGAAACCGAATTTTTTTAGGAAAATACGAAAATATCCCTACGATTAATAGGTTTATTTGATATATTATTGAAAATTCTTATATTTTTCGAAAATTTGTCATTGATTCTCTGGAAAAAACAAAAAATTACATTAACAAATATAAAATAATCGTTAAATTTAAATATTTGGTCATTATTTGTACTTAGTTTAGCTTATACTTCTTGGTTTTTGTGAAAGAAATAGAAGATTCTTAGCTTAGAGACACAAAGTCGCAATTGGGCTCTTACTTACTTCAAGAAATATATTTTCTTTTGAAAAATATGGATGATTTAACTGTTGCATTTAAAAGTTGGGTATTAATAGATCGCCAAGAATTTTTGGAAACAAATTTTTATTATTGGTATGTCAGAACTTTAAAAAAAATTGAAACGCCTAGGTTTATTATAATAGCATTTCAATGGAACTCCCTACCGAATTTTCAATATACTATGTTGAGTGTTTCTAATTCTAATAATTTGTTTTCTAGGAGAAGTTAAAACAGAAGCATCAAAAATTCAAGACTTTTAAATATTTTCTTTTCGTATTTCCATGAAAAAAGGGTTTTGGAATGTAAATTAATCAAAGTGGCCCATAATTGACTTTCAGTCTCTAAGATATACGGGAAGATTTCTAAGATCTTTTAGTTTAATTTTATAAAATAATACAGAGTCCTGCATTCTCGATACTTATTTACAAATATTCTGGGAAAACAAGGGAATAGCAGCACAAAATGGGAAAAAATTTTAAAATCCAGAAATCTTGTTTTAATTTTGATTCACTTTATTTGCGTTTCTTGGATTTTGTAAGAAAAGTACAAAATTCTGAAATTAGATTATAGACAGAAAGTCGAAAATGGGCCAATGGTGTTAATTTATTTTTCAAAACTGATTAATACATAGAAATACGAAAATATTCCTAAGATCGGTTTAATTTAGTAAAATATTTAAAAATCTTCCATTTTCAGAAGAATCTTGCATATTATGTAAATAACGGGCAAATATACCAGGACAAATTATGTTTAGAAATAACAAACCGGCAATTAGAGCACCACAAATTGTGTAATCATAATAAAACGTATACCGCATTCTTTTAAATTGCGAGAATTAAAAAATAAAATAGGAATCACGTACCGAAAATTGGAATAATATACTGAAAATCCTAAAATATTTGTTGTAAATATAATTAGATGCATTCGGTGGTGAATATTATTACAAACTGTCAATATTTGATATTCTTTTAATAATCTAAGTTTAGATTCTTGTACTAGTAGTTTTCTGGGCTTAATTTTTATAATTTCTAATAAATTTCTTCAGCACAATGACGAAAACCACTGAAATTTTAATTTTCTATTATGTCCCGAATATCGAAGTTTTTTTCCCAGGCAAGGTGGCAAAGTGACTACTAAGATTTTTGGACATTTCCAAAATCTCCCAAAATAATGCATTTCTTGAAGTATATTATTACAAACGGTCCATTTTGACCTTTGTGTCAATAATCAAAGTTAACAATCTTGTTATTCTAATACAGAAACCAAGAAATATGGCCTACTTAAGAAGAAATAAGAATACAAATTTTAAATTCAATGATTATTTCTTATTTTTTGTTGTAATTTCGTTGTTTTCCTACTGAAACTAAAACAGGAGTATTAAAGATTCAAGATTTTTAAATATTATATAAAATAATATTAATAATTTTAGAGATCTTTTCGTATTTCCCCGAAAAGTGTTTTTTTAAACGTAAATTAAAAATAACGGCCCAATTTTGTCTTTCAATCTCTAATTTGTGTTCAAAATCTTGTACTTTTCCTGCAAAAAGCAAGATATCCATGTAATTTGATTTCAAATTCGAACAAAATGTGTGACTTCACTGATTAATTCGGATATTGTGATATAAATATCTTGTTTCCCAAAAAAAGTTAGAATAGAAGTGTCGAAAACGCAGCATTCTTAAATATGTCAAAATTTAATGGATTATACAAAAATTTATTTACTTCCTGATGTCCTTATATTAACAGATTTCTTTGAAGATTTTCGAAATGTGTCGCTAAACATATAGAATTAGATCTCGCACAATACTTTACAACTCCCGGTTTAAGTTGGGATGCAGTGTTACGATTCACGAAATTTAAATTAGAATTCTCACTGATATTAATATGTTACATTTTCTTTAAAAACAATAAAAATGGCCTATTTTTGACTTTTAGTCTCTAATCTATGTACAAAGTCTTGTAGTTTTCCTACAAAATCCAAGAAATCCATGTATATTGATTCCAAATTAGAACAAAATGTGTGACTTCACTGATTATTTAGTTTTTTGCGATTTAATCATCTTGTTTTTCTAGAAAAGTTGGTATAGATCTATCGAAAATGCAGAATATTTAAATAATATAACAAACAATACCAATAATCCTAGAGATCCTTTCGTATTTCCTTGAATAGAAAATTTCGGGATTGATATTGACACAAACGGCCCATTTTGGATATTCTGACTCTAGTCTAAGTTCAGAATCTTGTTCTTCTTCTACAAAAACTAAGAAATTCAAGGAAATTGAGTCCAAATTACCACAAAGCTTCTAAATTTAGTGATTATTTCGTATTTTCTGCTGTAATTCTCTTGTTCTCCTAGAAAAGTTATTATAGAAATATCGAAAAAGCAGGATTTTTTAATATTATACCTAATATAACAGATAAACTTAGAAATCTTCTCGTTTTCCTCTGCGAAATAGGTTTCAAAAAGTGAATTAATACAAATGACCCATTTTTATCATTCAATCTATAATCTAATTTCAGAATCTTGGACTTCTAATACAAAAACCAAGAGATACGACCTAATTTAGTCCAAATAAGAACAAAAACTTTAAATTCAATGATTTTTTCCGTATTTAGTGTTGTAATTTCCTTATTTTCCAAGAGAAATTATAAAGAAGTTTTAAAACTACAAGGTTTTTAAATAATATAAAAAATAATGCTCTCAGTAAAAGAGATCCATTCATATATTTATACGCAAGTTAGTATAAACGACCTATTTTGGACTTTCAATCTCTAATCTAAGGTAAATTGAATCTAAATTAGAACAAAATGCCTATGTTCAATGATTTCTTCATATTCTGTCCTATAATCTCATTTTTATCCATTTTTAAGGGAAATACGAATATATATCCTAGATCTAGTATTAGGTTAACATATTAAAAATCCTGCATTTTCGATTCTTTTATAACAAAAGTTTTAACAACTTCTCCTTTAAAATAAGGAAATACGGAACAATCATTGAATTTAGGTGCTTTGTTATTATTTCGAAAGAATTAAGCTGCATTCTTGGTTTTCGTAGTAGAAGTAATAAATCCTGAACTTAGATTATAGACAGAGGGTCAAAAAGGGCCATTTGTGGTAAGTACCATTCTGAGACATATTTTTCAGGGAAATACGGAAGGATCTTTTAGATTATTGTTTTAATTTTCTAAATTATTTAAGAATCCTGCATTTTCGATATTTCTGTAATAACCGTTCTGGGAAAACAAAGGCAATTACAGCACAGAATAGGAAATAATCATTGAATTCACGTATTTCATTCTAATATGAACTTGTTTTCCATACATTTCTTGGATTTTGAATGAGAAGTGCAAGATTCTGACCTTAGATTAGAGGCAGAAAATCAAAAATGGGCCATTTATGTAAATCTACTTCCTAAAACTTACTTTTCAGAAAAATACGATATAATCTCGAAGATTATTGGTTTAATTTTATAAGAAATTTAAGAATCTTGCACTATCGATATTTCTATACCAACTTTTATTTTTTTTATGAGAAGTACAAGATTTTGAACTTAGATTCGAGAGACAAAGTCGAAAATTGACCATTTCTGTTAATTTACTTCTTGAAACTTATTTTTTAATGAAATACGAAAAAATCTGTAGGGTTTTTTGTTCTATTTTGTATAATATATAAAAATTCTTCATTTTTGATACTTCTCTTAGAAATCAAGGAAATTATAGCACTAAATACGAAATAATCATTAAATTTAGACTTATTGTCTTTATTTTGATTGATATTGGAGTCACCCGCTTCATTGGACCTGTTCTGCTAGGGATATTACAATAAAAATATCGAAAATTTAGGATTTTTGAATAGATATCAAGTTATGTGATCTAATTTAGTGGAAATAAGAACAAAAAGTATTATTTAAATGATAATTTCTTATTTAGTGTTCTTGCATTTTCAATATTTCTATACAAAATTTCCTTCTTTGTATGAGAAGTGCAGGATTCTGAATTTAGATAAGGGAGAGAAAGTCGAAAATTGACCATTTTTGTTAATTCACTTCCTGAAACTTATTTTTTAGGGAAATACGAAAAAATCTGTAGGATTTTTGGTTTTATTTTGTATAATATATAAAAATTCTTCATTTTTGATATTTTTGTTAGAACTTTTCTTGGAAATCAAGGAAATTATAGCACTAAATAAGAAATTATCATTAAATTAAGACATCGTGTCTTTATTTCCGGTTAACTATGCTGCATTTATATGTTTTAGTATAAAAAGTACAAGATTCTCTACTTACTTTCTAAACACAAAAGCTGTATGTATTAATTTACTCCCAGAAGTCGGGAAATGGGTTATGGGAAATACGAAAATATCTCTAAGGTTATTAGTTCTATTTTGTGTAATATCTTTAATATCTCGAATTTTAGGTACTTTTGTTATAGCTTCTCCATTAAAAGGCGAATATTGAATCACTAAATCCGAAATAATCTTTGAATTCGGAAACTTTTTCCTAATATCGACTCAGTTTAACAAACATTTCTTGGTTTTTGTTAATGAAGTACAAGAGTCTCAACAAATTTAGAGACACAATTTCACAAATGAGCTGTTTATATTAAATAACTACCAGAAATCGAATTTTTAGGAAATTCTTATATTTTTGGAAAATTTGTTATTGATTCTCTGGAAAAAACAGAAAATTACATTAACAAATATAAAATAATCGTTAAATTTAAATATATACGGGAAGATTTCTAAGATCTTTTTGTTTAATTTTATAAAATAATACAAAGTCCTGCATTCTCGATACTTATTTACAAATATTCTGGGAAAACAAGGGAATAGCGGCACAAAATGGGAAAAAATTTTAAAATCCAGAAATCTTGTTTTAATTTTGATTCACTTTATTTGCGTTTCTTGGATTTTGTAAGAAAAGTACAAAATTCTGAAATTAGATTATAGACAGAAAGTCGAAAATGGGCCAATGGTGTTAATTTATTTTTCAAAACTGATTAATACATAGAAATACGAGAATATTCCTAAGATCGGTTTAATTTAGTAAAATACTTAAAAATCTTCCATTTCCAGAAGAATCTTGCATATTATATAAATAACGGGCAAATATACCAGAACAAATTAAGTTTATAAATAACAAACCAGCAATCAGAGCACCACAAATTGTGTAAATCAAAAATACGTACACCGCATTCTTTTAAATTGCGAGAATTAAAAAATATAATAGGAATTACGTACCGAAAATTGGAATAATATACCGAAAATCATAAAATATTAGTTGTAAATATAATTAGATGCATTCGGTGGTGAATATTATTACAAACTGTCAATATTTGATATTCTTTTAATAATCTAAGTTGAGATTCTTGTACTTGTAGCTTTCTGGGTTTAATTTTTATAATTTCTAATAAATTTCTTCAGCACAATGACGAAAACCACTGAAATTTTAATTTTCTATTATGTCCCGAATATCGAAGTTTTTTTCCCAGGCAAGGTGGCAAAGTGACTACTAAGATTTTTGGACATTTCCAAAATCTCCCAAAATAATGCATTTCTTGAAGTATATTATTACAAACGGTCCATTTTTACCTTTGTGTCAATAATCAAAGTTAACAATCTTGTTATTCTAATACAGAAACCAAGAAATATGACCTACTTAAGAAGAAATAAGAATACAAATTTTAAATTCAATGATTATTTCTTATTTTTTGTTGTAATTTCGTTGTTTTCCTACTGAAACTAAAACAGGAGTATTAAAGATTCAAGATTTTTAAATATTATATAAAATAATACTAATAATTTTAGAGATCTTTTCGTATTTCCCCGAAAAGTGTTTTTTTAAACGTAAATTAAAAATAACGGCCCAATTTTGTCTTTCAATCTCTAATTTGTGTTCAAAATCTTGTACTTTTCCTGCAAAAAGCAAGATATCCATGTAATTTGATTTCAAATTCGAACAAAATGTGTGACTTCACTGATTAATTCGGATATTGTGATATAAATATCTTGTTTCCCAAAAAAAGTTAGAATAGAAGTGTCGAAAACGCAGCATTCTTAAATATGTCAAAATTTAATGGATTATACAAAAATTTATTTACTTCCTGATGTCCTTATATTAACAGATTTCTTTGAAGATTTTCGAAATGTGTCGCTAAACATATAGAATTAGATCTCGCACAATACTTTACAACTCCCGGTTTAAGTTGGGATGCAGTGTTACGATTCACGAAATTTAAATTAGAATTCTCACTGATATTAATATGTTACATTTTCTTTAAAAACAATAAAAATGGCCTATTTTTGACTTTCAGTCTCTAATCTATGTACAAAGTCTTGTAGTTTTCCTACAAAATCCAAGAAATCCATGTATATTGATTCCAAATTAGAACAAAATGTGTGACTTCACTGATTATTTAGTTTTTTGCGATTTAATCATCTTGTTTTTCTAGAAAAGTTGGTATAGATCTATCGAAAATGCAGAATATTTAAATAATATAACAAACAATACCAATAATCCTAGAGATCCTTTCGTATTTCCTTGAATAGAAAATTTCGGGATTGATATTGACACAAACGGCCCATTTTGGATATTCTGACTCTAGTCTAAGTTCAGAATCTTGTTCTTCTTCTACAAAAACTAAGAAATTCAAGGAAATTGAGTCCAAATTACCACAAAACTTCTAAATTTAGTGATTATTTCGTATTTTCTGCTGTAATTCTCTTGTTCTCCTAGAAAAGTTATTATAAAAATATCGAAAAAGCAGGATTTTTTAATATTATACCTAATATAACAGATAAACTTAGAAATCTTCTCGTTTTCCTCTGCGAAATAGGTTTCAAAAAGTGAATTAATACAAATGACCCATTTTTATCATTCAATCTATAATCTAATTTCAGAATCTTGGACTTCTAATACAAAAACCAAGAGATACGACCTAATTTAGTCCAAATAAGAACAAAAACTTTAAATTCAATGATTTTTTCCGTATTAAGTGTTGTAATTTCCTTATTTTCCAAGAGAAATTATAAAGAAGTTTTAAAACTACAAGGTTTTTAAATAATATAAAAAATAATGCTCTCAGTAAAAGAGATCCATTCATATATTTATACGCAAGTTAGTATAAACGACCTATTTTGGACTTTCAATCTCTAATCTAAGGTAAATTGAATCTAAATTAGAACAAAATGCCTATGTTCAATGATTTCTTCATATTCTGTCCTATAATCTCATTTTTATCCATTTTTAAGGGAAATACGAATATATCTCCTAGATCTAGTATTAGGTTAACATATTAAAAATCCTGCATTTTCGATTCTTTTATAACAAAAGTTTTAACAACTTCTCCTTTAAAATAAGGAAATACGGAACAATTATTGAATTTAGGTGCTTTGTTATTATTTCGAAAGAATTAAGCTGCATTCTTGGTTTTCGTAGTAGAAGTACTAAATCCTGAACTTAGATTATAGACAGAGAGTCAAAAAGTGGTAAGTACCATTCTAAGACATATTTTTCAGGGAAATACGGAAAGATCTTTTAGATTATTGTTTTAATTTTCTAAATTATTTAAGAATCCTGCATTTTCGATATTCCTGTAATAGCCGTTCTGGGAAAACAAAGGCAATTACAGCACAGAATAGGAAATAATCATTGAATTCACGTATTTCATTCTAATATGAACTTGTTTTCCATACATTTCTTGGATTTTGAATGAGAAGTGCAAGTTTCTGAACTTAGATTAGAGGCAGAAAATCAAAAATGGGTCATTTATGTAAATCTACTTCCCAAAACTTACTTTTCAGGAAAATACGATATAATCTCGAAGATTATTGGTTTAATTTTATAAAAAATATAAGAATCTTGCACTATCGATGTTTCTAAACCAACTTTTCTTTTTTTTTTGAGAAGTACAAGATTTTGAACTTAGATTCGAGAGACAAAGTCGAAAATTGTCCATTTCTGTTAATTTACTTTTTGAAATTTATTTTTTAAGGAAATACGAAAAAATCTGTAGGATTTTTGTTTCTATTTTGTATAATATATAAAAATTCTGCATTTTTGATACTTCTCTTAGAACTTCTTTTAGAAATCAAGGAAATTATATGATTAAATACGAAATAATCATTAAATTTAGACTTATTGTCTTTTTTTTGATTGATATTGGAGTCACCCGCTTCATTGGACCTGTTCTGCCAGAGATATTACAGTAAAAATATCGAAAATTTAGGATTTTTGAATAGGTACCAAGTGATGCGATTTAATTTAGTCGAAATAAGAACAAAAAGTATTATTTAAATGAGCATTTCTTATTTAGTGTTCTTGCATTTTCAATATTTCTATACGAACTTTCCTTTTTTGTATGAGAAGTACAGGATTCTGAATTTAGATAAGGGAGAGAAAGTCGAAAATTTTTGTTAATTCACTTCCTTAAACCTATTTTTCGGGGAAATATGAAAAAATCTGTAGGATTTTTGGTTTTATTTTGTATACTACATAAAAATTCTTCATTTTTGTTTAGAACTTTTCTTGGAAATCAAGGAAATTATAGCACTAAATAAGAAATAATCATTAAATTTAGACATCGTGTCTTTATTTCCGGTTGAATATGCTGCATTTATATGTTTTAGTATTAAAAGTACAAGATTCTCTACTTAGTTTCTAAACACAAAGGCTGTATGTATTAATTTACTCCCAGAAGTCGAATTTTATGGGAAATACGAAAATATCTCTAAGGTTATTAGTTCTATTTTGTGTAATATCTTAAAATCCCGAATTTTTGGTACTTTTGTTATAGCTTCTCCATTAAAAGGCGAATATTGAATCACTAAATCCGAAATAATCTTTGAATTCGGAAACTTTTTCCTAATATCGATTCAGTTTAACAAATATTTCTTGGTTTTTGTTAATGAAGTACAAGATTTTCAACTTAAATTAGAGACACAAGTTCGCAATGAGCTGTTTATATTAATTTACTACCAGAAATCGAATTTTTTTAGGAAAATACGAAAATATCCCTACGATTAATAGGTTTATTTGATATATTATTGAAAATTCTTATATTTTTCGAAAATTTGTCATTGATTCTCTGGAAAAAACAAAAAATTACATTAACAAATATAAAATAATCGTTAAATTTAAATATTTGGTCATTATTTGTACTTAGTTTAGCTTATACTTCTTGGTTTTTGTGAAAGAAATAGAAGATTCTTAGCTTAGAGACACAAAGTCGCAATTGGGCTCTTACTTACTTCAAGAAATATATTTTCTTTTGAAAAATATGGATGATTTAACTGTTGCATTTAAAAGTTGGGTATTAATAGATCGCCAAGAATTTTTGGAAACAAATTTTTATTATTGGTATGTCAGAACTTTAAAAAAAATTGAAACGCCTAGGTTTATTATAATAGCATTTCAATGGAACTCCCTACCGAATTTTCAATATACTATGTTGAGTGTTTCTAATTCTAATAATTTGTTTTCTAGGAGAAGTTAAAACAGAAGCATCAAAAATTCAAGACTTTTAAATATTTTCTTTTCGTATTTCCATGAAAAAAGGGTTTTGGAATGTAAATTAATCAAAGTGGCCCATAATTGACTTTCAGTCTCTAAGATATACGGGAAGATTTCTAAGATCTTTTAGTTTAATTTTATAAAATAATACAGAGTCCTGCATTCTCGATACTTATTTACAAATATTCTGGGAAAACAAGGGAATAGCAGCACAAAATGGGAAAAAATTTTAAAATCCAGAAATCTTGTTTTAATTTTGATTCACTTTATTTGCGTTTCTTGGATTTTGTAAGAAAAGTACAAAATTCTGAAATTAGATTATAGACAGAAAGTCGAAAATGGGCCAATGGTGTTAATTTATTTTTCAAAACTGATTAATACATAGAAATACGAAAATATTCCTAAGATCGGTTTAATTTAGTAAAATATTTAAAAATCTTCCATTTTCAGAAGAATCTTGCATATTATGTAAATAACGGGCAAATATACCAGGACAAATTATGTTTAGAAATAACAAACCGGCAATTAGAGCACCACAAATTGTGTAATCATAATAAAACGTATACCGCATTCTTTTAAATTGCGAGAATTAAAAAATAAAATAGGAATCACGTACCGAAAATTGGAATAATATACTGAAAATCCTAAAATATTTGTTGTAAATATAATTAGATGCATTCGGTGGTAAATATTATTACAAACTGTCAATATTTGATATTCTTTTAATAATCTAAGTTTAGATTCTTGTACTAGTAGTTTTCTGGGCTTAATTTTTATAATTTCTAATAAATTTCTTCAGCACAATGACGAAAACCACTGAAATTTTAATTTTCTATTATGTCCCGAATATCGAAGTTTTTTTCCCAGGCAAGGTGGCAAAGTGACTACTAAGATTTTTGGACATTTCCAAAATCTCCCAAAATAATGCATTTCTTGAAGTATATTATTACAAACGGTCCATTTTTACCTTTGTGTCAATAATCAAAGTTAACAATCTTGTTATTCTAATACAGAAACCAAGAAATATGGCCTACTTAAGAAGAAATAAGAATACAAATTTTAAATTCAATGATTATTTCTTATTTTTTGTTGTAATTTCGTTGTTTTCCTACTGAAACTAAAACAGGAGTATTAAAGATTCAAGATTTTTAAATATTATATAAAATAATACTAATAATTTTAGAGATCTTTTCGTATTTCCCCGAAAAGTGTTTTTTTAAACGTAAATTAAAAATAACGGCCCAATTTTGTCTTTCAATCTCTAATTTGTGTTCAAAATCTTGTACTTTTCCTGCAAAAAGCAAGATATCCATGTAATTTGATTTCAAATTCGAACAAAATGTGTGACTTCACTGATTAATTCGGATATTGTGATATAAATATCTTGTTTCCCAAAAAAAGTTAGAATAGAAGTGTCGAAAACGCAGCATTCTTAAATATGTCAAAATTTAATGGATTATACAAAAATTTATTTACTTCCTGATGTCCTTATATTAACAGATTTCTTTGAAGATTTTCGAAATGTGTCGCTAAACATATAGAATTAGATCTCGCACAATACTTTACAACTCCCGGTTTAAGTTGGGATGCAGTGTTACGATTCACGAAATTTAAATTAGAATTCTCACTGATATTAATATGTTACATTTTCTTTAAAAACAATAAAAATATCCTATTTTTGACTTTCAGTCTCTAATCTATGTACAAAGTCTTGTAGTTTTCCTACAAAATCCAAGAAATCCATGTATATTGATTCCAAATTAGAACAAAATGTGTGACTTCTTGTTTTTCTAGAAAAGTTGGTATAGATCTATCGAAAATGCAGAATATTTAAATAATATAACAAACAATACCAATAATCCTAGAGATCCTTTCGTATTTCCTTGAATAGAAAATTTCGGGATTGATATTGACACAAACGGCCCATTTTGGATATTCTGACTCTAGTCTAAGTTCAGAATCTTGTTCTTCTTCTACAAAAACTAAGAAATTCAAGGAAATTGAGTCCAAATTACCACAAAGCTTCTAAATTTAGTGATTATTTCGTATTTTCTGCTGTAATTCTCTTGTTCTCCTAGAAAAGTTATTATAGAAATATCGAAAAAGCAGGATTTTTTAATATTATACCTAATATAACAGATAAACTTAGAAATCTTCTCGTTTTCCTCTGCGAAATAGGTTTCAAAAAGTGAATTAATACAAATGACCCATTTTTATCATTCAATCTATAATCTAATTTCAGAATCTTGGACTTCTAATACAAAAACCAAGAGATACGACCTAATTTAGTCCAAATAAGAACAAAAACTTTAAATTCAATGATTTTTTTCCGTATTTAGTGTTGTAATTTCCTTATTTTCCAAGAGAAATTATAAAGAAGTTTTAAAACTACAAGGTTTTTAAATAATATAAAAAATAATGCTCTCAGTAAAAGAGATCCATTCATATATTTATACGCAAGTTAGTATAAACGACCTATTTTGGACTTTCAATCTCTAATCTAAGGTAAATTGAATCTAAATTAGAACAAAATGCCTATGTTCAATGATTTCTTCATATTCTGTCCTATAATCTCATTTTTATCCATTTTTAAGGGAAATACGAATATATATCCTAGATCTAGTATTAGGTTAACATATTAAAAATCCTGCATTTTCGATTCTTTTATAACAAAAGTTTTAACAACTTCTCCTTTAAAATAAGGAAATACGGAACAATCATTGAATTTAGGTGCTTTGTTATTATTTCGAAAGAATTAAGCTGCATTCTTGGTTTTCGTAGTAGAAGTAATAAATCCTGAACTTAGATTATAGACAGAGGGTCAAAAAGGGCCATTTGTGGTAAGTACCATTCTGAGACATATTTTTCAGGGAAATACGGAAGGATCTTTTAGATTATTGTTTTAATTTTCTAAATTATTTAAGAATCCTGCATTTTCGATATTTCTGTAATAACCGTTCTGGGAAAACAAAGGCAATTACAGCACAGAATAGGAAATAATCATTGAATTCACGTATTTCATTCTAATATGAACTTGTTTTCCATACATTTCTTGGATTTTGAATGAGAAGTGCAAGATTCTGACCTTAGATTAGAGGCAGAAAATCAAAAATGGGCCATTTATGTAAATCTACTTCCTAAAACTTACTTTTCAGAAAAATACGATATAATCTCGAAGATTATTGGTTTAATTTTATAAGAAATTTAAGAATCTTGCACTATCGATATTTCTATACCAACTTTTATTTTTTTTATTAGAAGTACAAGATTTTGAACTTAGATTCGAGAGACAAAGTCGAAAATTGACCATTTCTGTTAATTTACTTCTTGAAACTTATTTTTTAATGAAATACGAAAAAATCTGTAGGGTTTTTTGTTCTATTTTGTATAATATATAAAAATTCTTCATTTTTGATACTTCTCTTAGAAATCAAGGAAATTATAGCACTAAATACGAAATAATCATTAAATTTAGACTTATTGTCTTTATTTTGATTGATATTGGAGTCACCCGCTTCATTGGACCTGTTCTGCTAGGGATATTACAATAAAAATATCGAAAATTTAGGATTTTTGAATAGATATCAAGTTATGTGATCTAATTTAGTGGAAATAAGAACAAAAAGTATTATTTAAATGATAATTTCTTATTTAGTGTTCTTGCATTTTCAATATTTCTATACAAAATTTCCTTCTTTGTATGAGAAGTGCAGGATTCTGAATTTAGATAAGGGAGAGAAAGTCGAAAATTGACCATTTTTGTTAATTCACTTCCTGAAACTTATTTTTTAGGGAAATACGAAAAAATCTGTAGGATTTTTGGTTTTATTTTGTATAATATATAAAAATTCTTCATTTTTGATATTTTTGTTAGAACTTTTCTTGGAAATCAAGGAAATTATAGCACTAAATAAGAAATTATCATTAAATTAAGACATCGTGTCTTTATTTCCGGTTAACTATGCTGCATTTATATGTTTTAGTATAAAAAGTACAAGATTCTCTACTTACTTTCTAAACACAAAAGCTGTATGTATTAATTTACTCCCAGAAGTCGGGAAATGGGTTATGGGAAATACGAAAATATCTCTAAGGTTATTAGTTCTATTTTGTGTAATATCTTTAATATCTCGAATTTTAGGTACTTTTGTTATAGCTTCTCCATTAAAAGGCGAATATTGAATCACTAAATCCGAAATAATCTTTGAATTCGGAAACTTTTTCCTAATATCGACTCAGTTTAACAAACATTTCTTGGTTTTTGTTAATGAAGTACAAGAGTCTCAACAAATTTAGAGACACAATTTCACAAATGAGCTGTTTATATTAAATTACTACCAGAAATCGAATTTTTAGGAAATTCTTATATTTTTGGAAAATTTGTTATTGATTCTCTGGAAAAAACAGAAAATTACATTAACAAATATAAAATAATCGTTAAATTTAAATATATACGGGAAGATTTCTAAGATCTTTTTGTTTAATTTTATAAAATAATACAAAGTCCTGCATTCTCGATACTTATTTACAAATATTCTGGGAAAACAAGGGAATAGCGGCACAAAATGGGAAAAAATTTTAAAATCCAGAAATCTTGTTTTAATTTTGATTCACTTTATTTGCGTTTCTTGGATTTTGTAAGAAAAGTACAAAATTCTGAAATTAGATTATAGACAGAAAGTGTTAATTTATTTTTCAAAACTGATTAATACATAGAAATACGAGAATATTCCTAAGATCGGTTTAATTTAGTAAAATACTTAAAAATCTTCCATTTCCAGAAGAATCTTGCATATTATATAAATAACGGGCAAATATACCAGAACAAATTAAGTTTATAAATAACAAACCAGCAATCAGAGCACCACAAATTGTGTAAATCAAAAATACGTACACCGCATTCTTTTAAATTGCGAGAATTAAAAAATATAATAGGAATTACGTACCGAAAATTGGAATAATATACCGAAAATCATAAAATATTAGTTGTAAATATAATTAGATGCATTCGGTGGTGAATATTATTACAAACTGTCAATATTTGATATTCTTTTAATAATCTAAGTTGAGATTCTTGTACTTGTAGCTTTCTGGGTTTAATTTTTATAATTTCTAATAAATTTCTTCAGCACAATGACGAAAACCACTGAAATTTTAATTTTCTATTATGTCCCGAATATCGAAGTTTTTTTCCCAGGCAAGGTGGCAAAGTGACTACTAAGATTTTTGGACATTTCCAAAATCTCCCAAAATAATGCATTTCTTGAAGTATATTATTACAAACGGTCCATTTTTACCTTTGTGTCAATAATCAAAGTTAACAATCTTGTTATTCTAATACAGAAACCAAGAAATATGACCTACTTAAGAAGAAATAAGAATACAAATTTTAAATTCAATGATTATTTCTTATTTTTTGTTGTAATTTCGTTGTTTTCCTACTGAAACTAAAACAGGAGTATTAAAGATTCAAGATTTTTAAATATTATATAAAATAATACTAATAATTTTAGAGATCTTTTCGTATTTCCCCGAAAAGTGTTTTTTTAAACGTAAATTAAAAATAACGGCCCAATTTTGTCTTTCAATCTCTAATTTGTGTTCAAAATCTTGTACTTTTCCTGCAAAAAGCAAGATATCCATGTAATTTGATTTCAAATTCGAACAAAATGTGTGACTTCACTGATTAATTCGGATATTGTGATATAAATATCTTGTTTCCCAAAAAAAGTTAGAATAGAAGTGTCGAAAACGCAGCATTCTTAAATATGTCAAAATTTAATGGATTATACAAAAATTTATTTACTTCCTGATGTCCTTATATTAACAGATTTCTTTGAAGATTTTCGAAATGTGTCGCTAAACATATAGAATTAGATCTCGCACAATACTTTACAACTCCCGGTTTAAGTTGGGATGCAGTGTTACGATTCACGAAATTTAAATTAGAATTCTCACTGATATTAATATGTTACGTTTTCTTTAAAAACAATAAAAATGGCCTATTTTTGACTTTCAGTCTCTAATCTATGTACAAAGTCTTGTAGTTTTCCTACAAAATCCAAGAAATCCATGTATATTGATTCCAAATTAGAACAAAATGTGTGACTTCACTGATTATTTAGTTTTTTGCGATTTAATCATCTTGTTTTTCTAGAAAAGTTGGTATAGATCTATCGAAAATGCAGAATATTTAAATAATATAACAAACAATACCAATAATCCTAGAGATCCTTTCGTATTTCCTTGAATAGAAAATTTCGGGATTGATATTGACACAAACGGCCCATTTTGGATATTCTGACTCTAGTCTAAGTTCAGAATCTTGTTCTTCTTCTACAAAAACTAAGAAATTCAAGGAAATTGAGTCCAAATTACCACAAAACTTCTAAATTTAGTGATTATTTCGTATTTTCTGCTGTAATTCTCTTGTTCTCCTAGAAAAGTTATTATAAAAATATCGAAAAAGCAGGATTTTTTAATATTATACCTAATATAACAGATAAACTTAGAAATCTTCTCGTTTTCCTCTGCGAAATAGGTTTCAAAAAGTGAATTAATACAAATGACCCATTTTTATCATTCAATCTATAATCTAATTTCAGAATCTTGGACTTCTAATACAAAAACCAAGAGATACGACCTAATTTAGTCCAAATAAGAACAAAAACTTTAAATTCAATGATTTTTTCCGTATTAAGTGTTGTAATTTCCTTATTTTCCAAGAGAAATTATAAAGAAGTTTTAAAACTACAAGGTTTTTAAATAATATAAAAAATAATGCTCTCAGTAAAAGAGATCCATTCATATATTTATACGCAAGTTAGTATAAACGACCTATTTTGGACTTTCAATCTCTAATCTAAGGTAAATTGAATCTAAATTAGAACAAAATGCCTATGTTCAATGATTTCTTCATATTCTGTCCTATAATCTCATTTTTATCCATTTTTAAGGGAAATACGAATATATCTCCTAGATCTAGTATTAGGTTAACATATTAAAAATCCTGCATTTTCGATTCTTTTATAACAAAAGTTTTAACAACTTCTCCTTTAAAATAAGGAAATACGGAACAATTATTGAATTTAGGTGCTTTGTTATTATTTCGAAAGAATTAAGCTGCATTCTTGGTTTTCGTAGTAGAAGTACTAAATCCTGAACTTAGATTATAGACAGAGAGTCAAAAAGGGCCATTTGTGGTAAGTACCATTCTGAGACATATTTTTCAGGGAAATACGGAAAGATCTTTTAGATTATTGTTTTAATTTTCTAAATTATTTAAGAATCC
This sequence comes from Diaprepes abbreviatus, assembly GCA_034092305.1. Lineage (NCBI taxonomy): Eukaryota > Metazoa > Arthropoda > Insecta > Coleoptera > Curculionidae > Diaprepes > Diaprepes abbreviatus. Next base: position 142,778 of record JASJET010000261.1, on the reverse strand, counting down.
TGCATTTTCGATATTCCTGTAATAGCCGTTCTGGGAAAACAAAGGCAATTACAGCACAGAATAGGAAATAATCATTGAATTCACGTATTTCATTCTAATATGAACTTGTTTTCCATACATTTCTTGGATTTTGAATGAGAAGTGCAAGTTTCTGAACTTAGATTAGAGGCAGAAAATCAAAAATGGGTCATTTATGTAAATCTACTTCCCAAAACTTACTTTTCAGGAAAATACGATATAATCCCGAAGATTATTGGTTTAATTTTATAAAAAATATAAGAATCTTGCACTATCGATGTTTCTAAACCAACTTTTCTTTTTTTTTTGAGAAGTACAAGATTTTGAACTTAGATTCGAGAGACAAAGTCGAAAATTGTCCATTTCTGTTAATTTACTTTTTGAAATTTATTTTTTAAGGAAATACGAAAAAATCTGTAGGATTTTTGTTTCTATTTTGTATAATATATAAAAATTCTGCATTTTTGATACTTCTCTTAGAACTTCTCTTAGAAATCAAGGAAATTATATGATTAAATACGAAATAATCATTAAATTTAGACTTATTGTCTTTATTTTGATGGATATTGGAGTCACCCGCTTCATTGGACCTGTTCTGCCAGAGATATTACAGTAAAAATATCGAAAATTTAGGATTTTTGAATAGGTACCAAGTGATGCGATTTAATTTAGTCGAAATAAGAACAAAAAGTATTATTTAAATGAGCATTTCTTATTTAGTGTTCTTGCATTTTCAATATTTCTATACGAACTTTCCTTTTTTGTATGAGAAGTACAGGATTCTGAATTTAGATAAGGGAGAGAAAGTCGAAAATTTTTGTTAATTCACTTCCTTAAAACTATTTTTCGGGGAAATATGAAAAAATCTATAGGATTTTTGGTTTTATTTTGTATACTACATAAAAATTCTTCATTTTTGTTTAGAACTTTTCTTGGAAATCAAGGAAATTATGGCACTAAATAAGAAATAATCATTAAATTTAGACATCGTGTCTTTATTTCCGGTTGACTATGCTGCATTTATATGTTTTAGTATTAAAAGTACAAGATTCTCTACTTAGTTTCTAAACACAAAGGCTGTATGTATTAATTTACTTCCAGAAGTCGAATTTTATGGGAAATACGAAAATATCTCTAAGGTTATTAGTTCTATTTTGTGTAATATCTTAAAATCCCGAATTTTTGGTACTTTTGTTATAGCTTCTCCATTAAAAGGCGAATATTGAATCACTAAATCCGAAATAATCTTTGAATTCTGAAACTTTTTCCTAATATCGATTCAGTTTAACAAATATTTCTTGGTTTTTGTTAATGAAGTACAAGATTTTCAACTTAACTTAGAGACACAAGTTCGCAATGAGCTGTTTATATTAATTTACTACCAGAAATCGAATTTTTAGGAAAATACGAAAATATCCCTACGATTAATAGGTTTATTTGATATATTATTGAAAATTCTTATATTTTTCGAAAATTTGTCATTGATTCTCTGGAAAAAACAAAAAATTACATTAACAAATATAAAATAATCGTTAAATTTAAATATTTGGTCATTATTTGTACTTAGTTTAGCTTATATTTCTTGGTTTTTGTGAAAGAAATACAAGATTCTTAGCTTAGAGACACAAAGTCGCAATTGGGCTCTTACTTACTTCAAGAAATATATTTTCTTTTGAAAAATATGGATGATTTAACTGTTGCATTTAAAAGTTGGGTATTAATAGATCGCCAAGAATTTTTGGAAACAAATTTTTATTATTGGTATGTCAGAACTTCCAAAAAAATTGAAACGCCTAGGTTTATTATAATAGCATTTCAATGGAACTCCCTACCGAATTTTCAATATACTATGTTGAGTGTTTCTAATTCTAATAATTTGTTTTCTAGGAGAAGTTAAAACAGAAGCGTCAAAAATTCAAGACTTTTAAATATTTTCTTTTCGTATTTCCATGAAAAAAGGGTTTTGGAATGTAAATTAATCAAAGTGGCCCATAATTGACTTTCAGTCTCTAAGATATACGGGAAGATTTCTAAGATCTTTTAGTTTAATTTTATAAAATAATACAGAGTCCTGCATTCTCGATACTTATTTACAAATATTCTGGGAAAACAAGGGAATAGCAGCACAAAATGGGAAAAAATTTTAAAATCCAGAAATCTTGTTTTAATTTTGATTCACTTTATTTGCGTTTCTTGGATTTTGTAAGAAAAGTACAAAATTCTGAAATTAGATTATAGACAGAAAGTCGAAAATGGGCCAATGGTGTTAATTTATTTTTCAAAACTGATTAATACATAGAAATACGAAAATATTCCTAAGATCGGTTTAATTTAGTAAAATATTTAAAAATCTTCCATTTTCAGAAGAATCTTGCATATTATGTAAATAACGGGGAAATATACCAGGACAAATTATGTTTAGAAATAACAAACCGGCAATTAGAGCACCACAAATTGTGTAATCATAATAAAACGTATACCGCATTCTTTTAAATTGCGAGAATTAAAAAATAAAATAGGAATCACGTACCGAAAATTGGAATAATATACTGAAAATCCTAAAATATTTGTTGTAAATATAATTAGATGCATTCGGTGGTGAATATTATTACAAACTGTCAATATTTGATATTCTTTTAATAATCTAAGTTTAGATTCTTGTACTAGTAGTTTTCTGGGCTTAATTTTTATAATTTCTAATAAATTTCTTCAGCACAATGACGAAAACCACTGAAATTTTAATTTTCTATTATGTCCCGAATATCGAAATTTTTTTCCCAGGCAAGGTGGCAAAGTGACTACTAAGATTTTTGGACATTTCCAAAATCTCCCAAAATAATGCATTTCTTGAAGTATATTATTACAAACGGTCCATTTTTACCTTTGTGTCAATAATCAAAGTTAACAATCTTGTTATTCTAATACAGAAACCAAGAAATATGGCCTACTTAAGAAGAAATAAGAATACAAATTTTAAATTCAATGATTATTTCTTATTTTTTGTTGTAATTTCGTTGTTTTCCTACTGAAACTAAAACAGGAGTATTAAAGATTCAAGATTTTTAAATATTATATAAAATAATACTAATAATTTTAGAGATCTTTTCGTATTTCCCCGAAAAGTGTTTTTTTAAACGTAAATTAAAAATAACGGCCCAATTTTGTCTTTCAATCTCTAATTTGTGTTCAAAATCTTGTACTTTTCCTGCAAAAAGCAAGATATCCATGTAATTTGATTTCAAATTCGAACAAAATGTGTGACTTCACTGATTAATTCGGATATTGTGATATAAATATCTTGTTTCCCAAAAAAAGTTAGAATAGAAGTGTCGAAAACGCAGCATTCTTAAATATGTCAAAATTTAATGGATTATACAAAAATTTATTTACTTCCTGATGTCCTTATATTAACAGATTTCTTTGAAGATTTTCGAAATGTGTCGCTAAACATATAGAATTAGATCTCGCACAATACTTTACAACTCCCGGTTTAAGTTGGGATGCAGTGTTACGATTCACGAAATTTAAATTAGAATTCTCACTGATATTAATATGTTACATTTTCTTTAAAAACAATAAAAATGGCCTATTTTTGACTTTCAGTCTCTAATCTATGTACAAAGTCTTGTAGTTTTCCTACAAAATCCAAGAAATCCATGTATATTGATTCCAAATTAGAACAAAATGTGTGACTTCACTGATTATTTAGTTTTTTGCGATTTAATCATCTTGTTTTTCTAGAAAAGTTGGTATAGATCTATCGAAAATGCAGAATATTTAAATAATATAACAAACAATACCAATAATCCTAGAGATCCTTTCGTATTTCCTTGAATAGAAAATTTCGGGATTGATATTGACACAAACGGCCCATTTTGGATATTCTGACTCTAGTCTAAGTTCAGAATCTTGTTCTTCTTCTACAAAAACTAAGAAATTCAAGGAAATTGAGTCCAAATTACCACAAAGCTTCTAAATTTAGTGATTATTTCGTATTTTCTGCTGTAATTCTCTTGTTCTCCTAGAAAAGTTATTATAGAAATATCGAAAAAGCAGGATTTTTTAATATTATACCTAATATAACAGATAAACTTAGAAATCTTCTCGTTTTCCTCTGCGAAATAGGTTTCAAAAAGTGAATTAATACAAATGACCCATTTTTATCATTCAATCTATAATCTAATTTCAGAATCTTGGACTTCTAATACAAAAACCAAGAGATACGACCTAATTTAGTCCAAATAAGAACAAAAACTTTAAATTCAATGATTTTTTCCGTATTTAGTGTTGTAATTTCCTTATTTTCCAAGAGAAATTATAAAGAAGTTTTAAAACTACAAGGTTTTTAAATAATATAAAAAATAATGCTCTCAGTAAAAGAGATCCATTCATATATTTATACGCAAGTTAGTATAAACGACCTATTTTGGACTTTCAATCTCTAATCTAAGGTAAATTGAATCTAAATTAGAACAAAATGCCTATGTTCAATGATTTCTTCATATTCTGTCCTATAATCTCATTTTTATCCATTTTTAAGGGAAATACGAATATATATCCTAGATCTAGTATTAGGTTAACATATTAAAAATCCTGCATTTTCGATTCTTTTATAACAAAAGTTTTAACAACTTCTCCTTTAAAATAAGGAAATACGGAACAATCATTGAATTTAGGTGCTTTGTTATTATTTCGAAAGAATTAAGCTGCATTCTTGGTTTTCGTAGTAGAAGTAATAAATCCTGAACTTAGATTATAGACAGAGGGTCAAAAAGGGCCATTTGTGGTAAGTACCATTCTGAGACATATTTTTCAGGGAAATACGGAAGGATCTTTTAGATTATTGTTTTAATTTTCTAAATTATTTAAGAATCCTGCATTTTCGATATTTCTGTAATAACCGTTCTGGGAAAACAAAGGCAATTACAGCACAGAATAGGAAATAATCATTGAATTCACGTATTTCATTCTAATATGAACTTGTTTTCCATACATTTCTTGGATTTTGAATGAGAAGTGCAAGATTCTGACCTTAGATTAGAGGCAGAAAATCAAAAATGGGCCATTTATGTAAATCTACTTCCTAAAACTTACTTTTCAGAAAAATACGATATAATCTCGAAGATTATTGGTTTAATTTTATAAGAAATTTAAGAATCTTGCACTATCGATATTTCTATACCAACTTTTATTTTTTTTATGAGAAGTACAAGATTTTGAACTTAGATTCGAGAGACAAAGTCGAAAATTGACCATTTCTGTTAATTTACTTCTTGAAACTTATTTTTTAATGAAATACGAAAAAATCTGTAGGGTTTTTTGTTCTATTTTGTATAATATATAAAAATTCTTCATTTTTGATACTTCTCTTAGAAATCAAGGAAATTATAGCACTAAATACGAAATAATCATTAAATTTAGACTTATTGTCTTTATTTTGATTGATATTGGAGTCACCCGCTTCATTGGACCTGTTCTGCTAGGGATATTACAATAAAAATATCGAAAATTTAGGATTTTTGAATAGATATCAAGTTATGTGATCTAATTTAGTGGAAATAAGAACAAAAAGTATTATTTAAATGATAATTTCTTATTTAGTGTTCTTGCATTTTCAATATTTCTATACAAAATTTCCTTCTTTGTATGAGAAGTGCAGGATTCTGAATTTAGATAAGGGAGAGAAAGTCGAAAATTAACCATTTTTGTTAATTCACTTCCTGAAACTTATTTTTTAGGGAAATACGAAAAAATCTGTAGGATTTTTGGTTTTATTTTGTATAATATATAAAAATTCTTCATTTTTGATATTTTTGTTAGAACTTTTCTTGGAAATCAAGGAAATTATAGCACTAAATAAGAAATTATCATTAAATTAAGACATCGTGTCTTTATTTCCGGTTAACTATGCTGCATTTATATGTTTTAGTATAAAAAGTACAAGATTCTCTACTTACTTTCTAAACACAAAAGCTGTATGTATTAATTTACTCCCAGAAGTCGGGAAATGGGTTATGGGAAATACGAAAATATCTCTAAGGTTATTAGTTCTATTTTGTGTAATATCTTTAATATCTCGAATTTTACGTACTTTTGTTATAGCTTCTCCATTAAAAGGCGAATATTGAATCACTAAATCCGAAATAATCTTTGAATTCGGAAACTTTTTCCTAATATCGACTCAGTTTAACAAACATTTCTTGGTTTTTGTTAATGAAGTACAAGAGTCTTAACAAATTTAGAGACACAATTTCACAAATGAGCTGTTTATATTAAATTACTACCAGAAATCGAATTTTTAGGAAATTCTTATATTTTTGGAAAATTTGTTATTGATTCTCTGGAAAAAACAGAAAATTACATTAACAAATATAAAATAATCGTTAAATTTAAATATATACGGGAAGATTTCTAAGATCTTTTTGTTTAATTTTATAAAATAATACAAAGTCCTGCATTCTCGATACTTATTTACAAATATTCTGGGAAAACAAGGGAATAGCAGCACAAAATGGGAAAAAATTTTAAAATCCAGAAATCTTGTTTTAATTTTGATTCACTTTATTTGCGTTTCTTGGATTTTGTAAGAAAAGTACAAAATTCTGAAATTAGATTATAGACAGAAAGTCGAAAATGGGCCAATGGTGTTAATTTATTTTTCAAAACTGATTAATACATAGAAATACGAGAATATTCCTAAGATCGGTTTAATTTAGTAAAATACTTAAAAATCTTCCATTTCCAGAAGAATCTTGCATATTATATAAATAACGGGCAAATATACCAGAACAAATTAAGTTTATAAATAACAAACCAGCAATCAGAGCACCACAAATTGTGTAAATCAAAAATACGTACACCGCATTCTTTTAAATTGCGAGAATTAAAAAATATAATAGGAATTACGTACCGAAAATTGGAATAATATACCGAAAATCATAAAATATTAGTTGTAAATATAATTAGATGCATTCGGTGGTGAATATTATTACAAACTGTCAATATTTGATATTCTTTTAATAATCTAAGTTGAGATTCTTGTACTTGTAGCTTTCTGGGTTTAATTTTTATAATTTCTAATAAATTTCTTCAGCACAATGACGAAAACCACTGAAATTTTTATTTTCTATAATGTCCCGAATATCGAAATTTTTTTCCCAGGCAAGGTGGCCCAGTGACTACTAGGATTTTTGGACATTTCCAAAATCTCCCAAAATAATGCATTTCTTGAAGTATATTGTTACAAACGGTCCATTTTTACCTTTGTGTCAATAATCAAAGTTAAGAATCTTGTTATTCTAATACAGAAACCAAGAAATATCACCTACTTAAGAAAAAATAAGAATACGAATTTTAAATTCAATGATTATTTCTTATTTTTTGTTGCAATTTCGTTGTTTTCCTACTGAAACTAAAACAGGAGTATTAAAAATTCAAGATTTTTAAATATTATATAAAATAGTACTAATAATTTTAGAGATCTTTTCGTATTTCCCCGAAAAATAATTTTTAAAACGTAAATTAAAAAAAACGGTCCAATTTTGTCTTTCAATCTCTAATTTGTGTTCAAAATCTTGTACTTTTCCTTCAAAAAGTAAGATATCCATGTAATTTGATTTCAAGTTCGAACAAAATGTGTGACTTCACTGATTAATTCGGATTTTGTGATATAAATATCTTGTTTCCCAAAAAAAGTTAGAATTGAAGTGTCGAAAACGCAGCATTCTTAAATATGTCAAAATTTAATAAATTATACAAAAATTTATTTACTTCCTGATGTTCTTATATTAACAGATTTCTTTGAAATGTGTCGCTAAACATATAAAATTAGATCTCGCACAATACTTTACATCTCCCGGCTTAAGTTGGGATGCAATGTTACGATTCACTAAATTAAATTAGAATTCTAACTGATATTAACATGTTACATTTTCTTTAAAAACAATAAAAATGGCCCATTTTTGACTTTCAGTCTCTAATCTATGTACAGGGTAAGTCAACGATTGGGTGAATTAGGTTTGTGCCTTTTTGGTGAAATTAACAAAGAAACTATATTTATTGTTTGATACAGTTTATTTTTACGCAGATTTTAAAAATATTTAGGACTCTCCATGGTGAGCCAAAAAACTAGGACAGCATAAAGTTGTATTTTTTTAAATAGAACACCCTATATACGAATCGTATTTTCGATTTAGCTTATAATTTTAAATCTTTTTTATTAAGAGTTTACTATATCAAAACTTTATAGTTTCTGAGATAATTAAGTTAAAAAAAAGTCACATTTTCCAGCATCAATTCAATCTTAAATAACGTTTTCAATTTTGTGACAAATATATTCAAATTTGGAATTTAGCAAGGCCAAGGACAAATTAACATAATTTTTACCTAATATTTGCAATAAAAGCTACAGGGTGTTGAACACATCGGCTTAAATTTGAACAAGTTTAAATGAATAAATATATTTTTTCTTAAATGGTACACCCTGTATATTTTTATGTTATTTAATAGAGTAATAAAAACCCTAAAAGTTTTGTTCAATATATCCTATACCTATTTATAATAGTTTTTGAGATATTTCAGTTTTTCTTATTTTCCATACTTTTTTACAGAAATAGTCTTCATTATCATAGTAGCCATGTAAAATAATAAAAAGAAACTACAGAAACAAACAGAATGTGGTTAAATATGATGAAATACATTATTCGTTATATTACAACGGCAATAGTTTAATTAAACATAATGTGAAAAAATTAACACAACTATAACGACAAGGCAAATACATATTTACTTTTATACTAAATTGAAACAAAAAAATTACCTATTAAATACTGAGATTAATTATTTCTTTTTAATAAGTGTTCGAATAAACGACCCTCTTGTGCAATGCACAAATTTAGTCTTTTTTGCAGATTTTCTCGGACCCTGGACAAAATTAGTGGCGTTATTGTTCTACAGGTATCCCTAATCCTGTTTCGCATATCTTCCACTGTTGTTGGTGGATTAACATACACCTTATTTTTAATATAACCCCATAGGAAGAAATCTAATGGGGTGATGTCGCAAGAGCTTGGTGGCCACTCAATGAAACCCCCACGTCCAATCCATTTTTGCGAATATCGTTGGTCCAAAAACGCACGAACTTCACGATGGTAATGCGGAGGCGCACCATCGTGCTGGAACCACATACTGTCGAGCTCATCCCTATCGAGAACTTGAAGCAGTTGGGGTAGTTCTTATTGTAGAAAGTTCAGGTAACTATGACCATTTAGTGGTTCATTAAAAAAGTGGGATCCAATAATTGGATTATGATGAATACCACACCAAACATTTAATGACTAGTGGTTTTGATGTTGCACCTCTCTAATCCAAAATGGGTTTTCTGTGGCATAATAATGCATGTTGCGTCTATTTACGGCACCGTTACTTGTAAAAGTAGCTTCATCACTAAACATTACCTTGCATAATAAATTTGGATTTAATTGAATCTCCGCATTTATTATACGACAAAAGTTTACACGACTTTCAAAATCCTGTTCATGCAATTCTTGGTGTAATTCCATGTGATATGGATGATACCTAAATTTCTTGGTAGTACGATTAGCGGTGGATTGTGATGTTTCACATAAAGCTGCTAACTGACGGCTACCAATATAAGGATTTTCCTGAACATTTAACAATACTTGTAGTTCTTTTTCTTCATTATTTACTGGTTTGTTGACCACTTTACGTTTTGGATAATCAACAGTACCAGAAGAATAAAATCTTTGCATTAAGTTTTGAAAAGTATGGGTATTAGGCTGGCGTCGATCAGGATACTTCATTTTGTAAATTCTTTGAGCAAGAAAGCAATTTTTTTGAGCCTCTCCTATTGTATAAATCATATCTATTAACTCATTCTTTGGAAAATTCATTTTACAATATAAGATGAATGCAAAAAACAACCAAACTACACTACATAAAAACCAAAAGAAGCGATTGCGGTTATAAATTTGACACACAGAAAAATGTTCTTTTACATTGTTTTTGCCATGGCTACTATGATAATGAAGACTATTTCTGTAAAAAAGTATGGAAAATAAGAAAAACTGAAATATCTCAAAAACTATTATAAATAGGTATAGGATATATTGAACAAAACTTTTAAGGTTTTATTACTCTATTAAATAACGTGAAAATATGCAGGGTGTACCATTTAAAAAAAAAAGATATTTATTCATTTAAACTTGTTCAAATTTAAGCCGATGTGTTCAACACCCTGTAGCTTTTATTGCAAATATTAGGTAAAAATTATGTTAACTTGTCCTTGGCCTTGCTAAATTCCAAATTTGAATATATTTGTCACAAAATTGAAAACGTTATTTAGGATTGAATTGATGCTTGAAAATGTGACTTTTTTTCTTTAAACTTAATTATCTCAGAAACTTATAGTTTTTTTATAGTAAACCCTTAATAAAAAAATATTTAAAATTATAAGCTAAATCGAAAATACGATTCGTATATAGGGTGTTCTATTTAAAAAAAAAACAACTTTATGCTGTCCTAGTTTTTTGGCTCACCCTGTAGAGTCCTAAATATTTTTAAAATCTGCGTAAAAATAAACTGTATCAAACAATAAATACAGTTTCTTTGTAAATTTCACCGAAAAGGTACAAACTTACTTCATCCAATCGTTGACTCACCCTGTACAAAGTCTTGTAGTTCTCCTACAAAATCCAAGAAATCCATGTATATTGATTCCAAATTAGAACAAAATGTGTGACTTCACTGATTATTTCGTTTTTTGCGATTTAATCATCTTGTTTTTCTAGAAAAGTTGGTATAGATCTATCAAAAATGCAGAATATTTAAATAATATACCAAACAATACCAATAATCTTAGAGATCTTTTCGTATTTCCTTTAATAGAGAATTTCGGGATTGATATTGACACAAACGGCCCATTTTGGACTTTCCGACTCTAGTCTAAGTTCAGAATCTTATTCTTCTTCTACAAAAACCAAGAAATGCAAGTAAATTGAGTCCAAATTAGCACAAAGCTTCTAAATTTAGTGATTATTTCGTATTTTCTGCTGTAATTCTCTTGTTCTGATAGAAAAGTTATTATAGAAATATCGAAAAAGCAGGATTTTTTAATATTATACCTAATAAAACAGATAATCTTAGAAATCTTCTCGTATTCCTCTGCGAAATAGGTTTCAGAAAGTAAATTAAAACAAATGACCCATTTTTGTCATTCAATCTATAATTTAAGTTCAGAATCTTGGACTTCTAATACAAAACCAAGAAATGCGACCTAATTTAGTCGAAATAAGAACAAAAACTTTAAATTCAATGATTTTTTCCGTATTTAGTGTTGTAATTTCCTTATTTTCCAAGAGAACTTATAAAGAATTATTAAAACTGCAAGGCTTTCAAATAATATAAAAAATAATGCTCTCAGTAATAGAGATCTATTCATATTTCCCTGAGAAATGGGTTTTGGAACGCAAGTTAGTATAAACGACCTATTTTGGACTTTCAATCTCTAATCTAAGGTAAATTGAATCCAAATTAGAACAAAATGCCTATATTCAATGATTTCTTCATATTCTCTCCTGTAATCTCATTTTTATCCATTTTTAAGGGAAATACGAATATATCTCCTAGATTATTAGTCTTATTTAGGGTAACATATTAAAAATCCTGCATTTTCGATTCTTTTATAACAAAAGTTATGACAACTTCCCCTTTAAAATAAGGAAATACGAAACAATCATTGAATTTACGTGCTTTGTTATTATTTCGAAAAAATTAAGCTGTATGCTTGGTTTTCGTGGTTGAAGTACTAAATCCTGAACTTAGATTATAGACAGAGAGTCAAAAAGGGCCATCTGTGGTAACTACCATTCCGAGATATATTTTTCAAGGAAATACGGAAAGATCTTTTAGATTATTGTTTTAATTTTCTAAATTATTTAAGAATCCTGCATTCTCGATATTTCTGTAATAACCGTTCTGGGAAAACAAAGGCAATTACAGCTCAGAATAAGAAATAATCATTGAATTCACGTATTTCATTCTGATATAAACTTGTTTTCCATACATTTCTTGGATTTTGAAGGAGAAGTGCAAGATTCTGAACTTTGATTAGAGGCAGAAAATCAAAAATGGGCCATTTATATAAATCTACTTTCCAAAACTTACTTTTCAGGAAAATATGATATAATCTCGAAGATTATTGGTTTAATTTTATAAGAAATTTAAGAATCTTGCACTATCGATATTTCTATACCAACTTTTATTTTTTTTTATGAGAAGTACAAGATTTTGAACTTAGATTCGAGAGAGAAAGTCGAAAATTGGCAATTTGTGTTAATTTACTTCCTGAAACTTATTTTTTAAGGAAATACGAAAAAATCTGTAGGGTTTTTGGTTCTATTTTGTATAATATATAAAAATTCTTCATTTATGATACTTCTCTTAGAAATCAAGGAAATTATAGCACTAAATACGAAATAATCATTAAATTTAGACTTATTGTCTTTATTTTGATTGATTTTGGATTCACCCGCTTTATCGGACCTGTTCTGCCAGAGATATTACAATAAAAATATCGAAAATTTAGGATTTTTGAATAGTTACCAAGTGATGCGATCTAATTTAGTCGAAATAAGAACAAAAATTATTGTTTTAATGATCATTTCTTATTTAGTGTTCTTGCATTTTCAATATTTCTATACAAACTTTCCTTTTTTGTATGAGAAGTACCGGATTCTGAATTTAGATAAGGGTGAGAAAGTCGAAAATCTACCATTTTTGTTAATTCACTTCCTGGAACTTATTTTTCAGGGAAATACGAAAAAATCTGAAGGATTTTTGGTTTTATTTTGTATAATACATAAAAATTCTTCATTTTTGATTAGAACTTTTCTTGGAAATCAAGGAAATTATAGCACTAAATAAGAAATAATCATTCAATTTAGACATCGTGTCTTTATTTCCGGCTGACTATGCTGCATTTATATGTTTTATTATTAAAAGTACAAGATTCTCTACTTAGTTTCTAAACACAAAGGCTGTGTGTATTAATTTACTCCCAGAAGTCGAATTTTATGGGAAATACGAAAATATCTCTAAGGTTATTAGTTCTATTTTGTGTAATATTTTAAATCCCGAATTTTTGGTACTTTTGTTATAGCTTCTCCATTAAAAGGCGAATATTGAATCACTAAATCCGAAATTATCTTTGAATTCGGAAACTTTTTCCTAACATCCATTCAGTTTAACAAATATTTCTTGGTTTTTGTTAATGAAGTACAAGATTTTCAACTTAACTTAGAGACACAATTTCGCAAATGAGCTGTTTATATTAATTTACTGCCTGAAATCGAATTTTTAGGAAATTACATTTGATTGTGCATAGGCAATATCATGCTCTTTACAAGCTTCATCCAATAAGTTTATGCCTTTATCGCCTCTAGCTAGTCTCTTTTCTAGTTTGGTTCCAGGTCCACAAAAATTATACCCAGGTAGATGTAATTCAAAAGGTAACTTATTTATTAGAGTATTAATTAAACCACTACCTCTTTTTCTGACTCTTCTTTTATAAATGGATTGTTGCTTATATGAGATTGGCATTATATAATTGAAATCTTGGAACAAACTGACTAGTTTTAAATTAGAACTTACCCTTTATACATCCTCTTATATATGAAAATTGTCAAACAACCTTATTCAATTATTATTAAAGACCATGAGACTTCAAGAAATAATTTTAGAAAACATGGAAAATTGTTTGAAGGCTCTAGTAAAAGGGGGTTAATTATTGGTCCATCAGGGTGTGGTAAAACTAATATCATTATAAGTTTAATTGAAGATCCCAATGGTTTACGGTTTGAAAATTTATATATTTATTCAAAGTCTCTATATCAACCAAAATATGAATATTTGAGATTACTTTTTAAACCATTGAGAGAAATTGGATATTATGAATCCGAAAATGAAGAAAATATTGTTTCTCCACAAGAAATAAAACCAAATTCCATAATTATATTTGATGATATAGTGTGTTGCAATCAGAATGTTGTAAAAGATTATTTTTGTTTCGGAAGACATAAAAATACTGATTGTTTTTATTTGTGTCAAACGTATTCTTCGATTCCAAAACAATTAATTCGTGACAATGCGAATTTGATTGTTATATTTCAACAAGACAAAACGAACTTAAAACATATTTATGATGATCATGTTAATGTTGATATGTCATTTAATCAATTTAATGAGTTATGTTTGATGTGTTGGAAAGATAAATTTGGATTTTTGGTAATAGACAAGGATTCGAATTTAAAATCCGGTCGATATCGAAAAGGATTTGATTCATATATTTACTTATAAAAATAAAAGTTTTGTGAAAAATTTAACTAATCATGAATGAACGCTTAGCAAGAGAGCTTGTTAAGTCAAGGAAAGCTGTTAAACAAAAATATCAAAGTTTAAAAAATGCTGAATTTGAAGCACAATCCAAATTGGAGGAAACCTATAAACCAATAACTCAACCCCTACAACAATTAATTTCAACAATTGGTAAAATTGAATCGGCTGAGGTAAAGGAAGAGCTACAAACACCCATTAAAAAAAATTATGAAACACCAGAAAAAAGATTGTTTCCAACACTAACACCAAGAAAAAAACTACAGTATGGAACATCAACACCAGAAAAAAGAAAGACAGGGAAAACTCCAATTCTTCCTACAGAAATACCAACAATTATTGATTGGGAAACCAGTATAGCTTCACATAGTCAGATGCCATCTTTACAACAAACAAGTGTCATAGCAGAAACCACCCCTTCTTCAATTTCACAATCTACGTTAGGAAATCTTTCGGATATATTAGAACAAACACGCCAAACAATTCAAACATTTGTCAGTACACCTTTATATCAAGAATATTTATCAGGATTTCATGAATTACCGCGTCAATATATTGACGGAGGGGTAAAAGATGTGGAACATAAGTTTTATCACCTCTATGGAATAGTACATGATTTTGAAACTGAGAAATTCTTTTTGGGTTTAACACAAAGACCTATAGAAATTATCGGTAAAAACATAAAAGTTGAAGGTATAATTTATACAGGTACACCAGGTTTATATGAATTATTATTTAAAAAGGAACCAGTAGGTTATAAAAAACAAGATTTGGAAAATTATATGGATATTTTAAAGAGAACCAATGCATACCGTAGAAATTATGATCCAAATGAGCAGGTACAGGGAAATGGATCACAAAAATATATTTCTATAATAGGGCCTTATTTACAAAATAAAGGAATTACAAAAACTAAAACCATAAATCCCGAAACGCATAATATAGTTCAAGGATTTTTTGACAGACGAAAAGCTCCATACAGGGAAACTCGAATATCTTCGAAAAGAACAGGATCCGGAATAACTTTAAAAGTTAATAAACCTTATACCGATTACGTATATTGGGATAACGTAAATGAACTTGTTGATAGACTTCGACTGTTGGTAGCATCTATGATGGCTGGGAATACAGGACATAACAACGAAATTATTTCTATTATTGAAGAATTGAAAGAAGCCAATATAATTGTATAAAAGAATGTAGTAAATATTGTTACATAACATTGTTAAAATGACCATTGATAAATTTGGACGTCATATTTCTAAAAAGTATACAGTAGATATACCTACAATAGAAAATAAAATACTAGCCAATGTTGAAAATGAAATATTAAAAAATTTTAAAAGTGATGATATTGTTCAAAGATTTGAACCTGTGTTAAAAAATGATATTGTAAATTTAAAAAAGAGAGTTAGTGAAAATGATGAAAATGTGGAATCTATTTCGAAAAAAATTAAGTTATTTGAAGAAAATGTTGTGTCAAACTATGATAACAGGATATTAAATATAAAAAATATTGTCAAAGACAATGATGAACTATTAAAAAGTTTTTCTCAAAAAACATCGAAGTGTGAAGATGATTTTAAAACAATGAAACAGAAATATGATGAAGTAAAGAGTTTTGAAAATAACATAAAAAATGAAATAACATTGGTTAAATCAAAAATAAATGATACTTCTGCAATAGAAAATGTTAAACAAATTATTATAAAAGATATGGTATCAAAGTTCCAAGAATTTACGAACAAACTTAATAATAGGGTTTCTGAAGAAATAGGTAATTTTCAAAACATTCATGATGGTATGAATAAAAACACACAACAAATAGAGAGAGCTATGAATACACACTTTATAATCCATAAAAAAGATAGCGATAATATTAATGAAATAAATCAGAAAATTAATTCAATTGAAAATAATGCTGAAATAATTCTATTAAACTTGAAAAATTTGGAAAAGAAATTAAACACAGATTTACAAAATGTAGATGAAAAAATTGAAAATAAATTTAAAAATGAAATTTTAAAAAATAGTGAACAAATCATGGAGATAATCTCACAATTAAACAATCTAAAAACAGAATTAAAAACCACTGTTGACGATGAATATTTTCAAAAGATGTTGAATAAAAGATTAGAAAAAGAATTAGAATCTTTAGCAGAACTAATACAAGCTATGATTAACACCTCTATCCATGATTTAAAAAAAGGACTTGCACAACACAGTTCAAAAATTGAAGAAATTTCAACAAAGTTAAATGATTATGAAAAATCTTTGAACGATGTAAGAATTGAAATTGAAAAAGCGATTTTAGATATAAAGAAAATAGAAAAAAAATTGGTAGAAATAAAATTAAATTTAACAAATGTAGAATTTCAATTAGGAAAAGATATAAAAAATCTAGAAAATAAATTGGTAAAAGAAATAAAATCACTAAACGAATTAGTTCAAAGAGCAGCCGAAGTTTCTAGAAAAGAGTTTAATGACACAATGGCATATGCTAGAGAAGAATTAAACGCAACAGTAAGAGAAATGAGAAACGAAAGTATAAAATCACTTGTTGTTTTTGAAACTAAAATTAATGTAAGAATTACCAACATTGAAGATGAAATCAAAAAAGTCAAAGATTCGAATAATGCATCTTTTAAAAATTTGGAATATAAAATCGAAGATGAAATCAAAAAAGTCAAAGATTCGAATAATGCATCTTTTAAAACTTTGGAATATAAAATCGAAGATTTGCTAAAAAAAGATAACAAACAAATAAAATAAGTTATTTAAAGAAGGTATTAAGAAATTTTATTCTAGTACTATGAGTAAAAATATTAAAGAAACAGTTGTAGATGAATTACATAAACCGGCAAGAAGAAGATATAGAAGAAGACGAACTATTGTTAAAAGCCTTAATGACTTATGGCAAGCTGATTTGGTAGAGATGCAACCCTATTCCAAATTTAATAAAGGTTATAGATATATTTTGGTGGTGATAAATGCATTCTCAAAGTATGTTTGGACTCAACCACTTAAAAGTAAAAAAGGAAAAGATGTAACTGAAGCTATGAAAAAAATTTTAGAAAAAACAAGTAAACCGCAAAATTTGCAGACAGATTTGGGAAAAGAATTTTTCAATAAAGATTTTAAAGATCTTATGAATTATTACAAAATTAATCATTATAATACTTACTCTAATCTCAAAGCGAGTATTGTAGAACGCGTAAATCGAACTTTAAAAAATATAATGTGGAAATATTTTAGTAATAGAGGGAATTACCAATGGTACTCTATTTTACCCACTATTATTGAAAAATATAATAATAGTATTCATAGAACTACCGGATATAGACCTGTTGAGGTTAATAAAAAAAATGAGAAAACTATACTGCAAAATTCTTTTACTTTTAAAAAAACATTTGATTTAAAGCGCACTAAATTTAAAGAAAATGATTTTGTTAGAATTTCCAAACAAAGAGAAGCTTTTGAAAAAGGATATACTCCAAATTGGTCAACTGAAATTTTTCAAATTAGAAAGGTTCAGTTAACAAATCCACCCACCTATTTATTAAAAGATAGTAAAAATGAATATATTGAAGGAGGTTTCTACCAAGAAGAGTTACAAAAAGTTAAACATCCAGATGTGTTTTTGGTTGAAAAAATTTTAAGGAAGAAAGGGAACCAAGTTTTTGTTAAATGGTTAGGATTCGATAAATCACATAATTCATGGATTCTTAAAAAAGATGTATTGTAATTAATTTTAAGTAATATTGTATATCAAATTTTTAAATAAAAGACCTATTTATATAACATATTTTTTATTTACGATAATCCTTTTTACAACAAATACTAACAATATAATTTTTAAGATGTTTACAACTGAGATTAACAATATAAATTTATATTTTTACATTAAATCTTTCAATATATATTTTTTTTCTATGATCTACATCAAAAATACTTTTAAGAATACTTTCACATTGTTCAACTCGTTTTTCAAATCTTAGTCTGTCAAGATAAAATTTCTGATATTCACTTTTTCGAGCTTGTCTAAATGCAAAGTCCCATGTCACTAATATATAAACTTTATTATTGTTCTCACTGATTGTCACTGATTTCTTCATATTTCTATTGTAATGCACCGGATTTTCTTAACTTGTTTTCTAATTCCTGTTTATGTAGAGATAACATTTCTAAAACAGTTCCGACATTTTCACTGTTTAAATTCTGACATGGATCCAAAACACTATAAATATGAGACAACACATCTCCTGACTGATAATTATAGTGATGAAACAAATTAAAATATTTGGAAAATTCTTGCTTTTTAATTATATGAATTCTGTAGTCAACAAGTTCATCGATTTCAACTAATTTATCTATTGATTCTTTTCCCAGAATCACATAATGTTCATCCTTTTGAATTCTGATAACAGGAGAATGATTTATTTTTTCAAAAAACACTGTGATTTTTTCAATTTTTAGTGGGTATGCATATGCTTGAGCAGAATAAAAATAATTCACCAACACTCCTTGATTTTTTTGAAGTTCTTTCCATTCTTCTTCATTCAAGTAAATGTGAAATCCATTTCGACCTCCAATTAGAACTTTTGGTGTAAAATCATTTATACCAATTCCAACACAAACAAATTTTGATAAGGAATTGTTAAGATAGTAGATTTTTGAATTTAATAATTTTTCATTACACTGACTAATTTTATCATTGGTTTCACTAGAACTGGATTTATATCCATTAAAATTGCTACTATTAAACATGATGTCTTGATGCTAACTGAAAACTAAAATACTGAGTCTGAATATATCTTATCCACCCCACTCCTCTATAAATTTCAAGGTCAAGCAAGTTTATTAAATTTTTATGACCTATCTTGATAAAACAAAATTGTCAAGAACGACAAAAGTGAAAAACTACCTATTGATAAAATTATATTGAAGATAAATAGAATTAAACAGTTTTTACCTTCCTCATCATTTTTAATATGAGCACAGCTAGAAATCGTAAATGGTTTTTTATTTTTTTCAATCCAGTTAGTGTCAAAAATTGTATTATTTGGATAATGAAAGTAAATTTTGAAAAAATTACTATTAGATTGACTATTATTCATATTATATGCGAAAGCAGTTGAATAATTATTAATATTCATAGCTTTCATATAATTACATATTTCAGGTTTAATAGTAGAGGTTTCGTTTTCAAAACACACCATTCCATGTAAAACCCTTGGAGGATAAAGTACATATAAAGTATTATTTAAAATTGAATGTAAAACAATGTAGTTGATAAGGGATGCCATTAAAACACTTTTCAATTTTAAATGTCTATTAACAAAACAATAAGAGATTGAAATAAGACCGAACAGTTTTAATTAATTTTCTACAATATATAGACATTTTTTTTTTCAAAATATTAAATAATTTGTTTACAAATTAGAGATACAAACATGGTTATTAAAACTATTAAAAAATGAAAGATGTTGACATATTTTCCTTCACTTTAAGGACATTAAATAATTTGTTTACAAATTAGAGATACAAACATAGTTATTAAAACTAATAAAAAAATGAAAGATGTCGACATATTTTCTTTCACTTTAAGGACAACAGGTTCACATTTTTTATTTTTTTCACCTAACCACAAACACTCGATTAAGTCACAGTTCTTCCAGTGACGATAATGTTCCTCAATTGGACAATCATCAATTTTCCAGGCAAATATTTCTGCACCACAGTAAAAACATTTACAAACATCATGAATAGCTAAATAATAAAACCCTGATTGGGCTAACACTTTAGGATTTAATTTTCCATTCCAGAATTTAAATGAGGGAAGTCTTTTTTCATATGTTCTATATAATTTGTTATCAATTTCTTTTTCAAAAGATTCTAAACACATATTTATTCTAGACGGTGGTATATTTTATACTGATATAATTTTAAAATTTACCATGTTCTTAAATACTTCAAATTTAGCCTTGAAGAGTAAAACTTTTAATCTTAAAATAATTTTTTATAATTCATTTTCATGGTCTATTAACCACTGAAAAAATGGAATATCTTGGTGACCCCATGC
This sequence comes from Diaprepes abbreviatus, assembly GCA_034092305.1. NCBI lineage: Eukaryota > Metazoa > Arthropoda > Insecta > Coleoptera > Curculionidae > Diaprepes > Diaprepes abbreviatus. The sequence goes on along the minus strand of JASJET010000261.1, from coordinate 122,269 downwards.
TAATGTATCATAACTATTGGGAATTTTAAATCTTTTATCATCATTAGAAGTGAGAGCTAATTTGTTAACTAATTCTGTATAAATATTGTGAAGTCGAGATCTAAACAAATACATTGTACAGAAAGCTTTTGAATTTTGTTCTACAACATCTTTATAATGTGTTAATTCTAATTGTTTTTTAATGCTACTTTTCTTTATCCCCTTAGCTTTTTTAAGCAACCCATTTTCTGACTTAACACAATAAGCTTTGGCCCCTGTGCCATAAAAGCTTTCTATTGGTTCACCAGCATATTCATCCTTAAACTTTCCAACAACAGATTCAGTTATTGGTATTTCATGAATATTATTAACATCATAATTTGAAGTATCGAATTTATCAATATTAACCCTAATGTCTTCATAAACATTACTTGTCTCAATTTCCAAAATAAAGGAATCTGTATCTGTGTACAGAAGTTTAATATTATTCTTATATAAAGGTTTTAAAAACCCATAAAAAAAGTCATACATCACCGTTTTTGATATATCTAAAATACTAAAGCCTACATAGACAGGTTTATCATATTGCACTAACACTTTACGCATTTGCACAGCTACTAAATTCTCTGAAAATATTGTTACATCTTTAAATGATGGTTTAGCAATTAAATTTTCTGCCCCATCTTTTCTATGATTTTTTGCCCATTGTGTAACCAATCGTATATCTGTCCTTTTATCCACATTTTCCATTGTTTTTCCGTAGATGCTATTATTTGCCAATTTATAAGAATTTTTCTGAAATTGATTTTTAGATTGATTTCTTAAATTTGTATTTAGATCAATAAATTTTTTTAACCATTGAGATTGTGTAAACTCTACAACCCGATGAATTTTAGTTAGTTTAATTCCATATTGAATACATTGTTTTAATAAAGTATAGTGAATTACATATTTTTCTTTATTTTTTAAATTTGGAATTAATTTAAAAGTTTTAGAATTTTGAGGCTTATAATTTTCTGGACAGAATGGAAATTCATTATGTAAATTGTGTAAATTTTCAGGATATTCTAAATCAACCTCTAGCACATAACCCTTGTCATTAGTCTCAGATATATTCATTATATCTAAATTTTGAATTTGTTGATTTGATAACCAAACAAAATCTTTTTCGGGCAGATATTGAGACATCGCATATCCGTAAAGATTAGTTGCATCAAAATACATAATATATTTAGATGGTTGTAATGGATCATAATTTGAAAGAAATAAATTGTTTGCTATAGATTTCCTACATACACAGGTACTGATTCCTCCTCTTACACTACCTTTAAAAAAATGTAACATATCTGGGTCTGTTATTAACTCCAATTCGACTCCAGTATATCTTAAACAAGCGTCAAAACTTAAACCTGGAAAAGTATAATAATGTGCAGGATCAAGTTTGTAAGTTTCCATACACGTTTTTCTAAAATTTTGAAAAACATCTGCCAAAAGTAATACATCAGATTTAAGATATAAATCGGAATATTCACCGATTGTTTTACATTCAAATAAATTCCAAACATTTTTAGCCCTCTCATATTCTTCATCAGTAATGTGTTCATCCGTGAGGTCATTATAAAAATTTTTTTTATCTGGTAACTCCGTTTCATTTAATTTGTCGATATTATCAATATATTTATAAGGGAAAACGCCTTTTTGACGGATATACTTAAATTTTTCCTTTTCATTAAAATATTTGAACACTTCTTTGCATTGTTCATCATTAAGGATGGAAGCTAAATTTGACAAAGAATATGGTAGGAACTGAAATGAATCAATAAACTTAAGATATAGAAATTTTGACTTGGTGAAACCAGTCTTTTTATCTAAATATTGATCTACTTCAATAGATTTTTGAAATGAAATGTATTTCTCTTTATTCTGGGCTATGACAAATAATTGTTCATGATTTGGACATAAATTTTTTATAAACAGATGAGAATCATAATTACGCAAATTGTGTAAAACTACCGGAATGGAATTAGATAATTTATAATTTAAGTTGCATATAGAGTGTGACGGACCTCTATAGGAACCTGTTAAATGACAATGATCAGCAACCTTATCCGAAATTATAGGTTTATCACATATATGACAATCATTCGTATATTCAAAATGTAATTGTTCCAACACATTTAATTTTTTCATTGGTATTAACTTTTTCATATATTTATTGTAAATATTAAGAACGCCTCTTTCTAAGTAAGTTATAAAAATTTGTGCACAATTGGGACCCATATAATTTTGAAATTTGGAAATTGAATCATCAAATGAACACTTTATATAATAAGCAAACGAATATGGAATATGTTGACATTTTTTTTCAGTATATGGAGAACTTGGATCTACATCATTAATTTCATTATTTAAAGGCTTAAGAATGCATTCAAAATCTGCATATATAACAAATGGAACTTCAATTTGTTTTTGTATATTCTGAAATTTTAAAATATTTTCGGGAATAATATTTCCAAATCTATCTATTTTGGTTTCAGTTGAAGGTAAATTTATTCTTACAAAATCGCAATCATATGTGTTATGCCTGACTAATAATTCTTCAGTAGTAAAATATTGTAAACAACCGTCGCATAAAAATTTTTTCCCATGATGTTTAGATAATTGTTTTGCAATTAATCTAGATAAATCCGAAATATAACAGTAATGGAAATTTCCATTATCATCTCCAATTAATAATAAATTAAGGTGACGTTCTCGCTTATTTTTTGTATAATGTAAAGGTCCTATAATTTCGAATTGAGTTTTTAAATTATTCTTGATTTTTTCTAATCCATAAACATTAACCGAAATATTGTTTAAATTTTCAAATTTACTTATGTCTTTTAAAGTTAAAGGAAAATTGATACCTTTAAAGTTTAAAATAGTGGTGAAATGTGGATACGACTCCACCTTTTCAATTGGTCCGTTAGGTGAATGAAGAGCTGCAACCACAGACCAGGCGAAACAACATTCATCATTGTTTTGAACGTTGACTACAGCATTTTTCAACTTGATCTCTGACGGTAGCGGTATATATGAAGAAGCTTTTAAGGGGTTGTACTTGTTGATGTTAAGCTCAACGTGTAATATTTTTATTAAAATCCATCCTGAAATTAAAGAAGAATAATTAACAACAAATGTATTTTTGGTTTAAGTTTAGTTACTAAATATTTAATAAAAAATAATTTACCCGAATCTTTTTCTGCCAGTTCATCAGCTTTCCGGTCAATAATTTTAATAATATCTTCTAGTTCTTGCGTTAATTCTGAACTATTACATAAAATCCGAAATGGGGTATTGAAAGACTTAACTTCATGACTTTCATTGGAAGGATTTAAGTAAAGACCAAATAACTCCATGTTGAGTTTGATGCAGGTATGTCTTTGGATTTCATAACTGATTACCTCAATTATTTTTTGTTGTATTTCGGAGAAAAAATCATAAATGTTGATTTGGTATTGAGTCGATGATATTTTATATGAAATGATTCTTTCCTTAAATGCCGATTTTATTACAGACACATTTTCATCCCTAACCACCATTGAATTGGTTTTGTGTTTATTTGTTCTCAAATGACAGAACCATAATGACTTTTTTATAAATATTTTGCAGAATTGACAATATCTTCTTTCACCTAAAATTTAATAACTTCTTTATTAAATTTGCCTCTAATTCATCAAATTAATAACTAATTATTAAATTGAAACAAAATTTCTATTTAAAATTAAACTTACAGCTTTTCTTCTTCTGTTCTAACTGGGGGCCATTGTTAGAGTGAATTATCTTCTTGTGGCGATTCAAATTGTCTTTTCGAGTAAAAATTTTGAAGCACTCTTCACATTTAAAATCCATTTTTCTAAAACGAATCTCTTATTGTGAAGCCCAAGTCGATTTTAACACACTGAAGGTAACACGGTCAGGTATGAATTTAAATGGTGGAAAAGAAGTAGGAGGGGAGTTAAGGAATGGGATGGAAAAAGCTAAGAGTAGCTTTATAAAGTTCTATCGCCCTTTCCCACATCTTCCTTTTCTCCTCAGCTGTTTTATTAGGATCCCAATTTAAAATAGAATCCAAAACAAATCCTGATGATCTTTGATAAGACAAATGTTTATTTTTAATTTTGAAATTTGATTTTGAATGAAAGCTTAGTTTCGGATAATCGTTTTCGAAGGGGATTGACACTTTCGTTTGTGTTAAAACAGAATTTTGAACTGTCTCTGTTTGTGTAGAAACAGAATTTAAAATTTCATCGAAATCTGGTGGCGAGTTTTCAAAAATTATTGGAGAATTTGGAAAATTTAATTCACAGTAGGTATTTTGGCCGCACGGAATTGAATTTTGACTAAAATTTTCATTTTTTTCTGATGGTTCACTTATTATTGGAAGAATTTCTTGGGAACCACCACCACTAGTAAACGATGCTCCCAAATCTTCACTACAATCTGAAATTTTGTAACTATCCCGTGAACCATCCTCCTCCCCCAAAATATCAACCCCCATATTTCCACTACTAGTCGATTCCGAAATTTTATTTTTTTTTTGATTAGTTGGAATTTTGAACAGAGATAGAGGAGAAAATGAAGAATTACCCGGTATTCCTCCAGAATTGTTTTCACTTTCAAAATTTCTAGTTTTCAACATTCCAAAAAAATTTTGTGATTTATTTGAACTCGAATCATTGTCACTGTCATTGTCACTTTTACTCTGATAATTTGTTAAATTTTTATTAATTTTGGGAATCCCCATTAGCTTTTTAAAATTGTCGATATTATCTAAATCTTGAGTTAATATGTCGGGAGTATTTGTAATGGGAGTGTCCGTTGTTACATCTAAATCTTGAGTTAAAAAATTTGGGGTTTCCGGCGTTAAAATATTATTAAAATCTAAATTTTGTGATAAAATTGAATTTTGAAAGTCAAAATCTGTCTCCGAAATATTCTCTAGTTCAGGCAAATATTCCAAATTTTCTAAAAATTTTATGTTCGTTTCTGAACAACTTTGGAGTAATTTGTTTTCTAAATTTTTTTCTTGCATCGTATTAATCATCGCGTTAAAATTTTGGGTTCTCTGACTTAAATTTTGGTTGTCACTTTCATTTTCATTTTTCAAAAAAGCAGGCTGAATTATTATATTTGAAATTATATTAATTTTGTTCACCACTCCTAACTGTTCAGTGGAAGTTGAGGCAAAAGGAAAAGACATACCTTTAAAATTTGAGTACACTTGACAGCAACAAACTAAAACACACTAAAACAAACTAAAACAAACTAAAATTGGAGACTTTAAATTTAAAGCGTGGTAAACTCGACTTAAGCTTGCTATAAACTGATCCTCGACCGTTTTATATGAAAGCAGACCACGGTTTGTCCTCGTACGTATAGTGACCTCAATAAAGGTCAATGACCTCAATTCTGCGCGTCACACCCCGCGGAGCCCCCTTCCCCCTCCCCCCTTCCCCCGCAAAATTTTTCCCCGCCCCCTTCCCCCTTCGGGGGGCGGGGCGGGGGCGGGGCGGGTATCGGAGGAGTATAGGGGCGGTATGAGGGGCCCTCTCCGCGATTTAAAAATCGAAATTTTACCTAGACCTACTTTCATAAAATGACTGTTTTGCGAGGTGACTTTTTCATTTTTGGTTCATCACCAGTGCTGTCTTCCTAAATTTTAATTTTTATTATTTCATTTAATTATCAATATGTTTAGGAACAGAAATTATGAAATTCAGGTTATGGATAGTAATAGACTTGTAATAAGAAGAAGAGTCAACGTTCCTCCTCCGGTACCATCCATAACCTCCTCGACAAATCCAGAGGAAAATGAGGATCCTCAAATGGAACCTCAGATAAATCCGGAGGAACCAGTCCAGTGTGACGAAGTCGATTCCACTACAAAGTAAGTAGCTTATATTAAGCTTATATTAAATTTATTATTAGTCTTCCTAATATCAAAATACTAATTGATTTTTTTTTTTTTTTCAGTTGACAGATACAAACAATAGACCAAGTTTAGGGACAGTGTTAAGTGAAACTATTTTTAGGTTAAGTTAAAGTGTTTAAGTGATAGTGAATAGTAACGGAGACGATTTAAGGTAATGTAAATTTTATTTAATTGATCTAATTATAAAGGAGTATGAAGATAACTGTACCTAAATTTCCTATAATATTTTTCTTTCATATTTATAAACTTATTAATTTTAGATTTAAAACTCTCTAAAATAAGAAAGGATTAAGAATTTTTGAACAGGGTGGTTAATTTAAAATATTTTTTCAATCTATTATGAATAATCAAAACTCTTGTATTTAGTTGTTATGTTTGTTCGTTATTCTTATAAATAAAACATTTTTTTTCGAAATTGTTCAATTCTTTATTCCAATAAGATAAGAATAAATGGATAAATTAAATACAAACAATAATAATTTTAAAATAATAAAAATTAAATAATAATACATTTTAAAAAAAATATTCTAGGATTATAATTTCTTCATTTTCACATTTATGAAGTGGTTTGCAATACATAAATATTAAATAATACATTCTAGTCTAAATATTCTAGGACTACAGTTTCTTCATTTTCACATTTAATTACACATAGTTCATTGCGACAGATTGGACATGTTTTATTAATTAACATCCACATTCCTAAACAAGGGATGCAAAATCTGTGATTACAAGGTTCTGGTGATATCATTTTATTAGATAATATATCTTCAAGACATATAGGACATTCTTCGGTTTTATTTTCAATTATTTCATTAACAACTTTTTTTTTTACCCTTCGCGACTTCCTACCGTTTTTATATATTGGTTTTTTACCAGGCATTATATTGGCACCACTGGAACATTTGCGTCCCAATCTAAATCAATATTTTTAACACTACTATTGCAAATTAAACAAACTTTGGGGGTAATAATTTGATACAACTGTCTTGAACACATATCGCAATGTAAATCATTGCTTAAGCGTTTTAATTTTCTCTTATTATGAGTATTTACATGTCTATGAGCCCCTGCCCTTTGATAAAATTGTATAATTTGATAGCATGCGTGACAAAGAGTTTTTTCTTGATTTTCCGTCACTACAAACACTACGATATAACTCTGAGTAATACAGAACACAACTTCTTTGGGATCAGTGTACTTATGTTTCACTAAACAAAATTTAGCACTAGCACTGTCTTCTTCATTATCTTCTTCAATATCGGAGTCACCAGAGTCAGCTTCAATTTGTTCGAAATTATTTATATCGTAGTTTAAACAATTTCTGAAGTTCTTCTGAAATTTTTCTTCGTTAAGATGTGTATTGTAATCCAATACTCCAATTAATTCATCTAGATCTGGATCTTCTTCTTCAATATTATTATCCATAAATTTTTGAATGAATTTTTTAATATTTACTTTGTAATATTTACTATTAAATATAAAATTATTTACTTATTATTTACTTATTATTTGTTGGTATTTAATTTATCATCTTTTGTTGCTCCACGTATCTATTTTATAAATTTACTGAAGTGAAAATTCATTGGTGGTAGGACTTTATATCGACTTCATGGTCAAATAAGGTTATCCACCTCAAGGTCAAACATAAGGTTAGATCTCCTACTATGATCGGATTCGATGAAAGGTTAGCCATGTTGTTAACTTTAAGATTAAACTCAAGGTGATGTATACGAGGCTTTTTGAAAAGTATAATGAGAGAACAAAAGAGGAGGAGGATGAAAAGTGTTGATGATACGAGGTTTTTTAATAAGTATAATGAGAGATTTGAAAAGTATAATGAGAGAAGAAAAGAGGAGGAGGAGGATGAAAAGTGTTGATGATTTACTCTTCTTACTCCTCCTCCTCCTCTTTCCTTCTCTCATATATCCACTACTCTTACTACAAGTAGTGCAAGCTATAATGGAAGTTTCTAAAAAGGATATATTAATTAAAATTAAAAATAATAGTTCAAAAATCGAGGAGATTTCTTTACTGATAAAAGAACTTGAAATATCTTATACAGATATATTACACAAAGCTGAAAAGACAGCGTCAGATATAAAAAACATAGAAAAAAAAATTGTAAAAATGACATTAGATATAACAAATGCAGAATTTCAATTAGGAAAAGATCTAAAAAATCTAGAAGATAAATTAGTAAAAGAAATAAAATCATTAAATGAATTAGTTCAAAGAGCTGCTGAAGTTTCTAGAAAAGAATTTAATGATACAATGAATTATGCAAGAGAAGAAATGAATTCAACATTAGGTGGTTTCAAAAAAAATTATACGTTATCAAATGTTGTTTTGGAAACTAAATTTAATGTGAAAATGTCTGATCTTAATAACAACATCACCCAAATAAATTCGTCAATAAAAGAAATTAGAAATGAAAATAACAAATTATTTGAAACAATGGAAAATAAATTTAATATAAAAATTTCTGATCTTACTAACAACATCACCCAAATAAATTCATCAATAAAAGAAATTAGAAATGAAAATAAAAAATCATTTGAAACAGTGGAAAATAAAATTAAAGAACTTACTAAAAAAAACTGAGATGACTTTTTCATATTTTACACAGTCAGCGATAAAGGGTTTTTATAAACGGTTTAGAAGGAGGTAAAGTTATTTATGGGATTTATTTTCGAGAGTAAGGTATAAATTAATAATGAGTAAGATTAAGCAAGACGTTGTAAATGAATTACATAAACCAGCGAGAAGGCGATATAGAAGGAGACGAACAATTGTAAAAGGGCTTAATGATCTATTTCAAGCTGATCTGATAGAAATGCAGCCATATGCGAAATTTAATAGGGGTTTAAGATATATTTTAATGGTAATAAATGTGTTTTCTAAATTTGTATGGGCAGAACCTGTAAAATCCAAAACTGGTAAAGATGTAACAGCTGCAATGAAAAAAATTCTATTAACTTTAAAAACTCCCCCAAAAAATCTCAATACTGACCAGGGTAAAGAATTCTTTAATCAAGACTTTCAGAAACTTATGGAGCAGTTCAAAATTAATCATTACAACACATTTTCTAATATGAAAGCTAGTATTGTAGAGAGAGTAAATAGAACTATAAAAAACAAAATGTGGAAAAAGTTTAGTTTACTAGGTAATTATAAATGGATCAGCTTTCTTAAAGAAATAATTACAGAATACAATAATACTAAGCATTCAACAATCGGAAAAAAACCAAACGAAGTTAACAAAAAGAATGAAATGGAAATCTTGAAATCAGCTTATACCCATAGGAAAACTGTGGATCCCAGATCACCAAAATTTCGTGTCAGTGATAGAGTACGAATAAGCAAGATTCGTGAACAATTTTCTAAAGGTTACACACCCAACTGGTCAAACGAAATTTTTCAAATAAAAAAAATCCAGCTGACTAATCCAACAACGTATTTGATTCAAGATGGAAACGGGATAGATATTCAAGGAGGTTTCTATGAGGAAGAACTTCAAAAAGTAAGACACCCAAATGTATATCTGGTGGAAAAAGTGTTAAAAAAGAAAGGAAACAAAGTATTTGTAAAATGGTTAGGATTAGATAAATCTTATAACTCTTGGATCTTCAAGGGAGATGTGATGTAATAGTAATTAATGCTGTAATAATAATTGATGTTTGTAATAAAAAAATGAATTTTTATATATATATATATATATATATATATATATATATATATATATATTTGTTTTATTTAAAAATAAGCTTATTACATAAACATTTTTTTAAATACAATATTCCTATAATCAGAGTCTAATATGGGATTTAAAATTTCTTCAGTCAATTTAATCCTTCTTCTAAAATGTTTTTGATTTATAAATTCTTCAGAAGTCATACGAGCTTTTCTGTAGGCAAAGTTCCAAGCAACTATCAGATGAATTTGGTTTCTTGATTCATCAATAGATACTGTCTTCTTCATAATAGTGCTTAGACTTTAATTTTTGTTCTAGTTCTTCGGGATGATTCAAAAGCAGTTCCAGCATGGAGCATACATTTTCACTATTTAGATTTTGTTTTGGAGAAAGGACATTATATATTTTGTCAAAGGAATCTCCATCGTAAAAGTTGTTATTTCCAAAAACGTTGAAATAACGTCGAAAGTTTTGTTTTTGTAAAATGTTTAGTCTATATTCTATAAGTGGAATTTGTTCCCATAGTCTGCAGACAGTTTCATTTCCATAGTAAATAAATTCACAGCTTTTCGCAATCTTCACTATTGGTAATTCACCAATCTTTTCAAAATGAATAGATAAATTTTGCAAATATATCGGTTCATTGAAAACATTAGGTGAAAACATATAATTTGTTATAACTCCTTGATATTGCAATAAGTTCTTCCAATCATCTTCATTTAATATCACAGATTGACCATTTTTAGCACCAAGTTCAATGCATGGTAGAAAATCACTTTCCACCCACAAACCAATCGCAGCATATTTAGAGTTAGAATTATTTAAATTATATTTTGTAGAATTTATAATTGTTTTTTTTATTTTCTTTTTTAATGGTGAATTTTCAAATATATTTTTACTCTGATTACTGAACATCTTGAATGATGTATTTCAAAAACTAACTAGCTATCTGTTTACTCTCAAAAAACTAACTATCTATCCGTTTGCTCCTAAATTTTATACATTTTCCCTCTCCTCTCAAGTGGAGGGGTAAACTTATTTTCCTTCTCCATTTAAGAGGAGGGGATAAACTTTAAATGTCTTTATACCAACAAGAATCAATAAAAAACAAAATTTATATTATTTTTAAACATTTATTAAATAATTATATAGATATTTTTTTATGAAATACAATAAAATTAAACATGTACAAATAAATATTGCTGCTGCAAATATAATAACAAATATATAACAACAGACACAATGACAGGATTCTTCTTTTTTATTGTTGAAAGGAATCCAATCTGAATATTGTAATGGTTTGTTTGTCATGGAATATTTAATTTTTATGAATGTATTTTCACATAAAGCAGAATCAGTTACATTATAGGTAAAAAAAAGTGTGAATTTCCAACAAGATATGTCATTTTCATCTGTTTGTAGCAATCGGTTTCATTTTTGAGGGCATTTATACATATATCAGCCCTAACTGCATTAGGAATGTAATTTACATATAGCACATTTCCAACAAGGGAAACTAAAACTATTAAAGATGCAGCAGTCATTGTTGTAATATTACTAACAAATAGTGGTATTTGTATACAATATATATGTCTTTGGATTCAGTTCCCCCTCCAACTTTTAAAGCTTCAAAAACGACTTACATATATTATCATCATATAAAATGATGATTTAATAAAGATGAAAAATTACTAGGAGTAGTTAATTCTAATCGTGGTTTTTTATTTTTAGATGCATTTTCGTTTTCGGAACTTAAAGAAGTTAGAGTATCATACATCATTTTCATATCTTTATCAAAAAAATCTGTTTCCAAAATATCTTTATGTCCCCATGCAAGATTTTTTGTGGAATTTGGTATACAATATCTTTTATCATCATGAGTTGTTAATGCCAATTTATTTAACAAATTAGTGTATATGTTATGCATATCTGACTTGAATACATACATGGTGCAGAATATTTTGTCACCTTTCTCAACAACATCTTTATAATCTGATAATGTTAATTGATTTTTTATACATGATTTACTAACACCTTTTGCTTTTTTATCTACACTATTTTTGGATTTGATGCAATATGCTTTAGCACCAGTTCCATAAAAACTTTCAATGGGAATCCCTTTGTACTCATCTTTAAATTTACCAACAACTGATGTTGTAATAGGCATGCAATGAATATTTTGGTCAGAAAAATTAGAAGTATCAAATTTATCCAGATTTAGCTTCATATCTTCATAAAAGTTTTGGGTCTGAACTTCAAGAATTAAGGAATCAGTATCCGTATATAATAAATTTAAATTATTACCATATTTAACTTTTAAATACCCGTAATAAAAATTATACATCACAGTTTTTGCAATATCCAAGATACTCATCCCAACATAAATTGGTTTATTGTATTCAATGCAAACCTGTTGAAGTTGAAGAGCAACTAAATTTTCAGAGAAAATTTTAAAATCCTTTAATTGAGGTTTAGAAATAAGTTTTTCGGCACTAAATTTATTACCCTGTCTTTCCCATTGAGATACTAATTTAATATCTGCTCGCCTATCAACATTTTCCATGGTTTTACCGAAAATTGAATTATTTGCCAATTTATAACAATTTTTATCAAATTTATTTTTAGATAAATTTCGTAAATTTGTATTTAAATCTATATATTCCGCTAACCATGGTGATTGTGTAAACTTAACTGCTCTGTGTATTTTTATGATTTTGAGTCCAAATTCTAGACATTGTTTCAGATATCGGTAATGAATGATATAGTTATATTTATTATGTAAGTTTGGAATCAATTTGGATTGGTTTGAAATTGGCGGTGTATATTGTTCAGGACAAAATGGGAAATCATTATGACTATCATGTAAATAATTTGGATATTCTAAATCAACTTCAAATATGTACCCTATAGATGATGTATCTGAAAGTTCGGATAGATTTAAAGTTTCTATTTCGAGCTTAGGTACCCAAGCAAAATTTTTTTCAGGCAAATATTGTTTCATAGCATAACCATACAAATTTGTGGCGTCTAAGTAAGTGATATATGTTGTAGGTCTTTCAGGATTAAAATTTTCTAAGAATGGATTATTTGCTTCAGATTTGCGTTTGGAACAAGTGCTAACCCCACCACGAACACCTTTTTTGAAAAAATGAAACATATCTGGTTCCGTTAATAATTCTAATTCTACATTAGTTAATTTCATCATTGCATCCCAGCACATAGAAGGGCTAGTAACATAATTAACAGGATCTAACTTATAGGTTTTAATACATGTGGATCTATAATTTTCAAAAACATCAGCCAAAAGTAAAACATCAGATTTTAAGTAAATATCGGAATAAGCCCCTATTGTAGAACACTTAAATAGATTCCACACTTCTACAGCACGATTGTAGTCTTGAGGAGAGATATTTTCATCGGTTAAGTTATTATAAAATTTATCAATCGATGGTAGAGATTTCTCATTTAATTTTTCGTTGGAATCTATGTAAGAGTATGGAAATACCCCTTTTTGTCTAATGTATCGAAATTCATCAGCATTTGAGAAAAACTTTTTAATTTCAAAACATTGTGAATCTTGTAGAGTTTGTGATAGCGACTTTAAAGACTCTGGGAGAAATTGAAAAGAATCTATAAAGCGTAGTCGCAAAGAAACTGTTTTCCGCTTTTCTGACACATAACTGTCAACGAAAATTTCCTTACTAAAAGAAATATACTTTTCTTTATTTTGAGCTATAACACTAATATTTTCTTTATTATAGCAAAGCGATTTAATAAATAGGTGAGAATCATAGTTTTTTAAATTATGCAATACTATTGGTATATATTTTGGAGGTTTAAAATGCAAATTACAAATTGAGTGGGCAGCTCCTCGATATTTACCTGTAATATGACAATGATCTCTACACTTTATGAAATTTCCTTTTGAAAAATGTTTTTCACATATGTAACAAATGCTAGAATTTTCATACTCAATCTGTTCTACAGATGACAAATCTTTCAATGGTACTTGATATTTTAAATATTTTTTATAAATTTCTTTTACATCATTTTCAATGTATTCAATAAATTTTAAAGCGCAATCTGTACCTCTATAAAGTTTAAGACAAACAACATTCTCATCAAATGATGATTTAATATAATAAGCAAATGAATAGGGTATATGTTCAGCAGTTTTAATAGTATATGAGGTTGTCGAATCAGGTGTAGATTGTTGGCACTCAATGTTTTTTAAATAACATTCAAAATCGGCATATATAACAAAAGGAGCTTTATACTGTTTCTGAATATTTTGAAACTTTAATATATTTACAGGAATATAATTTCCAAATTTATCCAAAATCAAATTATCTGAAGGAAGCTCAATTCGAACAAAACTACAATCACGTTCTAAATGCGCGTTAAGTTTTTCATATGTTCCAAAATATTGAAGGCATCCATCACATAAGTATTTTTTTTATTTTCTTTTTTGATAATTGTTTGGATACCAAGCAACCTAAATCTTTTATCCAACAGTAGTGGTTATTTCCATCATCAGAACTTATTAAAAGCAAATTAATATGTAATTTTTTCTTTTCATTATTATAATGTAAAGAACCGACAATCTCATATACATTTTTATTATCTCTAAAAAATTTTTCAACTCCATATACATTTATGGACAAATTATTTTTTTCCTCAAACTTTTTTATATCTAATAATTTTACTGGAAATTCAATACCTGTAAAATCGAAAGCGTTTCTGAAGTCTGGATATGATGAGGTCTTTTGAGGATTACCAATTGGCTGGTATGCTGCTGAAACGACTGCCGAGGCGAAACAGCAATTGTCCTCATTCATCACATTCACTATTGATTTAGAAAATGTTTGCATCTTAATGTAGGAGGAGGCATTCAATGGGTTGTACTTATTGATGTTGACTTCCAAATGCAGAATTCTTTGTAGAGCCCACCCTGTAATAGGAATTAAAAAATTAGTTCTGAATAATATTTGTTAGAGATGTTTAAGTGATATTAAGAAAACTTAGCTCTTGAGATTAAATAATAATTACCTGAGTCTCTTTCCGGCAATTCATCTGCTTTGATTTCAATAATCTTGAATAAATCATTGTAAAGCTGTTGTAGATCAGTTGTATGGGTTACAATGAAGAACGGTGTATTAAATGACTTAATTGAAGTAGAGGTTAAAGTTGGAGAATAATATATCCCAAATAACTCCAAATTTACTTTAGCACATGTAAATTCTTGTTGGCGCTGGCGTATTAATGTTTGCACTTTATTACCAACATCTTGCTGAAACTTTTTGATGTCGATGTGATAATTCTGCGAATATATTCTGTAGGAAGCTATTCGACATTTAAATGAACTCCTGATAATGTCAATTCCATTTCCATATTTTATGCAGCTCCTGTTTTTATGAATATTTGTCCTCAAGTGTGTGCTCCAGGAATTAGATTTGACATTTACTTCACAATCTTGGCAATATCGCATTTGAGGTCTTGAAAGTAGTTCATCAACTGAAACAATTATTATTTTTTAATTTCTCTGTAAAACTTTATTAATATTAAAAAATACAATTAAAAGAAAAATTATAGCTAAATATGTTATAAAAAAAATACTTACGATTAATTATATAATCTTCCAAGTTAAAGGTGTTTTCGTTATTAACAACATTTTCTCGAAGGTGGCGTACAATATTTTGTTTTCTTTGAAATTCTCTTAAGCAGTGCGTGCAAAGGAGAGTCATTTTAAAATGGAATCGATTAGGGCCGTGTCGCTTTTAAATAAATACAATTTCGATCTATCAAGACCCAATGACATAGAATAATTAGCAATTTTTTCAGCTCGCGCAATTTAGAAAACTTTTGGATTTACTTTTGAATTAACTTTTGGATTCACTTTTTAATTTGAAGAAAAACATGGATTTTTTTAAAAAAATATATTTCCCAAATTTAAAAGAAGATCGCCTTGTCGTTGAATACAATTTTTAACGTCTTTTAAAGTCGAATTAGATAAATTATTACATATATTATCTAAGTTTAAATAGGAATAAACCATTGACTTAAATCTAGATGTGGCACACCTTGTTTCATTCCTATTTAAGCTCGGCTTAGTTTTCTTATGTAGAAACTTATCTAATTCTCCAATAGCGACTTTATTTGTTGGATTGATCTTCGGAGCTGTTGTTACAGCGACTGGTAAAGAATTTTTTGAAATTTGTGCCCCTAAAGTTTGGGAACTAGAAATATCACCGTCCAATTTTGACTTTATTAAATCTGGACAATCATTTGTTTCTGATAAAGAACGTTTTTTGGAAAAATTTTTTTCAATTAAATTTTCAGAACTTTGTTCTAAATTTAGGCCAGAAGGATTTTTCAAAAATTGATTTTGATTAGAGGAAGAAATTAAGGGACATTGAAGCTGCTCATCTTCAAAATTTTCAGTATAAGTATATACCTCAATGTCCCCCACAATTTCGCCACAACTCAAATCAAAAACATCTACCGAATTTACTGAATTTCTGGTATAGCCAAATTTGGATGGTTGTTCAAACCCCTGAATAAAATTTTGATCCAACCCTTCAATTAAATTTTGATCCAACACTTCAATAAAATTATGTTGAGCTTTGGATGAGACGTTTATAACAGTCTCAACGCTGTCGTTGGAATCCTCTGATGAATCTGACGATGCATCTGAAATTGGCGAATAGTGGGGGCGATAAACCTCTTCCATATTATTTTTCGAAAAACCCCCAATGCCAATCCTCTTATCATTATTTAAAGCTCCCTCGTTACCAACCCCATTATTATTATTGTTTAAAACCCCCTTATTATTTTGTTCCTCACAGCTCTCAAAAGTCTCCTGATATTCCACATCACCCTTAATTATATTTTGCCCTGAGCTATTTTCACAAATTTCACCCCCTTCTAATATATCTAAAAGTTGTTCCAAATTATATCCCTCATTTATTTCAGAATTGCTAATTAAATTTTTCCTCAATATATCATTATTTAAATCATCGAAATTAATTGTTTCAAGAGGTTCTTGAGGAATATCTGGGATAATAGATTCATCCAAAACTTTTAAGAGCTGTGTCAAAATATCGCTTTCACCAATTTCGGAAGAATCGCCAGATTCAGATGAATTGTTAAATGTATTAATATCAATTTCCCTAAATTTAATATCTAGCTCCTCGTCGCTTAGCCCACAAAATGAACAATCAATCAAATCATGCACACGGCAAGCGTCGTTTAAATCGAAGGCTGTTAAGTCGATGTTTTCAATTTTTACATTTAAAAATGACATTTTAAATTATAAATTAAAAAATCAAAAAAATTATAAATCGATAAAAAAATCAAAAAATCAATAAAAAAATCAATAAAAAAAATCCACAAAAATGAAAAAATCAATCAAAAGTTGGCTTTTAAAAGATGAAATAAAAATGAATTAAAAATCCAAAGTATTAAGTCAAAAATATTAAATCAAAAATATGAAATCAACAATACAAACCAAATGAAAATTAATAATATGTCACTACGTCACACAATAATTCGAAATAAATCCGACTATCAAGATATATTAAAATCGATTCGATAATTTTACAAGCGTACGCTAATAGCGAGATGTAAACTGAAGAGACGCTTCGTACCCAGCCGCCTTTTAAAGCGGCCAAGAGCCTGGTACTGGCTGGTACGGCGTGGCACTGCATAGTACGACGGGAACCGTGAAACCGTGAACTCAAGAGAGGTCGTTGAACGGTCGTAAGTTGTTTTGTTCGTAAGAAAAAGACGAGTAAAGAAGAGAAGAAGAAAAAAAAAAAAGTTGTTTTTTGGAATAATATAAAAAACCTTTTTTTTTTTTTATTTTTTTTTTTCGTTTTTTATATTATTCCAAAAAACACTTTTTTTTTTCTTCTTCTCTTCTTTACTCGTCTTTTTCTTAAGAACAAAACAACTTACGACCGTTCAACGATCTCTCTCGAGTTCACGCTATCTTTGCCTTCTTCTTCTTCTCATTCTTCGGACCGGTTTCGCCGCTGGAGGTACGGAAAGGAGGTATTTCAGTATTGTATATAAGAATTTACAGCGTCTTGACTTATCATTCATTAAGTTTAAAGTCTCAAAATGAGTACGTTCATAATTATAACACTACAAGACTTTCTGGAATTCTTGGAAGATCAGATTAATCTGATGGATCGTCAGAGTCCAAATTCCGAGAACACGGTGATGTGGCCGCCACCATCAGAGGCTGACTATTTAGATGAAGAATTTATCAACATGTTTGAGCCAGACCTGGATCCCGAGCCTATCGCCTTTGAGTGGGATCCAGACCGAGCAATGGATCTTCAACCTTTGATGATGGAGCAACAACAGCCTATGGAAGAAGATCGGCCACAACCTATGGCAGAGCAGCAGCAGCAAGCTATGGCAGAGCCGGAGTAACCTCTAGCAATGCGAAGACAGAGATACGATAGAAAATGCAAGAGGCGGATACCGGAGCAGCAGCAAGCTATGGCAGAGCCGGAGCAACCTCTGGCAACGCCAAAACAGAGATACGATCGAAAATGCAAGAGGCCGATACCGGAGCGAAGACAGAGATACGATCGAAAATGCAAGAGGCCGATACCAGAGCAGCAGCAAGCTATGGCAGAGCCGGAGCAACCTTTGGCAATGAAAAGACAGAGATACGATCGAAAATGCAAGAGGCCGATAAATTATAAATTATAATTTATAATTTACGGCAATCTCTGGTAGGCAACAACATCTCTGGTGGGCAACAACATCTCTGGTGGGCAGCCACAATCTCTGGTGCATCAGCAGCAACCGATGGCAAAGCAGTAGCAACCTATGGCAAAGCAGCAGCAGCAGCAGCAACCTATGGCGGACAGCAGCAACCTATGGCAGAGCCGCGGCAACCTATGGCAGAGCAGCAGCAGCAGCAGCTTCTAGTGGTCAGCAGCAACAGATGGTAAAGCAGCAGCAACCTATGGCAGAGCAGCAGCAGCAACCTATGGCAGAGCAGCAGCAGCAACCTATGGCAGAGCTGGAACAGAGATCCATCCCAAAATGGTACTTGGTATTATGATTTATATATGTATATATGTATATATGTATTTATGTATTTATCTATTTATGTATATATGTATATTTGTATTTTAATTTAGGAATAATAAAAAACAAAATCGTTGAGGAAAAATTTTTTTCTATTTCACACCTAATAACCAAGTTTCTTCAACTTTAAAGAATTATTATGAATAGGATGATTATATATATTTTTATTTTTTTACAAGCATAGTAACGAAAACTAGTTTTTTTTTTTTAACTTGGCAGAATTATTCTACATGGAAGAATAAATCATAAGCTCGGTTTTCAGAGAATCTTATTTAATCAAACCTAATTGTTCTTTATCTTATATATTAATTCTTATTTAAATATCTTAGTTGACATTTTTAAACTTCATATTACAAACTACTAGGGTGCATGAATAAATTCAAGTGAAGTATCAAATTTATTTATTTAAAATTCAATTTATCAATAGGATTGATGGTGCATATTATGTAGAAAAAATTATTCTACACTGAAAGAACAAAATCATTAATTCTTGGAATCTAAATATAGACAAATTTCTATTTATTTACATGGTACCCTTATATTTATTTAACTTAAACTTAATATATATCTTATAACTTATACCTTATATCTTATAACTTATATCTTACAACTTACATTTTATATAAAATTTTATTTAAATTAGTTGGCATTTTAAACTTAATATAAAAAACTACTAGGAATAAATTCAAGTGGAGTATCAAATTCATTTATTTAAATTTATGCATATTATTTGAAAAGAATTATTCTATACTGAAAGTACAAAATTATAAATTCTTTCAATGGGAATAAATACAAATTCTTATCTATTCACATCATTCCCTTATATTTATTTACATAGTTTTTTACATTTATTTAACTTAGCAGAACAAAATCTAAATTCTTATAAAATATTTTAAACTTAAACTTAAACTTAATATAGTCCATAGTGCATGAATAAGTGCAAGTGAAATAAATTTATTTAAAATTTGATTTTTCGATTAGATGGTTTTGCATATTCTTTAGTTCTGGTTTGTTACATATTATACATGCTTTTGAAGGAGTTGTTACAAATAAATCATTTTCACAAGTGTTGCATTGTAGATCTTTTTCGCAACATATAAAGGATCGTTTATAGTGGCTATTAACAAAATTATGTTTCCCATTTGGGCAATTTAGAGCATGTATATAGTAACATTCACAACATAAATTATATGCACCGCCAGAAGATGAAATGATTACAACATAAGATTGGAAAACGCACACTTCTCGCGTAAGGTAATTTGGTGCCAATGCATCACTTGCATTTATTTTTGTCACTTTCACGAGCCCCTCTTCTCCACACCCGTTTGGAACTCCATTATCCTCTATCCCATCATCTTCTTCGTCTTCATCATCGTCTTCGAAGTTATTACGATCAATATTAATCAGAGACTCCTGTCTTGCGTTGAATTTCCCCCTTCCAGCCAATTGAAAATGAGTTACTTCTTCCTTGTACATTGACTGGATTGATTCATCGCAAGCGGAATCTAAATAGATTTGTTGTTGATCCATTTCGAAGACTGATGAACTGAATTTGTGAGATTTGATTCACTTGTTTAAACAATTTGCACTTTGACAACACTTTTTTATTGGTAAAGGTGGACCGTCTATATGATTTTTGTATAAGTTGTAATGTTCAAAACAGGGTAAATTTAGCTTCAATTCCTCGTCACTTCTATAATTTTCCGGCAACCTATTCCAAATTTGTTGTAAACTAAGTGAATCAACGTATCTCTTCAAATAACTGATGGGAAAGAAGGCCAAGTCTTGATCTTCAAAATCGGTAAGATTTTTTCCGTTATTTTGGTAGGAAATTATTACTTGGCCTACACGTTCAATGAGTTGCTGTTGTTGTTGTTGCTGTTGGTCACTATTTGACATCGCGCACGAATGACTGAAGCTCGCTCAGACTCGATCGTTTAAAATACCAGCTCCCCTCCAACTGCTACCAGCTCCCCTCCAACTACTGTGGTGGTTAGGAAGGAGGTAGGAGGTGGAGCAAAAAGAGGCGGAGATAATGAAACCAATCGGAATAGGGGGCGAACTTGGGCAGCCAATCAGAAACAAGGTCATTCTTGGCTGACCAATCAAAAAAGTGGTGGGGGGGGGGTGAAGTACAAGCCCCCTATTCCCACTACTAATCTATAATCTAAGTTCAGAATCTTGGCTTATAATACAAAAACCAAGAAATGCGAACTAATTTAGTCGAAAAAAGAACAAAAACTTTAAATTCAATAATTTTTTCCGTATTTAGTGTTGTAATTTCTTTATTTTCCAAGAGAACTTATAAAGAAGTATCAAAACTGCAAGGCTTTTAAATAATATAAAAAATAATGCGCTCAGTAATAGAGATCTATTCATATTTCCCTGAGAAATGGGTTTTGGAACGCAAGTTAGTATAAACGACCTATTTTGGACTTTCAATCTCTAATCTAAGGTAAATTGAATCCAAATTAGAACAAAATGTCTATATTCAATGATTTGTTCATATTCTGTCCTGTAATCTAATTTTTATCCATTTTTAAGGGAAATACGAATATATCTCCCAGATTATTAGTCTTATTTAGGGTAACATATTAAAAATCCTGCATTTTCGATTCTCTTGTAACAGAAGTTATAACAACTTCTCCTTTAAAATTATGAAATTCGAAACAATCATTGAATTTAGGTGCTTTGTTATTATTTCGAAAGAATTAAGCTGCATTCTTGGTTTTCGTAGTAGAAGTACAAAATCCTGAACTTAGATTATAGACAGAGAGTCAAAAAGGGCCATTTGTGGTAACCACCATTCCGAGACATATTTTTCAGGGAAATACTTAAAGATCTTTTAGATTATTGTTTTAATTCTCTAAATTATTTAAGAATCTTGCATTCTCGATATTTCTGTAATAACCGTTCTGGGAAAACAAAGGCAATTATAGCTCAGAATAGGAAATAATCATTGAATTCACGTATTTCATTCTAATTTGAACTTGTTTTCCATACATTTCTTGGGTTTTGAAGGAGAAGTGCAAGATTCTGAACTTAGATTAGAGGCAGAAAATTAAAAATGGGCCATTTAAGTAAGTCTACTTCCCCAAACTTATTTTTCAGGAAAATACGATATAATCTCGAAGATTATTGGTTTAATTTTATAAGAAATTTAAGAATCTTGCACTATCGATATTTCTATACCAACTTTTCTTTTTTTTTATGAGAAGTACAAGATTTTGAACTTAGATTCGAGAGACAAAGTCGAAAATTGGCCATTTGTGTTAATTTACTTCTTGAAACTTATTTTTTAAGGAAATACGAAAAAATCTGTAGGATTTTTGGTTCTATTTTGTATAATATATAAAGATTCTGCATTTTTTAAACTTCTCTTAGAACTTCTCTTAGAAATCAAGGAAATTATAGCACTAAATACGAAATAATCATTAAATTTAGACTTACTGTCTTTATTTTGATTGATTTTGGAGTCACCAGCTTCATCGGACCTGTTCTGATAGAGATATTACAATAAAAATATCGAACTTTTAGGATTTTTGAATAGTTACCAAGTAATGCGATCTAATTGAGTCGAAATAAGAACAAAAATTATTATTTTAATGATCATTTCTTATTTAGTGTTCTTGCATTTTCAATATTTCTATACAAACTTTCCTTTTTTGTATGAGAAGTACCGGATTCTGAATTTAGATAAGGGAGAGAAAGTCGGAAATCGACCATTTTTGTTAATTCACTTCCTGAAAATTATTTTTCAGGGAAATACGAAAAAATCTGAAGGATTTTTGGTTTTATTTTGTATAATACATAAAAATTCTTCATTTTTGATATTTCTGTTAGAACTTTTCTTGGAAATCAAGGAAATTATAGCACTAAATAAGAAATAATCATTAAATTAAGACATCGTGTCTTTATTTCCGGTTAACTATGCTGCATTTATATGTTTTAGTATAAAAAGTACAAGATTCTCTACTTAGTTTCTAAACACAAAGGCTGTATGTATTAATTTACTCCCAGAAGTCGGGAAATGGGTTATGGGAAATACGAAAATATCTCTAAGGTTATTAGTTCTATTTTGTGTAATATCTTTAATATCCCGAATTCTAGGTACTTTTGTTATAGCTTCACCATTAAAAGGTGAATATTGAATCACTAAATCCGAAATAATCTTTGAATTCGCAAACTTTTTCCTAATATCGATTCAGTTTAACAAATATTTCTTGGTTTTTGTTAATGAAGTACAAGATTTTCAACTTAACTTAGAGACACAAGTTCGCAAATGAGCTGTTTATATTAGATTGCTACCAGAAATCGAATTTCTAGGAAAATACGAAAATATCCCTAAGATTAATAGGTTTATTTCATATATTATTGAAAATTCTTATATTTTTGGAAAATTTGTTATTGATTCTCTGGAAAAAACAGAAAATTACATTAACAAATATAAAATAATCGTTAAATTTAAATATATACGGGAAGATTTCTAAGATCTTTTGGTTTAATTTTATAAAATAATACAGAGTCCTGCATTTTCGATACCTATTTACCAATATTCTGGGAAAACAAGGGAATAGCAGCACAAAATGGGAAAAAATTTTAAAATCCAGAAATCTTGTTTTAATTTTGATTCACTTTATTTGCGTTTCTTGGATTTTGTAAGAAAAGTACAAAATTCTGAAATTAGATTATAGACAGAAAGTCGAAAATGGGCCAATGGTGTTAATTTATTTTTCAAAACTGATTAATACATAGAAATACGAGAATATTCCTAAAATCGGTTTAATTTAGTAAAATATTTAAAAATCTTCCATTTTCAGAAGAATCTTGCATATTAAATAAATAACGGGCAAATATACCAGGACAAATTATGTTTATAAATAACAAACCGGCAATCAGAGCACCACAAATTGTGTAAATCATAAAAAAACGTATACCGCATTCTTTTAAATTGCGAGAATTAAAAAATATAATAGGAATCACGTACCGAAAATTGGAATAATATACCGAAAATCATAAAATATTAGTTGTAAATATAATTAGAAGCATTCGGTGGTGAATATTATTACAAACTGTCAATATTTGATATTCTTTTAATAATCTAAGTTCAGATTCTTGTACTTGTAGTTTTCTGGGCTTAATTTTTATAATTTCTAATAAATTTCTTCAGCACAATGACGAAAACCATTGAAATTTTAATTTTCTATAATGTCCGTAATATCGAAATTTTTTTCCCAGGCAAGGTGGTCCAGTGACTACAAGGATTTTTGGACATTTCCAAAATCTCCCAAAATAATGCATTTCTTGAAGTATATTATTACAAACGGTCCATTTTTAACTTTGTGTCAATAATCAAAGTTAAGAATCTTGTTATTCTAATACATAAACCAAGAAATATCACCTACTTAAAAAGGAATAAGGATATAAATTTTAAATTCAATGATTATTTCTTATTTTTTGTTGTAATTTCGTTGTTTTCCTACTGAAGCTAAAACAGGAGTATTAAAAATTCAAGATTTTTAAATATTATATAAAATAAAACTAATAATTTTAGAGATCTTTTCGTATTTCCCCGAAAAATGGTTTTTGAAGCGTAAATTAAAAAAAAAAACGGCCCAATTTTGTCTTTCAATCTCTAACTTGTGTTCAAAATCTTGTACTTTTCCTACTAAAAGCAACATATCCATGTAATTTGATTTCAAATTCGAACAAAATGTGTGACTTCACTGATTAATTCGGATTTTGTGATATAAATATCTTGTTTCCCAAAAAAAGTTAGAATAGAAGTGTCGAAAACGCAGCATTCTTAAATATATCAAAATTTAGTGGATTATACAAAAATTTATTTACTTCCTGATGTTGTTATATTAACAGATTTCTTTGAAGATTTTCGAAATGTGGCGCTAAACATATAAAATTAGATCTCGCACAATTCTTTACATCTCCCGGTTTAAGTTGGGATGCAATGTTACGATTCACTAAAGTTAAATTAAAATTCTAACTGATATTAACATGTTACATTTTCTTTAAAAACAATAAAAATGGCCCATTTTTGACTTTAAGTCTCTAATCTATGTACAAAGTCTTGCAGTTTTCCTACAAAATCCAAGAAATCCATGTATATTGATTCCAAATTAGAACAAAATGTGTGACTTCACTGATTATTTCGTATTTTGTGATTTAACGGCCCATTTTGGACTTTCTGACTTTAGTCAAAGTTCAGAATATTGTTCTTCTTCTACAAAAACCAAGAAATGCAGGTAAATTAAGTTCAAATTGGCACAAAGCTTCTAAATTTAGTGATTATTTCGTATTTTCTGTTGTAATTCTCTTGTTCTCCTAGAAAAGTTATTATAGAAATATCGAAAAAGCAGGATTTTTTAATATTATACCTAATAAAACAGATAATCTTAGAAATCTTCTCGTATTGCCCTGCGAAATAGGTTTCAGGGAGTAAATTAATACAAATGACACATTTTTATCTTTCAATCTGTAATCTAAGTACAGAATCTTGGACTTCTCATACAAAAACCAAGAAATGGGACCTAATTTAGTCGAAATAAGAACAAAAACTTTAAATTCAATGATTTTTTCCGTATTTAGTGTTGTAATTTCCTTATTTTCCAAGAGAACTTATAAAGAAGTATTAAAACTACAAGGCTTTCAAATAATATAAAAAATAATGCTCTCAGTAATAAAGATCTATTCATATTTCCCTGAGAAATGGGTTTTGGAACGCAAGTTAGTATAAACGACCTATTTTGGACTTTCAATCTCTAATCTAAGGTAAATTGAATCCAAATTAGAACAAAATGCCTATATTCAATGATTTCTTCATATTCTCTCCTGTAATCTCATTTTTATCCATTTTTAAGGGAAATACGAATATATCTCCTAGACTATTAGTCTCATTTAGGGTAACATATTAAAAATCCTGCATTTTCGATTCTTTTATAACAAAAGTTTTAACAACTTCCCCTTTAAAATAAGGAAATACGAAACAATCATTGAATTTACGTGCTTTGTTATTATTTCGAAAAAATTAAGCTGCATTCTTGGTTTTCGTAGTTGAAGTACTAAATCCTGAACTTAGATTATAGACAGAGAGTCAAAAAGGGCCATCTGTGGTAACTAGCATTCCGAGACATATTTTTCAGTGAAATACGGAAAGATCTTTTAGATTATTGTTTTAATTTTCTAAATTATTTAAGAATCCTGCGTTTTCGATATTTCTGTAATAACCGTTCTGGGAAAACAAAGGCAATTACAGCACAGAATAGGAAATAATCATTGAATTCACGTATTTTATTCTAATATGATCTTGTTTTCCATACATTTCTTGGATTTTGAATGAGAAGTGCAAGATTCTGACCTTAGATTAGAGGCAGAAAATCAAAAATGGGCCATTTATGTAAATCTACTTCCCAAAACTTACTTTTCAGGAAAATACGATATAATCTGGAAGATCATTGGTTTAATTTTATAAGAAATTTAAGAATCTTGCACTATCGATATTTCTATACCAACTTTTATTTTTTTTTATGAGAAGTACAAGATTTTGAACTTAGATTCTAGAGACAAAGTCGAAAATTGGCCATTTCTGTTAATTTACTTCTCGAAACTTATTTTTTAAGGAAATACAAAAAAATCTGTATGGTTTTTGGTTCTATTTTGTATAATATATAAAAATTCTTCATTTTTGATACTTCTCTTAGAAATCAAGGAAATTATAGCACAAGATACGAAATAATCATTAAATTTAGACTTATTGTCTTTGTTTCGATTGATATTGGAGTCACCCGCTTCATTGGACCTGTTCTGCCAGAGATATTACAGTAAAAATATCGACAAGTTAGGATTTTTGAATAGTTACCAAGTGATGCGAACTAATTTAGTCGAAATAAGAACAAAAATATTATTTAGTGTTCTTGCATTTTCAATATTTCTATACAAACTTTCCTTTTTTGTATGAGAAGTACAGGATTCTGAATTTAGATAAGGGAGAGAAAGTCGAAAATTGACCATTTTTGTTAATTCACTTCCTGAAACTTATTTTTCTTCATTTTTGATATTTCTGTTAGAACTTTCCTTGGAAATCAAGGAAATTATAGCACTAGATAAGAAATAGTCATTCAATTTAGACATCGTGTCTTTATTTCCGGTTAATTATGCTGCATTTATATGTTTTTGTGTTAAAAGTACAAGATTTTCTACTTAGTTTCTAAACACAAAGGCTGTATGTTTTAATTTACTCCCGGAAGTCGAATTTTATGAGAAATACGAAAATATCTCTAAGGTTATCAGTTCTATTTTGTGTAATATCTTAAAATCCCGAATTTTTGGTACTTTTGTTATAGCTTCTCCATTAAAAGGCGAATATAGAATCCCTAAATCTGAAATAATCTTTGAATTAGGAAACTTTTTTCTAATATCGATACAGTTTAACAAATATTTCTTGGTTTTTGTTAATGAAGTACAAGATTTTCAACTTAACTTAGAGACACAAGTTCGCAAATGAGCTGTTTATATTAATTTACAACCTGAAATCGAATTTTTAAGAAAATACGAAAATATTCCCAAGATTAATAGGTCTATTGGATATATTATTGAAAATTCTTATATTTTTCGAAAATTTGTTATTGATTCTCTGGAAAAAAGAAAAAATTACATTAACAAATATAAAATAATCGTTAAATTTATATATTTGGTCATTATTTGGACTTAGTTTAGCTTATAATGCTTGGTTTTTGTGAAATAAATACAAGATTCTTAGCTTAGAGACACAAAGTCGCAATTGGGCTCTTACTTACTTCAAGAAATATATTTTCTTTTGAAAAATTTGGATGATTTAATTATTGCATTGTTGCGTTAATAAGTTTCGTCGATTATTACTATAATAATAATATGACGATGACGAATTATTATTATTATTATTATTATTAAGAGTATTATGATATGTGATAGTATCAAGTTCATTTATTTGTCTGGGAAAAGTTTGACTTGTAGAATTTAACTCCAAATTTTCACTTTCCCTTCCCTGTAAATAAGGCTTATTTTGGCGCAACCAATTTTTTGTTTTGGGGGGACTGATTATGTTTATACCTCGAGCGTTAAGGAAACTTGTTTCATTAAACTTGCTAATTAAGTCTTTTACTGAACCGAACGAGAGTTGTATTCTGTCCTGGTCATTGTTTGTGGGGGGAATTCGGGGAGTTGCCGTGTCTAAATCGGCGACGGGCGAACCCGCCGCAGAGGACCCTCCAATTCCACCCGGGGAGCTTCGAAAGCCACCCGCCTCATTGGACACGGACTGATGATATAATAAAAAGGGACTAGACATGTTGAATGAAAGAATTTATAATAATTATTTTATTTATATTTTCTCCAAATGAGAAGTTCAGAAATTTCTGATAAGATTTTTAATTTGCAGGAAATATTTAACTCGCGGAGGGCTTATTTTAATTAAGTTGGGGCTAATGGTTTTTTGCGATATTTTAAAATAATTTGGGTTTAATTAGTCAATTTAAGTTTTGTTAACAAATTTAAATAAGAGGTGTACTGTCGTCTAGTCTAATTGTCCGTGTCGTTTATATGTCTTTAGGCCTGTTATCTATACCTAACGTTGTTTAGTAAATTTTAATATTAATATTTAATAATAGTTAGTTGCCGTGTTAATTAACTAACTAAATAACTGCGCACTTAAATCTAAGTTCCTAGGACGTCTCCCGGATCTTTACAAAATAAAATTATTTTTTGAAATTTAACAAAGTAAACAAAGAAAAGAAATTAAACAAATGGATTTGTTTATAAAATAAATAATATCTGCTGATTAATTCTTCAGCAGTATTGCAAAAAGAAAACAAAATTAAACTTATATTCAATTCTAAGATTGATAAAAAATTGGTTAAACAATTAACCTAATATTTAAACTAAAAACGAAAGTTAGTAAGGGTTACTATGTTTAGTACACCCTGTACAAATATTCTCAGGTAGTGCTTTACACTTCCTGTTACAAGATACGTGTCTATGCTTAAGTAGGTCAAGGATGAGTTTTGAACTTTCCTTTCACAGGTAAATTTAAAATAATTATTTATTCATGTTGGTTACAAAAATAAATAATCGTCACAATTCGGTTTTCTAACTTATTTATGGTTAATTATGCTAATTACTTAGCACGTTGGGGCGGAATTTAATGTTTAAAAGTTTTTTGTAATTTAATGTTTAACTGAAATGTTTTCTCAAATATTATTCTAAGTTTAAATTTCACTAATAAATTGCCCCAGCGGCTAAGTCCAAAACACCCTTACTTTTTCTCTAACTTGTTACAAAGAATAGAGTTTTAAGTCTTTAAAAATTGTTGCACAGGAATTTTGACAATTTAGTTTTATTTTCCAATAGAAAGTGATAATTTATTTTAACTAGAAAAAATGACTTAAGAGTCTGGCTATAGAAAGAATCCTAAGGAGTTTTTCTATACCCTTTTTTCCCAAATAAATATTGTTAAAAATAAATATTAAATAAAAGTCTTATTTTTAAAATGCATAAAATTTCCGAAACCGGAATGATGCAATGGAAAGATACTGAACAGAATGATTCATAGAATGAGTCATAAAATAAATGTTCCACGTGTTTTTCAAATAAAGTTCAATAATGAGTTATTTTGCCTTTCTCTGACAAGAAATATTAAAGAAAACTTGCACAGCTGGTTTTTCCCACAGTGTCGAACACTTATCGAACACTGTGGTTAGCCTAGCCCGATTTTGCAACGAAACAAACGCAACACAATGACTTGGGGCGCAAAATAATGGGAATTAATTTCCCGCTTACCCTTCTCGCAATTTCCGGACGGAAATTTTGCGTGTGCCTTGTGTTGGTTAAACTCTACAACTTTCCCTAGCCGCGATTACACACCTTTTTCCTGGTTTTTCTGGAAGGGAATCTCGGTGCCAATTACTGGGGAGTAATTGCACACTCGAGAAGCCCACCAATTGTAGATCCCCGTGACCTTTCACTAGCTTAGTGCAAATGCTAGTTAATTAGCCAACGGCGGCGATCTCGCGACACGGGGATCGACCAGCTAAAAAAGCATGTAATCGATCGTACGACTGGAGAACCGATTCAGGTCTACGGAAAGAAAAAATACTACGCAATCCCTCGATGTTAGACCTGAACAAATAGAGAGCGAGTTAAAATTTGTGCGGGTTTTTATACACTTCAGATGAGTCATAATCACGTAACGCCTTAAAAAACCGTCTCGACCAATCAGAGCTGTTTAAAATAGAAAGTAAAAAATGATATTACATAATGTTGTTTTACTAAAACAAATTAAAATAAATATATGAAATTTAGTTTTGAAATTATTAATAATACTTAACTCTGGCGCCCAACCTAGGTTTCCTATACGAAGTTTGCATAAATAATGAATTGCAAGTCTGTGAAATTTTCTATTTACGTTGGACGGGTAACCAATCGGAGAGCTTCGCCTACGTCTGGTGACGTGGGCGGGGCTTACTAACGGAGTTGGCCGTTTCTTAAAAGAGAACGCAAAGGCGTTGTACCCTCATTTTAATTATTGTTATTATTGTGAAAACTTGTTTTTACAACAGCATTTAAAAGTTGGGAATTAATAGATCGCCAAGAATTGTTGGAAACAAATTTTTATTATTGGTATGTCCGAACTTCCAAAAAAATTGAAACGCCTAGGTCTATTATAATAGCATTTCAATGGAACTCCCTACCGAATTTTCAATATAATATGTTGAGTGTTTCTAATTCTAATAATTTGTTTTCTAGGAGAAGTTAAAACAGAAGCATCAAAAATTCAAGACTTTTAAATATTATCTTTTCATATTTCCATGAAAAAAGGGTTTTGGAATGTAAATTAATCAAAGCGGCCCATAATTGACTTTCAGTCTCTAAGATATACGGGAAGATTTCTAAGATCTTTTAGTTTAATTTTATAAAATAATACAGAGTTCTGCATTTTCGATACTTATTTACAAATATTCTGGGAAAACAAGCGAATAGCAGCACAAAATGGGAAAAAATTTTAAAATCCAGAAATCTTGTTTTAATTTTGATTCACTTTATTTGCGTTTCTTGGATTTTGTAAGAAAAGTACAAAATTCTGAAATTAGATTATAGACAGAAAGTCGAAAATGGGCCAATGGTGTTAATTTATTTTTCAAAACTGATTAATACATAGAAATACGAGAATATTCCTAAGATCGGTTTAATTTAGTAAAATATTTAAAAATCTTCCATTTTCAGAAGAATCTTGTATATTATATAAATAACGGGAAAATATACCAGGACAAATTATGTTTATAAATAACAAACCGGCAATCAGAGCACCACAAATTGTGTAAATCATAATAAAACGTATACCGCATTCTTTTAAATTGCGAGAATGAAAAATTATAATAGGAATCACGTACCGAAAATTGGAATAATAACCCGAAAATCATAAAATATTAGTTGTAAATATAATTAGATGCATTCGGTGGTGAATATTATTACAAACTGTCAATATTTGATATTCTTTTTGATTTTTTGATATTTTTTTAAATAATCTAAGTTCAGATTCTTGTCCTTGTAGTTTTCTGGGCTTAATTTTTATAATTTCTAATAAATTTCTTCAGCACAATTGAGAAAACTACTGAAATTTTAATTTTCTTTAATGTCCCTAATATCGAAATTTTTTTCCCAGGCAAGGTGGCCCAGTGACTACTAGGATTTTTGGACATTTCCAAAATCTCCCAAAATAATGCATTTCTTGAAGTATATATTATTACAAACGGTCCATTTTTAACTTTGTGTCAATAATCAAAGTTAAGAATCTTGTTATTCTAATACATAAACCAAGAAATATCACCTACTTAAAAAGGAATAGATATAAATTTTAAATTCAATGATTATTTCTCATTTTTTGTTGTAATTTCGTTGTTTTCCTACTGAAGCTAAAACAGGAGTATTAAAAATTCAAAGTTTTTAAATATTATATAAAATAATACTAATAATTTTAGAGATCTTTTCGTATTTCCCCGAAAAATGGTTTTTGAAACGTAAAAAAAAACGGCCCAATTTCGTCTTTCAATCTCTAACTTGTGTTCAAAATCTTGTACTTATCCTACTAAAAGCAAGATATCCATGTAATTTGAATTCAAATTAGAACAAAATGTGTGACTTCACTGATTAATTCGGATTTTGTGATATATATATCTTGTTTCCCAAAAAAAGTTAGAATAGAAGTTTCGAAAACGCAGCATTCTTAAATATGTCAAAATTTAATGGATTATACAAAAATTTATTTATTTCCTGATATCCTTATATTAACAGATTTCTTTGAAGATTTTCGAAATGTGTCGCTAAACTTATAAAATTGGATCTCGCACAATACTTTACAACTCCCGGTTTAAGTTGGGATGCAATGTTACGATTCACGAAATTTAAATTAGAATTCTAACATATTAATATGTTATATTTTTTTAAAAACAATAAAAATGGCCTATTTTTGACTTTCAGTCTTTAATCTATGTACATAGTCTTGTAGTTCTCCTACAAAATCCAAGAAATCCATGTATATTGATTCCAAATTAGAACAAAATGTGTGACTTCACTGATTATTTAGTTTTTTGCGATTTAATCATCTTGTTTTTCTAGAAAAGTTGGTATAGATCTATCGAAAATGCAGAATATTTAAATAATATTCCAAACGATACCAATAATCTTAGAGATCCTTTGGTATTTCCTTGAGCCCATTTTGGATTTTCTGTCTCTAATCTAAGTTCAGAATCTTGTTCTTCTTCTACAAAAACCAAGAAATGCAAGTAAATTGAGTCCAAATTAGCACAAAAGCTTCTAAATTTAGTGATTATTTCGTATTTTCAGCTGTAATTCTCTTGTTCTCCTAGAAAAGTTATTATAGAAATATCGAAAAAGCAGGATTTTTTAATATTATACCTAATAAAACAGATAATCTTAGAAATCTTCTCGTATTCCTCTGCGAAATAAGTTTCAGAAAGTAAATTAATACAAATGACTCATTTTTGTCATTCAATCTATAATCTAAGTTCAGAATCTTGGACTTCTAATACAAGACCAAGAAATGCGACCTAATTTAGTCGAAATAAGAACAAAAACTTTAAATTCAATGATTTTTTTCGTATTTAGTGTTGTAATTTCCTTATTTTCCAGAGAACTTATAAAGAAGTATTAAAACTGCAAGGCTTTTAAATAATATAAAAAATAATGCTCTCAGTAATAGAGATCTATTCATATTTCCCTGAGAAATGGGTTTTGGAACGTAAGTTATTATAAATGACCTATTTTGGACTTTCAATCTCTAATCTAAGGTAAATTGAATCCAAATTAGAACAAAATGCCTATATTCAATGATTTCTTCATATTCTCTCGTGTAATCTCATTTTTATCCATTTTTAAGGGAAATACGAATACATATATCTCCTAGATTATTAGTCTTATTTAGAGTAACATATTAAAAATCCTGCATTTTCGATTCTTTTATAACAAAAGTTATGACAACTTCTTCTTTAAAATAAGGAAATACGAAACAATCATTGAATTTACGTGCTTTGTTATTATTTCGAAAGAATTAAGCTACATTCTTGATTTTCGTAGTATAAGTAAAGGTTTTCCAATAAGAGGTGTCATTTTGAAAAGCCCGCTATTTCGGTAGATGTCACTTTTGAAGCTGTAAGTTTTTGACGTTTGACAAGTAGAAACTACGCCATAAATAAAGATGGAACGATACACGCTTCAACAACGCATTGAAATTATTAAAATTCACTATAAAAATGGTGAAAATTTGGCAGAGACGGTTCGTAAAACTCGAACATTTTTGGGTCGTCATGAAGTACCTTGTCGGAGCGCAATAAAAAAATTGGTGAAAAAATTCGAGCTGTTGGGACAAGTTAGTTATGTGAAGAAGAAAACCCGTGCACGTCGCTCAAGAACAGCCGAGAATATTGCTGCTGTAGCCGAAAGTGTTGAAGAAAACCCAGGTTTGTCCATTCCTCGTCGTTCTTTGGAATTAGGGATTCCACAAACGTCATTACACCGTATTTTGCATAAAGATTTGGGTCTTAAGGCTTATAAAGTTCAGTTAACGCAAGAACTCAAGCCGGCCGATCATCAACAACGTCGTGCCTTTGCTGATTGGGTTCTTGAAATGCATGAAAATGATCCGGAATTCCATCGAAAAATCATCTTCAGTGATGAGGCCCATTTCCACCTCGGTGGCTTCGTCAACAAACAAAATTGTCGCATCTGGGGCTCGGAAAACCCAAGAGTTATTGTTGAAAAGCCTCTCTATCCTGAACGTGTGACTGTTTGGTGCGGTTTATGGTCCGGCGGGGTCATTGGACCTTACTTTTTAGAAAATGAGGCTGGAGCAACAGTTACGGTGAATGGATTGCGCTATCGAGAGATGATTAATGATGTTTTATGGCCGGAATTGGATGGTATTTATCTGGACCACGTTTACTTTCAAAAAGACGGCGCTACGTGCCACACAAGCAACGAAACCATTGATCTTTTACGGGAAAAGTTTCCGGGCCGTGTTATCTCTCGAAGAGGTGATCACAATTGGCCACCGAGATCTTGTGATGTGACACCTTGCGATTTCTTCCTTTGGGGCCACGTGAAAGACAAGGTCTACGCCAACAGCCCAGCGTCGATTCAAGACCTCAGAGATGGAATTCGTGAGGCTATCGAGGACATAGGGCAGCCACTTTGCGATTTGGTTATGGAAAATTTCATGAAAAGGATATGGTCCTGTAGGCATGGTCGTGGTGGTCATTTGGCTGATGTTATTTTCCATCATTAACGGCATACCTTCCTCTTTATAATGTAATAAATATCCGATCATTTATCTTAAAAAATGGCATTTTTCTTTGAATATCAAAATAACACCTCTTATTGGAAAACCCTTTACTAAATCCTGAACTTAGATTATAAACAGAGAGTCAAAAAGGTCCCTTTGTGGTAACTACCATTCCGAGACATATTTTTCAGGGAAATACGGAAAGATCTTTTAGATTATTGTTTTAATTTTCTAAATTATTTAAGAATCCTGCATACTCGATATTTCAGTAATAACCGTTCTAGGAAAACAAAGGCAATTACAGCTTAGAATAGGAAATAATCATTGAATTCACGTATTTCATTCTGATATGAACTTGTTTTCCATACATTTCTTGGATTTGAAGGAGAAGTGCAAGATTCTGAACTTAGATTAGAGGCAGAAAATCAAAAATGGGCCATTTATGTAAATCTACTTCCCAAAACTTACTTTTCAGGAAAATACGATATAATCTCGAAGATTATTTGTTTAATCTTATAGAAATTTAAGAATCTTGCACTATCGATATTTCAATATCAACTTTTCTTTTTTTTATGAGAAGTACAAGATTTTGAACTTAGATTCGAGAGACAAAGTCGAAAATTGGCCGTTTCTGTTAATTTACTTCTTGAAACTTATTTTTTAAGGAAATACGAAAAAATCTGTAGAATTTTTGGTTCTATTTTGTATAATATATAAAAATTCTGCATTTTTGATACTTCTCTTAGAACTTCTCTTAGAAATCAAGGAAATTATATGATTAAATACGAAATAATCATTAAATTTAGACTTATTGTCTTTATTTTGATTGATATTGGAGTCACCCGCTTCATTGGACCTGTTCTGCCAGAGATATTACAGTAAAAATATCGAAAATTTAGGATTTTTGAATAGGTACCAAGTGATGCGATCTAATTTAGTCGAAATAAGAACAATAAGTATTATTTAAATGAGCATTTCTTATTTAGTGTTCTTGCATTTTCAATATTTCTATACAAACTTTCCTTTTTTGTATGAGAAGTACAGGATTCTGAATTTAGATAAGGGAGAGAAAGTCGAAAATTGACCATTTTTGTTAATTCACTTACTTAAACCTATTTTTCGGGGAAATATGAAAAAATCTGTAGGATTTTTGGTTTTATTTTGTATAATACATAAAAATTCTTCATTTTTGATTAGAACTTTTCTTGGAAATCAAGGAAATTATAGCACTAAATAAGAAATAATCATTCAATTTAGACATCGTGTCTTTATTTCCGATTGACTTTGCTGCATTTATATGTTTTAATATTAAAAGTACAAGATTCTCTACTTAGTTTCTAAACACAAAGGCTGTATGTATTAATTTACTCCCAGAAGTCGAATTTTATGGGAAATACGAAAATATCTCTAAGGTTATCAGTTCTATTTTGTGTAATATCTTAAAATCCCGAATTTTTGGTACTTTTGTTATAGCTTCTCCATTAAAAGGCGAATATTGAATCCCTAAATCTGAAATAATCTTTGAATTCGGAAACTTTTTCCTAATATCGATTCAGTTTAACAAATATTTCTTGGTTTTCGTTAATGAAGTACAAGATTTTCAACTTAACTTAGAGACACAAGTTCGCAAATGAGCTGTTTATATTAATTTACTACCTGAAATCGAATTTTTAAGAAAATACGAAAATATTCCCAAGATTAATAGGTCTATTGGATATATTATTGAAAATTCTTATATTTTTCGAAAATTTGTTATTGATTCTCTGGAAAAAAGAAAAAATTACATTAACAAATATAAAATAATCGTTAAATTTAAATATTTGGTCATTATTTGGACTTAGTTTAGCTTATAATTCTTGGTTTTTGTGAAGAAATACAAAATTCTTAGCTTGGAGAAACAAAGTCGCAATCGGGCTCTTACTTACTTCAAGAAATATATTTTCTTTTGAAAAATATGGATGATTTAATTATTGCATTTAAAAGTTGGGAATTAATAGATCGTCAAGAATTGTTGGATACAAATTTTTATTATTGGTATGTCAGAACTTCCAAAAAAATTGAAACGCCTAGGTCTATTATAATAGCATTTCAATGGAAGTCCCTACCGAATTTTCAATATACGAAATTTTAATTTTCTATAATGTCCCGAATATCGAAATTTTTTTCCCAGGCAAGGTGGCCCAGTGACTACTAGGATTTTTGGACATTTCCAAAATCTCCAAAAAATATTGCATTTCTTGAAGTATATTATTACAAACGGTCCATTTTTACCTTTGTGTCAATAATCAAAGTTAAGAATCTTGTTATTCTAATACATAAACCAAGAAATATCACCTACCTAAGAAGAAATAAGAATACAAATTTTAAATTCAATTATTATTTCTTATTTTTTGCTGTAAATTCGTTGTTTTCCTACTGAAGCTAAAACAGGAGTATTAAAAATTCAAGATTTTTAAATATTTTATAAAATAATACTAACAATTTTAGAGATCTTTTCGTATTTCCCCGAAAAATGATTTTTGAAACGTAAATTAAAAAAACGGCCCAATTTTGTCTTTTAATCTCTAATTTGTGTTCAAAATCTT
This sequence comes from Diaprepes abbreviatus, assembly GCA_034092305.1. Taxonomy (NCBI): domain Eukaryota; kingdom Metazoa; phylum Arthropoda; class Insecta; order Coleoptera; family Curculionidae; genus Diaprepes; species Diaprepes abbreviatus. Next base: position 85,085 of record JASJET010000261.1, on the reverse strand, counting down.
GTACTTTTCCTACAAGAAGCAAGATATCCATGTAATTTGATTTCAAATTAGAACAAAATGTGTGACTTCACTGATTAATTCGGATTTTGTGATATAAATATCTTGTTTCCCAAAAATAGTTAGGATGGAAATGTCGAAAACTCAGCATTCTCTAATATGTCAAAATTTAATGGATTGTACAAAAATTTATTTACTTCCTGATGTTCTTATATTAACGGATTTCTTTGAAGATTTTCGAAATGTGTCGCTAAACATATAAAATTAGATCTCGCACAATACTTTACATCTCCCGGTTTAAGTTGGGATGCAATATTACGATTCACTAAAGTTAAATTAGAATTCTATCTGATATTAACATGTTACATTTTCATTAAAAACAAAAAAAAATGGTCCATTTTTGACTTTCAGTCTCTAATCTATGTACAAAGTCTTGTAGTTCTCCTACAAAGTCCAAGAAATCCATGTATATTGATTCCAAATTAGAACAAAATGTGTGACTTCACTGATTATTTCTTATTTTGTGATTTAATCATCTTGTTTTTCTAGAAAAGTTGGTATAGATCTATCGAAAATGCAGAATATTTAAATAATATACCAAACAATACCAATAATCTTAGAGATCCTTTCATATTTCCTTGAATAGAAAATTTCGGGATTGATATTGACACAAACGGCCCATTTTGGATTTTCTGACTCTAGTCTAAGTTCAGAAACTTGTTTTTCTTCTACAAAAACCAAGAAATGCAAGTAAATTGAGTCCAAATTAGCACAAAGCTTCTAAATTTAGTGATTATTTCGTATTTTCGGCTGTAATTCTTTTGTTCTTCTAGAAAAGTTATTATAGAAATATCGAAAAAGCAGGATTTCTTAATATTATACCTAATAAAATAGATAATCTTAGAAATCTTCTCGCATTCCTCTGCGAAATAGGTTTCAGGAAGTAAATTAATACAAATGACCCATTTTTATCTTTCAATCTATAATCTAAGTTCAGAATCTTGGACTTCTCATACAAAAATCAAGAAATGCGACCTAATTTAGTCGAAATAAGAACAAAAACTTTAAATTCAATGATTTTCTCATATTTAGTGTTGTAATTTCCTTATTTTCCAAGAGAACTTATAAAGAAATATTAAAGTTGCAAGGCTTTTAAATAATATAAAAAATAATGCTCTCAGTATTAGATATCTATTCATATTTCCTTGAGAAATGGGTTTTGGAACGTAAGTTAGTATAAACGACCTATTTTGGACTTTCAATTTCTAATCTAAGGTAAATTGAATCCAAATTAGAACAAAATGTCTATATTCAATGATTTCTTCTTATTCTGTCCTGTAATCTCATTTTTATCCATTTTTAAGGGAAATACGAATATATCTCCTAGATTATTAGTCTTATTTAGGGTAACATATTAAAAATCCTGCATTTTCGATTCTTTTATAACAAAAGTTTTAACAACTTCTCCTTTAAAATAAGGAAATACGGAACAATTATTGAATTTAGGTGCTTTGTTATTATTTCGAAAGAATTAAGCTGCATTCTTGGTTTTCGTAGTAGAAGTACTAAATCCTGAACTTAGATTATAGACAGAGAGTCAAAAAGTGGTAAGTACCATTCTAAGACATATTTTTCAGGGAAATACGGAAAGATCTTTTAGATTATTGTTTTAATTTTCTAAATTATTTAAGAATCCTGCATTTTCGATATTCCTGTAATAGCCGTTCTGGGAAAACAAAGGCAATTACAGCACAGAATAGGAAATAATCATTGAATTCACGTATTTCATTCTAATATGAACTTGTTTTCCATACATTTCTTGGATTTTGAATGAGAAGTGCAAGTTTCTGAACTTAGATTAGAGGCAGAAAATCAAAAATGGGTCATTTATGTAAATCTACTTCCCAAAACTTACTTTTCAGGAAAATACGATATAATCTCGAAGATTATTGGTTTAATTTTATAAAAAATATAAGAATCTTGCACTATCGATGTTTCTAAACCAACTTTTCTTTTTTTTTTGAGAAGTACAAGATTTTGAACTTAGATTCGAGAGACAAAGTCGAAAATTGGCCATTTCTGTTAATTTACTTTTTGAAATTTATTTTTTAAGGAAATACGAAAAAATCTGTAGGATTTTTGTTTCTATTTTGTATAATATATAAAAATTCTGCATTTTTGATACTTCTCTTAGAACTTCTTTTAGAAATCAAGGAAATTATATGATTAAATACGAAATAATCATTAAATTTAGACTTATTGTCTTTATTTTGATTGATATTGGAGTCACCCGCTTCATTGGACCTGTTCTGCCAGAGATATTACAGTAAAAATATCGAAAATTTAGGATTTTTGAATAGGTACCAAGTGATGCGATTTAATTTAGTCGAAATAAGAACAAAAAGTATTATTTAAATGAGCATTTCTTATTTAGTGTTCTTGCATTTTCAATATTTCTATACGAACTTTCCTTTTTTGTATGAGAAGTACAGGATTCTGAATTTAGATAAGGGAGAGAAAGTCGAAAATTTTTGTTAATTCACTTCCTTAAACCTATTTTTCGGGGAAATATGAAAAAATCTGTAGGATTTTTGGTTTTATTTTGTATACTACATAAAAATTCTTCATTTTTGTTTAGAACTTTTCTTGGAAATCAAGGAAATTATAGCACTAAATAAGAAATAATCATTAAATTTAGACATCGTGTCTTTATTTCCGGTTGAATATGCTGCATTTATATGTTTTAGTATTAAAAGTACAAGATTCTCTACTTAGTTTCTAAACACAAAGGCTGTATGTATTAATTTACTCCCAGAAGTCGAATTTTATGGGAAATACGAAAATATCTCTAAGGTTATTAGTTCTATTTTGTGTAATATCTTAAAATCCCGAATTTTTGGTACTTTTGTTATAGCTTCTCCATTAAAAGGCGAATATTGAATCACTAAATCCGAAATAATCTTTGAATTCGGAAACTTTTTCCTAATATCGATTCAGTTTAACAAATATTTCTTGGTTTTTGTTAATGAAGTACAAGATTTTCAACTTAACTTAGAGACACAAGTTCGCAATGAGCTGTTTATATTAATTTACTACCAGAAATCGAATTTTTTTAGGAAAATACGAAAATATCCCTACGATTAATAGGTTTATTTGATATATTATTGAAAATTCTTATATTTTTCGAAAATTTGTCATTGATTCTCTGGAAAAAACAAAAAATTACATTAACAAATATAAAATAATCGTTAAATTTAAATATTTGGTCATTATTTGTACTTAGTTTAGCTTATACTTCTTGGTTTTTGTGAAAGAAATACAAGATTCTTAGCTTAGAGACACAAAGTCGCAATTGGGCTCTTACTTACTTCAAGAAATATATTTTCTTTTGAAAAATATGGATGATTTAACTGTTGCATTTAAAAGTTGGGTATTAATAGATCGCCAAGAATTTTTGGAAACAAATTTTTATTATTGGTATGTCAGAACTTTAAAAAAAATTGAAACGCCTAGGTTTATTATAATAGCATTTCAATGGAACTCCCTACCGAATTTTCAATATACTATGTTGAGTGTTTCTAATTCTAATAATTTGTTTTCTAGGAGAAGTTAAAACAGAAGCATCAAAAATTCAAGACTTTTAAATATTTTCTTTTCGTATTTCCATGAAAAAAGGGTTTTGGAATGTAAATTAATCAAAGTGGCCCATAATTGACTTTCAGTCTCTAAGATATACGGGAAGATTTCTAAGATCTTTTAGTTTAATTTTATAAAATAATACAGAGTCCTGCATTCTCGATACTTATTTACAAATATTCTGGGAAAACAAGGGAATAGCAGCACAAAATGGGAAAAAATTTTAAAATCCAGAAATCTTGTTTTAATTTTGATTCACTTTATTTGCGTTTCTTGGATTTTGTAAGAAAAGTACAAAATTCTGAAATTAGATTATAGACAGAAAGTCGAAAATGGGCCAATGGTGTTAATTTATTTTTCAAAACTGATTAATACATAGAAATACGAAAATATTCCTAAGATCGGTTTAATTTAGTAAAATATTTAAAAATCTTCCATTTTCAGAAGAATCTTGCATATTATGTAAATAACGGGCAAATATACCAGGACAAATTATGTTTAGAAATAACAAACCGGCAATTAGAGCACCACAAATTGTGTAGTCATAATAAAACGTATACCGCATTCTTTTAAATTGCGAGAATTAAAAAATAAAATAGGAATCACGTACCGAAAATTGGAATAATATACTGAAAATCCTAAAATATTTGTTGTAAATATAATTAGATGCATTCGGTGGTGAATATTATTACAAACTGTCAATATTTGATATTCTTTTAATAATCTAAGTTTAGATTCTTGTACTAGTAGTTTTCTGGGCTTAATTTTTATAATTTCTAATAAATTTCTTCAGCACAATGACGAAAACCACTGAAATTTTAATTTTCTATTATGTCCCGAATATCGAAGTTTTTTTCCCAGGCAAGGTGGCAAAGTGACTACTAAGATTTTTGGACATTTCCAAAATCTCCCAAAATAATGCATTTCTTGAAGTATATTATTACAAACGGTCCATTTTGACCTTTGTGTCAATAATCAAAGTTAACAATCTTGTTATTCTAATACAGAAACCAAGAAATATGGCCTACTTAAGAAGAAATAAGAATACAAATTTTAAATTCAATGATTATTTCTTATTTTTTGTTGTAATTTCGTTGTTTTCCTACTGAAACTAAAACAGGAGTATTAAAGATTCAAGATTTTTAAATATTATATAAAATAATACTAATAATTTTAGAGATCTTTTCGTATTTCCCCGAAAAGTGTTTTTTTAAACGTAAATTAAAAATAACGGCCCAATTTTGTCTTTCAATCTCTAATTTGTGTTCAAAATCTTGTACTTTTCCTGCAAAAAGCAAGATATCCATGTAATTTGATTTCAAATTCGAACAAAATGTGTGACTTCACTGATTAATTCGGATATTGTGATATAAATATCTTGTTTCCCAAAAAAAGTTAGAATAGAAGTGTCGAAAACGCAGCATTCTTAAATATGTCAAAATTTAATGGATTATACAAAAATTTATTTACTTCCTGATGTCCTTATATTAACAGATTTCTTTGAAGATTTTCGAAATGTGTCGCTAAACATATAGAATTAGATCTCGCACAATACTTTACAACTCCCGGTTTAAGTTGGGATGCAGTGTTACGATTCACGAAATTTAAATTAGAATTCTCACTGATATTAATATGTTACATTTTCTTTAAAAACAATAAAAATGGCCTATTTTTGACTTTCAGTCTCTAATCTATGTACAAAGTCTTGTAGTTTTCCTACAAAATCCAAGAAATCCATGTATATTGATTCCAAATTAGAACAAAATGTGTGACTTCACTGATTATTTAGTTTTTTGCGATTTAATCATCTTGTTTTTCTAGAAAAGTTGGTATAGATCTATCGAAAATGCAGAATATTTAAATAATATAACAAACAATACCAATAATCCTAGAGATCCTTTCGTATTTCCTTGAATAGAAAATTTCGGGATTGATATTGACACAAACGGCCCATTTTGGATATTCTGACTCTAGTCTAAGTTCAGAATCTTGTTCTTCTTCTACAAAAACTAAGAAATTCAAGGAAATTGAGTCCAAATTACCACAAAGCTTCTAAATTTAGTGATTATTTCGTATTTTCTGCTGTAATTCTCTTGTTCTCCTAGAAAAGTTATTATAGAAATATCGAAAAAGCAGGATTTTTTAATATTATACCTAATATAACAGATAAACTTAGAAATCTTCTCGTTTTCCTCTGCGAAATAGGTTTCAAAAAGTGAATTAATACAAATGACCCATTTTTATCATTCAATCTATAATCTAATTTCAGAATCTTGGACTTCTAATACAAAAACCAAGAGATACGACCTAATTTAGTCCAAATAAGAACAAAAACTTTAAATTCAATGATTTTTTTCCGTATTTAGTGTTGTAATTTCCTTATTTTCCAAGAGAAATTATAAAGAAGTTTTAAAACTACAAGGTTTTTAAATAATATAAAAAATAATGCTCTCAGTAAAAGAGATCCATTCATATATTTATACGCAAGTTAGTATAAACGACCTATTTTGGACTTTCAATCTCTAATCTAAGGTAAATTGAATCTAAATTAGAACAAAATGCCTATGTTCAATGATTTCTTCATATTCTGTCCTATAATCTCATTTTTATCCATTTTTAAGGGAAATACGAATATATATCCTAGATCTAGTATTAGGTTAACATATTAAAAATCCTGCATTTTCGATTCTTTTATAACAAAAGTTTTAACAACTTCTCCTTTAAAATAAGGAAATACGGAACAATCATTGAATTTGGGTGCTTTGTTATTATTTCGAAAGAATTAAGCTGCATTCTTGGTTTTCGTAGTAGAAGTAATAAATCCTGAACTTAGATTATAGACAGAGGGTCAAAAAGGGCCATTTGTGGTAAGTACCATTCTGAGACATATTTTTCAGGGAAATACGGAAGGATCTTTTAGATTATTGTTTTAATTTTCTAAATTATTTAAGAATCCTGCATTTTCGATATTTCTGTAATAACCGTTCTGGGAAAACAAAGGCAATTACAGCACAGAATAGGAAATAATCATTGAATTCACGTATTTCATTCTAATATGAACTTGTTTTCCATACATTTCTTGGATTTTGAATGAGAAGTGCAAGATTCTGACCTTAGATTAGAGGCAGAAAATCAAAAATGGGCCATTTATGTAAATCTACTTCCTAAAACTTACTTTTCAGAAAAATACGATATAATCTCGAAGATTATTGGTTTAATTTTATAAGAAATTTAAGAATCTTGCACTATCGATATTTCTATACCAACTTTTATTTTTTTTATGAGAAGTACAAGATTTTGAACTTAGATTCGAGAGACAAAGTCGAAAATTGACCATTTCTGTTAATTTACTTCTTGAAACTTATTTTTTAATGAAATACGAAAAAATCTGTAGGGTTTTTTGTTCTATTTTGTATAATATATAAAAATTCTTCATTTTTGATACTTCTCTTAGAAATCAAGGAAATTATAGCACTAAATACGAAATAATCATTAAATTTAGACTTATTGTCTTTATTTTGATTGATATTGGAGTCACCCGCTTCATTGGACCTGTTCTGCTAGGGATATTACAATAAAAATATCGAAAATTTAGGATTTTTGAATAGATATCAAGTTATGTGATCTAATTTAGTGGAAATAAGAACAAAAAGTATTATTTAAATGATAATTTCTTATTTAGTGTTCTTGCATTTTCAATATTTCTATACAAAATTTCCTTCTTTGTATGAGAAGTGCAGGATTCTGAATTTAGATAAGGGAGAGAAAGTCGAAAATTAACCATTTTTGTTAATTCACTTCCTGAAACTTATTTTTTAGGGAAATACGAAAAAATCTGTAGGATTTTTGGTTTTATTTTGTATAATATATAAAAATTCTTCATTTTTGATATTTTTGTTAGAACTTTTCTTGGAAATCAAGGAAATTATAGCACTAAATAAGAAATTATCATTAAATTAAGACATCGTGTCTTTATTTCCGGTTAACTATGCTGCATTTATATGTTTTAGTATAAAAAGTACAAGATTCTCTACTTACTTTCTAAACACAAAAGCTGTATGTATTAATTTACTCCCAGAAGTCGGGAAATGGGTTATGGGAAATACGAAAATATCTCTAAGGTTATTAGTTCTATTTTGTGTAATATCTTTAATATCTCGAATTTTAGGTACTTTTGTTATAGCTTCTCCATTAAAAGGCGAATATTGAATCACTAAATCCGAAATAATCTTTGAATTCGGAAACTTTTTCCTAATATCGACTCAGTTTAACAAACATTTCTTGGTTTTTGTTAATGAAGTACAAGAGTCTCAACAAATTTAGAGACACAATTTCACAAATGAGCTGTTTATATTAAATTACTACCAGAAATCGAATTTTTAGGAAATTCTTATATTTTTGGAAAATTTGTTATTGATTCTCTGGAAAAAACAGAAAATTACATTAACAAATATAAAATAATCGTTAAATTTAAATATATACGGGAAGATTTCTAAGATCTTTTTGTTTAATTTTATAAAATAATACAAAATCCTGCATTCTCGATACTTATTTACAAATATTCTGGGAAAACAAGGGAATAGCAGCACAAAATGGGAAAAAATTTTAAAATCGAGAAATCTTGTTTTAATTTTGATTCACTTTATTTGCGTTTCTTGGATTTTGTAAGAAAAGTACAAAATTCTGAAATTAGATTATAGACAGAAAGTCGAAAATGGGCCAATGGTGTTAATTTATTTTTCAAAACTGATTAATACATAGAAATACGAGAATATTCCTAAGATCGGTTTAATTTAGTAAAATACTTAAAAATCTTCCATTTCCAGAAGAATCTTGCATATTATATAAATAACGGGCAAATATACCAGAACAAATTAAGTTTATAAATAACAAACCAGCAATCAGAGCACCACAAATTGTGTAAATCAAAAATACGTACACCGCATTCTTTTAAATTGCGAGAATTAAAAAATATAATAGGAATTACGTACCGAAAATTGGAATAATATACCGAAAATCATAAAATATTAGTTGTAAATATAATTAGATGCATTCGGTGGTGAATATTATTACAAACTGTCAATATTTGATATTCTTTTAATAATCTAAGTTGAGATTCTTGTACTTGTAGCTTTCTGGGTTTAATTTTTATAATTTCTAATAAATTTCTTCAGCACAATGACGAAAACCACTGAAATTTTTATTTTCTATAATGTCCCGAATATCGAAATTTTTTTCCCAGGCAAGGTGGCCCAGTGACTACTAGGATTTTTGGACATTTCCAAAATCTCCCAAAATAATGCATTTCTTGAAGTATATTGTTACAAACGGTCCATTTTTACCTTTGTGTCAATAATCAAAGTTAAGAATCTTGTTATTCTAATACAGAAACCAAGAAATATCACCTACTTAAGAAAAAATAAGAATACGAATTTTAAATTCAATGATTATTTCTTATTTTTTGTTGCAATTTCGTTGTTTTCCTACTGAAACTAAAACAGGAGTATTAAAAATTCAAGATTTTTAAATATTATATAAAATAGTACTAATAATTTTAGAGATCTTTTCGTATTTCCCCGAAAAATAATTTTTAAAACGTAAATTAAAAAAAACGGTCCAATTTTGTCTTTCAATCTCTAATTTGTGTTCAAAATCTTGTACTTTTCCTTCAAAAAGTAAGATATCCATGTAATTTGATTTCAAGTTCGAACAAAATGTGTGACTTCACTGATTAATTCGGATTTTGTGATATAAATATCTTGTTTCCCAAAAAAAGTTAGAATTGAAGTGTCGAAAACGCAGCATTCTTAAATATGTCAAAATTTAATAAATTATACAAAAATTTATTTACTTCCTGATGTTCTTATATTAACAGATTTCTTTGAAATGTGTCGCTAAACATATAAAATTAGATCTCGCACAATACTTTACATCTCCCGGCTTAAGTTGGGATGCAATGTTACGATTCACTAAAGTTATATTAGAATTCTAACTGATATTAACATGTTACATTTTCTTTAAAAACAATAAAAATGGCCCATTTTTGACTTTCAGTCTCTAATCTATGTACAGGGTAAGTCAACGATTGGGTGAATTAGGTTTGTGCCAAACTATATTTATTGTTTGATACAGTTTATTTTTACGCAGATTTTAAAAATATTTAGGACTCTCCATGGTGAGCCAAAAAACTAGGACAGCATAAAGTTGTATTTTTTTAAATAGAACACCCTATATACGAATCGTATTTTCGATTTAGCTTATAATTTTAAATCTTTTTTATTAAGAGTTTACTATATCAAAACTTTATAGTTTCTGAGATAATTAAGTTAAAAAAAAGTCACATTTTCCAGCATCAATTCAATCTTAAATAACGTTTTCAATTTTGTGACAAATATATTCAAATTTGGAATTTAGCAAGGCCAAGGACAAATTAACATAATTTTTACCTAATATTTGCAATAAAAGCTACAGGGTGTTGAACACATCGGCTTAAATTTGAACAAGTTTAAATGAATAAATATATTTTTTCTTAAATGGTACACCCTGTATATTTTCATGTTATTTAATAGAGTAATAAAAACCCTAAAAGTTTTGTTCAATATATCCTATACCTATTTATAATAGTTTTTGAGATATTTCAGTTTTTCTTATTTTCCATACTTTTTTACAGAAATAGTCTTCATTATCATAGTAGCCATGTAAAATAATAAAAAGAAACTACAGAAACAAACAGAATGTGGTTAAATATGATGAAATACATTATTCGTTATATTACAACGGCAATAGTTTAATTAAACATAATGTGAAAAAATTAACACAACTATAACGACAAGGCAAATACATATTTACTTTTATACTAAATTGAAACAAAAAAATTACCTATTAAATACTGAGATTAATTATTTCTTTTTAATAAGTGTTCGAATAAACGACCCTCTTGTGCAATGCACAAATTTAGTCTTTTTTGCAGATTTTCTCGGACCCTGGACAAAATTAGTGGCGTTATTGTTCTACAGGTATCCCTAATCCTGTTTCGCATATCTTCCACTGTTGTTGGTGGATTAACATACACCTTATTTTTAATATAACCCCATAGGAAGAAATCTAATGGGGTGATGTCGCAAGAGCTTGGTGGCCACTCAATGAAACCCCCACGTCCAATCCATTTTTGCGAATATCGTTGGTCCAAAAACGCACGAACTTCACGATGGTAATGCGGAGGCGCACCATCGTGCTGGAACCACATACTGTCGAGCTCATCCCTATCGAGAACTTGAAGCAGTTGGGGTAGTTCTTCTTGTAGAAAGTTCAGGTAACTATGACCATTTAGTGGTTCATTAAAAAAGTGGGATCCAATAATTGGATTATGATGAATACCACACCAAACATTTAATGACTAGTGGTTTTGATGTTGCACCTCTCTAATCCAAAATGGGTTTTCTGTGGCATAATAATGCATGTTGCGTCTATTTACGGCACCGTTACTTGTAAAAGTAGCTTCATCACTAAACATTACCTTGCATAATAAATTTGGATTTAATTGAATCTCCGCATTTATTGTACGACAAAAGTTTACACGACTTTCAAAATCCTGTTCATGCAATTCTTGGTGTAATTCCATGTGATATGGATGATACCTAAATTTCTTGGTAGTACGATTAGCGGTGGATTGTGATGTTTCACATAAAGCTGCTAACTGACGGCTACCAATATAAGGATTTTCCTGAACATTTAACAATACTTGTAGTTCTTTTTCTTCATTATTTACTGGTTTGTTGACCACTTTACGTTTTGGATAATCAACAGTACCAGAAGAATAAAATCTTTGCATTAAGTTTTGAAAAGTATGGGTATTAGGCTGGCGTCGATCAGGATACTTCATTTTGTAAATTCTTTGAGCAAGAAAGCAATTTTTTTGAGCCTCTCCTATTGTATAAATCATATCTATTAACTCATTCTTTGGAAAATTCATTTTACAATATAAGATGAATGCAAAAAACAACCAAACTACACTACATAAAAACCAAAAGAAGCGATTGCGGTTATAAATTTGACACACAGAAAAATGTTCTTTTACATTGTTTTTGCCATGGCTACTATGATAATGAAGACTATTTCTGTAAAAAAGTATGGAAAATAAGAAAAACTGAAATATCTCAAAAACTATTATAAATAGGTATAGGATATATTGAACAAAACTTTTAAGGTTTTTATTACTCTATTAAATAACGTGAAAATATGCAGGGTGTACCATTTAAAAAAAAAAGATATTTATTAATTTAAACTTGTTCAAATTTAAGCCGATGTGTTCAACACCCTGTAGCTTTTATTGCAAATATTAGGTAAAAATTATGTTAACTTGTCCTTGGCCTTGCTAAATTCCAAATTTGAATATATTTGTCACAAAATTGAAAACGTTATTTAGGATTGAATTGATGCTTGAAAATGTGACTTTTTTTCTTTAAACTTAATTATCTCAGAAACTATAAAGTTTTGTTATAGTAAACCCTTAATAAAAAAATATTTAAAATTATAAGCTAAATCGAAAATACGATTCGTATATAGGGTGTTCTATTTAAAAAAAATACAACTTTATGCTGTCCTAGTTTTTTGGCTCACCCTGTAGAGTCCTAAATATTTTTAAAATCTGCGTAAAAATAAACTGTATCAAACAATAAATACAGTTTCTTTGTAAATTTCACCGAAAAGGTACAAACTTACTTCATCCAATCGTTGACTCACCCTGTACAAAGTCTTGTAGTTCTCCTACAAAATCCAAGAAATCCATGTATATTGATTCCAAATTAGAACAAAATGTGTGACTTCACTGATTATTTCGTTTTTTGCGATTTAATCATCTTGTTTTTCTAGAAAAGTTGGTATAGATCTATCAAAAATGCAGAATATTTAAATAATATACCAAACAATACCAATAATCTTAGAGATCTTTTCGTATTTCCTTTAATAGAGAATTTCGGGATTGATATTGACACAAACGGCCCATTTTGGACTTTCCGACTCTAGTCTAAGTTCAGAATCTTATTCTTCTTCTACAAAAACCAAGAAATGCAAGTAAATTGAGTCCAAATTAGCACAAAGCTTCTAAATTTAGTGATTATTTCGTATTTTTTTGCTGTAATTCTCTTGTTCTGATAGAAAAGTTATTATAGAAATATCGAAAAAGCAGGATTTTTTAATATTATACCTAATAAAACAGATAATCTTAGAAATCTTCTCGTATTCCTCTGCGAAATAGGTTTCAGAAAGTAAATTAAAACAAATGACCCATTTTTGTCATTCAATCTATAATTTAAGTTCAGAATCTTGGACTTCTAATACAAAACCAAGAAATGGGACCTAATTTAGTCGAAATAAGAACAAAAACTTTAAATTCAATGATTTTTTCCGTATTTAGTGTTGTAATTTCCTTATTTTCCAAGAGAACTTATAAAGAAGTATTAAAACTGCAAGGATTTCAAATAATATAAAAAATAATGCTCTCAGTAATAGAGATCTATTCATATTTCCCTGAGAAATGGGTTTTGGAACGCAAGTTAGTATAAACGACCTATTTTGGACTTTCAATCTCTAATCTAAGGTAAATTGGATCCAAATTAGAACAAAATGCCTATATTCAATGATTTCTTCATATTCTCTCCTGTAATCTCATTTTTATCCATTTTTAAGGGAAATACGAATATATCTCCTAAATTATTAGTCTTATTTAGGGTAACATATTAAAAATCCTGCATTTTCGATTCTTTTATAACAAAAGTTATGACAACTTCCCCTTTAAAATAAGAAAATACGAAACAATCATTGAATTTACGTGCTTTGTTATTATTTCGAAAAAATTAAGCTGTATGCTTGGTTTTCGTGGTTGAAGTACTAAATCCTGAACTTAGATTATAGACAGAGAGTCAAAAAGGGCCATCTGTGGTAACTACCATTCCGAGATATATTTTTCAGGGAAATACGGAAAGATCTTTTAGATTATTGTTTTAATTTTCTAAATTATTTAAGAATTCTGCATTCTCGATATTTCTGTAATAACCGTTCTGGGAAAACAAAGGCAATTACAGCTCAGAATAAGAAATAATCATTGAATTCACGTATTTCATTCTGATATAAACTTGTTTTCCATACATTTCTTGGATTTTGAAGGAGAAGTGCAAGATTCTGAACTTTGATTAGAGGCAGAAAATCAAAAATGGGCCATTTATATAAATCTACTTTCCAAAACTTACTTTTCAGGAAAATATGATATAATCTCGAAGATTATTGGTTTAATTTTATAAGAAATTTAAGAATCTTGCACTATCGATATTTCTATACCAACTTTTATTTTTTTTTATGAGAAGTACAAGATTTTGAACTTAGATTCGAGAGAGAAAGTCGAAAATTGGCAATTTGTGTTAATTTACTTCCTGAAACTTATTTTTTAAGGAAATACGAAAAAATCTGTAGGGTTTTTGGTTCTATTTTGTATAATATATAAAAATTCTTCATTTATGATACTTCTCTTAGAAATCAAGGAAATTATAGCACTAAATACGAAATAATCATTAAATTTAGACTTATTGTCTTTATTTTGATTGATTTTGGATTCACCCGCTTTATCGGACCTGTTCTGCCAGAGATATTACAATAAAAATATCGAAAATTTAGGATTTTTGAATAGTTACCAAGTGATGCGATCTAATTTAGTCGAAATAAGAACAAAAATTATTGTTTTAATGATCATTTCTTATTTAGTGTTCTTGCATTTTCAATATTTCTATACAAACTTTCCTTTTTTGTATGAGAAGTACCGGATTCTGAATTTAGATAAGGGTGAGAAAGTCGAAAATCTACCATTTTTGTTAATTCACTTCCTGGAACTTATTTTTCAGGGAAATACGAAAAAATCTGAAGGATTTTTGGTTTTATTTTGTATAATACATAAAAATTCTTCATTTTTGATTAGAACTTTTCTTGGAAATCAAGGAAATTATAGCACTAAATAAGAAATAATCATTCAATTTAGACATCGTGTTTTTATTTCCGGCTGACTATGCTGCATTTATATGTTTTATTATTAAAAGTACAAGATTCTCTACTTAGTTTCTAAACACAAAGGCTGTGTGTATTAATTTACTCCCAGAAGTCGAATTTTATGGGAAATACGAAAATATCTCTAAGGTTATTAGTTCTATTTTGTGTAATATTTTAAATCCCGAATTTTTGGTACTTTTGTTATAGCTTCTCCATTAAAAGGCGAATATTGAATCACTAAATCCGAAATTATCTTTGAATTCGGAAACTTTTTCCTAACATCCATTCAGTTTAACAAATATTTCTTGGTTTTTGTTAATGAAGTACAAGATTTTCAACTTAACTTAGAGACACAAGTTCGCAAATGAGCTGTTTATATTAATTTACTGCCTGAAATCGAATTTTTAGGAAATTACGAAAATATCCCTAAGATTAATAGGTTTATTTCATATAATATTAAAAATTCTTATATTTTTCGAAAATTTGTTATTGATTTTCTGGAAAAAAACAGAAAATTATATTAACAAATATAAAATAATCGTTAAATTTAAATATTTGGTCATTATTTGGACTTAGTTTAGCTTATATTTCTTGGTTTTTGTGAAATAAATACAAGATTCTTAGCTTAGAGACACAAAGTCGCAATTGGGATCTTACTTACTTCAAGAAATATATTTTCTTTTGAAAAATTTGGATGATTTAATTATTGCATTTAAAAGTTGGGAATTAATAGATCGCCAAGAATTGTTGGAAAAAAATTTTTATTATTGGTATGTCAGAACTTCCAAAAAAATTGAAACGCCTAGGTCTATTATAATAGCATTTCAATGGAACTCCCTACCGAATTATTTTCAATATACTATGTTGAGTGTTTCTAATTCTAATAATTTGTTTTCTAGGAGAAGTTAAAACAGAAGCATCAAAAATTCAAGACTTTTAAATATTATCTTTTCATATTTCCATGAAAAAAGGGTTTTGGAATGTAAATTAATCAAAGCGGCCCGTAATTGACTTTCAGTCTCTAAGATATACGGGAAGATTTCTAAGATCTTTTAGTTTAATTTTATAAAATAATACAGAGTTCTGCATTTTCGATACTTATTTACAAATATTCTGGGAAAACAAGCGAATAGCAGCACAAAATAGGAAAAAATTTTGAAATCCAGAAATCTTGTTTTAATTTTGATTCACTTTATTTGCGTTTCTTCGATTTTGTAAGAAAGGTACAAAATTCTGAAATTAGATTATAGACAGAAAGTCGAAAATGGGCCAATGGTGTTAATTTATTTTTCAAAACTGATTAATACATAGAAATACGAGAATATTCCTAAGATCGGTTTAATTTAGTAAAATATTTAAAAATCTTCCATTTTCAGAAGAATCTTGTATATTATATAAATAACGGGAAAATATACCAGGAAAAATTATGTTTATAAATAACAAAACGGCAATCAGAGCACCACAAATTGTGTAAATCATAATAAAACGTATACCGCATTCTT
This sequence comes from Diaprepes abbreviatus, assembly GCA_034092305.1. NCBI lineage: Eukaryota > Metazoa > Arthropoda > Insecta > Coleoptera > Curculionidae > Diaprepes > Diaprepes abbreviatus. The sequence continues at coordinate 68,916 of JASJET010000261.1, read as the reverse complement.
TTAAATTGCGAGAATGAAAAAATATAATAGGAATGACGTACCGAAAATTGGAATAATATACCGAAAATCATAAAATATTAGTTGTAAATATAATTAGATGCATTCGGTGGTGAATATTATTACAAACTGTCAATATTTGATATTCTTTTAATAATCTAAGTTCAGATTCTTGTACTTGTAGTTTTCTGGGCTTAATTTTTATAATTTCTAATAAATTTCTTCAGCACAATGACGAAAACCATTGAAATTTTAATTTTCTATAGTGTCCCTAATATCGAAATTTTTTTCCCAGGCAAGGTGGCCCAGTGACTACTAGGATTTTTGGACATTTCCAAAATCTCCCAAAATAATCCATTTCTTGAAGTATATTATTACAAACGGTCCATTTTTAACTTTGTGTCAATAATCAAAGTTAAGAATCTTGTTATTCTAATACATAAACCAAGAAATATCACCTACTTAAAAAGGAATAAGGATATAAATTTTAAATTCAATGATTATTTCTTATTTTTTGTTGTAATTTCGTTGTTTTCCTACTGAAGCTAAAACAGGAGTATTAAAAATTCAAGATTTTTAAATATTATATAAAATAAAACTAATAATTTTAGAGATCTTTTCGTATTTCCCCGAAAAATGGTTTTTGAAGCGTAAATTAAAAAAAAAAACGGCCCAATTTTGTCTTTCAATCTCTAACTTGTGTTCAAAATCTTGTACTTTTCCTACTAAAAGCAACATATCCATGTAATTTGATTTCAAATTCGAACAAAATGTGTGACTTCACTGATTAATTCGGATTTTGTGATATAAATATCTTGTTTCCCAAAAAAAGTTAGAATAGAAGTGTCGAAAACGCAGCATTCTTAAATATATCAAAATTTAGTGGATTATACAAAAATTTATTTACTTCCTGATGTTGTTATATTAACAGATTTCTTTGAAGATTTTCGAAATGTGGCGCTAAACATATAAAATTAGATCTCGCACAATTCTTTACATCTCCCGGTTTAAGTTGGGATGCAATGTTACGATTCACTAAAGTTAAATTAAAATTCTAACTGATATTAACATGTTACATTTTCTTTAAAAACAATAAAAATGGCCCATTTTTGACTTTAAGTCTCTAATCTATGTACAAAGTCTTGCAGTTTTCCTACAAAATCCAAGAAATCCATGTATATTGATTCCAAATTAGAACAAAATGTGTGACTTCACTGATTATTTCGTATTTTGTGATTTAACGGCCCATTTTGGACTTTCTGACTTTAGTCAAAGTTCAGAATATTGTTCTTCTTCTACAAAAACCAAGAAATGCAGGTAAATTAAGTTCAAATTGGCACAAAGCTTCTAAATTTAGTGATTATTTCGTATTTTCTGTTGTAATTCTCTTGTTCTCCTAGAGAAGTTATTATAGAAATATCGAAAAAGCAGGATTTTTTAATATTATACCTATTAAAACAGATAATCTTAGAAATCTTCTCGTATTGCCCTGCGAAATAGGTTTCAGGAAGTAAATTAATACAAATGACCCATTTTTATCTTTCAATCTATAATCCAAGTTCAAAATCTTGGACTTCTCATACAAAATCCAAGAAATGCGACCTAATTTAGTCGAAATAAGAACAAAAACTTTAAATTCAATGATTTTTTCCGTATTTAGTGTTGTAATTTCCTTATTTTCCAAGAGAACTTATAAAGAAGTATTAAAACTGCAAGGCTTTTAAATAATATAAAAAATAATGCTCTCAGTAATAGAGATCTATTCATATTTCCCTGAGAAATGGGTTTTGGAACGTAAGTTATTATAAACGACCTATTTTGGACTTTCAATCTCTAATCTAATTTAAATTGAATCCAGATTAGAACAAAATGCCTATATTCAATGATTTCTTCATATTCTCTCCTGTAATCTCATTTTTATCCATTTTTAAGGGAAATACGAATATATCTCCTAGATTATTAGTCTTATTTAGGGTAACATATTAAAAATCCTGCATTTTCGATTCTTTTATAACAAAAGTTATGACAACTTCTTCCTTAAAATAAGGAAATACGAAACAATCATTGAATTTACGTGCTTTGTTATTATTTCGAAAGAATTAAGCTGCATTCTTGATTTTCGTAGTGGAAGTACTAAATCCTGAACTTAGATTATAGACAGAGAGTCAAAAAGGTCCCTTTGTGGTAACGACCATTCCGAGACATATTTTTCAGGGAAATACGGAAAGATCTTTTAGATTATTGTTTTAATTTTCTAAATTATTTAAGAATCCTGCATACTCGATATTTCAGTAATAACCGTTCTAGGAAAACAAAGGCAATTACAGCTTAGAATAGGAAATAATCATTGAATTCACGTATTTCATTCTGATATGAACTTGTTTTCCATACATTTCTTGGATTTGAAGGAGAAGTGCAAGATTCTGAACTTTGATTAGAGGCAGAAAATCAAAAATGGGCCATTCATGTAAATCTACTTCCCAAAACTTACTTTTCAGGAAAATACGATATAATCTCGAAGATTATTTGTTTAATCTTATAGAAATTTAAGAATCTTGCACTATCGATATTTCAATATCAACTTTTCTTTTTTTTTATGAGAAGTACAAGATTTTGAACTTAGATTCGAGAGACAATGTCGAAATTTGGCCGTTTCTGTTAATTTACTTCTTTAAACTTATTTTTTAAGGAAATACGAAAAAATCTGTAGGATTTTTGGTTCTATTTTGTATAATATATAAAAATTCTGCATTTTTGATACTTCTCTTAGAACTTCTCTTAGAAATCAACGAAATTATATGACTAAATACGAAATAATCATTAAATTTAGACTTATTGTCTTTATTTTAATTGATATTGGATTCACCCTCTTCATTGGACTAGTTCTGCCAGAGATATTACAATAAAAATATCGACAATTTAGGATTTTTGAATAGGTACCAAGTGATGCGATCTAATTTCGTCGAAATAAGAACAATAAGTATTATTTAAATGAGCATTTCTTATTTAGTGTTCTTGCATTTTCAATATTTCTATACAAACTTTCCTTTTTTGTATGAGAAGTACAGGATTCTGAATTTAGATAAGGGAGAGAAAGTCGAAAATTGACCATTTTTGTTAATTCACTTCCTTAAACCTATTTTTCGGGGAAATATGAAAAAATCTGTAGGATTTTTGGTTTTATTTTGTATAATACATAAAAATTCTTCATTTTTGATTAGAACTTTTCTTGGAAATCAAGGAAATTATAGCACTAAAGTAGAAATAATAATTAAATTAAGACATCGTGTCTTGATTTCCGGTTAACTATGCTGCATTTATATGTTTTATTATAAAAAGTACAAGATTCTCTACTTAGTTTCTAAACACAAAGGCTGTATGTATTAATTTACTCCCAGAAGTCGGGAAATGGGTTATGGGAAATACGAAAATATCTCTAAGGTTATTAGTTCTATTTAGTGTAATATCTTTAATATCCAGAATTTTAGGTACTTTTGTTATAGCTTCTCCTTTAAAAGGCAAATATTGAATCACTAAATCCGAAATAATCTTTGAATTCGGAAACTTTTTCCTAATATCGATTCAGTTTAACAAATATTTCTTGGTTTTTGTTAATGAAGTACAAGATTTTCAACTTAACTTAGAGACACAAGTTCGCAAAAGAGCTGTTTATATTAGATTGCTACCAGAAATCGAATTTTTAGGAAAATACGAAAATATCCCTAAGATTAATAGGTTTATTTCATAAATTATAGAAAATTCTTATATTTTTAGAAAATTTGTTATTGATTCTCTGGAAAAAACAGAAAATTACATTAACAAATATAAAATAATCGTTAAATTTAAATATATACGGGAAGATTTCTAAGATCTTTTGATTTAATTTTATAAAATAATACAGAGTCCTGCATTTTCGATACCTATTTACCAATATTCTGGGAAAACAAGGGAATAGCAGCACAAAATGGGAAAAAATTTTAAAATTCAAAAATCTTGTTTTAAGTTTGATTCACTTTAACTGCGTTTCTTGGATTTTGTAAGAAAAGTACAAAATTCTGAAATTAGATTATAGACAGAAAGTCGAAAATGGGCTAATGGTGTTAATTTATTTTTCAAAACTGATTAATACATAGAAATACGAGAATATTCCTAAGATCGGTTTCATTTAGTAAAATATTTAAAAATCTTCCATTTTCAGAAGAATCTTGCATATTATATAAATAACGGGCAAATATACCAGGACAAATTATGTTTATAAATAACAAACCGGCAATTAGAGCACCACAAATTGTGTAAATCATAAAAAAACGTATTCCGCATTCTTTTAAATTGCGAGAATTAAAAAATATAATAGAAATCTCGTACCGAAAATTGGTATAATATACCGAAAATCATAAAATGTTTGTTGTAAATATAATTAGATGCATTCGGTGGTGAATATTATTACAAACTGTCAATATTTGATATTCTTTTAATAATCTAGGTGCAGATTCTTGTACTTGTAGCTTTCTGGGTTTAATTTTTATAATTTCTAATAAATTTCTTCAGCACAATAACGAAAAAAACTGAAATTTTAATTTTCTATAATGTCCCGAATATCGAAATTTTTTTCCCAGGCAAGGTAGCCCAGTGACCACTAGGATTTTTGGACATTTCCAAAATCTCCCAAAATAATGCATTTCTTGAAGTATATTATTACAAACGGTCAATTTTTACCTTTGTGTCAATAATCAAAGTTAAGAATCTTGTTATTCTAATACATAAATCAAGAAATATGGCCTACTTAAGAAGAAATAAGAATACAAATTTTAAATTCAATGATTATTTCTTATTTTTTGCTGTAAATTCGTTGTTTTCCTACTGAAGCTAAAACAGCAGTAGTAAAAATTCAAGATTTTTATATATTATATAAAATAATACTAATAATTTTAGAGATCTTTTCGTATTTCCCCGAAAAATGGGTTTTGAAACGTAAATTAAAAAAAACGGCCCAATTTTGTCTTTCAATCTCTAATTTGTGTTCAAAATCTTGTACTTTTCCTACTAAAAGCAAGATATCCATGTAATTTGATTTCAAATTCGAACAAAGTGTGTGACTTCACTGATTAATTTGGATTTTGTGATATAAATATCTTGTTTCCCAAAAAAAGTTAGAATAGAAGTGTCGAAAATGCAGCATTCTTAAATATGTCAAAATTTAATGGATTATACAAAAATTTATTTACTTCCTGATGTTCTTATATTAACAGATTTCTTTGAAGATTTTCGAAATGTGACGCTAAACATATAAAATTAGATCTCGCACAATACTTTATATCTCCCGGTTTAAGTTGGGATGCAATATTATGATTTACTAAAGTTAAATTAGAATTCTATCTGATATTAACATGTTACATTTTCTTTAAAACCAAAAAAAAATGGTCCATTTTTGACTTTCAGTCTCTAATCTATGTACAAAGTCTTGTAGTTCTCCTACAAAATCCAAGAAATCCATGTATATTGATTCCAAATTAGAACAAAATGTGTGACTTCACTGATTATTTCTTATTTTGTGATTTAATCATCTTGTTTTTCTAGAAAAGTTGGTATAGATCTATCGAAAATGCAGAATATTTAAATAATATACCAAACAATACCAATAATCTTAGAGATCCTTTCGTATTTCCTTGAATAGAAAATTTCGGGATTGATATTGACACAAACGGCCCATTTTGGATTTTCTGACTCTAGTCTAAGTTCAGAAACTTGTTTTTCTTCTACAAAAACCAAGAAAATGCAAGTAAATTGAGTCCAAATTAGCACAAAGCTTCTAAATTTAGTGATTATTTCGTATTTTCGGCTGTAATTCTTTTGTTCTTCTAGAAAAGTTATTATAGAAATATCGAAAAAGCAGGATTTTTTAATATTATACCTAATAAAATAGATAATCTTAGAAATCTTCTCGTATTCCTCTGCGAAATAGGTTTCAGAAAGTAAATTAATACAAATGACCCATTTTTGTCATTCAATCTATAATCTAAGTTCAGAATCTTGGCTTATAATACAAAAACCAAGAAATGCGACCTAATTTAGTCGAAAAAAGAACAAAAACTTTATATTCAATAATTTTTTCCGTATTTAGTGTTGTAATTTCTTTATTTTCCAAGAGAACTTATAAAGAAGTATCAAAACTGCAAGGCTTTTAAATAATATAAAAAATAATGCGCTCAGTAATAGAGATCTATTAATATTTCCCTGAGAAATGGGTTTTGGAACGCAAGTTAGTATAAACGACCTATTTTGGACTTTCAATCTCTAATCTAAGGTAAATTGAATCCAAATTAGAACTTAATGACTATTATCAATGATTTCTTCATATTCTGTCCTGTAATCTCATTTTTATCCATTTTTAAGGGAAATACGAATATATCTCCTAGATTATTAGTCTTATTTAGGGTAACATATTAAAAATCCTGCATTTTCGATTCTTTTATAACAGAAGTTTTAACAACTTCTCCTTTAAAATAAGGAAATACGAAACAATCATTGAATTTAGGTGCTTTGTTATTATTTCGAAAGGATTAAGCTGCATTCTTGGTTTTCGTAGTAGAAGTACTAAATCCTGAACTTAGATTATAGACAGAGAGTCAAAAAGGGCCATTTGTGGTAACTACCATTCCGTGACATATTTTTCAGGGAAATACGGAAAGATCTTTTAGATTATTGTTTTAATTTTCTAAATTATTTAAGGATCCTGCATTTTCGATATTTCTGTTACAACCGTTCTGGGAAAACAAAGGCAATTACAGCACAGAATAGAAAATAATCATTGAATTCACGTATTTCATTCTAATATGAACTTGTTTTCCATACATTTCTTGGGTTTTGAAGGATAAGTGCAAGTTTCTGAATTTAGTTTAGAGGCAGAAAATCAAAAATGGGCCATTTATGTAAATCTACTTCCCAAAACTTATTTTTCAGGAAAATACGATATAATCTGGAAGATTATTGGTTTAATTTTATAAGAAATTTAAGAATCTTGCACTATCGATATTTCTATACCAACTTTTCTTTTTTTTTATGAGAAGTACAAGATTTTGAACTTAGATTCGAGAGACAAAGTCGAAAATTGGCTATTTGTGTTAATTTACTTCTTGAAACTTATTTTTTAAGGAAATACGAAAAAATCTGTAGGATTTTTGGTTCTATTTTGTATAATATATAAAGATTCTGCATTTTTGATACTTCTCTTAGAACTTCTCTTAGAAATCAAGGAAATTATAGCACTAAATACGAAATAATCATTAAATTTAGACTTACTGTCTTTATTTTGATTGATTTTGGAGTCACCAGCTTCATCGGACCTGTTTTGCCAGAGATATTACAATAAAAATATCGAAAATTTAGGATTTTTGAATAGTTACCAAGTGATGCGATCTAATTGAGTCGAAATAAGAACAAAAATTATTATTTTAATGATCATTTCTTATTTAGTGTTCTTGCATTTTCAATATTTCTATACAAACTTTCCTTTTTTGTATAAGTACCGGATTCTGAATTTAGATAAGAGAGAGAAAGTCGAAAATCGACCATTTTTGTTAATTCACTTCCTGAAACTTATTTTTCAGGGAAATACGAAAAAATCTGTAGGATTTTTGGTTTTATTTTGTATAATACATAAAAATTCTTCATTTTTGATATTTCTGTTAGAACTTTTCTTGGAAATCAAGGAAATTATAGCACTAAATAAGAAATAATCATTAAATTAAGACATCGTGTCTTTATTTCCGGTTAACTATGCTGCATTTATATGTTTTAGTATAAAAAGTACAAGATTCTCTACTTAGTTTCTAAACACAAGAGCTGTATGTATTAATTTACTCCCAGAAGTCGGGAAATGGGTTATGGGAAATACGAAAATATCTCTAAGGTTATTAGTTCTATTTTGTGTAATATCTTTAATATCCCGAATTTTAGGTACTTTTGTTATAGCTTTACCATTAAAAGGCGAATATTGAATCACTAAATCCAAAATAATCTTTGAATTCGGAAACTTTTTCCTAATATCGATTCGGTTTAACAAATATTTCTTGGTTTTTGTTAATGAAGTACAAGATTTTCAACTTAACTTAGAGACACAAGTTCGCAAATGAGCTGTTTATATTAGATTGCTACCAGAAATCGAATTTTTAGGAAAATACGAAAATATCCCTAAGATTAATAGGTTTATTTCATAAATTATAGAAAATTCTTATATTTTTGGAAAATTTGTTATTGATTCTCTGGAAAAAACAGAAAATTACATTTACAAATATAAAATAATCGTTAAATTTAAATATATATGGGAAGATTTCTAAGATTTTTAGTTTAATTTTATAAAATATTACAGAGTTCTGCATTTTCGATACTTATTTACAAATATTCTGGGAAAACAAGGGAATAGCAGCACAAAATGGGAAAAAATTTTAAAATCCAGAAATCTTGTTTTAATTTTGATTCACTTTATTTGCGTTTCTTGGATTTTGTAAGAAAAGTACAAAATTCTGAAATTAGATTATAGACAGAAAGTCGAAAATGGGCCAATGGTGTTAATTTATTTTTCAAAACCGATTAATACATGGAAATACGAGAATATTCCTAAGATCGGTTTAATTTAGTAAAATATTTAAAAATCTTCCATTTTCAGAAGAATCTTGCATATTATATAAATAACGGGCAAATATACTAGGACAAATTATGTTTATAAATAACAAACCGGAAATCAGAGCACCACAAATTGTGTAAATCATAAAAAAACGTATACCGCATTCTTTTAAATTGCGAGAATTAAAAAATATAATAGGAATCACGTACCGAAAATTGGAATAATATACCGAAAATCATAAAATATTAGTTGTAAATATAATTAGATGCATTCGGTGGTGAATATTATTACAAACTGTCAATATTTGATATTCTTTTAATAATCTAAGTTCAGATTCTTGTACTTGTAGCTTTCTGGGTTTAATTTTTATAATTTCTAATAAATTTCTTCAGCACAATGACGAAAACCACTGAAATTTTAATTTTCTATAATGTCCCGAATATGGAAATTTTTTTCCCAGGCAAGGTGGCAAAGTAACTACTAGGATTTTTGGACATTTCCAAAATCTCCCAAAATAATGCATTTCTTGAAGTATATTATTACAAACGGTCCATTTTTACCTTTGTGTCAATAATCAAAGTTAAGAATCTTGTTATTCTAATACAGAAATCAAGAAATATGACCTACTTAAGAAGAAATAAGAATACGAATTTTAAATTCAATGATTATTTCTTAATTTTTGTTGCAATTTCGTTGTTTTCCTACTGAAACTAAAACAGGAGTATTAAAAATTCAAGATTTTTAAATATTATATAAAATAATACTAATAATTTTAGAGTTCTTTTCGTATTTCCCCGAAAAATGGTTTTTGAAACGTAAATTAAAAAAAACGGCCCAATTTTGTCTTTAAATCTCTAATTTATGTTCAAAATATTGTACTTTTCCAACAAAAGAAATCTCGCGCAATACTTTACATCTCCCGGTTTAAGTTGGGATGCAATGTTACGATTCACTAAAGTTAAATTAGAATTCTAACTGATATTAACATGTTACATTTTCTTTAAAAACAATAAAAATGGCCCATTTTTGACTTTCAGTCTCTAATCTATGTACAAAGTCTTGTAGTTCTCCTACAAAATCCAAGAAATCCATGTATATTGATTCCAAATTAGAACAAAATGTATGACTTCACTGATTATTTCGTTTTTTGCGATTTAATCATCTTGTTTTTCTAGAAAAGTTGGTATAGATCTATCGAAAATGCAGAATATTTAAATAATATACCAAACAATACCAATAATCCTAGAGATCCTCTCGTATTTCTTTGAATAGAATATTTCGGGATTGATATTGACACAAACGGCACATTGTGTACTGTCTGACTCAAGTCTAAGTTCAGTATCTTGTTGTTCTTCTACAAAAACCAAGAAATGCAAGTAAATTGAGTCCAAGTTAGCACAAAGCTTCTAAATTTAGTGATTTTTTCGTATTTTCGGCTGTAATTCTCTTGTTCTCCTAGAAAAGTTATTATAGAAATTTCGAAAAAGCAGGATTTTTTAATATTATACCTAATAAAACAGATAATCTTAGAAATCTTCTCGTATTCCTCTGTGAAATAGGTTTCAGAAAGTAAATTAATACAAATGACTCATTTTTGTCATTCAATCTATAATCTAAGTTCAGAATCTTGGCTTATAATACAAAAACCAAGAAATGCGACCTAATTTAGTCGAAAAAAGAACAAAAACTTTAAATTCAATGATTTTTTCCGTATTTAGTGTTGTAATTTCCTTATTTTCCAAGAGAACTTATAAAGAAGTATTAAAACTACAAGGCTTTTAAATAATATAAAAAATAATGCTCTCAATATTGGAGATCTATTCATATTTCCCTGAGAAATGGGTTTTGGAACGTAAGTTAGTATAAACGACCTATTTTGGACTTTCAATCTCTAATCTAAGGTAAATTGAATCCAAATTAGAACAAAATGCCTATATTCAATGATTTCTTCATATTCTGTCCTGTAATCTCATTTTTATCCATTTTTAAGGGATATACGAATATATCTCCTAGATTATTAGTCTTATTTAGGGTAACATATTAAAAATCCTGCATTTTCGATTCTTTTATAACAAAAGTTATGACAACTTCTCCTTTAAAATAAGGAAATACGAAACAATCATTGAATTTAGGTGCTTTGTTATTATTTCGAAAAAATTAAGCTGCATTCTTGGTTTTCGTAGTTGAAGTACTAAATCCTGAACTTAGATTATAGACAGAGAGTCAAAAAGGGCCATCTGTGGTAACTAGCATCCCGAGACATATTTTTCAGTGAAATACGGAAAGATCTTTTAGATTATTGTTTTAATTTTCTAAATTATTTAAGAATCCTGCGTTTTCGATATTTCTGTAATAACCGTTCTGGGAAAACAAAGGCAATTACAGCACAGAATAGGAAATAATCGTTGAATTCACGAATTTTATTCTAATATGAACTTGTTTTCCATACATTTCTTGGATTTTGAATGAGAAGTGCAAGATTCTGACCTTAGATTAGAGGCAGAAAATCAAAAATGGGCCATTTATGTAAATCTACTTCCTAAAACTTACTTTTCAGGAAAATACGATATAATCTCGAAGATTATTGGTTTAATTTTATAAGAAATTTAAGAATCTTGCACTATCGATATTTCTATACCAACTTTTATTTTTTTTTATGAGAAGTACAAGATTTTGAAATTAGATTCGAGAGACAAAATAGAAAATTGGCCATTTCTGTTAATTTACATCTTGAAACTTATTTTTTAAGAAAATACAAAAAAATCTGTAGGGTTTTTGGTTCTATTTTGTATAATATATAAAAATTCTTCATTTTTGATACTTCTCTTAGAAATCAAGGAAATTATAGCACAAAATACGAAATAATCATTAAATTTAGACTTATTGTCTTTGTTTCGATTGATATTGGAGTCACCCGCTTCATTGGACCTGTTCTGCCAGAGATATTACAGTAAAAATATCGACAATTTAGGATTTTTGAATAGTTACCAAGTGATGCGAACTAATTTAGTCGAAATAAGAACAAAAATATTATTTAGTGTTCTTGCATTTTCAATATTTCTATACAAACTTTCCTTTTTTGTATGAGAAGATTTTTTCCGTATTTAGTGTTGTAATTTCCTTATTTTCCAAGAGAACTTATATAGAAGTATTAAAGTTGCAAGGCTTTTAAATAACATAAAAAATAATGCTCTCAGTATTAGATATCTATTCATATTTCCCTGAGAAATGGGTTTTGGAATGCAGCCCAATGATGAAAACCATTGAAATTTTAATTTTTTATAATGTCCCGAATATCGAAAATTTTTTCCCAGGCAAGGTGGCCCAATGACTACTAGTAACTAACATTCCGAGACATATTTTTCAGGGAAATACGGCAAGATCTTTTAGATTATTGTTTTAATTTTCTAAATTATTTAAGAATCCTGCATACTCGATATTTCAGTAATAACCGTTCTAGGAAAACAAAGGCAATTACAGCTTAGAATAGGAAATAATCATTGAATTCACGTATTTCATTCTGATATGAACTTGTTTTCCATACATTTCTTGGATTTGAAGGAGAAGTGCAAGATTCTGAACTTTGATTAGAGGCAGAAAATCAAAAATGGGCCATTCATGTAAATCTACTTCCCAAAACTTACTTTTCAGGAAAATACGATATAATCTCGAAGATTATTTGTTTAATCTTATAGAAATTTAAGAATCTTGCACTATCGATATTTCAATATCAACTTTTCTTTTTTTTAATGAGAAGTACAAGATTTTGAACTTAGATTCGAGAGACAAAGTCGAAAATTGGCCGTTTCTGTTAATTTACTTCTTGAAACTTATTTTTTAAGGAAATACGAGAAAATCTGTAGGATTTTTGGTTCTATTTTGTATAATATATAAAAATTCTGCATTTTTGATACTTCTCTTAGAACTTCTCTTAGAAATCAAGGAAATTATATGACTAAATACGAAATAATCATTAAATTTAGACTTATTGTCTTTATTTTAATTGATATTGGATTCACCCTCTTCATTGGACCTGTTCTGCCAGAGATATTACAATAAAAATATCGACAATTTAGGATTTTTGAATAGGTACCAAGTGATGCGATCTAATTTAGTCGAAATAAGAACAATAAGTATTATTTAAATGAGCATTTCTTATTTAGTGTTCTTGCATTTTCAATATTTCTATACAAACTTTCCTTTTTTGTATGAGAAGTACAGGATTCTGAATTTAGATAAGGGAGAGAAAGTTGACCATTTTTGTTAATTCACTTACTTAAACCTATTTTTCGGGGAAATATGAAAAAATCTGTAGGATTTTTGGTTTTATTTTGTATAATACATAAAAATTCTTCATTTTTGATTAGAACTTTTCTTGGAAATCAAGGAAATTATAGCACTAAATAAGAAATAATCATTCAATTTAGACATCGTGTCTTTATTTCCGATTGACTTTGCTGCATTCATATGTTTTAATATTAAAAGTACAAGATTCTCTACTTAGTTTCTAAACACAAAGGCTGTATGTATTAATTTACTCCCAGAAGTCGAATTTTATGGGAAATACGAAAATATCTCTAAGGTTATCAGTTCTATTTTGTGTAATATCTTAAAATCCCGAATTTTTGGAACTTTTGTTATAGCTTCTCCATTAAAAGGCGAATATTGAATCCCTAAATCTGAAATAATCTTTGAATTCGGAAACTTTTTCCTAATATCGATTCAGTTTAACAAATATTTCTTGGTTTTTGTTAATGAAGTACAAGATTTTCAACTTAACTTAGAGTCACAAGTTCGCAAATGAGCTGTTTATATTAATTTACTACCTGAAATCGAATTTTTAAGAAAATACGAAAATATTCCCAAGATTAAGATGTCTATTGGATATATTATTGAAAATTCTTATATTTTTCGAAAATTTGTTATTGATTCTCTGGAAAAAAGAAAAAATTACATTAACAAATATAAAATAATCGTTAAATTTAAATATTTGGTCATTATTTGGACTTAGTTTAGCTTTTAATTCTTGGTTTTTGTGAAGAAATACAAAATTCTTAGCTTGGAGAAACAAAGTCGCAATCGGGCTCTTACTTACTTCAATAAATATATTTTCTTTTGAAAAATATGGATGATTTAATTATTGCATTTAAAAGTTGGGAATTAATAGATCGCCAAGAATTGTTGGAAACAAATTTTTATTATTGGTATGTCAGAACTTCCAAAAAAATTGAAACGCCTAGGTCTATTATAATAGCATTTCAATGGAACTCCCTACCGAATTTTCAATATACGAAATTTTAATTTTCTATAATGTCCCGAATATCGAAATTTTTTTCCCAGGCAAGGTGGCCCAGTGACTACTAGGATTTTTGGATATTACCAAAATCTCCAAAAAATAATGCATTTCTTGAAGTATATTATTACAAACGGTCCATTTTTACCTTTGTGTCAATAATCAAAGTTAAGGATCTTGTTATTCTAATACATAAACCAAGAAATATCACCTACCTAAGAAGAAATAAGAATACAAATTTTAAATTCAATTATTATTTCTTATTTTTTGCTGTAAATTCGTTGTTTTCCTACTGAAGCTAAAACAGGAGTATTAAAAATTCAAGATTTTTAAATATTATATAAAATAATACTAATAATTTTAGAGATCTTTTCGTATTTCCCCGAAAAATGATTTTTGAAACGTAAATTAAAAAAACGGCCCAATTTTGTCTTTCAATCCCTAATTTGTGTTCAAAATCTTGTACTTTTCCTACAAGAAGCAAGATATCCATGTAATTTGATTTCAAATTAGAACAAAATGTGTGACTTCACTGATTAATTTGGATTTTGTGATATAAATATCTTGTTTCCCAAAAATAGTTAGGATGGAAATGTCGAAAACTCAGCATTCTCTAATATGTCAAAATTTAATAGATTGTACAAAAATTTATTTACTTCCTGATGTTCTTATATAAACAGATTTATTTGAAATGTGTCGCTAAACATATAAAATTAGATCGCGCACAATACTTTATATCTCCCGGTTTAAGTTGGGATGCAATGTTACGATTCACTAAAGTTAAATTAGAATTCTAACTGAAATTAACGTGTTACATTTTTTTAAAAACAATAAAAATTGCCCATTTTTGACTTTCAGTCTCTAATCTATGAACAAAGTCTTGTAGTTTTCCTGCAAAATCAAAGAAATCCATGTATATTGGTTCCAAATTAGAACAAAATGTGTGACTTCACTGATTATTTCGTATTTTGTGATTTAATCATCTTGTTTTTCTAGAAAAGTTGGTATAGATCTATCGAAAATGCAGAATATTTAAATAATATACCAAACAATACCAATAATCTTAGAGATCCTTTCGTATTTCCTTGAATAGAAAATTTCGGGATTGATATTGACACAAACGGCCCATTTTGGATTTTCTGACTCTAGTCTAAGTTCAGAATCTTGTCCTTCTTCTACAAAAACCAAGAAATGCAAGTAAATTGAGTCCAAATTAGCACAAAGCTTCTAAATTTAGTGATTATTTCGTATTTTCGGCTGTAATTCTTTTGTTCTTCTGGAAAAGTTATTATAGAAATATCGAAAAAGCAGGATTTTTTAATATTATACCTAATAAAATAGATAATCTTAGAAATCTTCTCGCATTCCTCTACGAAATAGGTTTCAGGAAGTAAATTAATACAAATGACCCATTTTTATCTTTCAATCTATAATCTAAGTTCAGAATCTTGGACTTCTCATACAAAAACCAAGAAATGGGACCTAATTTAGTCGAAATAAGAACAAAAACTTTAAATTCAATGATTTTTTCCGTATTTAGTGTTGTAATTTCCTTATTTTCCAAGAGAACTTATAAAGAAATATTAAAGTTGTAAGGCTTTTAAATAATATAAAAAATAATGCTCTCAGTATTAGATATCTATTCATATTTCCCTGAGAAATGGGTTTTGGAACGTAAGTTAGTATAAACGACCTATTTTGGACTTTCAATTTCTAATCTAAGGTAAATTGAATCCAAATTAGAACAAAATGTCTATATTCAATGATTTCTTCTTATTCTGTCCTGTAATCTCATTTTTATCCATTTTTAAGGGAAATACGAATATATCTCCTAGATTATTAGTCTTATTTAGGGTAACATATTAAAAATCCTGCATTTTCGATTCTTTTATAACAAAAGTTTTAACAACTTCTCCTTTAAAATAAGGAAATACGGAACAATTATTGAATTTAGGTGCTTTGTTATTATTTCGAAAGAATTAAGCTGCATTCTTGGTTTTCGTAGTAGAAGTACTAAATCCTGAACTTAGATTATAGACAGAGAGTCAAAAAGGGCCATTTGTGGTAAGTACCATTCTAAGACATATTTTTCAGGGAAATACGGAAAGATCTTTTAGATTATTGTTTTAATTTTCTAAATTATTTAAGAATCCTGCATTTTCGATATTCCTGTAATAGCCGTTCTGGGAAAACTAAGGCAATTACAGCACAGAATAGGAAATAATCATTGAATTCACGTATTTCATTCTAATATGAACTTGTTTTCCATACATTTCTTGGATTTTGAATGAGAAGTGCAAGTTTCTGAACTTAGATTAGAGGCAGAAAATCAAAAATGGGTCATTTATGTAAATCTACTTCCCAAAACTTACTTTTCAGGAAAATACGATATAATCTCGAATATTATCTGTTTAATTTTATAAGAAATTTAAGAATCTTGCACTATCGATGTTTCTAAACCAACTTTTCTTTTTTTTTTGAGAAGTACAAGATTTTGAACTTAGATTCGAGAGACAAAGTCGAAAATTGGCCATTTCTGTTAATTTACTTTTTGAAATTAATTTTTTAAGGAAATACGAAAAAATCTGTAGGATTTTTGTTTCTATTTTGTATAATATATAAAAATTCTGCATTTTTTATACTTCTCTTAGAACTTCTCTTAGAAATCAAGGAAATTATATGATTAAATACGAAATAATCATTAAATTTAGACTTATTGTCTTTATTTTGATTGATATTGGAGTCACTCGCTTCATTGGACCTGTTCTGCCAGAGATATTACAGTAAAAATATCGAAAATTTAGGATTTTTGAATAGGTACCAAGTGATGCGATTTAATTTAGTCGAAATAAGAACAAAAAGTATTATTTAAATGAGCATTTCTTATTTAGTGTTCTTGCATTTTCAATATTTCTATACGAACTTTCCTTTTTTGTATGAGAAGTACAGGATTCTGAATTTAGATAAGGGAGAGGAAGTCGAAAATTTTGTTAATTCACTTCCTTAAACCTATTTTTCGGGGAAATATGAAAAAATCTGTAGGATTTTTGGTTTTATTTTGTATACTACATAAAAATTCTTCATTTTTGATTAGAACTTTTCTTGGAAATCAAGGAAATTATAGCACTAAATAAGAAATAATCATTAAATTTATACATCGTGTCTTTATTTCCGGTTGACTATGCTGCATTTATATGTTTTAGTATTAAAAGTACAAGATTCTCTACTTAGTTTCTAAACACAAAGGCTGTATGTATTAATTTACTCCCAGAAGTCGAATTTTATGGGAAATACGAAAATATCTCTAAGGTTATTAGTTCTATTTTGTGTAATATCTTAAAATCCCGAATTTTTGGTACTTTTGTTATAGCTTCTCCATTAAAAGGCGAATATTGAATCACTAAATCCGAAATAAACTTTGAATTCGGAAACTTTTTCCTAATATCGATTCAGTTTAACAAATATTTCTTGGTTTTTGTTAATGAGGTACAAGATTTTCAACTTAACTTAGACACACAAGTTCGCAAATGAGCTGTTTATATTAATTTACTACCAGAAATCGAATTTTTAGGAAAATACGAAAATATCCCTACGATTAATAGGTTTATTTGATATATTATTGAAAATTCTTATATTTTTCGAAAATTTGTCATTGATTCTCTGGAAAAAACAAAAAATTACATTAACAAATATAAAATAATCGTTAAATTTAAATATTTGGTCATTATTTGTACTTAGTTTAGCTTATATTTCTTGGTTTTTGTGAAAGAAATACAAGATTCTTAGCTTAGAGACACAAAGTCGCAATTGGGCTCTTACTTACTTCAAGAAATATATTTTCTTTTGAAAAATATGGATGATTTAACTGTTGCATTTAAAAGTTGGGTATTAATAGGTCGCCAAGAATTTTTGGAAACAAATTTTTATTATTGGTATGTCAGAACTTCCAAAAAAATGGAAACGCCTAGGTCTATTATAATAGCATTTCAATGGAACTCCCTACCGAATTTTCAATATACGAAATTTTAATTTTCTATAATGTCCCGAATATCGAAATTTTTTTCCTAGGCCAGGTGGCCCAGTGACTACTAGGATTTTTGGACATTTTCAAAATCTCCAAAAATAATGCATTTCTTGAAGTATATTATTACAAACGGTCCATTTTTACCTTTGTGTCAATAATCAAAGTTAAGAATCTTGTTATTCTAATACAGAAACCAAGAAATATCACCTACCTAAGAAGAAATAAGAATACAAATTTTAAATTCAATTATTATTTCTTATTTTTTGCTGTAAATTCGTTGTTTTCCTACTGAAGCTAAAACAGGAGTATTAAAAATTCAAGATTTTTAAATATTATATAAAATAATACTAATAATTTTAGAGATCTTTTCGTATTTCCCGATAAATGATTTTTGAAACGTAAATTAAAAAAAAAAACGGCCCAATTTTGTCTTTCAATCTCTAATTTGTGTTCAAAATCTTGTATTTTTCCTACAAAAAGCAAGATATCCATGCAATTTGATTTCAAATTAGAACAAAATGTGTGACTTCACAGATTATTTCAGATTTTGTGATATAAATATCTTGTTTCCCAAAAAAAGTTAGGATGGAAATGTCGAAAACTCAGCATTCTTTAATATGTCAAAATTTAATGGATTATGCAAAAATTTACTTACTTCCTGATGTTCTTATATTAACAGATTTCTTTGAAGATTTTCGAAATGTTTCGCCAAACATATAAAATTATATCTCGCACAATATTTTACATCTCCCGGTTTAAGTTGGGATGCAATGTTACGATTCACTAAAGTTAAATTAGAATACAAAACAATACCAATAATCTTAGAGATCCTTTCGTATTTCCTTGAATAGAAAATTTCGGGGTTGATATTGACACAAACGGCTCATTTTGGACTTTCTGACTCTAGTCTAAGTTCAGAATCTTGTTCTTCTACTACAAAAACTAAGAAATGCAAGTAAATTGAGTCCAAATTATCACAAAGCTTCTAAATTTAGTGATTATTTCGTATTTTCTGCTGTAATTCTCTTGTTCTCCTAGAAAAGTTATTATAGAAATATCGAAAAAGCAGGATTTTTTAATATTATACCTAATAAAACAGATAATCTTAGAAATCTTCTCGTTTTCCTCTGCGAAATAGGTTTCAAAAGTAAATTAGTACAAATGACCCATTTTTATCATTCAATCTATAATCTAATTTCGGAATCTTGGACTTCTAATACAAAAACCAAGAAATGCGATCTAATTTAGTCGAAATAAGAACAAAAACTTTAAATTCAATGATTTTTTCCGTATTTAGTAATGTAATTTCCTTATTTTCCAAGAGAACCTATAAAGAAGTATTAAAACTGCAAGGCTTTTAAATAATATAAAAAATAATGCGCTCAGTAATAGAGATCTATTCATATTTCCCTGAGAAATGGGTTTTGGAACGCAAGTTAGTATAAACGACCTATTTTGGACTTTCAATTTCTAATCTAAGGTAAATTGAATCCAATTTAGAACAAAATGTCCATATTCAATGATTTCTTCATATTCTGTCCTGTAATCTCATTTTTATCCATTTTTAAATTAAATTCGAATATATCTCCTAGATTATTAGTCTTATTTAGGGTAACATATTAAAAATCCTGCATTTTCGATTCTTTTATAATAAAAGTTTTAACAACTTCTCCTTTAAAATAAGGAAATACGGAACAATCATTGAATTTAGGTGCTTTGTTATTATTTCGAAAGAATTAAGCTGCATTCTTGGTTTTCGTAGTAGAAGTACTAAATCCTGAACTTAGATTATAGACAGAGGGTCAAAAAGGGCCATTTGTGGTAAGTACCATTCTGAGACATATTTTTCAGGGAAATACGGAAGGATCTTTTAGATTATTGTTTTAATTTTCTAAATTATTTAAGAATCCTGCATTTTCGATATTTCTGTAATAACCGTTCTGGGAAAACAAAGGCAATTACAGCACAGAATAGGAAATAATCATTGAATTCACGTATTTCATTCTAATATGAACTTGTTTTCCATACATTTCTTGGATTTTGAATGAGAAGTGCAAGATTGTGACCTTAGATTAGAGGCAGAAAATCAAAAATGGGCCATTTATGTAAATCTACTTCCCAAAACTTACTTTTCAGAAAAATACGATATAATCTCGAAGATTATTGGTTTAATTTTAAAAGAAATTTAAGAATCTTGCACTATCGATATTTCTATACCAACTTTTATTTTTTTTATGAGAAGTACAAGATTTTGAACTTAGATTCGAGAAACAAAGTCGAAAATTGGCCATTTCTGTTAATTTACTTCTTGAAACATATTTTTTAAGGAAATACGAAAAAATCTGTAGGATTTTTGGTTCTATTTTGTATAATATATAAAAATTCTTCATTTTTGATACTTCTCTTAGAAATCAAGGAAATTATAGCACTAAATACGAAATAATCATTAAATTTAGACTTATTGTCTTTATTTTGATTGATATTGGAGTCACTCGCTTCATTGGACCTTTTCTGCCAGGGATATTACAATAAAAATATCGAAAATTTAGGATTTTTGAATAGTTATCAAGTGATGTGATCTAATTTAGTGGAAATAAGAACAAAAAGTATTATTTAAATGATAATTTCTTATTTAGTGTTCTTGCATTTTCAATATTTCTATACAAAATTTCCTTCTTTGTATGAGAAGTGCAGGATTCTGAATTTAGATAAGGGAGAGAAAGTCGAAAATTGACCATTTTTGTTAATTCACTTCCTGAAACTTATTTTTCAGGGAAATACGAAAAAATCTGTAGGATTTTTGGTTTTATTTTGTATAATATATAAAAATTCTTCATTTTTGATATTTTTGTTAGAACTTTTCTTGGAAATCAAGGAAATTATAGCACTAAATAAGAAATTATCATTAAATTAAGACATCGTGTCTTTATTTCCGGTTAACTATGCTGCATTTATATGATTTAGTATAAAAAGTACAAGATTCTCTACTTAGTTTCTAAACACAAAAGCTGTATGTATTAATTTACTCCCAGAAGTCGGGAAATGGGTTATGGGAAATACGAAAATATCTCTAAGGTTATTAGTTCTATTTTGTGTAATATCTTTAATATCTCGAATTTTAGGTACTTTTGTTATAGCTTCTCCATTAAAAGGCGAATATTGAATCACTAAATCCGAAATAATCTTTGAATTCGGAAACTTTTTCCTAATATCGACTCAGTTTAACCAACATTTCTTGGTTTTTGTTAATGAAGTACAAGAGTCTCAACAAATTTAGAGACACAATTTCACAAATGAGCTGTTTATATTAAATTACTACCAGAAATCGAATTTTTAGGAAATTCTTATATTTTTGGAAAATTTGTTATTGATTCTCTGGAAAAAACAGAAAATTACATTAACAAATATAAAATAATCGTTAAATTTAAATATATACGGGAAGATTTCTAAGATCTTTTTGTTTAATTTTATAAAATAATACAAAGTCCTGCATTCTCGATACTTATTTACAAATATTCTGGGAAAACAAGGGAATAGCGGCACAAAATGGGAAAAAATTTTAAAATCCAGAAATCTTGTTTTAATTTTGATTCACTTTATTTGCGTTTCTTGGATTTTGTAAGAAAAGTACAAAATTCTGAAATTAGATTATAGACAGAAAGTCGAAAATGGGCCAATGGTGTTAATTTGTTTTTCAAAACTGATTAATACATAGAAATACGAGAATATTCCTAAGATCGGTTTAATTTAGTAAAATACTTAAAAATCTTCCATTTCCAGAAGAATCTTGCATATTATATAAATAACGGGAAAATATACCAGGACAAATTATGTTTATAAATAACAAACCAGCAATCAGAGCACCACAAATTGTGTAAATCAAAAATACGTACACCGCATTCTTTTAAATTGCGAGAATTAAAAAATATAATAGGAATCACGTACCGAAAATTGGAATAATATACTGAAAATCATAAAATATTAGTTGTAAATATAATTAGATGCATTCGGTGGTGAATATTATTACAAACTGTCAATATTTGATATTCTTTTAATAATCTAAGTTCTGATTCTTGTACTTGTAGCTTTCTGGGTTTAATTTTTATAATTTCTAATAAATTTCTTCAGCACAATGACGAAAACCACTGAAATTTTTATTTTCTATAATGTTCCGAATATCGAAATTTTTTTCCCAGGCAAGGTGGCCCAGTGACTACTAGGATTTTTGGACATTTCCAAAATCTCCCAAAATAATGCATTTCTTGAAGTATATTATTACAAACGGTCCATTTTTACCTTTGTGTCAATAATCAAAGTTAAGAATCTTGTTATTCTAATACAGAAACCAAGAAATATGACCTACTTAAGAAAAAATAAGAATACGAATTTTAAATTCAATGATTATTTCTTATTTTTTGTTGCAATTTCGTTGTTTTCCTACTAAAACTAAAACAGGAGTATTAAAAATTCAAGATTTTTAAATATTATATAAAATAGTACTAATAATTTTAGAGATCTTTTCGTATTTTCCCGAAAAATGATTTTTAAAACGTAAATTAAAAAAAACGGTCCAATTTTGTCTTTCAATCTCTAATTTGTGTTCAAAATCTTGTACTTTTCCTACAAAAAGTAAGATATCCATGTAATTTGATTTCAAATTCGAACAAAATGTGTGACTTCACTGATTAATTCGGATTTTGTGATATAAATATCTTGTTTCCCAAAAAAAGTTAGAATAGAAGTGTCGAAAACGCAGCATTCTTAAATATGTCAAAATTTAATAGATTATACAAAAATTTATTTACTTCCTGAGGTTCTTATATTAACAGATTTCTTTGAAATGTGTCGCTAAACATATAAAATTAGATCTCGCACAATACTTTACATCTCCCGGCTTAAGTTGGGATGCAATGTTACGATTCACTAAAGTTAAATTAGAATTCTAACTGATATTAACATGTTACATTTTCTTTAAAAACAATAAAAATGGCTCATTTTTGACTTTCAGTTTCTAATCTATGTACAGGGTGAGTCAACTATTGGATGAATTAGGTTTGTGCCTTTTTGGTAAAATTAACGAAGAAACTATATTTATTGTTTGATACAGTTTATTTTTACGCAGATTTTAAAAATATTTAGGACTCTCCATGGTGAGCCAAAAAACTAGGACAGCATAAAGTTGTATTTTTTTTAAATAGAACACCCTATATACGAATCGTATTTTCGATTTAGCTTATAATTTTAAATCTTTTTTATTAAGAGTTTACTATATCAAAACTTTATAGTTTCTGAGATAATTAAGTTAAAAAAAAAGTCACATTTTCCAGCATCAATTCAATCTTAAATAACGTTTTCAATTTTGTGACAAATATATTCAAATTTGGATTTTAGCAAGGCCAAGGACAAGTTAACATAATTTTTACCTAATATTTGCAATAAAAGCTACAGGGTGTTGAACACATCGGCTCAAATTTGAACAAGTTTAAATGAATAAATATCTTTTTTTTTTAAATGGTACACCCTGTATATTTTCATGTTATTTAATAGAGTAAAAAAAACCCTAAAAGTTTTGTTCAATATATCCTATACCTATTTATAATAGTTTTTGAGATATTTCAGTTTTTCTTATTTTCCATACTTTTTTACAGAAATAGTCTTCATTATCATAGTAGCCATGTAAAATAATAAAAAGAAACTACAGAAACAAACAGAATGTGGTTAAATATGATGAAATACATTATTCGTTATATTACAACGGCAATAGTTTAATTAAACATAATGTGAAAAAATTAACACAACTATAACGACAAGGCAAATACATATTTACTTTTATACTAAATTGAAACAAAAAAATTACCTATTAAATACTGAGATTAATTATTTCTTTTTAATAAGTGTTCGAATAAACGACTCTCTTGTGCAATGCACAAATTTAGTCTTTTTTGCAGATTTTCTCGGACCCTGGACAAAATTAGTGGCGTTATTGTTCTACAGGTATCCCTAATGGGGTGATGTCGCAAGACCTTGGTGGCCACTCAATGAAACCTCCACGTCCAATCCATTTTTGCGAATATCGTTGGTCCAAAAACGCATGAACTTCACGATGGTAATGCGGAGGCGCACCATCGTGCTGGAACCACATACTGTCGAGCTCATCCCTATCGAGACCTTGAAGCAGTTGGGGTAGTTCTTCTTGTAGAAAGTTCAGGTAACTCTGACCATTTAGTGGTTCATTAAAAAAGTGGGATCCAATAATTCGATTATGATGAATACCACACCAAACATTTAATGACTAGTGGTTTTGATGTTGCACCTCTCTAATCCAAAATGGGTTTTCTGTGGCATAATAATGCATGTTGCGTCTATTTACGGCACCGTTACTTGTAAAAGTAGCTTCATCACTAAACATTACCTTGCATAATAAATTTGGATTTAATTGAATCTCCGCATTTATTGTACGACAAAAGTTTACACGACTTTCAAAATCCTGTCCATGCAATTCTTGGTGTAATTCCATGTGATATGGATGATACCTATATTTCTTGGTGGTACGATTAGCGGTGGATTGTGATGTTTCACATAAAGCTGCTAACTGACGGCTACCAATATAAGGATTTTCCTGAACATTTAACAATACTTGTAGTTCTTTTTCTTCATTATTTACTGGTTTGTTGACCACTTTACGTTTTGGATAATCAACAGTACCAGAAGAATAAAATCTTTGCATTAAGTTTTGAAAAGTATGGGTATTAGGCTGGCGTCGATCAGGATACTTCATTTTGTAAATTCTTTGAGCAAGAAAGCAATTTTTTTGAGCCTCTCCTATTGTATAAATCATATCTATTAACTCATTCTTTGGAAAATTCATTTTACAATATAAGATGAATGCAAAAAAAAACCAAACTACACTACATAAAAACCAAAAGAAGCGATTGCGGTTATAAATTTGACACACAGAAAAATGTTCTTTTACATTGTTTTTGCCATGGCTAATATGATAATGAAGACTATTTCTGTAAAAAAGTATGGAAAATAAGAAAAACTGAAATATCTCAAAAACTATTATAAATAGGTATAGGATATATTGAACAAAACTTTTAAGGTTTTTATTACTCTATTAAATAACGTGAAAATATGCAGGGTGTACCATTTAAAAAAAAAAGATATTTATTCATTTAAACTTGTTCAAATTTAAGCCGATGTGTTCAACACCCTGTAGCTTTTATTGCAAATATTAGGTAAAAATTATGTTAACTTGTCATTGGCCTTGCTAAATTCCAAATTTGAATATATTTGTCACAAAATTGAAAACGTTATTTAGGATTGAATTGATGCTTGAAAATGTGACTTTTTTTCTTTAAACTTAATTATCTCAGAAACTATAAAGTTTTGTTATAGTAAACCCTTAATAAAAAAATATTTAAAATTATAAGCTAAATCGAAAATACGATTCGTATATTGGGTGTTCTATTTAAAAAAAATACAACTTTATGCTGTCCTAGTTTTTTGGCTCACCCTGTAGAGTCCTAAATATTTTTAAAATCTGCGTAAAAATAAACTGTATCAAACAATAAATACGGTTTCTTTGTAAATTTCACCGAAAAGTTACAAACTTACTTCATCCAATCGTTGACTCACCCTGTACAAAGTCTTGTAGTTCTCCTACAAAATCCAAGAAATCCATGTATATTGATTCCAAATTAGAACAAAATGTGTGACTTCACTGATTATTTTGTTTTTTGCGATTTAATCTTCTTGTTTTTCTAGAAAAGTTGGTATAGATCTATCAAAAATGCAGAATATTTAAATAATATACCAAACAATACCAATAATCTTAGAGATCCTTTCGTATTTCCTTGAATAGAAAATTTCGGGATTGATATTGACACAAACGGCCCATTTTGGACTTTCTGACTCTAGTCTAAGTTCAGAATCTTATTCTTCTTCCAGAAAAACCAAGAAATGCAAGTAAATTGAGTCCAAATTAGCTCAAAGCTTCTAAATTTAGTGATTATTTCGTATTTTCTGCTATAATTCTCTTGTTCTGATAGAAAAGTTATTATTGAAATATCGAAAAAGCAGGATTTTTTAATATTATACCTAATAAAACAGATAATCTTAGAAATCTTCTCGTATTCCTCTGCGAAATAGGTTTCAGAAAGTAAATTAAAACAAATGACCCATTTTTGTCATTCAATCTATAATCTAAGTTCAGAATCTTGCACTTCTAATACAAAACCAAGAAATGGGACCTAATTTAGTCGATTTTTTCCGTATTTAGTGTTGTAATTTCCTTATTTTCCAAGAGAACTTATAAAGAAGTATTAAAACTGCAAGGCTTTCAAATAATATAAAAAATAATGCTCTCAGTAATAGAGATCTATTCATATTTCCCTGAGAAATGGGTTTTGGAACGCAAGTTAGTACAAACGACCTATTTTGGACTTTCAATCTCTAATCTAAGGTAAATTGAATCCAAATTAGAACAAAATGCCTATATTCAATGATTTCTTCATATTCTCTCCTGTAATCTCATTTTTATCCATTTTTAAGGGAAATACGAATATATCTCCTAGATTATTAGTCTTATTTAGGGTAACATATTAAAAATCCTGCATTTTCGATTCTTTTATAACAAAAGTTATGACAACTTCTCCTTTAAAATAAGGAAATACGAAACAATCATTGAATTTAGGTGCTTTGTTATTATTTCGAAAAAATTAAGCTGCATGCTTGGTTTTCGTAGTTGAAGTACTAAATCCTGAACTTAGATTATAGACAGAGAGTCAAAAAGGGCCATCTGTGGTAACTACCATTCCGAGATATATTTTTCAGGGAAATACGGAAAGATCTTTTAGATTATTGTTTTAATTTTCTAAATTATTTAAGAATCCTGCATTCTCGATATTTCTGTAATAACCGTTCTGGGAAAACAAAGGCAATTACAGCTCAGAATAAGAAATAATCATTGAATTCACGTATTTCATTCTGATATAAACTTGTTTTCCATACATTTCTTGGATTTTGAAGGAGAAGTGCAAGATTCTGAACTTTGATTAGAGGCAGAAAATCAAAAATGGGCTATTTATATAAATCTACTTTCCAAAACTTACTTTTCAGGAAAATATAATATAATCTCGAAGATTATTGGTTTAATTTTATAAGAAATTTAAGAATCTTGCACTATCGATATTTCTATACCAACTTTTATTTTTTTTTATGAGAAGTACAAGATTTTGAACTTAGATTCGAGAGAGAAAGTCGAAAATTGGCAATTTGTGTTAATTTACTTCCTGAAACTTATTTTTTAAGGAAATACGAAAAAATCTGTAGGGTTTTTGGTTCTATTTTGTATAATATATAAAAATTCTTCATTTATGATACTTCTTTTAGAAATCAAGGAAATTATAACACTAAATACGAAATAATCATTAAATTTAGACTTATTGTCTTTATTTTGATTGATTTTGGATTCACCCGCTTCATCGGACCTGTTCTGCCAGAGATATTACAATAAAAATATCGAAAATTTAGGATTTTTGGATAGTTACCAAGTGATGCGATCTAATTTAGTCGAAATAAGAACAAAAATTATTATTTTAATGATCATTTCTTATTAAGTGTTCTTGCATTTTCAATATTTCTATACAAACTTTCCTTTTTTGTATGAGAAGTACCGGATTCTGAATTTAGATAAGGGTGAGAAAGTCCAAAATCGACTATTTTTGTTAATTCACTTCCTGGAACTTATTTTTCAGGGAAATACGAAAAAATCTGAAGGATTTTTGGTTTTATTTTGTATAATACATAAAAACTCTTCATTTTTGATATTTCTGTTAGAACTTTTCTTGGAAAAAAAAGGAAATTATAGCACTAAATAAGAAATAATCATTAAATTTAGACATCGTGTCTTTATTTCCGGCTGACTATGCTGCATTTATAAGTTTTAGTATTAAAAGTACAAGATTCTCTACTTAGTTTCTAAACACAAAGGCTGTATTTATTAATTTACTCCCAGAAGTCGAATTTTATGGGAAATACGAGAATATCTCTAAGGTTATTAGTTCTATTTTGTGTAATATCTTAAAATCCCGAATTTTTGGTACTTTTGTTATAGCTTCTCCATTAAAAGGCGAATATTGAATCACTAAATCCGAAATAATCTTTGAATTCGGAAACTTTTTCCTAATATCGATTCAGTTTAACAAATATTTCTTGGTTTTTGTTAATGAAGTACAAGATTTTCAACTTAACTTAGAGACACAAGTTCGCAAATGAGCTGTTTATATTAATTTACTGCCTGAAATCGAATTTTTAGGAAATTACGAAAATATCCCTAAGATTAATAGGTTTATTTCATATAATATTAAAAATTCTTATATTTTTCGAAAATTTGTTATTGATTTTCTGGAAAAAACAGAAAATTATATTAACAAATATAAAATAATCGTTAAATTTAAATATTTGGTCATTATTTGGACTT
Source organism: Diaprepes abbreviatus (assembly GCA_034092305.1). NCBI lineage: Eukaryota > Metazoa > Arthropoda > Insecta > Coleoptera > Curculionidae > Diaprepes > Diaprepes abbreviatus. Next base: position 40,496 of record JASJET010000261.1, on the reverse strand, counting down.
AGTTTAACTTATATTTCTTGGTTTTTGTGAAATAAATACAAGATTCTTAGCTTAGAGACACAAAGTCGCAATTGGGCTCTTACTTACTTCAAGAAATATATTTTCTTTTGAAAAATATGGATGATTTAATTATTTCATTTAAAAGTTGGGAATTAATAGATCGCCAAGAATTGTTGGAAACAAATTTTTATTATTGGTATGTCAGAACTTCCAAAAAAATTGAAACGCCTAGGTCTATTATAATAGCATTTCAATGGAACTCCCTACCGAATTTTCAATATACTATGTTGAGTGTTTCTAATTCTAATAATTTGTTTTCTAGGAGAAGTTAAAACAGAAGCATCAAAAATTCAAGACTTTTAAATATTATCTTTTCATATTTCCATGAAAAAAGGGTTTTGGAATGTAAATTAATCAAAGCGGCCCATAATTGACTTTCAGTCTCTAAGATATACGGGAAGATTCCTAAGATCTTTTAGTTTAATTTTATAAAATAATACAGAGTTCTGCATTTTCGGTACTTATTTACAAATATTCTGGGAAAACAAGCGAATAGCAGCACAAAATGGGAAAAAATTTTAAAATCCAGAATCTTGTTTTATTTTGATTCACTTTATTTGCGTTCCTTGGATTTTGTAAGAAAAGCATAATATTCTGAAATTAAATTATAGACAGAAGTCGAAAATGGGCCAATGGTGTTAATTTATTTTTCAAAACTGATTAATACATAGAAATACGAGAATATTCCTAAAGATCGGTTAATTAGTAAAATATTTAAAAATCTTCCATTTTCAGAAGAATCTTGCATGTTATATAAATAACGGGCAAATATACCAGGACAAATTATGTTTATAAATAACAAACCGGCAATCAGAGCACCACAAATTGTGTAAATCATAATAAAACGTATACCGCATTCTTTTAAATTGCGAGAATTAAAAAATATAATAGGAATCACGTACCGAAAATTGGAATAATATACCGAAAATCATAAAATATTTGTTTGTAAATATAATTAGATGCATTCGGTGATGAATGTTATTACAAACTGTCAATATTTGATATTCTTTTAATAATCTAAGTTCAGATTCTTGTACTTGTAGTTTTCTGGGCTTAATTTTTATAATTTCTAATAAATTTCTTCAGCACAATGACGAAAACCACTGAAATTTTAGTTTTCTATAATGTCCTAATATCGAAATTTTTTTCCCAGGCAAGGTGGCCCAGTGACTACTAGGATTTTTGGACATTTCCAAAATCCCCCAAAATAATGCATTTTCTTGAAGTATATTATTACAAACGGTCCATTTTTAACTTTGTGTCAATAATCAAACTTAAGAATCTTGTTATTCTAATACATAAACCAAGAAATATCACCTACTTTAAAAGGAATAAGGATACAAATTTTAAATTCAATGATTATTTCTTATTTTTTGTTGTAATTTCGTTGTTTTCCTACTGAAGCTGAAACAGGAGTATTAAAATTCAAGATTTTTAAATATTATATAAAATAAAACTAATGATTTTAGAGATCTTTTCGTATTTCCCGAAAAATGGTTTTTGAAACGTAAAAAAAAAACGGCCCAATTTTATGTTTCAATCTCTAACCTGTGTTCAAAATCTTTTACTTTTCCTACTAAAAGCAAGATATCCATGTAATTTGATTTCAAATTCGAACAAAATGTGTGACTTCACTGATTAATTCGGATTTTGTGATATAAATATCCTTGTTTCCCAAAAAAGTTAGAATAGAAGTGTCGAAAACGCAGCATTCTTAAATATGTCAAAATTTAATGGATTATACAAAAATTTATTTACTCCCTGATGTTCTTAAATTAACAGATTTCTTTGAAGATTTTCGAAATGTGTCGCTAAACATATAAAATTAGATCTCGCACAATTCTTTACATCTCCCGGTTAAGTTGGGATGCAATGTTACGGTTCACGATATTTAATTAGAATTCTAACTGATATTAATATGTTACATTTTCTTTAAAAACAATAAAAATGACCCATTTTTGACTTTTAAGTCTCTAATCTATGTAGAAAGTCTTGCAGTTTTCCTACAAAATCCAAGAATCCATTATATTGATTCCAATTAGAACAAAATGTGTGACTTCACTGATTATTTCGTATTTTGTGATTTAACGGCCCATTTTGGATTTCTGACTCTAGTCTAAGTTCAGATTAGAACAAATTGTCTATATTCAACGATTTCTTCATATTCTGTCCCGTAATCCCATTTTTTATCCATTTTTAAGGGAAATACGAATATATCTCCTAGATTATTAGTCTTATTTACGGTAACATATTAAAAATCCTTCATTTTCGATTCTTCTATAACAAAAGTTATAACATCTTCTCCTTTAAAAGAAGGAAATACGAAATAATCATTGAATTTAGGTGCTTTGTTATTATTTCGAAAGAATTAAGCTGCATTCTTGGTTTTTGTAGTAGAAGTACTAAATCCTGAACTTAAATTATAGACAGAGAGTCAAAAAGAGCCATTTGTGGTAACCACCATTCAGAGTCATATTTTTCAGGGAGATACGGAAGATCTTTTAGATTATTGTTTTAATTTTCTAAATTATTTTAAGAATCCTGCATTCTCCGATATTTCTGTAATAACCGTTCTGGGAAAACAAAGCAATTACAGCTCAGAATAGGAAATAATCATTGAACACACGTATTTCATTCAAATTTGACTTGTTTTCCATACATTTCTTGGATTTTGAAGAAGAAGTGCAAGATTCTGAACTTTGATAGAGGCAGAAAATCAAAAATGGGCCATTTATGTAAATCTACTTCCCAAAACTTACTTTTCAGGAAAATACGATATAATCTCGAAGATTATTGGTTTAATTTTATAAGAAATTTAAGAATCTTTTTACTATCGATATTTCTATACCAACTTTTATTTTTTTTTTATGAGAAGTACAAGATTTTAAACTTAGATTCGAGAGACAAAGTCGAAATTGGCCATTTCTGTTAATTTACTTCTTGGAAACTTATTTTTTTAAGTAAATACGAAAAAATCTGTAGGGTTTTTTGTTCTATTTTGTATAATATATTAAAATTCTTCATTTTGATACTTCTCTTAGAACTTCTCTTAGAAATCAAAGAAATATAGCACTAAATACGAAATAATCATTAAATTTAAACTTATTATCTTTATTTCGATTGATATTGGAGTCACCCGCTTCATTGGACCTGTTCTGCCAGAGATATTACAGTAAAAATATCGACAATTTAGGATTTTTGAATAGTTACCAAGTGATGCGAACTATTTAGTCGAAATAAGAACAAAATATTATTTAAATGATCATTTCTTATTTAGTGTTCTTGCATTTTCAATATTTCTATACAAACTTTCCTTTTTTTTGTATGTGAAGTACAGGATTCTGAATTTAGATAAGGAGTGAAAGTAGAAAATTGACCATTTTGTTAATTTACTTCCTGAAAATTATTTTTCAGGAAAATACGAAAAAGTCTGTAGGATTTTTGGTTTTATTTTGTATAATACATAAAAATTTTCATTTTTGATATTTCTGTTAGAACTTTTATTGGAAATCAGGAAATTATAGCACTAGATAAGAAATAGTCATTCATTTAGATGTCGTGTTTTTTTCCGGTTAACTATGCTGCATTTATATGTTTTAGTATTAAAAAGTACAAGATTTTCTACTTAGGTTCTAAACACAAAGGCTGTATGTATCAATTTAGTCCCAGAAGTCGAATTTTATGGGAAATACGAAAATATCTCTAAGGTTATTAATTCTATTTTGTGTAATATCTTAAATATCCCGAATTTTTGGTACTTGATAAAGCTTCTCCATTAAAAGGCGAATATTGAATCACTAAATCCGAAATAATCGTTGAATTCGGGAACTTTTTTTCTAATATCGATTCAGTTTAACAATATTTCTTGGTTTCTGTTAATGAAGTACAAGATTTTCAACTTAAACTTAGAGACACAAGTTCGCAAATGAGCTGTTTATAATTATACTACCAGAAATCGAATTTTTAGGAAAATACGAAAATATCCTAAGATTAATAGGTTTATTTCATATATATTGAAATTCTTATATTTTTGGAAAATTAGTTATTGATTTCTCTGGAAAAAACAGAAAATTACATTAACAAATATAAAATAATCGTAAAATTTAAATATTTGTCATTATTTGGACTTAGTTTAGCTTATATTTCTTGGTTTTGTGAAAAATACAAAATTTTTAGCTTAGAGACACAAAGTCGCAATTGGGCTTTTACTTACTTCAAGAATATATTTTCTTTTAAAAAATGTGGATGATTTAATTATTGCATTTAAAAGTTGGAATTAATAGGTCGCCAAGAATTGTTGGAAAAAAATTTTTATTATTGGTATGTCAGAACTTCCAAAAAAAATTGAAACGCCTAGGTCCATTATAATAGCATTTCAATGGAACTCCATACCGAATTTTTCAATATACTATGTTGAGTGTTTCTAATTATAATAATTTGTTTTCTAGGAGAAGTTAAAAACAGAAGCATAAAAATTCAAGACTTTTAATATTATCTTTTCGTATTTCCATGAAAAATTGGTTTTGGAATGTAAATTAATCAAAGCAGCCCATAATTGACTTTCAGTCTCTAAGATATACGGGAAGATTTCTAAGATCTTTTGGTTTAATTTTATAAAATAATACAGAGTCCTGCATTTTCGATACTTATTTACAAATATTCTGGGAAACAAGGAATAACAGCACAAAATGGGAAAAAATTTTAAAATCCAGATATCATGTTTTAATTTTGATTCACTTTATTTGCGTTTCTGATTTTGTACGAAAAGTACAATATTCTGTAATTAGATAATAGACAGAAAATCGAAAATGAGCCAATGGTGTTAATTTATTTTTCAAACTGATTAATACATAGAAATACGAGAAAATTCCTAAGATCGGTTTAATTTTGTAAATATTTAAAAATCTTCCATTTTCAGAAGAATCTTGCATATTATATAAATAACGGGCAAATATACCAGGACAAATTATGTTTATAAATAACAAACAGGCAATCAGAGCACCACAAATTGTGTAAATCATAAAAAAAGAATACCGCATTCTTTTAAATTGCCAGAATAAGAAAATATAATAGGAATCACGTACCGAAAATTGGAATAATATACCGAAAATCATAAAATATTAGTTGTAAATATAATTAGATGCATTCGGTGGTGAATATTATTAACAAACTGTCAATATTTGATATTCTTTTAATAATCTAAGTTCAGATTCTTGTACTTGTAGTTTTCTGGGCTTAATTTTTATAATTCTAATTAATTTCTTCAGCACAATGACGAAAACCACTGAAATTTTAATTTTCTATAATGTCCCGAATATCAAAATTTTTTTCCCAGGCAAGGTGGCCCAGTGACTACTAGGATTTTTGGACATTTCCAAAATCTCCCAAAATATGCATTTCTTGAAGTATATTATTACAAAGGTCCATTTTTACCTTTATGTCAATAATCAAAGTTAAGAATCTTGTTATTCTAATACATAAACCAAGAAATATCACCTATTTAAAAAAGAAATAAGGATACAAATTTTAAATTCAATGATTATTTCTTATTTTTTGTTGTAATTCGTTTATTTTCCTACTGAAGCTAAAAACAGGAGTATTAAAATTCAAAATTTTAAATATTATAGAAAATAATACTAATAATTTAGAGGTCTTTTCATATTTCTAGAAAATGGTTTTTGAAACGTAAATTAAAAAAACGGCCCAATTTTTTCTTTCAATCTCTAATTTGTGTTCAAAATCTTGTATTTTTCCTACAAAGCAAGATATCCATGTAATTTCATTTCAAATTCGAACAAAATGTGTGACTTCACTGATTAATTCGGATTTGTGATAAAAATATCTTGTTTCCAAAAAAAGTTAGAATAGAAGGGTCGAAAACGCAGCATTCTTAAATATGTCAAATTTATGGATTATACAAAATTTATTTACTTCAATGTGTCCTAACCAATAAAATTAGATCTCGCACAAATACTTTACAATTCCCGGTTTAAGTTGGATGCAGTGTTACGATTCACGAAATTTAAATTAGAATTCTAACTGATATTAATATGTTACATTTTCTTTAAAAACAATAAAAATGGCCTATTTTTGACTTTCAGTCCCTAATCTATGTACAAAGTCTTTAGTTCTCCTACAAAATCCAAGAAATCCATGTACATTGATTCCAAATTAGAACAAAATGTGTGACTTCACTGATTATTTCGTTTTTTGCGATTTAATCATCTTGTATTTCTAGAAAAGTTGGTATAGATCTATCGAAAATGCAGAATATTTAAATAATATACAAAACAATACCAATAATCTTAGAAATCCTTTCGTGTTTCCTTGAATAGAGAATTTCGGGATTGATATTGACACAAACGGCCCTTTTTGACTTTCTGACTCTAGTCTATGTTCAGAATCTTGTTTTTCTTCTACAAAAACCAAGAAAATGCAAGTAAATGAGTCCAAATTAGCACAAAGCTTCTAAATTTAGTGATTATTTCGTATTTTCGGCTGTAATTCTTTGTTCTTCTAGAAAAGTTATTATAGAAATATCGAAAAAGCAGGATTTTTAATATTATACCTAATAAAATAGATAATCTTAGAAATCTCTCGTATTCCTCTGCGAAATAGGTTTCAGAAAGTAAATTAATACAAATGACCCATTTTTGTCATTCAATCTATAATCTAAGTTCAGAATCTTGGCTTATAATACAAAAACCAAGAAATGCGACCTAATTTAGTCGAAAAAACAACAAAAACTTTATATTCAATAATTTTTCCGTATTTAGTGTTGTAATTTCTTTATTTTCCAAGAGACTTATAAAGAAGTATCAAAACTGCAAGGCTTTTATATAATATAAAAAATAATGCGCTCAGTAATAGAGATCTATTAATATTTCCCTGAGAAATGGTTTTGGAACGCAAGTTAGTATAAACGACCTATTTTGGACTTTCAATCTCTAATCTAAGGTAAATTGAATCCAGATTAGAACTTAATGACTATATTCAATGATTTCTTCATATTCATCCAGATTAGAACTTAATGACTATATTCAATGATTTCTTCATATTCTGTCCTGTAATCTCATTTTTATCCATTTTTAAGGGAAATACGAATATATCTCCTAGATTATTAGTCTTATTTAGGGTAACATATTAAAAATCCTGCATTTTCGATTCTTTTATAACAGAAGTTTTAACAACTTCTCCTTTAAAATAAGGAAATACGAAACAATCATTGAATTTAGGTGCTTTGTTATTATTTCGAAAGGATTAAGCTGCATTCTTGGTTTTCGTAGTAGAAGTACTAAATCCTGAACTTAGATTATAGACAGAGAGTCAAAAAGGGCCATCTGTGGTAACTAGCATCCCGAGACATATTTTTCAGTGAAATACGGAAAGATCTTTTAGATTATTTTTTTAATTTTCTAAATTATTTAAGGATCCTGCATTTTCGATATTTCTGTTACAACCGTTCTGGGAAAACAAAGGCAATTACAGCACAGAATAGAAAATAATCATTGAATTCACGTATTTCATTCTAATATGAACTTGTTTTCCATACATTTCTTGGGTTTTGAAGGATAAGTGCAAGTTTCTGAATTTAGTTTAGAGGCAGAAAATCAAAAATGGGCCATTTATGTAAATCTACTTCCCAAAACTTATTTTTCAGGAAAATACGATATAATCTGGAAGATTATTGGTTTAATTTTATAAGAAATTTAAGAATCTTGCACTATCGATATTTCTATACCAACTTTTCTTTTTTTTTATGAGAAGTACAAGATTTTGAACTTAGATTCGAGAGACAAAGTCGAAAATTGGCTATTTGTGTTAATTTACTTCTTGAAACTTATTTTTTAAGGAAATACGAAAAAATCTGTAGGATTTTTGGTTCTATTTTGTATAATATATAAAGATTCTGCATTTTTGATACTTCTCTTAGAACTTCTCTTAGAAATCAAGGAAATTATAGCACTAAATACGAAATAATCATTAAATTTAGACTTACTGTCTTTAGATAAGAGAGAGAAAGTCGAAAATCGACCATTTTTGTTAATTCACTTCCTGAAACTTATTTTTCAGGGAAATACGAAAAAATCTGTAGGATTTTTGGTTTTATTTTGTATAATACATAAAAATTCTTCATTTTTGATATTTCTGTTAGAACTTTTCTTGGAAATCAAGGAAATTATAGCACTAAATAAGAAATAATCATTAAATTAAGACATTGTGTCTTTATTTCCGGTTAACTATGCTGCATTTATATGTTTTAGTATAAAAAGTACAAGATTCTCTACTTAGTTTCTAAACACAAGAGCTGTATGTATTAATTTACTCCCAGAAGTCGGGAAATGGGTTATGGGAAATACGAAAATATCTCTAAGGTTATTAGTTCTATTTTGTGTAATATCTTTAATATCCCGAATTTTAGGTACTTTTGTTATAGCTTTACCATTAAAAGGCGAATATTGAATCACTAAATCCAAAATAATCTTTGAATTCGGAAACTTTTTCCTAATATCGATTCGGTTTAACAAATATTTCTTGGTTTTTGTTAATGAAGTACAAGATTTTCAACTTAACTTAGAGACACAAGTTCGCAAATGAGCTGTTTATATTAGATTGCTACCAGAAATCGAATTTTTAGGAAAATACGAAAATATCCCTGAGATTAATAGGTTTATTTCATAAATTATAGAAAATTCTTATATTTTTGGAAAATTTGTTATTGATTCTCTGGAAAAAACAGAAAATTACATTTACAAATATAAAATAATCGTTAAATTTAAATATATATGGGAAGATTTCTAAGATTTTTAGTTTAATTTTATAAAATATTACAGAGTTCTGCATTTTCGATACTTATTTACAAATATTCTGGGAAAACAAGGGAATAGCAGCACAAAATGGGAAAAAATTTTAAAATCCAGAAATCTTGTTTTAATTTTGATTCACTTTATTTGCGTTTCTTGGATTTTGTAAGAAAAGTACAAAATTCTGAAATTAGATTATAGACAGAAAGTCGAAAATGGGCCAATGGTGTTAATTTATTTTTCAAAACCGATTAATACATGGAAATACGAGAATATTCCTAAGATCGGTTTAATTTAGTAAAATATTTAAAAATCTTCCATTTTCAGAAGAATCTTGCATATTATATAAATAACGGGCAAATATACTAGGACAAATTATGTTTATAAATAACAAACCGGAAATCAGAGCACCACAAATTGTGTAAATCATAAAAAAACGTATACCGCATTCTTTTAAATTGCGAGAATTAAAAAATATAATAGGAATCACGTACCGAAAATTGGAATAATATACCGAAAATCATAAAATATTAGTTGTAAATATAATTAGATGCATTCGGTGGTGAATATTATTACAAACTGTCAATATTTGATATTCTTTTAATAATCTAAGTTCAGATTCTTGTACTTGTAGCTTTCTGGGTTTAATTTTTATAATTTCTAATAAATTTCTTCAGCACAATGACGAAAACCACTGAAATTTTAATTTTCTATAATGTCCCGAATATGGAAATTTTTTTCCCAGGCAAGGTGGCAAAGTGACTACTAGGATTTTTGGACATTTCCAAAATCTCCCAAAATAATGCATTTCTTGAAGTATATTATTACAAACGGTCCATTTTTACCTTTGTGTCAATAATCAAAGTTAAGAATCTTGTTATTCTAATACAGAAATCAAGAAATATGACCTACTTAAGAAGAAATAAGAATACGAATTTTAAATTCAATGATTATTTCTTAATTTTTGTTGCAATTTCGTTGTTTTCCTACTGAAACTAAAACAGGAGTATTAAAAATTCAAGATTTTTAAATATTATATAAAATAATACTAATAATTTTAGAGTTCTTTTCGTATTTCCCCGAAAAATGGTTTTTGAAACGTAAATTAAAAAAAAAGGCCCAATTTTATCTTTCAATCTCTAATTTATGTTCAAAATATTGTACTTTTCCTACAAAAGAAATCTCGCGCAATACTTTACATCTCCCGGTTTAAGTTGGGATGCAATGTTACGATTCACTAAAGTTAAATTAGAATTCTAACTGATATTAACATGTTACATTTTCTTTAAAAACAATAAAAATGGCCCATTTTTGACTTTCAGTCTCTAATCTATGTACAAAGTCTTGTAGTTTTCCTGCAAAATCCAAGAAATCCATGTATATTGATTCCAAATTAGAACAAAATGTATGACTTCACTGATTATTTCGTTTTTGCGATTTAATCATCTTGTTTTTCTAGAAAAGTTGGTATAGATCTATCGAAAATGCAGAATATTTAAATAATATACCAAACAATACCAATAATCCTAGAGATCCTCTCGTATTTCTTTGAATAGAATATTTCGGGATTGATATTGACACAAACGGCACATTGTGTACTGTCTGACTCAAGTCTAAGTTCAGTATCTTGTTGTTCTTCTACAAAAACCAAGAAATGCAAGTAAATTGAGTCCAAGTTAGCACAAAGCTTCTAAATTTAGTGATTTTTTCGTATTTTCGGCTGTAATTCTCTTGTTCTCCTAGAAAAGTTATTATAGAAATTTCGAAAAAGCAGGATTTTTTAATATTATACCTAATAAAACAGATAATCTTAGAAATCTTCTCGTATTCCTCTGTGAAATAGGTTTCAGAAAGTAAATTAATACAAATGACTCATTTTTGTCATTCAATCTATAATCTAAGTTCAGAATCTTGGCTTATAATACAAAAACCAAGAAATGCGACCTAATTTAGTCGAAAAAAGAACAAAAACTTTAAATTCAATGATTTTTTCCGTATTTAGTGTTGTAATTTCCTTATTTTCCAAGAGAACTTATAAAGAAGTATTAAAACTACAAGGCTTTTAAATAATATAAAAAATAATGCTCTCAATATTGGAGATCTATTCATATTTCCCTGAGAAATGGGTTTTGGAACGTAAGTTAGTATAAACGACCTATTTTGGACTTTCAATCTCTAATCTAAGGTAAATTGAATCCAAATTAGAACAAAATGCCTATATTCAATGATTTCTTCATATTCTGTCCTGTAATCTCATTTTTATCCATTTTTAAGGGATATACGAATATATCTCCTAGATTATTAGTCTTATTTAGGGTAACATATTAAAAATCCTGCATTTTCGATTCTTTTATAACAAAAGTTATGACAACTTCTCCTTTAAAATAAGGAAATACGAAACAATCATTGAATTTAGGTGCTTTGTTATTATTTCGAAAAAATTAAGCTGCATTCTTGGTTTTCGTAGTTGAAGTACTAAATCCTGAACTTAGATTATAGACAGAGAGTCAAAAAGGGCCATCTGTGGTAACTAGCATCCCGAGACATATTTTTCAGTGAAATACGGAAAGATCTTTTAGATTATTGTTTTAATTTTCTAAATTATTTAAGAATCCTGCGTTTTCGATATTTCTGTAATAACCGTTCTGGGAAAACAAAGGCAATTACAGCACAGAATAGGAAATAATCGTTGAATTCACGAATTTTATTCTAATATGAACTTGTTTTCCATACATTTCTTGGATTTTGAATGAGAAGTGCAAGATTCTGACCTTAGATTAGAGGCAGAAAATCAAAAATGGGCCATTTATGTAAATCTACTTCCTAAAACTTACTTTTCAGGAAAATACGATATAATCTCGAAGATTATTGGTTTAATTTTATAAGAAATTTAAGAATCTTGCACTATCGATATTTCTATACCAACTTTTATTTTTTTTTATGAGAAGTACAAGATTTTGAAATTAGATTCGAGAGACAAAGTAGAAAATTGGCCATTTCTGTTAATTTACATCTTGAAACTTATTTTTTAAGGAAATACAAAAAAATCTGTAGGGTTTTTGGTTCTATTTTGTATAATATATAAAAATTCTTCATTTTTGATACTTCTCTTAGAAATCAAGGACATTATAGCACAAAATACGAAATAATCATTAAATTTAGACTTATTGTCTTTGTTTCGATTGATATTGGAGTCACCCGCTTCATTGGACCTGTTCTGCCAGAGATATTACAGTAAAAATATCGACAATTTAGGATTTTTGAATAGTTACCAAGTGATGCGAACTAATTTAGTCGAAATAAGAACAAAAATATTATTTAGTGTTCTTGCATTTTCAATATTTCTATACAAACTTTCCTTTTTTGTATGAGAAGATTTTTTCCGTATTTAGTGTTGTAATTTCCTTATTTTCCAAGAGAACTTATATAGAAGTATTAAAGTTGCAAGGCTTTTAAATAACATAAAAAATAATGCTCTCAGTATTAGATATCTATTCATATTTCCCTGAGAAATGGGTTTTGGAATGCAGCCCAATGATGAAAACCATTGAAATTTTAATTTTTTATAATGTCCCGAATATCGAAAATTTTTTCCCAGGCAAGGTGGCCCAATGACTACTAGTAACTAACATTCCGAGACATATTTTTCAGGGAAATACGGCAAGATCTTTTAGATTATTGTTTTAATTTTCTAAATTATTTAAGAATCCTGCATACTCGATATTTCAGTAATAACCGTTCTAGGAAAACAAAGGCAATTACAGCTTAGAATAGGAAATAATCATTGAATTCACGTATTTCATTCTGATATGAACTTGTTTTCCATACATTTCTTGGATTTGAAGGAGAAGTGCAAGATTCTGAACTTTGATTAGAGGCAGAAAATCAAAAATGGGCCATTTATGTAAATCTACTTCCCGAAACTTACTTTTCAGGAAAATACGATATAATCTCGAAGATTATTTGTTTAATCTTATAGAAATTTAAGAATCTTGCACTATCGATATTTCAATATCAACTTTTCTTTTTTTTAATGAGAAGTACAAGATTTTGAACTTAGATTCGAGAGACAAAGTCGAAAATTGGCCGTTTCTGTTAATTTACTTCTTGAAACTTATTTTTTAAGGAAATACGAGAAAATCTGTAGGATTTTTGGTTCTATTTTGTATAATATATAAAAATTCTGCATTTTTGATACTTCTCTTAGAACTTCTCTTAGAAATCAAGGAAATTATATGACTAAATACGAAATAATCATTAAATTTAGACTTATTGTCTTTATTTTAATTGATATTGGATTCACCCTCTTCATTGGACCTGTTCTGCCAGAGATATTACAATAAAAATATCGACAATTTAGGATTTTTGAATAGGTACCAAGTGATGCGATCTAATTTAGTCGAAATAAGAACAATAAGTATTATTTAAATGAGCATTTCTTATTTAGTGTTCTTGCATTTTCAATATTTCTATACAAACTTTCCTTTTTTGTATGAGAAGTACAGGATTCTGAATTTAGATAAGGGAGAGAAAGTTGACCATTTTTGTTAATTCACTTACTTAAACCTATTTTTCGGGGAAATATGAAAAAATCTGTAGGATTTTTGGTTTTATTTTGTATAATACATAAAAATTCTTCATTTTTGATTAGAACTTTTCTTGGAAATCAAGGAAATTATAGCACTAAATAAGAAATAATCATTCAATTTAGACATCGTGTCTTTATTTCCGATTGACTTTGCTGCATTTATATGTTTTAATATTAAAAGTACAAGATTCTCTACTTAGTTTCTAAACACAAAGGCTGTATGTATTAATTTACTCCCAGAAGTCGAATTTTATGGGAAATACGAAAATATCTCTAAGGGTATCAGTTCTATTTTGTGTAATATCTTAAAATCCCGAATTTTTGGTACTTTTGTTATAGCTTCTCCATTAAAAGGCGAATATTGAATCCCTAAATCTGAAATAATCTTTGAATTCGGAAACTTTTTCCTAATATCGATTCAGTTTAACAAATATTTCTTGGTTTTTGTTAATGAAGTACAAGATTTTCAACTTAACTTAGAGTCACAAGTTCGCAAATGAGCTGTTTATATTAATTTACTACCTGAAATCGAATTTTTAAGAAAATACGAAAATATTCCCAAGATTAAGATGTCTATTGGATATATTATTGAAAATTCTTATATTTTTCGAAAATTTGTTATTGATTCTCTGGAAAAAAGAAAAAATTACATTAACAAATATAAAATAATCGTTAAATTTAAATATTTGGTCATTATTTGGACTTAGTTTAGCATTTAATTCTTGGTTTTTGTGAAGAAATACAAAATTCTTAGCTTGGAGAAACAAAGTCGCAATCGGGCTCTTACTTACTTCAATAAATATATTTTCTAAATTTAGTGATTATTTCGTATTTTCGGCTGTAATTCTTTTGTTCTTCTGGAAAAGTTATTATAGAAATATCGAAAAAGCAGGATTTTTTAATATTATACCTAATAAAATAGACAATCTTAGAAATCTTCTCGCATTCCTCTACGAAATAGGTTTCAGGAAGTAAATTAATACAAATGACCCATTTTTATCTTTCAATCTATAATCTAAGTTCAGAATCTTGGACTTCTCATACAAAAACCAAGAAATGGGACCTAATTTAGTCGAAATAAGAACAAAAACTTTAAATTCAATGATTTTTTCCGTATTTAGTGTTGTAATTTCCTTATTTTCCAAGAGAACTTATAAAGAAATATTAAAGTTGTAAGGCTTTTAAATAATATAAAAAATAATGCTCTCAGTATTAGATATCTATTCATATTTCCCTGAGAAATGTGTTTTGGAACGTAAGTTAGTATAAACGACCTATTTTGGACTTTCAATTTCTAATCTAAGGTAAATTGAATCCAAATTAGAACAAAATGTCTATATTCAATGATTTCTTCTTATTCTGTCCTGTAATCTCATTTTTATCCATTTTTAAGGGAAATACGAATATATCTCCTAGATTATTAGTCTTATTTAGGGTAACATATTAAAAATCCTGCATTTTCGATTCTTTTATAACAAAAGTTTTAACAACTTCTCCTTTAAAATAAGGAAATACGGAACAATTATTGAATTTAGGTGCTTTGTTATTATTTCGAAAGAATTAAGCTGCATTCTTGGTTTTCGTAGTAGAAGTACTAAATCCTGAACTTAGATTATAGACAGAGAGTCAAAAAGGGCCATTTGTGGTAAGTACCATTCTAAGACATATTTTTCAGGGAAATACGGAAAGATCTTTTAGATTATTGTTTTAATTTTCTAAATTATTTAAGAATCCTGCATTTTCGATATTCCTGTAATAGCCGTTCTGGGAAAAGTAAGGCAATTACAGCACAGAATAGGAAATAATCATTGAATTCACGTATTTCATTCTAATATGAACTTGTTTTCCATACATTTCTTGGATTTTGAATGAGAAGTGCAAGTTTCTGAACTTGATTAGAGGCAGAAAATCAAAAATGGGTCATTTATGTAAATCTACTTCCCAAAACTTACTTTTCAGGAAAATACGATATAATCTCGAATATTATCTGTTTAATTTTATAAGAAATTTAAGAATCTTGCACTATCGATGTTTCTAAACCAACTTTTCTTTTTTTTTGAGAAGTACAAGATTTTGAACTTAGATTCGAGAGACAAAGTCGAAAATTGGCCATTTCTGTTAATTTACTTTTTGAAATTAATTTTTTAAGGAAATTTGTATAATATATAAAAATTCTGCATTTTTTATACTTCTCTTAGAACTTCTCTTAGAAATCAAGGAAATTATATGATTAAATACGAAATAATCATTAAATTTAGACTTATTGTCTTTATTTTGATTGATATTGGAGTCACTCGCTTCATTGGACCTGTTCTGCCAGAGATATTACAGTAAAAATATCGAAAATTTAGGATTTTTGAATAGGTACCAAGTGATGCGATTTAATTTAGTCGAAATAAGAACAAAAAGTATTATTTAAATGAGCATTTCTTATTTAGTGTTCTTGCATTTTCAATATTTCTATACGAACTTTCCTTTTTTGTATGAGAAGTACAGGATTCTGAATTTAGATAAGGGAGAGGAAGTCGAAAATTTTTGTTAATTCACTTCCTTAAACCTATTTTTCGGGGAAATATGAAAAAATCTGTAGGATTTTTGGTTTTATTTTGTATACTACATAAAAATTCTTCATTTTTGATTAGAACTTTTCTTGGAAATCAAGGAAATTATAGCACTAAATAAGAAATAATCATTAAATTTATACATCGTGTCTTTATTTCCGGTTGACTATGCTGCATTTATATGTTTTAGTATTAAAAGTACAAGATTCTCTACTTAGTTTCTAAACACAAAGGCTGTATGTATTAATTTACTCCCAGAAGTCGAATTTTATGGGAAATACGAAAATATCTCTAAGGTTATTAGTTCTATTTTGTGTAATATCTTAAAATCCCGAATTTTTGGTACTTTTGTTATAGCTTCTCCATTAAAAGGCGAATATTGAATCACTAAATCCGAAATAATCTTTGAATTCGGAAACTTTTTCCTAATATCGATTCAGTTTAACAAATATTTCTTGGTTTTTGTTAATGAGGTACAAGATTTTCAACTTAACTTAGAGACACAAGTTCGCAAATGAGCTGTTTATATTAATTTACTACCAGAAATCGAATTTTTAGGAAAATACGAAAATATCCCTACGATTAATAGGTTTATTTGATATATTATTGAAAATTCTTATATTTTTCGAAAATTTGTCATTGATTCTCTGGAAAAAAGAAAAAATTACATTAACAAATATAAAATAATCGTTAAATTTAAATATTTGGTCATTATTTGTACTTAGTTTAGCTTATATTTCTTGGTTTTTGTGAAAGAAATACAAGATTCTTAGCTTAGAGACACAAAGTCGCAATTGGGCTCTTACTTACTTCAAGAAATATATTTTCTTTTGAAAAATATGGATGATTTAACTGTTGCATTTAAAAGTTGGGTATTAATAGATCGCCAAGAATTTTTGGAAACAAATTTTTATTATTGGTATGTCAGAACTTCCAAAAAAATGGAAACGCCTAGGTCTATTATAATAGCATTTCAATGGAACTCCCTACCGAATTTTCAATATACGAAATTTTAATTTTCTATAATGTCCCGAATATCGAAATTTTTTTCCTAGGCCAGGTGGCCCAGTGACTACTAGGATTTTTGGACATTTTCAAAATCTCCAAAAATAATGCATTTCTTGAAGTATATTATTACAAACGGTCCATTTTTACCTTTGTGTCAATAATCAAAGTTAAGAATCTTGTTATTCTAATACAGAAACCAAGAAATATCACCTACCTAAGAAGAAATAAGAATACAAATTTTAAATTCAATTATTATTTCTTATTTTTTGCTGTAAATTCGTTGTTTTCCTACTGAAGCTAAAACAGGAGTATTAAAAATTCAAGATTTTTAAATATTATATAAAATAATACTAATAATTTTAGAGATCTTTTCGTATTTCCCGATAAATGATTTTTGAAACCTAAATTAAAAAAAAAACGGCCCAATTTTGTCTTTCAATCTCTAATTTGTGTTCAAAATCTTGTATTTTTCCTACAAAAAGCAAGATATCCATGCAATTTGATTTCAAATTAGAACAAAATGTGTGACTTCACAGATTATTTCAGATTTTGTGATATAAATATCTTGTTTCCCAAAAAAAGTTAGGATGGAAATGTCGAAAACTCAGCATTCTTTAATATGTCAAAATTTAATGGATTATGCAAAAATTTATTTACTTCCTGATGTTCTTATATTAACAGATTTCTTTGAAGATTTTCGAAATGTTTCGCCGAACATATAAAATTATATCTCGCACAATATTTTACATCTCCCGGTTTAAGTTGGGATGCAATGTTACGATTCACTAAATTTAAATTAGAATACAAAACAATACCAATAATCTTAGAGATCCTTTCGTATTTCCTTGAATAGAAAATTTCGGGGTTGATATTGACACAAACGGCTCATTTTGGACTTTCTGACTCTAGTCTAAGTTCAGAATCTTGTTCTTCTACTACAAAAACTAAGAAATGCAAGTAAATTGAGTCCAAATTATCACAAAGCTTCTAAATTTAGTGATTATTTCGTATTTTCTGCTGTAATTCTCTTGTTCTCCTAGAAAAGTTATTATAGAAATATCGAAAAAGCAGGATTTTTTAATATTATACCTAATAAAACAGATAATCTTAGAAATCTTCTCGTTTTCCTCTGCGAAATAGGTTTCAAAAAGTAAATTAGTACAAATGACCCATTTTTATCATTCAATCTATAATCTAATTTCGGAATCTTGGACTTCTAATACAAAAACCAAGAAATGCGACCTAATTTAGTCGAAATAAGAACAAAAACTTTAAATTCGATGATTTTTTCCGTATTTAGTATTGTAATTTCCTTATTTTCCAAGAGAACCTATAAAGAAGTATTAAAACTGCAAGGCTTTTAAATAATATAAAAAATAATGCGCTCAGTAATAGAGATCTATTCATATTTCCCTGAGAAATGGGTTTTGGAACGCAAGTTAGTATAAACGACCTATTTTGGACTTTCAATTTCTAATCTAAGGTAAATTGAATCCAATTTAGAACAAAATGTCCATATTCAATGATTTCTTCATATTCTGTCCTGTAATCTCATTTTTATCCATTTTTAAATTAAATTCGAATATATCTCCTAGATTATTAGTCTTATTTAGGGTAACATATTAAAAATCCTGCATTTTCGATTCTTTTATAATAAAAGTTTTAACAACTTCTCCTTTAAAATAAGGAAATACGGAACAATCATTGAATTTAGGTGCTTTGTTATTATTTCGAAAGAATTAAGCTGCATTCTTGGTTTTCGTAGTAGAAGTACTAAATCCTGAACTTAGATTATAGACAGAGGGTCAAAAAGGGCCATTTGTGGTAAGTACCATTCTGAGACATATTTTTCAGGGAAATACGGAAGGATCTTTTAGATTATTGTTTTAATTTTCTAAATTATTTAAGAATCCTGCATTTTCGATATTTCTGTAATAACCGTTCTGGGAAAACAAAGGCAATTACAGCACAGAATAGGAAATAATCATTGAATTCACGTATTTCATTCTAATATGAACTTGTTTTCCATACATTTCTTGGATTTTGAATGAGAAGTGCAAGATTGTGACCTTAGATTAGAGGCAGAAAATCAAAAATGGGCCATTTATGTAAATCTACTTCCCAAAACTTACTTTTCAGAAAAATACGATATAATCTCGAAGATTATTGGTTTAATTTTAAAAGAAATTTAAGAATCTTGCACTATCGATATTTCTATACCAACTTTTATTTTTTTTTATGAGAAGTACAAGATTTTGAACTTAGATTCGAGAAACAAAGTCGAAAATTGGCCATTTCTGTTAATTTACTTCTTGAAACATATTTTTTAAGGAAATACGAAAAAATCTGTAGGGTTTTGGTTCTATTTTGTATAATATATAAAAATTCTTCATTTTTGATACTTCTCTTAGAAATCAAGGAAATTATAGCACTAAATACGAAATAATCATTAAATTTAGACTTATTGTCTTTATTTTGATTGATATTGGAGTCACTCGCTTCATTGGACCTTTTCTGCCAGGGATATTACAATAAAAATATCGAAAATTTAGGATTTTTGAATAGTTATCAAGTGATGTGATCTAATTTAGTGGAAATAAGAACAAAAAGTATTATTTAAATGATAATTTCTTATTTAGTGTTCTTGCATTTTCAATATTTCTATACAAAATTTCCTTCTTTGTATGAGAAGTGCAGGATTCTGAATTTAGATAAGGGAGAGAAAGTCGAAAATTGACCATTTTTGTTAATTCACTTCCTGAAACTTATTTTTCAGGGAAATACGAAAAAATCTGTAGGATTTTTGGTTTTATTTTGTATAATATATAAAAATTCTTCATTTTTGATATTTTTGTTAGAACTTTTCTTGGAAATCAAGGAAATTATAGCACTAAATAAGAAATTATCATTAAATTAAGACATCGTGTCTTTATTTCCGGTTAACTATGCTGCATTTATATGATTTAGTATAAAAAGTACAAGATTCTCTACTTAGTTTCTAAACACAAAAGCTGTATGTATTAATTTACTCCCAGAAGTCGGGAAATGGGTTATGGGAAATACGAAAATATCTCTAAGGTTATTAGTTCTATTTTGTGTAATATCTTTAATATCTCGAATTTTAGGTACTTTTGTTATAGCTTCTCCATTAAAAGGCGAATATTGAATCACTAAATCCGAAATAATCTTTGAATTCGGAAACTTTTTCCTAATATCGACTCAGTTTAACAAACATTTCTTGGTTTTTGTTAATGAAGTACAAGAGTCTCAACAAATTTAGAGACACAATTTCACAAATGAGCTGTTTATATTAAATTACTACCAGAAATCGAATTTTTAGGAAATTCTTATATTTTTGGAAAATTTGTTATTGATTCTCTGGAAAAAACAGAAAATTACATTAACAAATATAAAATAATCGTTAAATTTAAATATATACGGGAAGATTTCTAAGATCTTTTTGTTTAATTTTAAAAAATAATACAAAGTCCTGCATTCTCGATACTTATTTACAAATATTCTGGGAAAACAAGGGAATAGCAGCACAAAATGGGAAAAAATTTTAAAATCCAGAAATCTTGTTTTAATTTTGATTCACTTTATTTGCGTTTCTTGGATTTTGTAAGAAAAGTACAAAATTCTGAAATTAGATTATAGACAGAAAGTCGAAAATGGGCCAATGGTGTTAATTTATTTTTCAAAACCGATTAATACATAGAAATACGAGAATATTCCTAAGATCGGTTTAATTTAGTAAAATACTTAAAAATCTTCCATTTCCAGAAGAATCTTGCATATTATATAAATAACGGGCAAATATACCAGGACAAATTATGTTTATAAATAACAAACCAGCAATCAGAGCACCACAAATTGTGTAAATCAAAAATACGTACACCGCATTCTTTTAAATTGCGAGAATTAAAAAATATAATAGGAATCACGTACCGAAAATTGGAATAATATACTGAAAATCATAAAATATTAGTTGTAAATATAATTAGATGCATTCGGTGGTGAATATTATTACAAACTGTCAATATTTGATATTCTTTTAATAATCTAAGTTCTGATTCTTGTACTTGTAGCTTTCTGGGTTTAATTTTTATAATTTCTAATAAATTTCTTCAGCACAATGACGAAAACCACTGAAATTTTTATTTTCTATAATGTTCCGAATATCGAAATTTTTTTCCCAGGCAAGGTGGCCCAGTGACTACTAGGATTTTTGGACATTTCCAAAATCTCCCAAAATAATGCATTTCTTGAAGTATATTATTACAAACGGTCCATTTTTACCTTTGTGTCAATAATCAAAGTTAAGAATCTTGTTATTCTAATACAGAAACCAAGAAATATGACCTACTTAAGAAAAAATAAGAATACGAATTTTAAATTCAATGATTATTTCTTATTTTTTGTTGCAATTTCGTTGTTTTCCTACTGAAACTAAAACAGGAGTATTAAAAATTCAAGATTTTTAAATATTATATAAAATAGTACTAATAATTTTAGAGATCTTTTCGTATTTTCCCGAAAAATGATTTTTAAAACGTAAATTAAAAAAAACGGTCCAATTTTGTCTTTCAATCTCTAATTTGTGTTCAAAATCTTGTACTTTTCCTACAAAAAGTAAGATATCCATGTAATTTGATTTCAAATTCGAACAAAATGTGTGACTTCACTGATTAATTCGGATTTTGTGATATAAATATCTTGTTTCCCAAAAAAAGTTAGAATAGAAGTGTCGAAAACGCAGCATTCTTAAATATGTCAAAATTTAATAGATTATACAAAAATTTATTTACTTCCTGAGGTTCTTATATTAACAGATTTCTTTGAAATGTGTCGCTAAACATATAAAATTAGATCTCGCACAATACTTTACATCTCCCGGCTTAAGTTGGGATGCAATGTTACGATTCACTAAAGTTAAATTAGAATTCTAACTGATATTAACATGTTACATTTTCTTTAAAAACAATAAAAATGGCTCATTTTTGACTTTCAGTTTCTAATCTATGTACAGGGTGAGTCAACTATTGGATGAATTAGGTTTGTGCCTTTTTGGTAAAATTAACGAAGAAACTATATTTATTGTTTGATACAGTTTATTTTTACGCAGATTTTAAAAATATTTAGGACTCTCCATGGTGAGCCAAAAAACTAGGACAGCATAAAGTTGTATTTTTTTAAATAGAACACCCTATATACGAATCGTATTTTCGATTTAGCTTATAATTTTAAATCTTTTTTATTAAGAGTTTACTATATCAAAACTTTATAGTTTCTGAGATAATTAAGTTAAAAAAAAAGTCACATTTTCCAGCATCAATTCAATCTTAAATAACGTTTTCAATTTTGTGACAAATATATTCAAATTTGGATTTTAGCAAGGCCAAGGACAAGTTAACATAATTTTTACCTAATATTTGCAATAAAAGCTACAGGGTGTTGAACACATCGGCTCAAATTTGAACAAGTTTAAATGAATAAATATCTTTTTTTTTTAAATGGTACACCCTGTATATTTTCATGTTATTTAATAGAGTAAAAAAAACCCTAAAAGTTTTGTTCAATATATCCTATACCTATTTATAATAGTTTTTGAGATATTTCAGTTTTTCTTATTTTCCATACTTTTTTACAGAAATAGTCTTCATTATCATAGTAGCCATGTAAAATAATAAAAAGAAACTACAGAAACAAACAGAATGTGGTTAAATATGATGAAATACATTATTCGTTATATTACAACGGCAATAGTTTAATTAAACATAATGTGAAAAAATTAACACAACTATAACGACAAGGCAAATACATATTTACTTTTATACTAAATTGAAACAAAAAAATTACCTATTAAATACTGAGATTAATTATTTCTTTTTAATAAGTGTTCGAATAAACGACTCTCTTGTGCAATGCACAAATTTAGTCTTTTTTGCAGATTTTCTCGGACCCTGGACAAAATTAGTGGCGTTATTGTTCTACAGGTATCCCTAATCCTGTTTCGCATATCTTCCTCTGTTGTTGGTGGATTAACATACACCTTATTTTTAATATAACCCCATAGGAAGAAATCTAATGGGGTGATGTCGCAAGACCTTGGTGGCCACTCAATGAAACCTCCACGTCCAATCCATTTTTGCGAATATCGTTGGTCCAAAAACGCATGAACTTCACGATGGTAATGCGGAGGCGCACCATCGTGCTGGAACCACATACTGTCGAGCTCATCCCTATCGAGACCTTGAAGCAGTTGGGGTAGTTCTTCTTGTAGAAAGTTCAGGTAACTCTGACCATTTAGTGGTTCATTAAAAAAGTGGGATCCAATAATTCGATTATGATGAATACCACACCAAACATTTAATGACTAGTGGTTTTGATGTTGCACCTCTCTAATCCAAAATGGGTTTTCTGTGGCATAATAATGCATGTTGCGTCTATTTACGGCACCGTTACTTGTAAAAGTAGCTTCATCACTAAACATTACCTTGCATAATAAATTTGGATTTAATTGAATCTCCGCATTTATTGTACGACAAAAGTTTACACGACTTTCAAAATCCTGTCCATGCAATTCTTGGTGTAATTCCATGTGATATGGATGATACCTATATTTCTTGGTGGTACGATTAGCGGTGGATTGTGATGTTTCACATAAAGCTGTTAACTGACGGCTACCAATATAAGGATTTTCCTGAACATTTAACAATACTTGTAGTTCTTTTTCTTCATTATTTACTGGTTTGTTGACCACTTTACGTTTTGGATAATCAACAGTACCAGAAGAATAAAATCTTTGCATTAAGTTTTGAAAAGTATGGGTATTAGGCTGGCGTCGATCAGGATACTTCATTTTGTAAATTCTTTGAGCAAGAAAGCAATTTTTTTGAGCCTCTCCTATTGTATAAATCATATCTATTAACTCATTCTTTGGAAAATTCATTTTACAATATAAGATGAATGCAAAAAAAAAACCAAACTACACTACATAAAAACAAAAGAAGCGATTGCGGTTATAAATTTGACACACAGAAAAATGTTCTTTTACATTGTTTTTTGCCATGGCTAATATGATAATGAAGACTATTTCTGTAAAAAAGTATGGAAAATAAGAAAAACTGAAATATCTCAAAAACTATTATAAATAGGTATAGGATATATTGAACAAAACTTTTAGGGTTTTTATTACTCTATTAAATAACGTGAAAATATGCAGGTTGTACCATTTAAAAAAAAAAGATATTTATTCATTTAAACTTGTTCAAATTTAAGCCGATGTGTTCAACACCCTGTAGCTTTTATTGCAAATATTAGGTAAAAATTATGTTAACTTGTCATTGGCCTTGCTAAATTCCAAATTTGAATATATTTGTCACAAAATTGAAAACGTTATTTAGGATTGAATTGATGCTTGAAAATGTGACTTTTTTTCTTTAAACTTAATTATCTCAGAAACTATAAAGTTTTGTTATAGTAAACCCTTAATAAAAAAATATTTAAAATTATAAGCTAAATCGAAAATACGATTCGTATATTGGGTGTTCTATTTAAAAAAAATACAACTTTATGCTGTCCTAGTTTTTTGGCTCACCCTGTAGAGTCCTAAATATTTTTAAAATCTGCGTAAAAATAAACTGTATCAAACAATAAATACGGTTTCTTTGTAAATTTCACCGAAAAGTTACAAACTTACTTCATCCAATCGTTGACTCACCCTGTACAAAGTCTTGTAGTTCTCCTACAAAATCCAAGAAATCCATGTATATTGATTCCAAATTAGAACAAAATGTGTGACTTCACTGATTATTTTGTTTTTTGCGATTTAATCTTCTTGTTTTTCTAGAAAAGTTGGTATAGATCTATCAAAAATGCAGAATATTTAAATAATATACCAAACAATACCAATAATCTTAGAGATCCTTTCGTATTTCCTTGAATAGAAAATTTCGGGATTGATATTGACACAAACGGCCCATTTTGGACTTTCTGACTCTAGTCTAAGTTCAGAATCTTATTCTTCTTCCAGAAAAACCAAGAAGTGCAAGTAAATTGAGTCCAAATTAGCTCAAAGCTTCTAAATTTAGTGATTATTTCGTATTTTCTGCTATAATTCTCTTGTTCTGATAGAAAAGTTATTATTGAAATATCGAAAAAGCAGGATTTTTTAATATTATACCTAATAAAACAGATAATCTTAGAAATCTTCTCGTATTCCTCTGCGAAATAGGTTTCAGAAAGTAAATTAAAACAAATGACCCATTTTTGTCATTCAATCTATAATCTAAGTTCAGAATCTTGCACTTCTAATACAAAACCAAGAAATGGGACCTAATTTAGTCGATTTTTTCCGTATTTAGTGTTGTAATTTCCTTATTTTCCAAGAGAACTTATAAAGAAGTATTAAAACTGCAAGGCTTTCAAATAATATAAAAAATAATGCTCTCAGTAATAGAGATCTATTCATATTTCCCTGAGAAATGGGTTTTGGAACGCAAGTTAGTACAAACGACCTATTTTGGACTTTCAATCTCTAATCTAAGGTAAATTGAATCCAAATTAGAACAAAATGCCTATATTCAATGATTTCTTCATATTCTCTCCTGTAATCTCATTTTTATCCATTTTTAGGGAAATACGAATATATCTCCTAGATTATTAGTCTTATTTAGGGTAACATATTAAAAATCCTGCATTTTCGATTCTTTTATAACAAAAGTTATGACAACTTCCCCTTTAAAATAAGGAAATACGAAACAATCCCTAAGATTAATAGGTTTATTTCATATAATATTAAAAATTCTTATATTTTTCGAAAATTTGTTATTGATTTTCTGAAAAAACAGAAAATTATATTAACAAATATAAAATAATCGTTAAATTTAAATATTTGGTCATTATTTGGACTTAGTTTAACTATATTTCTTGGTTTTTGTGAATAAATACAAGATTCTTAGCTTAGAGACACAAGTCGCAATTGGGCTCTTACTTACTTCAAGAAATATATTTTCTTTTGAAAAATATGGATGATTTAATTATTTCATTTAAAAGTTGGGAATTATAGATCGCCAAGATTGTTGGAAACAAATTTTTATTATTGGTATGTCAGAACTTCCAAAAAAATTGAAACGCCTAGGTCTATTATAATAGCATTTCAATGGAACTCCCTACCGAATTTCAATATACTATGTTGAGTGTTTCTAATTCTAATAATTTGTTTTCTAGGAGAAGTTAAAACAGAAGCATCAAAAATTCAAGACTTTTAAATATTATCTTTTCATATTTCCATGAAAAAAGGGTATTGGAATGTAAATTAATCAAAGCGGCCATAATTGACTTCAGTCTCTAAGATAAACGGGAAGATTCCTAAGATCTTTTAGTTAATTTTATAAATAATACAGAGTTCTGCATTTTCGGTACTTATTTACAAATATTCTGGGAAAACAAGCGAATAGCAGCACAAAATGGAAAAAATTTAAAATCCAGAAATCTTGTTTTAATTTTGATTCACTTTATTTGCGTTCCTTGGATTTTGTAAGAAAAGCATAATATTCTGAAATTAAATTATAGACAGAAAGTCGAAAATGGGCCAATGGTGTTAATTTATTTTTCAAAACTGATTAATACATAGAAATACGATAATATTCATAAAGATCGTTTTAATTAGTAAAATATTAAAAATCTTCCATTTTCAGAAGAATCTTGCATGTTATAGAAATAACGAGCAAATATACCAGGACAAATTATGTTTATACAATAACAAACCGGCAATCAGAGCACCACAAATTGTGTAAATCATAATAAAACGTATACCGCATTCTTTAAATTGCGAGAATTAAAAAATATAATAGGAAATCACGTACCGAAAATTGGAATAATATACCGAAAATCATAAAATATTTGTTGTAAATATAATTAGATGCATTCGGTGATGAATGTTATTACAACTGTCAATATTTGATATTCTTTTAATAATCTAAGTTCAGATTCTTGTACTTGTAGTTTTCTGGGCTTAATTTTTATAATTTCTAATAAATTTCTTCAGCACAATGACGAAAACCACTGAAATTTTAGTTTTCTATAATGTCCCTAATATCGAAATTTTTTTCCCAGGCAAGGTGGCCCAGTGACTACTAGGATTTTTGGACATTTCCAAAATCCCCAAAATAATGCATTTCTTGAAGTATATTATTACAAACGGTCCATTTTTAACTTTGTGTCAATAATCAAACTTAAGAATCTTGTTATTCTAATACATAAACCAAGAAATATCACCTACTTTAAAAGGAATAAGGATACAAATTTTAAATTCAATGATTATTTCTTATTTTTGTTGTAATTTCGTTGTTTTCCTACTGAAGCTGAAACAGGAGTATTAAAAATTCAAGATTTTTAAATATTATATAAAATAAAACTAATGATTTTAGAGATCTTTTCGTATTTCCCCGAAAAATGGTTTTTGAAACGTAAAAAAAAAACGGCCCAATTTTATGTTTCAATCTCTAACCTGTGTTCAAAATCTTTTACTTTTCCTACTAAAAGCAAGATATCCATGTAATTTGATTTCAAATTCGAACAAAATGTGTGACTTCACTGATTAATTCGGATTTTGTGATATAAATATCTTGTTTCCCAAAAAAAGTTAGAATAGAAGTGTCGAAAACGCAGCATTCTTAAATATGTCAAAATTTAATGGATTATACAAAAATTTATTTACTCCCTGATGTTCTTAAATTAACAGATTTCTTTGAAGATTTTCGAAATGTGTCGCTAACATATAAAATTAGATCTCGCACAATTCTTTACATCTCCGGTTTAAGCTGGGATGCAATGTTACGGTTCACGATATTTAAATTAGAATTCTAACTGATATTAATATGTTACATTTTCTTTAAAAACAATAAAAATGACCCATTTTGACTTTAAGTCTCTAATCTATGTAGAAAGTCTTGCAGTTTTCCTACAAAATCCAAGAAATCCATGTATATTGATTCCAAATTAGAACAAAATGTGTGACTTCACTGATTATTTCGTATTTTGTGATTTAACGGCCCATTTTGGATTTTCTGACTCTAGTCTAAGTTCAGAATTAGAACAAATTGTCTATATTCAACGATTTCTTCATATTCTGTCCCGTAATCCATTTTTATCCATTTTTAAGGGAAATACGAATATATCTCCTAGATTATTAGTCTTATTTACGGTAACATATTAAAATCCTTCATTTTCGATTCTTCTATAACAAAAGTTATAACAACTTCTCCTTTAAAAGAAGGAAATACGAAATAATCATTGAATTTAGGTGCTTTGTTATTATTTCGAAAGAATTAAGCTGCATTCTTGGTTTTTGTAGTAGAAGTACTAAATCCTGAACTTAAATTATAGACAGAGAGTCAAAAGAGCCATTTGTGGTAACCACCATTCAGAGTCATATTTTTCAGGGAGATACGGAAAGATCTTTTAGATTATTGTTTTAATTTTCTAAATTATTTAAGAATCCTGCATTCTCCGATATTTCTGTAATAACCGTTCTGGGAAAACAAAGGCAATTACAGCTCAGAATAGGAAATAATCATTGAACTCACGTATTTCATTCAAATTTGAACTTGTTTTCCATACATTTCTTGGATTTTGAAGAAGAAGTGCAAGATTCTGAACTTTGATTAGAGGCAGAAAATCAAAAATGGGCCATTTATGTAAATCTACTTCCCAAAACTTACTTTTCAGCAAAATACGATATAATCTCGAAGATATTGGTTTAATTTTATAAGAAATTTAAGAATCTTTTACTATCGATATTTCTATACCAACTTTTATTTTTTTTTTATGAGAAGTACAAGATTTTAAACTTAGATTCGAGAGACAAAGTCGAAAATTGGCCATTTCTGTTAATTTACTTCTTGGAACTTATTTTTTAAGTAAATACGAAAAAATCTGTAGGGTTTTTTGTTCTATTTTGTATAATATATTAAAATTCTTCATTTTTGATACTTCTCTTAGAACTTCTCTTAGAAATCAAGAAATTATAGCACTAAATACGAAATAATCATTAAATTTAAACTTATTATCTTTATTTCGATTGATATTGGAGTCACCCGCTTCATTGGACCTGTTCTGCCAGAGATATTACAGTAAAAATATCGACAATTTAGGATTTTTGAATAGTTACCAAGTGATGCGAACTAATTTAGTCGAAATAAGAACAAAAATATTATTTAAATGATCATTTCTTATTTAGTGTTCTTGCATTTTCAATATTTCTATACAAACTTTCCTTTTTTTTGTATGTGAAGTACAGGATTCTGAATTTAGATAAGGGAGAGAAAGTAGAAAATTGACCATTTTTGTTAATTTACTTCCTGAAAATTATTTTTCAGGGAAATACGAAAAAGTCTGTAGGATTTTTGGTTTTATTTTGTATAATACATAAAAATTTTTCATTTTTGATATTTCTGTTAGAACTTTTATTGGAAATCAAGGAAATTATAGCACTAGATAAGAAATAGTCATTCAATTTAGATGTCGTGTTTTTTTCCGGTTAACTATGCTGCATTTATATGTTTTAGTATTAAAAGTACAAGATTTTCTACTTAGGTTCTAAACACAAAGGCTGTATGTATCAATTTAGTCCAGAAGTCGAATTTTATGGGAAATACGAAAATATCTCTAAGGTTATTAATTCTATTTTGTGTAATATCTTAAATATCCCGAATTTTTGGTACTTGATAAAGCTTCTCCATTAAAAGGCGAATATTGAATCACTAAATCCGAAATAATCTTTGAATTCGGGAACTTTTTTCTAATATCGATTCAGTTTAACAAATATTTCTTGGTTTCTGTTAATGAAGTACAAGATTTTCAACTTAACTTAGAGACACAAGTTCGCAAATGAGCTGTTTTATATTAATTTACTACCAGAAATCGAATTTTAGGAAAATACGAAAATATCCCTAAGATTAATAGGTTTATTTCATATATTATTGAAAATTCTTATATTTTTGGAAAATTAGTTATTGATTCTCTGGAAAAAACAGAAAATACATTAACAATATAAAATAATCGTAAAATTTAAATATTTGGTCATTATTTGGACTTAGTTTAGCTTATATTTCTTGGTTTTTGTGAAAAATATACAAAATTTTTAGCTTAGAGACACAAAGTCGCAATTGGGCTTTTACTTACTTCAAGAAATATATTTTCTTTTAAAAATGTGGATGATTTAATTATTGCATTTAAAAGTTGGGAATTAATAGGTCGCCAAGAATTGTTGGAAACAAATTTTTATTATTGGTATGTCAGAACTTCCAAAAAAATTGAAACGCCTAGGTCCATTATAATAGCATTTCAATGGAACTCCATACCGATTTTTCAATATACTATGTTGAGTGTTTCTAATTATAATAATTTGTTTTCTAGGAGAAGTTAAAACAGAAGCATTAAAAATTCAAGACTTTTAAATATTATCTTTTCGTATTTCCATGAAAAATTGGTTTTGGAATGTAATTAATCAAAGCAGCCCATAATTGACTTTCAGTCTCTAAGATATACGGGAAGATTTCTAAGATCTTTTGGTTTAATTTTATAAAATAATACAGAGTCCTGCATTTTCGATACTTATTTACAAATATTCTGGGAAAACAAGGGAATAACAGCACAAAATGGGAAAAAATTTTAAAATCCAGATATCATGTTTTAATATTGATTCACTTTATTTGCGTTTCTTGGATTTTGTACGAAAAGTACAATATTCTGTAATTAGATAATAGACAGAAAATCGAAAATGAGCCAATGGTGTTAATTTATTTTTCAAAACTGATTAATACATAGAAATACGAGAAAATTCCTAAGATCGGTTTAATTTGTAAAATATTTAAAAATCTTCCATTTCAGAAGAATCTTGCATATTATATAAATAACGGGCAAATATACCAGGACAAATTATGTTTATAAATAACAAACAGGCAATCAGAGCACCACAAATTGTGTAAATCATAAAAAAGAATACCGCATTCTTTTAAATTGCCAGAATAAGAAAATATAATAGGAATCACGTACCGAAAATTGGAATAATATACCGAAAATCATAAAATATTAGTTGTAAATATAATTAGATGCATTCGGTGGTGAATATTATTACAAACTGTCAATATTTGATATTCTTTTAATAATCTAAGTTCAGATTCTTGTACTTGTAGTTTTCTGGGCTTAATTTTTATAATTTCTAATTAATTTCTTCAGCACAATGACGAAAACCACTGAAATTTTAATTTTCTATAATGTCCCGAATATCAAAATTTTTTTCCCAGGCAAGGTGGCCCAGTGACTACTAGGATTTTGGACATTCCAAAATCTCCCAAAATAATGCATTTCTTGAAGTATATTATTACAAAAGGTCCATTTTTACCTTTATGTCAATAATCAAAGTTAAGAATCTTGTTATTCTAATACATAAACCAAGAAATATCACCTATTTAAAAAGAAATAAGGATACAAATTTTAAATTCA
Organism: Diaprepes abbreviatus; assembly: GCA_034092305.1. Taxonomy (NCBI): domain Eukaryota; kingdom Metazoa; phylum Arthropoda; class Insecta; order Coleoptera; family Curculionidae; genus Diaprepes; species Diaprepes abbreviatus. Next base: position 8,964 of record JASJET010000261.1, on the reverse strand, counting down.
ATGATTATTTCTTATTTTTTGTTGTAATTTCGTTTATTTTCCTACTGAAGCTAAAACAGGAGTATTAAAAATTCAAATTTTAAATATTATAGAAAATAATACTAATAATTTTAGAGGTCTTTTCATATTTCCTAGAAAAATGGTTTTTGAAACGTAAATTAAAAAAAAGGCCCAATTTTTTCTTTCAATCTCTAATTTGTGTTCAAAATCTTGTATTTTTCCTACAAAAAGCAAGATATCCATGTAATTTCATTTCAAATTCGAACAAAATGTGTGACTTCACTGATTAATTCGGATTTTGTGATAAAAATATCTTGTTTCCCAAAAAAAGTTAGAATAGAAGGGTCGAAAACGCAGCATTCTTAAATATGTCAAAATTTAATGGATTATACAAAATTTATTTACTTCAATGTGTCCCCTAACCATATAAAATTAGATCTCGCACAATACTTTACAATTCCCGGTTTAAGTTGGGATGCAGTGTTACGATTCACGAAATTTAAATTAGAATTCTAACTGATATTAATATGTTACATTTTCTTTAAAAACAATAAAAATGGCCTATTTTTACTTTCAGTCCCTAATCTATGTACAAAGTCTTTAGTTCTCCTACAAAATCCAAGAAATCCATGTACATTGATTCAAATTAGAACAAAATGTGTGACTTCACTGATTATTTCGTTTTTTGCGATTTAATCATCTTGTATTTCTAGAAAAGTTGGTATAGATCTATCGAAAATGCAGAATATTTAAATAATATACAAAACAATACAATAATCTTAGAAATCCTTTCGTGTTTCCTTGAATAGAGAATTTCGGATTGATATTGACACAAACGGCCCCATTTTGGACTTTCTGACTCTAGTCTATGTTCAGAATCTTGTTTTTCTTCTACAAAAACCAAGAAAATGCAAGTAAATTGAGTCCAAATTAGCACAAAGCTTCTAAATTTAGTGATTATTTCGTATTTTCGGCTGTAATTCTTTTGTTCTTCTAGAAAAGTTATTATAGAAATATCGAAAAAGCAGGATTTTTTAATATTATACCTAATAAAATAGATAATCTTAGAAATCTTCTCGTATTCCTCTGCGAAATAGGTTTCAGAAAGTAAATTAATACAAATGACCCATTTTTGTCATTCAATCTATAATCTAAGTTCAGAATCTTGGCTTATAATACAAAACCAAGAAATGCGACCTAATTTAGTCGAAAAAACAACAAAAACTTTATATTCAATAATTTTTTCCGTATTTAGTGTTGTAATTTCTTTATTTTCCAAGAGAACTTATAAAGAAGTATCAAAACTGCAAGGCTTTTAAATAATATAAAAATAATGCGCTCAGTAATAGAGATCTATTAATATTTCCTGAGAAATGGGTTTTGGAACGCAAGTTAGTATAAACGACCTATTTTGGACTTTCAATCTCTAATCTAAGGTAAATTGAATCCAGATTAGAACTTAATGACTATATTCAATGATTTTCTTCATATTCTGTCCTGTAATCTCATTTTATCCATTTTAAGGGAAATACGAATATATCTCCTAGATTATTAGTCTTATTTAGGGTAACATATTAAAAATCCTGCATTTTCGATTCTTTTATAACAGAAGTTTTAACAACTTCTCCTTTAAATAAGGAAATACGAAACCAATCATTGAATTTAGGTGCTTTGTTATTATTTCGAAAGGATTAAGCTGCATTCTTGGTTTTCGTAGTAGAAGTACTAAATCCTGAACTTAGATTATAGACAGAGAGTCAAAAGGGCCATCTGTGGTAACTAGCATCCCGAGACATATTTTTCAGTGAATACGGAAAGATCTTTTAGATTATTTTTTTAATTTTCTAAATTATTTAAGGATCCTGCATTTTCGATATTTCTGTTACAACCGTTCTGGGAAAACAAAGGCAATTACAGCACAGAATAGAAAATAATAATTGAATTCACGTATTTCATTCTGATATGAACTTGTTTTCCATACATTTCTTGGATTTGAAGGAGAAGTGCAAGATTCTGAACTTGATTAGAGGCAGAAAATCAAAAATGGGCCATTTATGTAAATCTACTTCCTAAAACTTACTTTTCAGGAAAATACGATATAATCTCGAAGATTATTGGTTTAATTTTATAAGAAATTTAAGAATCTTGCACTATCGATATTTCTATACCAACTTTTATTTTTTTTTATGAGAAGTACAAGATTTTGAAATTAGATTCGAGAGACAAAGTAGAAAATTGGCCATTTCTGTTAATTTACTTCTTGAAACTTATTTTTTAAGGAAATACAAAAAAATCTGTAGGGTTTTTGGTTCTATTTTGTATAATATATAAAATTCTTCATTTTGATACTTCTCTTAGAAATCAAGGAAATTATAGCACAAAATACGAAAATAATCATTAAATTTAGACTTATTGTCTTTGTTTCGATTGATATTGGAGTCACCCGCTTCATTGGACCTGTTCTGCCAGAGATATTACAGTAAAAATATCGACAATTTAGGATTTTTGAATAGTTACCAAGTGATGCGAACTAATTTAGTCGAAATAAGAACAAAAATATTATTTAGTGTTCTTGCATTTTCAATATTTCTATACAAACTTTCCTTTTTTGTATGAGAAGATTTTTTCCGTATTTAGTGTTGTAATTTCCTTATTTTCCAAGAGAACTTATATAGAAGTATTAAAGTTGCAAGGCTTTTAAATAACATAAAAATAATGCTCTCAGTATTAGATATCTATTCATATTTCCCTGAGAAATGGGTTTTGGAATGCAGCCCAATGATGAAAACCATTGAAATTTTAATTTTTTATAATGTCCCGATATCGAAAATTTTTTCCCAGGCAAGGTGGCCCAATGACTACTAGTAACTAACATTCCGAGACATATTTTTCAGGGAAATACGGCAAGATCTTTTAGATTATTGTTTTAATTTTCTAAATTATTTAAGAATCCTGCATACTCGATATTTCAGTAATAACCGTTCTAGGAAAACAAAGGCAATTACAGCTTAGAATAGGAAATAATCATTGAATTCACGTATTTCATTCTGATATGAACTTGTTTTCCATACATTTCTTGGATTTGAAGGAGAAGTGCAAGATTCTGAACTTTGATTAGAGGCAGAAAATCAAAAATGGGCCATTTATGTAAATCTACTTCCTAAAACTTACTTTTCAGGAAAATACGATATAATCTCGAAGATTATTGGTTTAATTTTATAAGAAATTTAAGAATCTTGCACTATCGATATTTCTATACCAACTTTTATTTTTTTTTATGAGAAGTACAAGATTTTGAAATTAGATTCGAGAGACAAAGTAGAAAATTGGCCATTTCTGTTAATTTACTTCTTGAAACTTATTTTTTAAGGAAATACAAAAAAAATCTGTAGGGTTTTTGGTTCTATTTTGTATAATATATAAAATTCTTCATTTTTGATACTTCTCTTAGAAATCAAGGAAATTATAGCACAAAATACGAAATAATCATTAAATTTAGACTTATTGTCTTTGTTTCGATTGATATTGGAGTCACCCGCTTCATTGGACCTGTTCTGCCAGAGATATTACAGTAAAAATATCGACAATTTAGGATTTTTGAATAGTTACCAAGTGATGCGAACTAATTTAGTCGAAATAAGAACAAAAATATTATTTAGTGTTCTTGCATTTCAATATTTCTATACAAACTTTCCTTTTTTGTATGAGAAGATTTTTTCCGTATTTAGTGTTGTAATTTCCTTATTTTCCAAGAGAACTTATATAGAAGTATTAAAGTTGCAAGGCTTTTAAATAACATAAAAAATAATGCTCTCAGTATTAGATATCTATTCATATTTCCCTGAGAAATGGGTTTTGGAATGCAGCCCAATGATGAAAACCATTGAAATTTTAATTTTTTATAATGTCCCGAATATCGAAAATTTTTTCCCAGGCAAGGTGGCCCAATGACTACTAGTAACTAACATTCCGAGACATATTTTTCAGGAAATACGGCAAGATCTTTTAGATTATTGTTTTAATTTTCTAAATTATTTAAGAATCCTGCATACTCGATATTTCAGTAATAACCGTTCTAGGAAAACAAAGGCAATTACAGCTTAGAATAGGAAATAATCATTGAATTCACGTATTTCATTCTGATATGAACTTGTTTTCCATACATTTCTTGGATTTGAAGGAGAAGTGCAAGATTCTGAACTTTGATTAGAGGCAGAAAATCAAAAATGGGCCATTTATGTAAATCTACTTCCTAAAACTTACTTTTCAGGAAAATACGATATAATCTCGAAGATTATTGGTTTAATTTTATAAGAAATTTAAGAATCTTGCACTATCGATATTTCTATACCAACTTTTATTTTTTTTTATGAGAAGTACAAGATTTTGAAATTAGATTCGAGAGACAAAGTAGAAAATTGGCCATTTCTGTTAATTTACTTCTTGAAACTTATTTTTTAAGGAAATACAAAAAATCTGTAGGGTTTTGGTTCTATTTTGTATAATATATAAAAATTCTTCATTTTTGATACTTCTCTTAGAAATCAAGGAAATTATAGCACAAAATACGAAATAATCATTAAATTTAGACTTATTGTCTTTGTTTCGATTGATATTGGAGTCACCCGCTTCATTGGACCTGTTCTGCCAGAGATATTACAGTAAAAATATCGACAATTTAGGATTTTGAATAGTTACCAAGTGATGCGAACTAATTTAGTCGAAATAAGAACAAAAATATATTTAGTGTTCTTGCATTTTCAATATTTCTATACAAACTTTCCTTTTTTGTATGAGAAGATTTTTTCCGTATTTAGTGTTGTAATTTCCTTATATTCCAAGAGAACTTATATAGAAGTATTAAAGTTGCAAGGCTTTTAAATAACATAAAAAATAATGCTCTCAGTATTAGATATCTATTCATATTTCCCTGAGAAATGGGTTTGGAATGCAGCCAATGATGAAAACCATTGAAATTTTAATTTTTTATAATGTCCCGAATATCGAAAATTTTTTCCCAGGCAAGGTGGCCCAATGACTACTAGTAACTAACATTCCGAGACATATTTTTCAGGAAATACGGCAAGATCTTTTAGATTATTGTTTTAATTTTCTAAATATTTAAGAATCCTGCATACTCGATATTTCAGTAATAACCGTTCTAGGAAAACAAGGCAATTACAGCTTAGAATAGGAAATAATCATTGAATTCACGTATTTCATTCTGATATGAACTTGTTTTCCATACATTTCTTGGATTTGAAGGAGAAGTGCAAGATTCTGAACTTTGATTAGAGGCAGAAAATCAAAAATGGGCCATTTATGTAAATCTACTTCCTAAAACTTACTTTTCAGGAAAATACGATATAATCTCGAAGATTATTGGTTTAATTTTATAAGAAATTTAAGAATCTTGCACTATCGATATTTCTATACCAACTTTTATTTTTTTTTTATGAGAAGTACAAGATTTTGAAATTAGATTCGAGAGACAAAGTAGAAAATGGCCATTTCTGTTAATTTACTTCTTGAAACTTATTTTTTAAGGAAATACAAAAAAATCTCTTATTTTTAAGGAAATACAAAAAAATCTGTAGGGTTTTGGTTCTATTTTGTATAATATATAAAAATTCTTCATTTTTGATACTTCTCTTAGAAATCAAGGAAATTATAGCACAAAATACGAAATAATCATTAAATTTAGACTTATTGTCTTTGTTTCGATTGATATTGGAGTCACCCGCTTCATTGGACCTGTTCTGCCAGAGATAATTACAGTAAAAATATCGACAATTTAGGATTTTTGAATAGTTACCAAGTGATGCGAACTAATTTAGTCGAAATAAGAACAAAAATATTATTTAGTGTTCTTGCATTTTCAATATTTCTATACAAACTTTCCTTTTTTGTATGAGAAGATTTTTTCCGTATTTAGTGTTGTAATTTCCTTATTTTCCAAGAGAACTTATATAGAAGTATTAAAGTTGCAAGCTTTTAAAATAACATAAAAAATAATGCTCTCAGTATTAGATATCTATTCATATTTCCCTGAGAAATGGGTTTTGGAATTGCAGCCCAATGATGAAAACCATTGAAATTTTAATTTTTTATAATGTCCCGAATATCGAAAAATTTTTCCCAGGCAAGGTTGGGCCCCAATGACTACTAGTAACTAACATTCCGAGACATATTTTTCAGGGAATACGGCAAGATCTTTTAGATTATTGTTTTAATTTTCTAAATTATTTAAGAATCCTGCATACTCGATATTTCAGTAATAACCGTTCTAGGAAAACAAAGGCATTTACAGCTTAGAATAGGAAATAATCATTGAATTCACGTATTTCATTCTGATATGAACTTGTTTCCATACATTTCTTGGATTGAAGGAGAAGTGCAAGATTCTGAACTTTGATTAGAGCAGAAAATCAAAAATGGCCATTTATGTAAATCTACTTCCCAAAACTTACTTTTCAGGAAAATACAGATAATCTCGAAGATTATTTGTTTAATCTTATAGAAATTTAAGAATCTTGCACTATCGATATTTCAATATCAACTTTTCTTTTTTTTAATGAGAAGTACAAGATTTTGAACTTAGATTCGAGAGACAAAGTCGAAAATTGGCCGTTTCTGTTAATTTACTTCTTGAAACTTATTTTTTAAGGAAATACGAGAAAATCTGTAGGATTTTTGGTTCTATTTTGTATAATATATAAAAATTCTGCATTTTTGATACTTCTCTTAGAACTTCTCTTAGAAATCAAGGAAATTATATGACTAAATACGAAATATCATTAAATTTAGACTTATTGTCTTTATTTTAATTGATATTGGATTCACCCTCTTCATTGGACCTGTTCTGCCAGAGATATTACAATAAAAATATCGACAATTTAGGATTTTTGAATAGGTACCAAGTGATGCGATCTAATTTAGTCGAAATAAGAACAATAAGTATTATTTAAATGAGCATTTCTTATTTAGTGTTCTTGCATTTTCAATTTTCTATACAAACTTTCCTTTTTTGTATGAGAAGTACAGGGATTCTGAATTTAGATAAGGGAGAGAAAGTCGAAAATTGACCATTTTTGTTAATTCACTTACTTAAACCTATTTTTCGGGGAAATATGAAAAAATCTGTAGGATTTTGGTTTTATTTTGTATAATACATAAAAATTCTTCATTTTTGATTAGAACTTTTCTTGGAAATCAAGGAAATTATAGCACTAAATAAGAAATAATCATTCAATTTAGACATCGTGTCTTTATTTCCGATTGACTTTGCTGCATTATATGTTTTAATATTAAAAGTACAAGATCTCTACTTAGTTTCTAAACACAAAGGCTGTATGTATTAATTTACTCCCAGAAGTCGAATTTTATGGGAAATACGAAAATATCTCTAAGGGTATCAGTTCTATTTTGTGTAATATCTTAAAATCCCGAATTTTTGGTACTTTTTGTTATAGCTTCTCCATAAAAGGCGAATATTGAATCCCTAAATCTGAAATAATCTTTGAATTCGGAAACTTTTTCCTAATATCGATTCAGTTTAACAAATATTTCTTGGTTTTTGTTAATGAAGTACAAGATTTTCAACTTAACTTGAGAGTCACAAGTTCGCAAATGAGCTGTTTATATTAATTTACTACCTGAAATCGAATTTTTAAGAAAATACGAAAATAATTCCCAAGATTAAGATGTCTATTGGATATATATTGAAAATTCTTATATTTTTCGAAAATTTGTTATTGATTCTCTGGAAAAAAGAAAAAATTACATTAACAAATATAAATAATCGTTAAATTTAAATATTTGGTCATTATTTGGACTTAGTTTAGCTTTTAATTCTTGGTTTTTTGTGAAGAAATACAAAATTCTTAGCTTGGAGAAACAAAGTCGCAATCGGGCTCTTACTTACTTCAATAAATATATTTTCTTTTGAAAAATATGGATGATTTAATTATTGCATTTAAAAGTTGGGAATTAATAGATCGCCAAGAATTGTTGGAAACAAATATTTATTATTGGTATGTCAGAACTTCCAAAAAAATTGAAACGCTAGGTCTATTATAATAGCATTTTCAATGGAACTCCCTACCGAATTTTTCAATATACGAAATTTTAATTTTCTATAATGTCCCGAATATCGAAATTTTTTTCCCAGGCAAGGTGGCCCAGTGACTACTAGGATTTTTGGATATTACCAAAATCTCCAAAAAATAATGCATTTTCTTGAAGTATATTATTACAAACGGTCCATTTTTACCTTTGTTGTCAATAATCAAAGTTAAGGATCTTGTTATTCTAATACATAAACCAAGAAATATCACCTACCTAAGAAGAAATAAGAATACAAATTTTAAATCAATTATTATTTCTTATTTTTTGCTGTAAATTCGTTGTTTTCCTACTGAAGCTAAAACAGGAGTATTAAAAATTCAAGATTTTTAAATATTATAATAAAATAATACTAATAATTTTAGAGATCTTTTCGTATTTCCCCGAAAAATGATTTTTGAAACGTAAATTAAAAAACGGCCCAATTTTGTCTTTCAATCCCTAATTTGTGTTCAAAATCTTGTACTTTTCCCTACAAGAAGCAAGATATCCATGTAATTTGATTTCAAATTAGAACAAAATGTGTGACTTCACTGATTAATTTGGATTTTGTGATATAAATATCTTGTTTCCCAAAAATAGTTAGGATGGAATGTCGAAAACTCAGCATTCTCTAATATGTCAAAATTTAATAGATTGTACAAAAATTTATTTACTTCCTGATGTTCTTATATAACAGATTTATTTGAAATGTGTCGCTAAACATATAAAATTAGATCGCGCACAATACTTTATATCTCCCGTTTAAGTTGGGATGCAATGTTACGATTCACTAAAGTAAATTAGAATTCTAACTGAAATTAACGTGTTACATTTTTTTAAAAACAATAAAAATTGCCC